>OZ037711.1:12393258-13015133 GCA_964035505.1 Watsonalla cultraria
ACCAGGGCCTAAACTGAATAAATATTTTTCATTTGCATTTTCATTTTCATTTCATTTTCATTTTCATTTTCATTTTCATTTTCATTTTCATTTTCATTTTCATTTCATTTTCATTTTCATTTTCATCCGGTCACTTGACTACATCGTCATAATTCACTGGTGAATCCACTTTATCTTCAAGTCCCTGAAAGTCGTGACTACTTGTACTATATTATAATCCTCCATTCTATTATCATACCATTAAGTAAGGAGATAAAATTTGATGTTGGTACTGAAACGCCTCCACTCTGATCTTGAGTTCTAGTCGATTTAGGTATCCAGGAACACCTACAAATTAATATGGATATGTTATAATAGTATCCCCAAGTATTCTCAAACTCCGCGACGTGTGCTCGGCTCGAGTCAGTCTAGGTATATGTCATTACATTAGTATTTGCCTTCCATACTCAAACATGGAATCACCAGCAAACATTCTAATTCCAAACCTAGTAGGCTAGTTGTTACAGTACTTTGATGTCACTTTGCATAACAAAGCTATCAATAATTAGAGAGCAAGAAAAGAACCGATTACGGTTTGATTGTAGGGGAAGCAGAACTGTCGGTGAATCCACGGGTTTTGCATTATTTAGTAAAAGGAATCAACTAAAGTGTATTCATTAAGTATTCGTCACTCACAGAACGCGACCGGAAAATCCATGAGGGGGACTTGGCAAAGCAAAAAAAGCGATATTCTCGCGACATACGACAGCTACGCAAAGACATCACCACGAAGCGAGAAGAGCTCGGGGTCGCGGTCTACGGAGACAAGCAGTTCCTGAGGAATGCCTTCCAGGAGCACAAGAGATTGCAGCTCACATACATGAACACTCAGGCCGATGTTAGTAACGCTCTCACACAACTTTAAGCCAAGTTATTATTACATTACGGCTGGGACTCTAACTTGCGTCGCTGGCGTATAGGAGACTGCTCAAAACCTACGGCCACCACGGCTCTTAATACTCTCTCTAAAATGTATAGGTAAACCTAAATGTGTAATGTGAATTGTAGACGAGACTACGATGATATGCTTCATTTAATTGTTTACAGAAAGTTTTGGAAAGTATACACCAAGAGAATTTCAACAAAAGAAAACAACTTGACAGGATTAGGTACACTAAGAAGAAGAAAATGGAAAAATTTCGTCTGACACAGGTAAATATAGACCTATAATATTATACTGGTAAAAAAACATTCGATTTAGATACCACGTTGTTATTAATCATTTACGCGTAATAACTCGTAGGCTTGGTTGCACGATATTAGTTGTAAAAGCTAAAGCTCTTGAGACCTTTGATTACGAGCTGCCTATAGAACAAAAATTATGTATGAGTAAGTAAGAACGTTCTCAATGATTATTATCAATCGTACATTTCTTGTTGGGTTTCTTCTAATAGCTGTTGCAAAGGAATATAATCAGCAACCATTTTAAATATAATATTGAGTTTATTTATATTCACAATTATAAATGAACATAATTACTGTTATGATGAAAAAGCCTATTATAAAATTTCGGATTATATAAATGACAAGGATATATGGAACTAAGTAAATAACTTTGCACAATTAGCTCCTGGCAAATACATGGTATGCAAAAAGTTGTAAATCTATCTGGTATTGAATTTTTTTTGTCTTTGATTTTGTTTTATACTTACCTGCATGCTAATACAATTTGTCACTATTGTGAATATTTATACCTCTTATCAAATTTGATTTTGTGTGATGATCATATGATTTATATTGTTTCGATTAAATGTACATGTCGAATGAGTTTATAGTAATACCAACCTTTTTAGATTAAGTAAAAATACAGTCCACTAAACTAGAGTTTGAAAAAAGAACATGAGCTGTCATTCAATGAGTTATATAAAATAAATGAGTGAATTGAGAAAAATTAGCATGGATTATTTTACTTATTATTTATAATACAAGAATCGATATCACAACTAAACATTACATGATGCCTGGTCTCAGAAGGCTAGTTTCCGAACCGGTGGCAAATTCTTGACGTTCATAAGTGCCTTACCAGGGCCTAAACTGAATAAATATTTTTCATTTTCATAATCAAACCTAGTCAGTCAGATCAGACTTATCGTGATCTAAAATCAAGTCATGTCTCGAAAATAAAGCTTTATTGTAGCTCTGGCAATAAATAGCCATTACATTGAGTTTCAGAATATCTGAAGGTAAATTTATTTCCTTATTATTTCTCAAATTCTACTTGCATTAGCTTTTAACAGCCATCGTTGTGGTCATGTCAAAGTCAAAGTCAAAGTCAAAGTCAAAAATATCTTTATTCGATTAGACTTTATACAAAGCACTTTCAAATCGTCAGAATGACACAATTTACAGGATTATACATGCTACCGCCAGGTTCGGAAGGTTGCTTTTACTGAGAAGAACCTGGCAAGAAACTCAGTAATTACTCTTTTCAAAAATATTATCCAATTTAAAAAAAAACAAAATAAATCATTTGAGAAATGTAAGCCCATGGACACAGTTCCAATGTACAAATGTCGATAAAAATTAACATAAAGAAAAGTCTAGTAGTTCTATTTATATCTAAATGCGTAGCTTGAGATGACCAGCCCCCACAAGCAGCACCTGTTCACAAGTATGACGAGAATGCCAGCCATCGCCCTCCTCAACCATGACCTTGATAACAGATGATGCACACAAAACCAGCCGTTATTTCAGAAATTGTTCTCAATTATCGACTGCATGCAAACAAAGCCGCGTGAAACAGCTAAAAAAATTGCTCATTAAGCCCTTCGATAGTAAACAGGGCAGTTCTTCATCTTCTTGTAGTTCCTCTCCAGCTATTGAAGGTTGATCGTCGGTTAGAAAAGATCTCTTTTTTGGTTTACCACGTTATCTATTCTAAGAACGCCACATCCAATTTTAGGTAGTAATCTTTTCAAAATCAAGGATATATAGTTTTGGAGTTGTGGGAACAGATGAACCTACAAACATAGATACGTATAGGTTTAAATTATTTTTACTTCACTGTTGTCGGGTAAAAATCACGTTTGTTAAAGAGCTAATTCAATTAGCACCGGGCGTGCGGACTTTCGACGGCGCGGAGAGACTCTATTTGGAGTCCCGGTATACTTATCAAGTGTAGTTACAATTAAGTTAAAGGATTCATTTTGTAATGGAACCCAAATTGCAAGTCCAAAGAGAGCTTTGAAATTTATTTCATATAATCAAATGCAGTCATTGGTACTTGCTCTGGAAGAAGATGAGAGTAAGTATTTTATTAGGGCATGAATAAATACGCCAGTTCTGTTCACTTTAACTTTAGTTTATTAGATAATTGTACACAAGACGCGATATATGCGAATCATACATGCATCGTTACCTATAAGACATATTGTCAGCGCTCTCTGACGTTGACATTGACATATTGCTCACAGATGAAGATCTGTGAAGGCATACCTTAATATTCTAGAATTCAACTTATTTATTCCACCAAAATTAAATCTGAATTGACAGTGAATTTCTTAGTTATTATTTATTAGTAACCAGCGGACGCCTAGTTCGAGTTCACGATGGTGAACGCGGTTAAAATATTTCCGACTTCTGATACTCGCTGATAATATAGCTGCCCACTGCTGAAAGAATATTTTAATGATTCCAGTAGTTTTTAGGTATCTTCGTGATATCTTAACAGATAAATAAAATTGAAGTGTCTGTTTGTAATCCCAAATTAACAGCTTAACACTCCATGCATTATACTTCATTCATAAAACGAAAACATAAAAACACAAATTATTCTTTTCTTTTCGCTGTATGTCGGTCGGTCTGTCTGTCTGTCTGTCTCTTTGTTTGTTTCGGGTAATCTCCGAAACGGCTGGACCAATTACTTGATCACAGCTAGTATGATAATACAAATCTTTCCTCTTTATAATATTAATATATAGTTAATAATTTTCGTATTGGGAGTTCACCCCTATACCAAATTCCAGAAAAGCACGTTCAGCCCTGAAGTACAGAAAAACAGACAGATAGAGACACTTTTCCAGTCTCAAATTGCTGTGCCTCGCGGCCTAGACTTCGTCCCCATTATACTACTAATAAAACATAAAACAAACGGTTAACTAAAAACCTATTATAGGTTGGTGATACTTTTTTTCTAATTTGAAAGTTAATAAATAATTAATTCATAGCTGCAAGTGTAAGTCCCGTTATAAACATTGAACCGTTTTAGAGATTAGTCGGAACAAAAAGACAGACAGACATACACAAATATTTAATTTCTTTTTAATGTTATTATCGTGTACACAAATAAATACTTTCACTTGCATGTAGTGAAAAACTGTTAATTTGTAATTACTGACATTTCAATTTAATGTATTTGTATAGATATGTGTGGGTATCTGACGCAGTATAAATATAAGATATCTACAGATTGGTATAAGATTTTATTAATTGCATATCTATATATATAATATAATGAATAGACGCTTTGATGAAAATGTGGATTAAATCTGTGGGGTGCTACAGTTTCAGTCTGGTTCGTTTCAAATTCCTGTTTCCCGACAAAATAAAGTTTCCCATTCAGTTGCCCGCCCGGACACATCATCTATATCGGTTCGGCGTTCTTTGTTCATCCATTTTTTTTAAACATATTTTTTACGTATACAGGGTGTGACGTGAATAGTGGTCCAACGTTAAATCTGCTATACACCGCACAGTCAGCTATCAAATACCACGCGAAAAAATCTTGTCATTGAAAAGAGTTTTAATAAAAACATTTTTAGGGCGTTATTTCATTCACTGATGTTCTCTTCTGTAAATCGTAGTAGAGTATATAGTATTTTTTGCCGGTCTCTCTCAAATAACTAAACATATTATTAGTATGTTTTTTATAGTTTATACAATTTTAGTTTATATATCATCCGCTTTTTTTAAAAGATTTAATTAAATATTATAGTATTAATTTGGTTATATCAGGCCAACCTCAAGAAAATATTTTTTTTAGTCTTTGACCTCTTGACGTAAAGCATTGCTTTGTTCTTGCTCCTTGGAAATCTTAAGATGTAATAGTTTTTTTCTTGTTTTTAACAACCTCGTGCAACCACAAAGTTGTAATTGTGTGTCGTTCATGTACTGTGTTATTAAGTTATCTTCTAAATAGTTGAATTTGCAATAAAAGTACGATATTTACCAAAACAAATTCAAATATTTTGCACAAATAACGAATTTGTCAACTACGTATACAGTGTCAAAAGTTATAGTGCACAGGATTCTCACGGTTACGCGCACTACGCAACCGTGAAATTGGCCTGCGCATCGCCGTCTGCGTGCATCGTAGTCCGGATCGCCAAAGATAAGTTAACGCTGAGCAAATTTTACTTGCCTACTGCAAATAGTCACAGTGAGGTAATTACATTTGCACGTTTTTACTTTCTTGCTCGCTAAAATGAAATGCGCTGCATGTCGTTCCGCTATTGAGGTTGGAGAAGTTGAATTGCGATGCACTATTGTGGGTTGTTCAAAAGTTTATCACCATCTTTGCACTGGAGGTACCGATCTGGACCCGGATACGTTTGATGCATGGATCTGCCCGGAATGCCTATGTTCTCAGAAGAGAGGGGGTGACAACACCTTGACCCCAGTTGGTGTCTCTAAAAGTCGCGACCCCAATGTCACCTTCCGAAATAAAGCGCGCACAACCATCAACAATGACACCCTAGATCTCACCTTTGAAATGCGCTCTTTGCGACAGGAAATAGAATCCCTTAAAAAACAGCTCATTAATGCCGTAGTACTGATTGAAAGCTATGATAACAAAAACGAAAAATATGCCTGTAAAGTGGATGAACTAACTAGCAGACTCAAACGCTACCAAGATGAGAACACCATTAGTGAGGTTCCTCTATCACAAAACAGCCCACAGCAAACCAATAATATCCCGACTGTCAAACCAGCAGTACCAAAGTCGATAAAGCCCGCACCTAAGAAAAAATCAAATTTAACACATTCCCCGCTACAGCAGCCTTTAGTTCAACGGACCAGTCCCGATCGATGTGAACAGAACTCAGAAACTATTTTTGTGACACTGAGTCCAATGAGCGAAACCAGCAGGACGATCAACAATGGACCAAGGTTATGAACAAGAAGCCTCGTCACATATCTGCTTTACTCGGGACTGCCGGCCTTAATGTAACAACGCTTAAAGCCGTTGAATCTCGAAAATTTCTGCATTTGTGGAATATGGAGTCCACCTCTGAAGAAATCAGTGATTATCTGCGTCAATTGTGTCCAAGTGGTTCATGTACTGTGGAGCAACTCAACCCCAAGGGAGACTATAAATCCTACAAGATTGGGGTACCTGCACAGCATTTTGATACCTGTTATTCCACGGAAGTCTGGCCTGTAAATGCTCGGATTAAGCCTTGGGTCCATTTCAGGCGACAAGCTACTGCTAAAACGCTTCCAGTCCTTTCGTGAGTACACCAACTCCAAATACACCAATACCAAAGTCACCTATTAAGTCCGCATCAATTAATATCTTGTACCAAAACGTACGAGGTCTAAAGACCAAACTGAGTATATGGAGAAATCAGCTGTTACTCTTAGACCACCATTTGGTTGCGGCTACCGAGACATTTCTTGATCAGTTGAAGACGCAGAGCTTATTACTGGAGACTGGACTATCCTACGCCGTGACAGGAATACCCCCTGTGGAGGCGTGATGCTTGCGGCTCGCGCCCCTCTTATCTTGCACCGACATCGTGAATATGAAACGGATTGTGGTGAAGATCTTTGGGTGAGTTTCACCTGGCATGGTCGTACTGTGTATGTATGTGTAGTCTATCTAAAACCTACATCTAGTGATGAGGACTATATGCGGTGGTTCTGTAAGGTAGAACAATTCGTTAACAATTTAAAGGGCCTTGTTATTATCTTAGGTGACTTAAATATAAATAGTGTTACTTTAAATATAAAAACCTATTATTGTTATTTTCTATCGTATTGCTGCCTGAATGAGATGAATGACGTGGTGAATTTGCATCAAAGTATGCTAGATGTAGTGTTAATTCAGGAGAGCAGAAGTGTGCTTGAAACTTTAGTATCAGCTACTGATGGTATAGTTGTACCGGACACGTATCATCCTCCTCTGGATATTAACGTTAGAGTGGAAACAGTTTATTCATCAGACTATATCGAACCTAGCAACATAGATCCTACTAGGGATTGGAATTTTAGGAACTGCGATTACGAACAACTACGTTTTTTACTATCTTCAAATACATGGAGTCAAGTTTTAGAATCAACTGATGTTGATACCGCTACTCAATCATTTTATAACATAATTTATCACATCCTCAACTCTTGTGTACCCAAAAAGCGGAGAAAAATCGGTGGTAGAAGGTATCCTATTTGGTTTACGAGTGATATTATTCGCGATTCACAGTTGAAAAATAAATTACACACAACTTGGAAGCGCACCCACTGCGAAGGTGATTATAAACAATTTTCTAGTCTAAGAGCGTCTCTCAAAAATCGTATCTCCAATGCTTACCATGCCTATTTGCATCGAATTGAAAATAATATTAAATTAAAGCCGCGTGACTTTTGGCAACATATTTCGTGTATGCGCTCCAAAGGGGGATTCGAACCTAACGTAACATACAACGGGAATACTTACTCGGGGGTAAAGGCCGCCCAAGCCTTCGCTGATTTCTTTTCCAGTGTATTTCTGCCTGACATTCCACAGCTAAAACCACCCTGGTCCTGACAATGTAACTAGAGTAGTAACAATTAGATCAAAAAAAATAAATCTACTTTATTTAAAAGACCTATTTTTAAGTTGATAATTCTACCTTGCACATCTTAATGACATAATTATTCTTATATTTAATAACTTAATTAATACATGTGTTACAATTTATTTGGTATGTTATATGTAACTATTCTACCTACTAACGTAAGTAGTGTTTTATGTTTGTTGTTTACATATAACTTTGTGTAAGACCATATTTGGTCTTGGCGGCCGGTATGTTTAGTGTTAAAAACTCTTTGATGTATTAACTTTGTTTAGACAGTACTGGCAAGTACACTTTTTTTTATTTTGACATGTGTCGTATTCTTTTCTTTTTTCTTACTTCAATAAAAACAATATGAATTGAACAAACACCATTTACTATTATTTTAAACAAATAATATTACGATAAACATAATATAAAACAATCTAACTCCTTAGAAGCATCAAATAATAGCCATCATATTAATCTACTTCACCTTACTCCCCAGGATATTTTACATGGTATTAATAAATTAAAACTAAACAGTTCGGTTGGACCTGATAATCTTCCTCCTGGTCTGTTTAAGTCTGCGAAGAATATCCTCGTACAACCACTGTGCCACATCCTAAACCTTGCAAACTGGCGTATATCTGCGAATGGAAGCTTTCTAGGGTTACCCCCATACCAAAAGGTTCCATCAAGTCCATTGTCGAGGAATGCCGACCTATCGCAAATCTGTGTGCTCCTGCTAAAGTTTTTGAGGGTATTCTACAGACACATTTATACACCCAGGTCGAAAAATATTTATGCAAAGAGCAACACGGCTTTAGGACCAAAAGGTCGGTTAATAGTAACCTCCTGACATTGGTCGACTTCATTTCTACCAAGCTGGATACAGGTAGATGTACTGTACTTCGGACTTCCGAAAGGCGTTTGATAGGGTCAACAACGACATACTGCTAACCAAACTCTGCGCTATAGGTTTCGCTCCATCTCTTCTCAGCCTCCTCGCGAACTATCTACGCGACCGTCAGCAGTATGTCAGATTGGGGATTTATGAGTCTATGCCCTATCACACGCGTTCTGGTGTCAGTCAAGGCTCAATACTCGGTCCTTTATTATTTTTGCTCATGGTGAATTACCTTCCGGATAGTTTAGTTTTCGCTAAGTGTCTCCTCTACGCAGACGACATGAAACTGTATGCTGGAATTAAATCCGAGGACGACTGCATAGCCTTACAGCGTGACATCGACGCAGTATATAAGTGGACCGTTGACAACAAAATGGAGTTCAATCTGAGCAAGTCTCATGTCATGAGCTTCGGTCGAATGCGTCACCCGATCAAGTTTGACTATAAGATAGGTCATGATATCATAACTCAGGCAACTACTATCAAAGATTTAGGTGTCACTTTCGACCGAACACTGACGTTCCATGACCACATGATCTCGATTGCCAAGGAGTCGTTCTAGAGGTTGGGTTTCGTGCTAAGAAATTCACGTGATTTCAAAAGTGGAAGTGTCATTCGTATATTATACAATGCATTAGTTCGCAGTAAATTGGAAACCAGTGCGTGTGTTTGGAACCCACACGAGTCCACGTACTCCATCATATTGGAAAAAGTGCAGAAAACCTTCCTTAGGTATCTCTATAAGCGCACTTATGGGTACTATCCATTTCTTTACCCCACAATTTTCCTGCTGGGGTGCCTGAATTATAACTCTCTTAAAGTCAGAAGGGAGGTCGACCAAATTGCTACGTCATGTAAGGTTCTCCGCGGCATGATCGACGCCCCTGAACTGATTGGTAAACTGTGTCGACTCTTCGTTCCTGACAGGTACCTGCGTTGTAGGAAACACAAGCTGTTCGCTGTCCCCAACAGTCGAACAGTGGCTCGTGCTAAGTCCCCCATACCTCGCTCGTTGACTGCACTCAATGCTCTCCTGGAGTCTAACCCTACTGTGGATGTGTTTGATGACGGATGGAACAAACTATTGTTAGAGTGCATGGTGTTTTGCAAGAAAGGATGAATGTCGATTATTCTTTTTTTTATAAATGTTTTTTAATGGATTATATTTATATGTGTCTTTATTACCTGTGTTTAATTAGTGTAATTGACATTGTATGCCGTTCTGATTATCGAATAAATAAATAAATAAATAAATTATATAGTGTCATGTCATAGGTTTTCGTACAGGGATACTAGCGCGGAGCGACTATTTGCGTCACACCCTATTTGTACTATATATACATATATATGTCATACATACATTTATTTCTCAGTACTTATTTCCATCTTAAGTTTCGTATTGTACGAAAGTGTGTGATGTGACAAACGTGATGTAAGTACCTCACGGGCTACGCAAGGAGAATAGCGCGCTACTGCGCTATTGAATGCCACCTTCTCTTCACCTCGCACTAAATTGACATATAACGCGAAGGCTAGCGTCCGCTTAGTAGTTATTTCCATTCAGTACCGGCAATTGTAGCCCATATAATTTTCGTGACACAGAGCCCACGATGCTAAATGGGGATTTACTCGAGCGTCATAGAGACCTACTGGGTTGCAAAGTTTGATGATAATAAGAAAATAATGTGATATAATGTATACCTTTTCATCGGTGGGGTAAGCGGCTATAGCTATAGCAAATTTGTAAAAAAAAAACTGTTATGTGGACATACTCGAGCGCGTCAGATATTGATCGCATAAATGTCCTACGTGTTTTTAATAATGAATCGATGTTAATCTGATCGTTTGCATGATGGGGGTGGTCGTAGGAAAGGGTTGCAAAATGATTAAAAAAAAAATTCTTAGGGGGTGTTAAGTGAACCTTAAATAAAGCTCTCATGCAATAATCTGACGATTTCGATGTGACGCATACTCGTGACCATTATTATAATATGAAAAAAAATTCGCCATTTTGAAATACTCAAGCGCGTCAGATTAAGATATATATGGTTCATCTTTATGTCCTAAACGTGTTGTCTCATAATCTGACGATTATCTAGGGATTCGCTTAATCTGACACTAAAAATTTTTTTTTAAAACATCCTTTATCCTGGACGCGCGGCCTTATTTATGAGGTTCATATTTGGTGGAGGTACTTAACCGGGTACAAGGTATCCACCTGTATATTAATCTGCCGCGCTTTAGGAAAACACGAAATCCCCGCTTGATTTGATGAAATATAGTAAAGTTATACCATTGTTTAAGGCTGGTGATATTAATTATCCCAATAACTACAGACCGATTTCAATTTTACCTGCTCTTAGTAAAATTTTTGATAAAATCATATTAAATCAGCTTGTTATCCATTTCAACATAAATCATATTTTACACAATGAGCAGTATGGCTTCACCAAAGGTCGGTCAACTACTGATGCCGGTGTTGCACTTCTTCGACATGTATATAGGGCTTAGGAGAATTCACATGATATGATAGGTGTATTCTGTGACCTATCTAAAGACATTATTGCTCAAATTAAAACACTATGGAGTCAAAAGTACTGCACTCGATTTAATAGATTCATATTTAAGCCAGAGGGTACAGAAAGTAAAGGTAAATGGCGTTAAGTCTTCCGGGTCCCCGGTACTGATGGGCGTGCCGCAGGGATCAATCTTAGGGCCTTCTCTATTTCTGATATACATCAATGATTTACCGCATTTTGTTAAGAATATTTGTGATATTGTACTTTTCGCTGATGATACATCACTCTTGTTCGAAGTTAGCAGAGCTAAAGCGGATTATGACGATGTAAACAGTGCCCTTGACAAAGTATTTAAATGGTTCACTGTGAATAACTTAGTTTTAAACGCGAAAAAAACAAATTGCTTAAAATTTACTTTACCTAACGTTAAACCTGTTCCAACCAAAATTATGATCAATGGTGAAAAACTGGATATTGTGGAGTCAGTGTAGTCGGGGAAACTCAGCTCGGCAGCATATGCCGTCAGGAAAGTAAAGCAGTTCACTGACGTAGACACGGCACGTTTAGTTTATTTTAGTTACTTTCATAGCGTTATGTCGTATGCTATCTTGCTTTGGGGCAAAGCTGCCGATATCGAAGCCATATTTATATTACAGAAAAGGGCTGTAAAATCAATCTATAACTTAGGATCTAGGGCATCTTTGAAGGAAAAATTTAAAGAAATAGGAATTTTAACAGTGGCTTCGCAGTATATTTTTGCAAACTTACTACTTGTACATAAAAATATAAATTCTTTTCAAAAGAAGCGTGATGTACATAATGTCAACACAAGACATAAAAATAATAAATTACCTACATGTATTGTAAATTTGCCCTTTGATAAATTTAAAGAGACTGTAAAATCTGTATTACTTAAAAAGGGTTATTATACAGTTAGTGATTATATGTGTGATAAGGAAACTTGGAATAATGTATTACCAGACAAATATTGTAAGTAGTCTCATGGACACTGTACTTATGCTACAATTCTTTTTAATATTACTTTTGATCTTTGTTTTGACTGGCTTGAGTTGTCATGCTCACTAAAATGCCTTTGCTTGCGGCGGCGCCAGGATGACGGGTCGCTCACTTCCCTCTATAATGGTTGAGGAGGGCGATGGCTGGCATTCTCGTCATACTTGTGAACAGGTGCTGCTTGTGGGGGCTGGTCATCTCAAGCTACGCATTTAGATATAAATAGAACTACTAGACTTTTCTTTATGTTAATTTTTATCGACATTTGTACATTGGAACTGTGTCCATGGGCTTACATTTCTCAAATGATTTATTTTGTTTTTTTTTTTTAAATTGCATAATATTTTTGAAAAGAGTAATTACTGATTTTCTTGCCAGGTTCTTCTCAGTAAAAGCAACCTTCCGAACCTGGCGGTAGCATGTATAATCCTGTAAATTGTGTCATTCTGACGATTTGAAAGTGCTTTGTATAAAGTCTAATCGAATAAAGATATTTTTGACTTTGACTTTGACTTTGAAAATGTTTCATACACGTTAAATGTTAATGAATGCGTGTGTTGTCAGCTGGAGTCAGCGGAACTGCGGGACCGGCTGCTGTACGAGGTGGGGGGCAAGCTTCCGGCTGAGAAGAAAGAACAAGCCGTCGCCAATTACGTACAACGAGCGAACATCAAAAAGAACGCCGCACTCGCCATCAAAGTCATGTACAAAAAGATTCTCGACATACTCAAAAAGGTACATACTTAAACATTACCATCTATACCTCCTAATATTATAAAGAGGTAACGTTTGTGTTTGTGGCGTTGTAAGGGGATTACCCCTCTGGATCTACTGAACCGATTCTCAAAATTATATCACCAATAGAAAGCTACGTTAGTGTCATAGGCTATATTAATTTCCAAATATTACGCGGGACAAACGAACCGGGACAAAAATATTTCTAACGCGGAACGGAGTCCGCGGGTACTGCTAGTAGTCTATACTGCTAGTAGTCTATACTTGTCAATGTTTTTGTCTGGGCTAAACTATACGAGCAGTAGAACATAAATAATTAGTGTGCCGTAGTTGGCAAACTCTATTTAGCTAGCGTCTTGACCACATAGTATATTTCTGAAAATATGTAGGGATATTCAGTGTTCACCTCATGAACTATGACACTCGTATCGTGATGATTGTATATAACAATCATCAGGATACGAGTGCGAATGCTTAACACAGTATTCCATAGTGTTGAGGCGATTTGGATTCGTTTCCATGATTGAGCGTACCAACAGTCTAACGCAATAAAATCCTTTTGTGAACACAAACGTGAACGGGTTCAATTGGTCGCGCTAATAGTTTAAACTCTCATCGCACCCTGGTGCTTATTATGTTTGCTGACTCGGGATAAGGACATATCACTTCACGCCCTATCGCGTATATGCAATTTACACGTTTACAAACGTTTTTCGAAACAATACGACCGATCTGGTTAACTTTTACACTAAATTAAGGAGAAAATTTAATTTTAAAAACAGAGTGTGAACTCTTCACTATCGAACTTACGTTCTCATTTCAAAAGTAGGCTAGGGCAACCTACATTGAGAGAGAAACTGCGATGGGCAAATGGGTGCAGCTAGGTTACATCTTGATAGATTGGGAAACTGTCGTGTTTCAGACACGAATACACCACTGAATATTTAATTTCCACAAGGAACCACCTCCCCACCCAAGTTCTGCCGTCTAAATAACTCTATTTTTTAAATTTCTAGATATTATCTAATAATAATTATACCTTTTTGTCGGATTACATTGCAAGTTTGCTTCCTGCTGACATAAAGCTCGGGATATCTCGAATACCTAATTGGTTCGCTAACTTTCACTTGTGCCACAACTCTGGCATTTCATTCGGGAAACAAACATTATCACCAAATGTTTGTTTACGTACGGTAAGTACGTCAAATGGCATTGCGGAAGTTACTCTTGCAGGCTTTGCTATGTGCACATAAAAATCAGCTCCAGTACGCTCCTTTCTGGTCTAACAATTCTCTTCTAGGATATTAGGTTACTAATCACTTTAAAATAGTAAGTTTGTAGCAATTTTTTTTATATAAATTGATTATATTTTAGTTTCATTCGGTGGCACCGTCATTATTACTTATAACATTACAGTACCGGTTCGGTTTTGGTTGGTTTGGTTCACATTGACGAACTTCGTTGCGTACCAGAGTTACTGGAAATATGTTGATATTTTATCCGAGGACGTTCACGGTTAAATGAGGTCTAGAGAGTGCAGATGAAAAATATACCAGAGTCAATTAAAATTTACTTTGTTGCAGGACTCGTCATACTTTACAGTTGTACTCGAGGCTCTGAAGCTGGACTGTCGCGCTCAGGGCAAGTGTTTGATGGGCGCGACCGAGATGGGTCAGCTAGCCATGGAGTACCTGGACGACAGGAAGTTCGAGTACAGCAAGCTGGAGAAGGAGGTCAAAGCCAACATGAAGGAGAGAGAGAGAACTCTCAAACTGGCGCGACGGGAGATCGCCTACTTGACAGACTCCTTTCCAAATCTCATTCGAAAAGAGGTTGGTTGCAATGCTTATGAATAGTATTATAATCGTCTTAGTATTATAGTCATATTATTAAAAAAGGGACATACGACCCTGATAGTAAATCTTAAAGAGAAATATAAGAGAAAAACACATTGCCGACTACAAATAACATGGGATAAGGGCAGGAGAAGGATGGAAAAACCTTAAATAACCAGAATGTTTGTACTAAGTTTACAACATCAAAGCATGTTGATAGCAAGAGTTTTCAATTTCTGGTAGAGCGAACGTTTCGATCGATTTGATTGTACTCGCACCTGACCAAAATTCCGGCCGCGTGAATACGAAACGTTTGTTGGAAATATTTGTTGCACGACTCAGAACGCTCTATTATCAACTTCACTTTTGCACGTAACTTACAAAATTGAATAAGTTGAGTAGGCACTACAAATAGAGGTAGGCTAGATTTTAATCCTACTGAATTATTGCGTTTTCGTAACGATCCATGCTTAGTTACGTAATTGAAATGACAAAATAATATAACGAAACCGTTTAAAAAAAAAAGAGTTCAATTTAAAAAAAAAAATTCAATTCACGCTGGCGCTGGTAAGGTAGGTAAACTAGCCTTCTGAGAGGGACGGGCAAGAAACTCAGTCAGGCATACATTTCATCGAAACAATATAAATCATATGAAATCTTACTACTGGAATCATACGCGGGTGAAACCGCGTGACGTCCGCTAGTTCCATATAATTTCATAATAGGCTTTCGTCATCAATGCAGTTTTGACGTGTGTCATACATGGCATGTGTAATTTATCGTAAAAACCAAATTATAGCTAATTCAGATCAGAGCTTTAGATGTAATAGTAGGGGAGCCCAAGCGGGGATTTCGTGTTTTCCTAAAGCGCGGCAGATTTATATACAGGGGGATACCTTGTACCCGGTTAAGTACCTCCACCAAACATGAATCTCATAAGTAAAGCCGCGCGTACAGGATAAAGGATATTTAAAAAAAAAAAAAAATTGTGTCAGATTAGGCGAATCCCTCTAGATAATCGTCAGATTATGAGACAACACGTTTAGGACATAAAGATAAACCATATATATCTTAATCTGACGCGCTTGAGTATTTCAAAATAGCGAATTTTTTTTCATATTATAATGGCCGCGATTTTGCGTCTATTTCAAAATCGTCTGATTATTGCATGAGAGCTTTATTTAAGGTTCACTTAACACCCCCTAAGAAAATTTTTTTTCATTTTCAACCTTTTCATACGACCACCCCCATCATGCAAACGATCAAATTAACAAACATTCATTATTAAAAACACGTAGGACATTTATGCCATCAATATCTGACGCGCTCGAGTATGTCCACATAACATAAGTTTTTTTACAAATTTGCTATAGCTATAGCCGCTTCCCCCACCGATGAAAAGGTATACATTATATGACATTCTTTTCTTATTATCATCTAAGCTTGCAACCCAATAGGTCTTTATGACGCTCGAGTAAATCCCCATTTAGCATCGTGGGCTCCCCTACTATAAGATGGCGGCTCTTTGACCATTGACACTATTCCTATGTATAGGATCAGGTGGGTGTGGATTAATGTGGTTAAGCGAGCTGTATATTTGGTCAGTGTTTGCTAATAGCGTCACATGGTGTATTGCACACCGCTCAACCGGCTGTAGTGTCTCTGCGATGCTCTCTGATTGGATCTCCAATCAAACGTCAGCAAACAATGGATCAGAACCTCGCACCTTGTACACTCAAACAATTACACTGTAACGTCTGAATACCCCATTCCATTTGACTGATTGCTACGAGCTGTTAATTAAATGATGTACCATTACAAAATTAATTAATAATGATACATTGTTCTAAAGTGTACCAGTTACACATATTGTTTTTCATTTCTGTTATATGTTTTGCACCCTCAATGAGGAAGTTTTTTCTTTATTTTTCCGGTCGATATGAGCGTCAGATGGCTTTCTCAATGCTTCGCATGTCGCTGCGGAATCAACACGAAACTTTGGACACTAATAGAAAAGTGCACCATAAATATTATATAGGGCCTATTAGTTGTCTGAGTGTTCAAATACGAGTGTAAGTACAGGAAGCGTAGGAACTTGTGGCGTCACAATGAAATTCCCCAAGCATGAGTAAACATTGAATATCTTCGTAATCTATATAGATAAATAAAATTGAAGTGTCTGTTTGTAATCCCAAAATAACAGCTTTTCATTAAATGGGTATGAAAGTATACACGCTACTGACACTAAAAAACCAAGTTTTAAAATTTTTCTCTGTCTGTCTGTCTGTCTGTCTGTTTGTTCCGGGTAATCTCTGAAACGGCTGGACCGATTTTAACGGGACTTTCACTGACGGGTAGCTGATGTTTCAAGGAGTAACTTAGGCTACATTTATTTATTAAAAATATTAGGGTTCCGCAACATGAAGCATGAAACTAAATCTACGCGGATGAAACCGCGGGGCACAGCTAGTACCTAAATAAATTTAAATATATTGAGATTATTATTTCAAATATTTGAATATATTTCTATAGCATTACAATATATAGAGTTTCGTTACATTTGGTGTCATTCAAAAGCCTACCTTATTATAAACGCATAAAAGATACGTAGGTAGCTCGAGTGCAATTGTACTTGATTATATAACGAAGGGTTTCTACTAGTAATAGTATTAAACTGACCAAGTTTCATAATTTCCTGCGTACATTGCCGTTTGTGGATGTGTCATCCTTAAGTGGCAATATGGGGTAGTTCCACCACCTCGAAACACATCGGCAAGCTAACTTTGTCATTCTATAGTGCAATAACTAGTCTGAATATGAGGAAACTAGCCAATGTCCTGTTCAATCTCGCAGCTAGTTAATTGTTTCGGAGTTTCACCTGTGTGTATGTATGCAGCACTCACAAGGGCCTTATTCTCTATAACACACGTGATTTCCTGCAAATAAATCTATTTATTAATGCTAAGGCATAATTTACGTCGAACATATAAAATTCACGTGACACAGTGTTTAGAACAAAACTACAAGGATACTGGTTGTGCGATTTTTAAGAAAATGTTGTATGTATCGTAGGTCTGACAATGTTATCCTTATATTTGAGATAATTCGCACAATATCTTTATACATTATGGGTTATATGTGATTCTGATGTGTAAGCTATACTATTGTAAAGTTGTATTAAATTCATTCAGTTGTTTTGCGTGAAAGTATTACAACAATTCCTACATCTATACAATACTATAAATACTTTCGCGTTTATGATATTGGTAGGATTAACAGGATACTCCTCAGTAAAGTTTCAATCTATGACCAACTATTTGAGATAAAATAGAAAAAAATAGTAGGCAAGCGGAAGACGCTCGGCGTCCTCCACGTTAATAAGATAAGTCCTTCAACCCTGACTATCTAGGTAGGAAATTTAATCGGAAGCTAGGAGTTTCATATTAAAAATAACTTGTGCCTATTTTAATAGGTAGAAATGTACAGTCTACTTAAGTACTTACTTACTTTACTTATTTTCTTTTTTAATTTAAATAAATTATGTACCTACGTAATGTATGTTTAGTATCGGCAACCGGTGGTAAATTCCTCGACATTCATAAGTGCCTTACCAGGGCCTAAACTAAATAAATCTTTTTCACCGCGACACACTGCGTGGGCTATCTTCGTGAATGTCTTATAGTTCGGTAACTCAACTAGAGTTCTGACGGTTCGCATTTTTATTACTAGTACATTTGCGTTCCGATACAAATACGTACACGTATATACAATCACGTCGAATTTCTCACGCAGACGGCAGAGTGAAAAGAGCGGCTCGAGCGCCAATGCAATTTGAACTACACCGTTTGCGTTTCGTTTAATCTTTTTGTAAATGCCCGCCGGGGTCCCTCTTCCACGATTGTTCGATTTATATGATATATAAGTATGAACATGTGCCCTGTGGTTTCACTCGCGTAGAATTAATATTATGGTGTTTTTTTTCACGGAACTCTAATAAATAAAAAGTTACCTAACTTACTCCTTCTAACGTCAGCTACCTGTCAGTAAGTCCCGTTAAAATCGGTCTAGCCGTTTCAGAGATTATCCGGAACAGGCGGACAGACGGACAGACGGACAGACAGACAGACAGACAGACAGACAGACCGCCGGACAGATTTTTTGTTTAAATTAGTTTTTCTGTGTATGTACCGTAGATACGTTTATATTCCTTTAGTGAAAAGCTGTTATTTGGAATTACAAACTAATTTGGAAAGACAATTCAATTTTATTTATCTGTATAGATAGGGAAGACAATTTTAATGTTTGCTGCTTGCGACCTCTTTTACGTGAATTTCGTTATTACAGTAATTTGACTAACTACCTACCAAATATTCTACTACTACGATATTTAATTATTCCCTAGTAATAGCACATGGAGAAAGAAAAAGAAACACAAGAAAAGAAAATTAGTATGTAGTAGTGAAATGTCGGCCGGTAATAATATTGAAGCGGTTATTGTGGAGTATAATGGGTATTATTGCGAGTGTCCTCACATATAAGTGACCGCTTGGGATTTTTTGAACGATATTAAATTGAATTCACCAAACCTTGACCAGGGTAAGGTTTGTGGAATGTATCTTAAAAATACTTGGCACGAATAGCTTTTTTCGTAGTAAAATCTGCACGAGTTTTCGTCTTTGCTAACTTAACTCTATCAATAATATAGCCTAAGTTACTCAGTGACACTGTAGCACTATATGAAATATGAATAGTTTTACAACGAACCAAATGTATAATTACGAACGAAAATTCAAATCTTATCTCTTGTAATTTTAGCTTTGATGAATAAGTCAGGCAGGTAACTGTAGCCGTCGAGTCCATCTTTGTTAGCTTCTCGATCTGGTTGTATATCGATCTCCAAGAGTAAGGTCTAAGGCACAAGCGGTGTAGGTCGATAGGTGGTGATTAATGCCAGTCAGCTAACCCAGACTTACCACTTTTCGTTTCTTCTCATCCTCATACATACCATACCCGCTGTTGGGGGGATCAAATCGGCCTTCCATAGATTGCAGGAACTAAATAAACTAGTATTCATATCCAAAGGCTCGTTATAATGTCAATGAAGAAGAGAGACAAAACAATGATAGTGAACAAAATAATGAATTATGTAACGCGATACAACTTTCAATGGCGCGATCTATTTAACTACTTACGCCATCTACTTACAAACTATGAAACTAAAACATACTCATGTCAGGAAGCTACGAACCTGGACAATCTGTACGAGGACGAGGATGTCACGAGCGAGCACTCGGTGCACTGGGAGCTGGAGGGGATCATGAGCATCTGTAAACACTTGCAGAAGGCCACGCTCGTCTCTTCCTTCGACGGCATACTGCCCAGGTGTGTGACTTATTTACCAGGTCGTGAGGGAGCAAGCATGATAATTTTAAACGGCGCGTACTAAGATCATCTTAGATGGAATTTCATAGTACCATTAAATTAAATAGTTATTAATAACAGTATGAAAGTTGGCCCCCTGCCTGATTGACATAGTTACACATTTCAAGGACTTTTCGCTTATTATGTTAGAATGGCAGCGATATACCTTTCATAAACTTTAATAGTAGTGATACAGGCGCGTTTCACAGATCCCCTGAAACACATGTCGGAGTCCAAAAGTCTAGGGTCGCTTTAAATGATGAGATGAAGTCTGATGATGATGTTTTCCAACGATTCTACTCCTGCTTTAGTCATAAAAAATACGTTCAATGAGTTATCCGACAGTCCCTTATCTATACAGAATAAAACAGATAAATAAAAGTGTCTGTATCTAATTCCAAAATAACAGCTTTTCAATAAATGCATATGAAAGTATATACGGTACTGACATAAAAAATACAATTTGTAAAGTTTTTCTCTGTCTGTCTGTCTGTTTGTTCAGGGTAATCTCTAAAACTATTAAGTCTACGCTGACGTGAAACTGCGGGGCGACTAAAGTTATTTGATATTGATTTTGAGATGATACTTAGAAGTGAATGCGTAGGTTGCAGGAGCAGCGGTACCAGACGCAGCGCGGCATGATGATGGTCAAGATAAACACGCTTCGCCGCGACACACTCATCGAAGACCGCAAACACGCCCTCATGATGCTCGACTCACTCAAGAATGTGGGCCAGGAGAAGACTTCCGCGTAAATATTGCACTTTTGATCACTTATTTCCTAAAGAAATGCTCACGTGATCCCAAAAGGGGTAAGTAAGCTCAGGTGTAATAACAATATCCACTTCACCGACTTAAGTACCAACGAGGCAAATCTATCTCATCATCGTCTCATGCGAATTCGTCCTTTACTGTAACGCTCGTGGTGTGAAATTACTGCACTGAAGTTCACGTTGGTACAGGCCGCTGGAAATCGAATTTGCGTCGCGCAATAGGCATCTCTTTTATATAGTATAGCGGACGTCACGCATCATCACCCGCGTAGTTCCCGTTCCTATGGGAGTACGGGGATAAAATATAGCCTATGTTACTCACTGATGATGTCGCTATCCATTACTGAAAGGATTTTCAAGATTGGTCAAGTAGTTTCGGAGCCTATTCAATGCAAACAAACAAATCTTTCCTCTTTTAATATTTGTGTAAACAATATATATTTATATACGATTAATTGTAAGAAGTCAAAAGTAATCTACCTTTAAATTTAATTTTCAAGACATACGAAGTACAGAATTCGGTCAACAACAGTTTTTTTGTAAGTATAAAAGATCTATCTTACGTTTTATTATTAGATACAACAAGTTTATTGGAATAAAATGTACCGATGGAGTTAACTGAATACGTCGATCTTCAACATTCACCCATGTCAAAGTCAGCCCGTACAATCATCGGCAGTATCTTATTGGTAATTAGTTGTTAACACTCCGAAGGCTATATATATATTCATGGTAGCACATGACTATATTTACCTATAAGTTAGGTAGTTTTGACGACGACGCACTTTTGCTATTCATGGTTCACACAAAAAACTGCACAGGGATTTCGCGAAACTGTGAATAATAAACTGGCTCGATTTGCATCGTAACCAATACGTGTTTGAAGCCACCATATGAAGCCAGTCTATTTCACCATATACAAAATTTCATCCAAATTCGGTTCATCGGTTTAACCGAATTTGAATGAAATTTTGTGAAAAGGTAGCAAATAGAGACACAGCGTAAACTTTATTCGCATTACGACAGACTTTTAAAAGGCTTATAAATCACATAGACGGATTTTCAAAAAGACAATGTACATGTTAGTAACCATCAGTACCTATTGATTTTCTGTAGTAGGTACCTAATTAACTAAGTAAAGTGATTACTGTTGTATTGGCACAACATTTTAAATGTGAGTAGGTATGTGAGGTTTTTAGTTTATTTACATAACTAGCTGTGTCCCGCGGTTTCACCCGCGTAGTTTTTAATGTCATGGTTGCCTGCGGATCACGAATGTTTTAAAAAAATTTAAGTAGACTAAGTTACTCCTGTAACATTAGCTATCCGTCAGTCAAAATCCCGTTTAAATCCGTCCAGCCGTTTCAGAGATTACCCGGAACAAACATACAGACAGACAGACAGACGGACAGCGAAATTTATTTAAATTTGATTTTGTACGTCAGTACCGTGTATACTTCCATATGCATTTAGTGAAAAGCTGTTATTTTGTAATTACAAACAGATTCTTCAATTTTATTTATCTGTATAGATTTACTAACGTATGTAAGCCGGTTAGTGATGGCGACTGTGCTTCACTAGTTTCTCTGTAAGCGTAGGGAAACATTTTTGCACACAATGTTAATGCGATCTTCAGAAAATAAACTCATTGAACATATTAAAATCAACACAATACAAAATAGAAAGGCATCAATACTTATTGTAATACCCGGGAACTCTTAATTCTATTGTGTGAAAGAAGTATTGACTCGTTTGTTGTCTGTCTTAAGAATGTTGAAAAACTCTCAGCAGTAAATCGTCTTAAACAGATATTACACACAATTTATAACTTCGTAAATATAAATTTAATTCGGTTGATTTATTTTTTAACCATTACAATGAACCAATTTTTATTTGTTTCCCGTATCGAACCAATGTAACCTTTTTTTGCTATTTGCTTATAATATAATATCAATATCATCAAAAAGGCAAATAATAATATGATTTACTAATCGATATTTAAGATTCTCTTTTTCGAAATTGTTTCTCTACCTACCTTAGAGCAGTTTGTTCCTATGATGATTAAAGTCGTGAGTATTATGTACAAGGGAGACAATAGTAGGGTGTACTTATTGTCTGTGGCGCACCATGGTAGACGTTATAGTTCACCAGTTTGTTCTCTCATCGGCCGACGTCTGGGCCGGATATTGAGTGCCTCAGATTGCCAGTTGAGCGGTATTGAGTGCATTTCCGCTCAATGTGCCTTGACGACTGCAATTCCGCCTCTATTAGTGGAACGTGCAAATTCCTTTTTATCCTACTTTAAGATGATTTAATTGGTCTTAAGTGGCATATAGATATTATGTCATTCTGATCTTAGATGATTATTTCTCAAAAGAATATTAATTTATTCGATAATATAAGAATATTAACATAGTATTCTGGGACTTTTTTTCAATTCAATTCCGTCATCCGACGTACCTACATACCATCTCTTTAGAAGCTTAATCGAATTAGTTTGCATACATTCAAATACATTGGATACCAGGATTTGGTTTCTCACATTATAATGTTAGCTATTTAATAAAAAACCTTATGCCTGTCTGTGTGTTGGTAAAGTTGTGAAATGAAGGACAGTATAAATATTGAGACGTGATAAGCACAGCTTATTTGCTTAAATGGAATGCACTCCCCTGAGTATAAAGTCGTCAATGCTCTGACACACCGCTTACATTCATCGGATTCGGCTATTAGTTGCCCTTCGCGGCAGCATTCAATCAATACTAATTAATGCACGTCAGTTTGGGGTGTAGGCACAGTTGCTATTGCGTATATTATTCGATCAGCTAAGTTAAGGACATCCAACTATGGCCTAAGTACGAGTGATCTCCCTACTTCGGAGAGCACGCTAGGCCTTTGGTTTCCAATGGAACTTATTAGTCGATAGTTACAGGTCAGTCAGAAACTTAAGAAAATCTGATAACTGGATTAACCCAGATTATTGATGCACACTGTAAAAGGAGTCGCGAAAGTCAGATGATAGTTGCTTGATATACAATTTGGAGACCTGTAGGCCTAGACAAAGTAACATTCTCTCGCGCTTGTGTTGATAAAACGATACAAAATGTATGAAAATGACATGAATTAGTCACGTGACATATGTCATTCCCGTACATTTTATATCGTTTTTATTAGTAAAGCGCGAGGATAATGTTACTTTGTCTACAGGGCCAGCTATATTCAATCAAGGAGTTTGGGTCACTACTGTAATGACTATTAAATACCAAGAATAAGTTGTAATTTTCCAAGATTCATAAGTGCCTTCTCAGAGTTTAAACTGCATAAAGTCATTATTATTTTCATCAAGCCGGTGCACAGTCACTGAGTGTCATTAAATAATGCATCAAAGGATGAAAGAAAACCATAAATCCACTACTTTATCGCATGTAAAAATGTTACATCAGAGTACTTCGTTTCCATACACAGAAATCGCGATGAAACTCCTTTGAGATGTCATCTACTACGTGCAAAATATCATCTACTAGATGCCAATGTGCCGTAGCAATGCTGAGGCAATTTTCACCGTACATTCTTCGGTGTGAACTGTATTTTCGTGTAAAAAGAACTTATAACTATTTTTGTGGCAGAAATATTTACGAGAGATTCAAAATCAGATTCAAATCCAAATGGAAATAACTAGCTGAGACTCCCGGCTTCACTACGTAGGATTAACAATATAAATTGCTAAGCTCATGATTTTAAGTATTAATGTAGCATCGCATTAGTAAAAGATGTTTTGAAATCGGTCAGTACTTAAATTTGAGGTTATGTAATACAAACATAAATATAAATCTTTTCTCTTGTAATATTATTAAGTATAGATATAGATTTAAGAACCTACTCCAATACTCGAGGATTATCAAATATCCTTCATCGAAAGCAAAAGATGCCAGACACGCACTTCTGAATGAGGACTCAATTAACCCTCAACGCCTAAACGCTCCACTCGCCCCGCGTCCGCAATGAATAAGCAACTCCCTTTAAATCGGTCATAAAGTTGTTTGGATATCGTTCGTTACTGTACCTGATGGAACCGAGGAATTCTATATTTAACGAAATTTATATATTACCGACGCAATTTAGGAAACGTGTATTACGTTTTTAATACATGCTAGGAATTTTATTAGTTTCTAGATAGTGTATATAATTACAATATGGTGGTAGGATGTGTTTAATATCCAATCTTTTATGAAATAACTTATTTAACCCCACTTTGAAAACTAAGCTATATTTAGCTTTACTAAATAAATAACGAGTAACGGTGGCTGGAAGCTAATGGGATAGCACAGGTTCGGAAAGCGTGGCATGTTGGAAGCCTACGCCCAGCTGGGGTCGACGAGGGCTATTTCGATAGATAGAAATAAATGTTCTAAAATTAAGGAACAAATTACATAAATATTTGTATCATAATCATCATCATCAACCGCCCGTGGTAATCGAACTACGACCTCTAACACCAACTCGAGTTCGAGGTTAATCTACGAAATACACTTATTTTGAAATTAACCTAAAATGTTGTTACGTCCAAACAAAGGATTCAACTTGTGATATGATTCACCACTTAGATGGATTTATTTTTTCTACAATCGGCGTACAGGTGCCGAATATTGAGCGCAGAGCGAAAAGTAGTATGTACTTGTGCTCGCGCCAACAAACCCAAAAAATATTCTCGTAATGGTAACCTATAATTTCGCTTTTGTGTCTAGCCTAAATAAAATTATAAAACAATACAACATTATTTATTGCACTCCATAATAAAGCACCAATACTAAGATTACTACAGTATAATCACTTATCAAAGTATCTGAAGTAGAGAACGATAGTAGCGGCGAAATGTTAATATGTTAATATGTAGTGTATGTAACGAAGTCTAATATGTAATGCGTGCATTCTGGACTCCAGCTAAAGCGTGTTATAAGCGATTGCGGAAACTTATCCATAAGTTTCGTACTTAAACTCATACCATTAAGTCCCTGTTGAACATAACTACTTAGCATTCACATGCGGGAATTATGGAACTATTTAGCTTTCAAATTCTCCCACGAGACTAGTTCACACAAGGACATCTAAAGCTATATCTTTCCAGTATTACTTGATCTGTCATTGTAGAGAGTGCCTAAATAATGCGATGTCAGTTTATACTGGAATTTAAATTGGATTGTGACATTGTTTGAACGAACTGCATTTCATAGGGTTGAGATCATTCTCTAGTATTACACTACCTTATTTTAGTGATGTTATACTCTTATTATTGTTAGAACTCGATGGATATTAAATGATATTTTTATTTTAACATGATATTCTTAAAAGATTAGTACCAACACATGATTGACTCAAGTAAACTAAACATTAATTGAAGTAAGCAAAACTAAAATAATATTAATTGATTTAGCTTAGAAGCTGGAAAAGCACTTAACAATGTCTAAAAACAGACCATCAGTTCGGAAACTAGCCTGAGTGAATATGTTAGATAGAAGCACGCGTGCCGAGAGCTGACCGACATTAGCGGTATCGATTTCCGGGACCGGTAGCAATATGTAGACTACAGATGCAGTGTCGCTATGCTATCAGACTACTCTGTCGCGGGTGGTAGGGTTCTCGTGGATAATTTTGATAAGGTAAGACCAGTCTTTATTAGCGGTATGTTTATTTCGTGTTCTTATTTAAAACTTATCAAATTTAACCAATAAAAAAATTCTCAAAAAAGTAAGTTGAAAAATTCAATATCCTGCTTTTAAAAGTATGGAACGAGCGATGCTAAGATAATAGCTGTGGTCATATAATGTACACTATCAAAACAATCCATGCATACATTCTAATCATGAGTGGGCGATGACCCACGGCTATCCTCTGAAAATCACTAAATACTTGTTTCATACTTTTGAGAGCTTGATTTTTCAGTGTTCGGGTTCTTGTTTTTAAACTTATTTCTCATATACCACGTTAATATAACGGAATATAGTATATATATAAGTTGATCCGCATTTGCAATTTATTAAAAAACTAATTAACATAATTTAAAAATTAATTGCATCTGCAGTAATTTTTTACCGTCTGCATCAGGCGCAGTGGACGCTAGCTAGCAACATTTATAGCGAAAAAAAGTGCAAAGGCACAGGAAATTGGATCTCCAGTTAAGCATTTGATAACCTTAGGACCCTTTGATGTTGGATGCAAATATTGAAAAGCTGGTAATGACACTTTCAGCCGTGGTAACTTCTTATAAACTCAGGTTCCTTGCAACTAGTTTTTTTTTCAACGTCATTTAATTTTTTTGACGGAGGCAAAGTGTGTCTCTCTCGTGGTAACCTAATTAGGATATAGGGGTTCACGAAAACGTCGTTATAATCGATTCGTGGAGGATGACTCCCCTCGAACGTCAAGGACATCTTTAACTTTAGAGACCTCACGAAATATTTGTTCGCCAGTAATAGAAGTTGTCGAAAAAGGGCGCCGTAACCAATCGGATAAGGTACTGTATTTCTGCTGAAAGTGAGATCGATAGCGCTCCATCTAGCGCAGTGATTCGATTGTTTGTAAGGCTGATAGCGAGCAAGTGCATTGCAAGTACATACACTTATTCTTGCAAATGAACATAAGAGGGGCCGTACGACTGTTTTCCGTCTTTGTATAGAGGATAAATTATACATGATAAAAATTTGTTTATAGTAAAATATTAGTGATTAATAGATAGAAAAACAAAACAAAAATTTCATCAATATCTTGTGTCCGTATAGCTAGCGTACACATGGTGGAATCCAGGGTCATATCTTTCACTTATTTTTGTGCGGTGCTCAAAAAGCAAACATATCAGACAGAACATAAATAACCCACTGTTATATTTGAAAATGAACATGAAAAATATATATTCAGTTAGGGCCCTGGTTCAGTTAAGGCACTTATGAATGTCGAGAATTTACCACCGGTTCGGAAACCAGCCTTCTGAGAAATTTCACTATTCCAGCTATCATCATCATACCAAGTGTAATTCAAATCCATCCAATAGTTTCCGAGTGATGCGCGAACAAGGTAGAGAGAGACAAGAATAAAAGAAAACCAGTTTTATTTTGAGTACTTTAAAGATAGAATTGTGTGGATTACAAGTATAGCTGAAAGCTCAGTAATGGATCCCCAGGCAGTACATATTATCCGATGGGATTTTTACTGGATACTAATGTTACCGTCTTTGGTACTGGACAAGCTTTGTCGAACATTCCTTTGATAGGATGAGAGCAGTACTGGAAGAGATATAAGTTGCTTAAATATAATGTCGTTGCACACGTCACGACACACCTCAATCCAACTGTGCACATTAACAAATCTACAGTCGCTCGCTTTTGCTGTTTGCAGCTTATATTAGGTACTCCAAAGGCGTTTCGTAATACGATTATCCATTTGAATATGCATACAGCTGCCAGACAGCTCAGAACCTATGTTCTGCACTTCATTCATCTCTAATCTTTGCTAATTAGTTAATCTATAACAGTGAAATGGATTTGCACATTGAAGATATTGCACAGATATTAGCTGTATAGGTATTATATTCTACCTTTTATTTTGAAATAATAATAAAAGTTGAATAGACGTTGTGGTCAAGTTTTTTGATTAGTCGCCTGCTACGTAAGCAACGCAAGTTCGAATCCCAGCAGTCTGTAGGAATGAGTTATTCTAAGTACCTACTAAAGTGCATTCGTTTCACACCACGAGCTTTAGCTTACACACGTCTGAGAAGAAATTCAATGATGTAAGTATAGTGCCTAAGGCGACGGTGGACTAACCATCTGACATATTGACACTTAATAATTTTCAGTGATAAGTAGGTGTTGTTATTACAATTCCTTTGGTTACCCCTTCGGAGACCCTTTTCGGATGGCTTAGTCATATACATACATAACTTTAATTTTAAGTAATTAGTACTTCGTAACTTACATTCGTAATACTTAGGCGCAGTCTTATTAACTTCTTACCGACCGAAATGTTCCTTATAATGTTTACATTCATAGTATTACAATCCATAGGGAATACATAGTAATTACTGTGATATGTGATATGATGTACATATAATGTTGTCTGGTTAAATATATTGGAGCAATAAATAAACAAGCAAGGATATGCTCGCGCGGATCTTACTGCGATAGAAAATAGAAGTAGAAATAAGATTATTTTATTATAAAATTTAGATTATAAAGAATAGGTCCTAATAAGGACACAAGAATCACATATTTCACTCAATTTTAGGTAATTTATATATTAAGTAAGTTACCTACGATAATATATCATAGATACATTGCAACGAAAGTGTATGAGAATTAATTATTGGCAGGTCTACACTTAGCGCTTTCCTTGTAGTATTCAACGTTTGCATATTGCTATATATTACTAGAGGACGTCACGCGGTTTCACCCGCGTATTTCCCGTTCCCATGGGAGTAGGGGGAAAAATTATAGCCTGTGTTACTCGCTGATGATGTAGCTATCCATTGCTGAAAGAATGTTCAAGATCGGCCAAGTAGTTTGGAAGCCTATTCAATGGAAACAAACAAACAATTAAATCTTTCCGCTTTATAATATTAGTGTAAATAAATTGTTCTTGATATTAGCTGTTTTAGCAATTTTTCTTCTTAATATCTATAGTTAAGTACATAATATAGAGAAACGTATAGATCACAGAATTCAAAGAGCCAAATTATGTGTTTCGCTTATTTTCGTATCAAAACGAAATAAACACCTTTCGAGGAAACCACAGCAACTTGCCACGTGGCATTTTTAACACAAAGCCTTCAGTACCAACAATAAGCCGCCGAAACAAAAAGGAAAATATGAAAATTATTACACCTTATTATCTCGGAAACGCACAATTCAGTTCAGCATAGTCTTTGCTTATTAATGTCCAATTACGTGAAAATAATAGGTAAGCTGTTACACATTAAAAAAATTAACACGTGGTGTTTGATGATGGGGCTATGGCTACAAGGGGTTAATTTACACGTGCCGCACTCAAAACACATCGTTTACAAGTTTTTTAATTATCAAAACTATCCTTTGCTTACTTCTGTAATATAAAGAAATGTTTAAACGAAGGGAAGGAAACATAAAAAAAAATTGTAATTGCTCTTTATAACAATAACATTTCAATTGAATTTATTTTTCTTAAAATAAGCAGGTACGTCAAGCAAAGGCTTGCTGGCGTACTTGTTAAGAATAATATTTTTTACCTCAACTTCAACTTGTTATGGCTTCGGAGGGTGCCGTTGGTCAATGTAGCAATGGCACGTGTAAATAAAAACAAAGATTGTTTTTTGGAAATAGGAAAAATACGTTGTTTTCTTTAGGGAACTTGTATGAGATGGAAAATTTGGAAGGAAAAAGGCCGTGTTATTTCTTCAATGCGTAGTCATCATTAAAATGAATAAAAACAACGTGTTTATATAAAATGGAAAAAAAATCATATCCATTCCGCTCGTCCAGGGTAATATTTTTTTTTATTATTCATTGAAGACAAGACATAAGGTACACTAGATGAAGGCCTCCAGGAAGCGCGAGTAAATGTTACTTTGTCTAGGCCTACTGGGCTGCTAACACTTAGCTCAATATACCTACTCGAAGTGGCGACTAGTGTGCCGCTTTCCAATAATTGGTCTTTGGGCATTAAACCTTTTAAATAATCCGTGTAATATTGTATTTAAAAGACAATTTTAAACGTTGTACGCTCGCTGGCGTCTATAGCGTAGAGCTACACTACAAGGCTTACACACACTTATCTATACTTAATATTATTAAGCTGCAGAGTTTGTTTGTTTGAACGCTCTAATCTCAGGAACTACTGGTCCTATTTAAAAAATTATTTCAATGTTGTATAGTCCATTTAACGAGGAAGGCTATAAGCTATATTTTATTTTCATAAAAGTTAGGGGTCCGTAAGAAAACTGCGATTTTGTAACCCAAGGTGTAAAATCGAAAACCTATTTATGCGTGCGCTGCAAAAACTATTGACAATAGAACAAAATAACGTACTACGGGTTTGTAGGTCTTATCAAGATCTACAAAAAAGTCCGCGAGAGCATATATCTAACTATCATAGTTTAGTCACAATAACCGCTTTTATGCTGATAAAAAATATTAAATCGTCTGCAGAAAGAAACTACGTTAAATGTGTATCGTAATATTAATCCTAATCCAAATTAAGCTAGCAAGGGTATTCATGTAGAAGTAAAATACTGGTTGTTTTATTCCAATCGGACATTTCGTTGAGAAATTATCACGAGTATAAAAACTTAAAATAGTTGCGCGTGTATGTGCTCGCACACGCTTTCATACAAAATGACTCGAAACTCGAGTCGGTAGTCACTTTTGAAAAATAATGCCTAATTATTAAATTATTATATTTTTCGAAACTATTACTGACATATTGAAACAATACAAATTTCACACTGACAAGTCAGCTGATTTATATCCTACTAAGTAAATAAGTATTATAATGGGGTTATATTTCTTTCCGGAAAAAATAGGTTCATGTAGGATTATTTGTAACCAAAATACCACGAAATGGCGGGTGGAGCGAGTATGAACGTGACGTAAACACTTAATAAACAATTTAACAGTTTTGTGTTCTACCCGATGTCAATCAAAATTATGCAAATATAAGCATTAAAAGCAGTCAACCAAGAATTAATATATTCAACCGTGTCAGGAGTCCAACCCTATGCACATCGACGTCTTGGGAAGCCAACTTTATATAAAGTGGATCCACCTACGCTCCGTACATTCGCTCATAAATTATATTGAAAACTAACACGGTTACATTTTCCAATCAACTTTTAGATTAATGTTATTTTAGATGATAACATTTGCCTGCAACTGTAAATAAGTTTAAAGCAATTTGTTAATTTATCTCCTCTTAGGAGTTCAAAAGTACCTACCCATAGCCTTTTGGGTTCCTGCTACTTTTAAATCAAATTGTTGTGCAATAAATATTTCTTTCTTTCATATGATAACTCTTTTTACTTTAAATTGATTGTCTTTGATTAAATCTTACAACAATAATAACAATACTATCAATACGATTTCCGGCAAAGGGGGGGGGGGGGACATATAACGGGTAGCGAGGATGAAAACTATGCACCTAGACACGTATGTATGTTCCTAAGTACGTTCTTACTTGATCAAGTTTCCGCACATATTCTTCTTTACGAAACAGATGTCGTAAGAAAATGCTTATTAAAGCTATCGAACATTTTGTTTCACAGTTACATAAGAGACAAAAAGCAGCTGCAAGCTCAGATGGACGCCGAGGAGAGGGAGGAGAGGAGTCTGATGAAGGCACTGGACGAGAAAGGAAAGCTCATCATTGTTATGAAGACCGCTCTACAGCACATTACCAACCTTCTATCTAGTGTTGGTAAGATACAAAATCAAATAACATTACTCACATCATCCTAGATGGATCTCCGAAGGGGTAAACAGTTGTGTTATAACAACATCACCTACTTTTCACTGAGAGATGATTCGTGCCTACGTGACAGATGCATCGCCGCCTCAGGCATTGAATTACTTGTCAGGCGTATACATGTTTCCTCACGATGTTTTCCTTCACTTTAAAGCTCGCTTTTTATAGCAAAATTCGTTATTACAAGCCGTTGGGATTTTTGTAGCAGGAGACAACTCACACTCCACGGCCACTACTGATCGATGTATTGCAGTGCCCATTAATTCACCCTGCGTGGGCATAGCGATACGTATAACGGTCCTCGCTCGATCATAATACTTTTATTAAAATATGAGTATATTTTCCACATTTACGTGACATAACCTATTGAATCTTAATAGTTTAGTTATTGAACCGTTCAACTTTGAAGTGTCTCCATAACACGCACACACATAAGTAACCAACCTCATTATGAAAACTGTAGATATTATGTCATAAACAAGTAACATCATTGAACATCAACAAGTGAAAACACCATTCATAATACTTCAATATCGCATATTTATAGTGAGTAAACTGAACTGCGATAGGTCGCTTGGTCACAATTCAAAATATCTGTATTTGATTAGACTACAACAAAGTATTTTAAGAATGATGATTGCAACATGTTTTGGAAAATTTGATTCTGCCGTCAAGAATTAAAAAAAAAGAATTACGTTAATCGTTACAATAATGAAACCGCAAATATTCAGCGGATTTGTATACAACTGGTTTAACAAAGTGGATATAGACTAACCGTAATGTTAAATACAATAAAATTTACAGTCGGCTAACATTCCCAACGGTTGATCAGACATTGTAAAACGAGCCCATAGGGCGGCTCGCACCACGATTCACCACATAGGATTATATACCGACAGAAGTACGGAATTTACACGGCGCAAAATGCAGTGGGTAACTTTGCACCAATTAAGGTGTACAGCTACAGGTATTTAGCGGCTCGTCCTAACACACTGCAATATTCGGAATAATTATCGCTGCCCCTGTATTTTTCTCTCATTCATTCTCACTTTTTTTTAGGGTTCCATATCTACACAAAGCAAGCGGTATATAACCCCTCGCATTTGGCCGTTTTTTCAATATTGTTAGATGGAATATGCATACAAAGTAATGTACTGGGCTATTGAAATAAAAAAATTTTTTCATCTCATCGTTAAAGCCTATTTTATAATTATGCATTTGTTACGTACGCCATTTAGGTTCTGAAATAAAACTGTGACGCAATACCATTCGGGGCCATCTATTCCATTTAGTAATTTGTAAACACTTTGAAGAATATAATTAATAAAATTTTGTATAGACGTGTCACTTGTGCATTTTCGAGTATCCCTGTCGCGTTGTATTCTGCCAAGAGCGGGTTAACAACATAGGTACGCCACGAAGATTATGGTGATTTCATACCAGCCGGCTAGTCACATGGCAAATGGTAGGTAATGACGTCACTAGGAAATTTAAATATTGAAGACACGTTTGTTTACCGCCAAGGGTTTGAAGAAGCAGGGAAATTTACATATGCCACAGAGATTATAGTGATTATAATAGACGCGATTAATAAATAGATTGTAAAATTTATTGAAAACTCAGAAAGACATGTCTGTGAAACATTTTGTGAGGAGATTTCGCGCTTGTTTACTGTACTTAGGTTAGGCTTAGGTAGGTTAGGCTTGTAACGTTGTCGACATTGCGATTGCATATTTGGTCTAATTGTTATGGATCAAAATATGTTGATCCACCATCTTTTGAATTCAACCACAGCGCTTCTCCGAAAAAGTATCAATACGTTTTGAGCCACGCTAAAACTCAAAATCATTCGTCGACTTTCAACTTTCAAAGTAAGCAGTGTAAAAACACTAGAAAAATTGTAGTTTGCAACTCCAACTAAAGCATTCTTAGCGTTGATTAGTAATAAGGTCATGAACATGATAGCTCTTATCAAGACTGATCATAAATTAATGCAACTAAATATTTCAGGCATGTCAAGTATCAACTATACTATCCAAAGCATACGATATATTTGGGACGATATAGAATCTTGGGGCGTTTTTACGTTGCAATCAAATTAGGAAAATTCGCAATCGATATCGTCAACTTCAAAACAGATGAGAAAAGGGATGGTATTCCAGACGCCCTATAATATATTTTATTATTGTGTGTCAGGTGCGACTAACGCACCGAGGCTGATGCCGGGCGCGCAGCCCGAGGAGCACTACGTGCTGGACGACCAGTTACAGCCAGTTCCGGAGTTAGAAGCCGATTGTATGTATTACATTCAGTTCGCTTCTTTTAGACAAGTCTCTCTTAACTGTCTTCTTATACCGCATATTTAAACTAAAACGCTGAAACATGTGCTAGTATGAACTGTGGGGAAGGCTATGAGCCATTTTATAGCACAAACTATTCCACGTATCCAAAGTCGCAGACAGGAATTAAACCTCACGCCACTCTACTACGCACAATAGAACTGTCCTCATAACAAAAATGATCTGACCATGTCACACGTTCAAGTGTACCTTCAACTTAGGGATACGGACGTATCGACGAAATTGATGATTTTCCAAGAAATATACTTACCATAACGGTCTTTCGAAGCTTTATAACCATAGTAGAGACGCGCGACTCCTGATAAAGTACGTAACCCATCATTGTGGGGTCACACGGACGGTGAAAGGGTTAAATAGCGTATTGTTAACCCTACTTAATATTATAAATGCGAAAGTAACTCTGTCTGTCTGTCTGTTACGCTTTCCAGCTTAAACCTCTCAACCGATTTTGATGAAATTTGGCACACACAATCTTTAGACCCTGAGAAAGGACATAGCCTATTATTAAAAATATTAGGGTTCCGCGACAATAAGGATGAAACTAAATCTACGTGGATGAAACCGCAGGGCACAGCTAGTATTAATATATTTCTTACAGTTGAAAAACTCCTACTAACGGCTAAACAAAAGTTGAACGTGCTCGTGCAAGGAGTGTCCAAGATGGAGGTCACTCCGGAAGTGAGGTTCCGCGCCAATCAGTTCTACCACAGCATCCTCGCGAGGTCCATGCAAGACAACTATAAGGACGAGGTTGCCGCAGAAGGAGGTAATATACTTATTTTATGGGCAACCTAAAAGGCCTCGACTAATTAAATATACTCCGACCGCCAGGTCCATTCGACCGTCTAACTTTTCAATTAAGAGCCGGCTGAAATTTCCCTCGTTGCGCGAGTTCTACTTGCGCATGGTTGTATTTTTATTTATGCACTATGACATTAACGTCGCATGTGTATATCATTAAATTGAAAGACTAATAAATTTGGTGACGAGTTTTCAGTTTTTTTCTGTTAGAATTTTATACATACTGCCAATCCATTCGGTTTTACTAACGTTTTTGCTTTTCGCTCAATGACATAGTGATTGAAGGTAAATGATGGATTGGTCAGTCTATCCGAGTAGATAAAGGCACAGTAAATATTTATTCTCACTACAAACAGTATGGAATGTGGACTAAGTTTAAAGAGAACGTTTGCTCCATTGATGCGAGAGGGTTGTCACTCATAAATATTGAAAATTGATTCTATAACTTAATTTTTAAGTAGATTTGTCTCAGGGTCTACGACGTATACCCCTTACTGATAGCAAGCCGGGGTCGCTTGTATCTTGATTTATAACGATATGTTCCCAGATTCCATACTGTTTGATAAGCTGATATGTATACAGTACACATAAAGGCTTTTGGCGCAATGTGAAATACTCGTTCCCTAACTGTGGCTTCTGATGGAATCAATCACTAATGGAAAGTCGATTCAGATATGCCTGCGAATTATTCTGCAGAATATTACCCTATAGTTTCATTTTGACATTCTAAGTCGATTAAATCTTGGAATTACCGACCATCGATGTATGATGATTACACTCACGTTTACAAACTCAAACATGGATTTTTTTTTATAATTTAGCTTTCGCCTATATGATACTTGACCCCCCCTTGAACCCCCTTAGGAGAAGAATTTTGAAATTCCGTCCTTAGTGGATACTTACACTACACAAAGAACACACCCTGCAAGTTCCAAGTCTCTAGAACCAGCGGCTTAGCTTGATCAGTCAGTCAGTCAGTCAGTCACTTTGAATAATATTAGATATCAAAATAATTTGGCTGGCTCCAGTCATTATATTAGGCCCATATTGAAACATTGTCAAAAAAGCTTAGTTCAGCTGCGTTTGCGGTTAGAAAAATTAAACAAATGACGGATATTGATACTGCTAGATTAGTCTATTACGCTTACTTTCATAGTGTCATGTCATATGGCGTATTGTTATGGGGTTCCGCAACAGACTTAGATTCAATTTTTATACTTCAAAAGAGAGCCATCAAGGCAATATACTCGCTGGACCCCCGAGATTCTCTAAGAGATAAATTTAAAGAAATAAATATACTCACCCTACCGTCACTGTACATTTATGAGAATTTGCTATACATGAAAAAAAATATTCATCTATTTAATTTAAACTCGGACATTCATTCAATTTCAACACGAAATAAACACAAAATTGTAGCTCCTAGATTAAGGTTAGCAAAGGTAAATAAATCATTCATGGGGAATTGTGTTCGTTTCTACAATAAAATCCCACAGTCAATAAACGCGTTAAATTATGATAAATTTATTAAATTTATACCTTTTCTATAGATGTTGTTATTTGCGTTTTGTGTTTTGCTTCCGGCAATGTCTCATCATTTATTGCGATGATGTGTTAAAATTAATGTAAAAAAAAATATTTTTGTTTAACCTATGCTGCACTAGCATTTCCCCGCGACCGATTTACCAAGATAGCTTTGATTCCAACATCATTGGTACGCAAAAAAAATCGCGGTATTTGTCTAAAAAACCAAATCGCTTCTGTGACGGTAACAAATAAGAGACTTTTGTTTTATTATTAGTATAGTTAGATCATATTATGGATTATTAACCTTTAATAAAATATACTTAGTATATTTTTTAGTATTTCGTAATTTTTAGTATTTAGTATATTATAAAGAGGAAGGAGGAGGAAAGATTAGATTACTTTTTTGTTTGTTTGTTTGCATTGAATAGGCTCCGAAACTACTCGACCGATCTTGAAAATTCTTTCAGCAATGGATAGCTACATCATCAGCGAATAATAATATATTTTATCCCCGTACTCCCACGGGAACTACGCGGGTGAAACCGCGTCATGTCTGCTACTAAATATTAATTAGGTAATAATTAGCTATGTAACACTGTAATAGTCTGTGGGCGGATATTCCTATTCATAGCTGACCGGAAGGTTGACTTCCTGCATTGGTCACATCCATACTTAGTTACTTTTGTGAAACCTACATATAACAAACCAAAACTTAACTGAACCCCGGGTTATAATGAATAAGTATAAAATCCTGAATCACTTTACATCGGTTATATTATTACTGATATAGTAATATCATCTTTCCCCATCTTTGTATAAATTAATTAATTGCTTAATTTATCCACAAATCCTATTGTGTTGTCAAAATTGACGTAAAAGCAAAACTTTACTTAATTAGTCAAACACCGAAACAGATAATATTACGAGTTAGAAGTTTGATGAAACAAAAGTAGCTCGTCATCTATATCTATACATCTATATCTATCTATACAGATAAATAAAATTTAAGTGTCTGTTTCTAATTCCAAAATTACAGCTTTTCACTAAATGCATAAGAAAGTATATACGATAGTGAAAAATTTCCTTGAATACTCCATAAATAGGTAGATGAAGTTGCTGTTTTACATTTATTTATCAACCAATAAAATGATTAAGATAAATTTAATATAACTTCTGATTGTTCTCCGAAAAGATAATGACCTCTGTACCGAATGGTTTGGTACCTACTTTTCACAAATGATGTTAAGGTACCTCCGTGACGGATGGCAAGTCTTTGAATTTCTTCTCAGACATATGAAGTGAGTATTTTTCCTTCGTTGCAAAGCTCGTGGTGTGGTACTTATCCAATAACCTCGTTACATACATACAGACATTAGTGAAACTGGAACTCGCATAGCTTGTGTTGCAGGTGATATCTCAAACCAACGGGCCATCACAGCTAAGTTGCCTAGACCGTTGCTATTTTACTTTTCCTTTATTTTACGAATCTATAGAGAACGTACTGAAAAACAATGATATTTTTGTATGTGATCCAGAAATACTACACCACAGTGACAAAACTTCTTCTCAGCAAAAACCTACTAAGCCACATCAGTTGGCCATCTATAATCGATTAAGCAGCGCGTATTAAGAACTTCTTAGCCATGTCATTTAATTTTACGCTACCAAAATGAAACGTCAAAGCTCAGAAATTCTTAATGCGCACATAGCGTATTATATGTATAAATATATATAAAAATGAATCCCCATTTCCCTTGGTCATGGCATCACGCCTAAACGGCTGGATGGATTTTAACGGGACTTTCACTGTCAGATAGCTGATGTTTCAAATAGTGTTTTAGGTTATTTTTATTAAAAAAACAGCATGAAACTAAATCTACGCGGGTGAAACCGCGGATCACGGCTAGAGTATAATATATATGCGTAGTATTAAACCGATGGTGGACCTCAAGAAGAAATTAAACTCAGACTTAAAAAAAAATGAAACTCAATAAGCTGCTGCGCCCACACTCAAAATACAATGCTTGTAGTCCAGAAAGATTCATACCTCTTCATTTATATATTAAACTAGCTGTGCCCCGCGGTTTCAGTTTCCTGATTCATTTTAATCATCAAAAGTTAACCTAAGTTACTCCTTGAAACAACAGCTACCTGCCAGTGAAAGTTCCGTTAAAATTGGTCCAGTCGTTTCAGAGATTACCCGGAACAAACAGACAGACAGAGAAAATTTGTAGACAAGTTCTACAAATTGTTCAGTGCCAGTAGCGTGTATACTTTCATATGCATTAAGTGAAAAACTGTAATTTTGGAATTACAAACAGACACTTCAATTTTATATATCTGTATAGATGTGCATTGAAATAAGAACAATAGCGCCTACATTATCTTTGTGAGACAAAGACTTCACAGTAAAAGAGATATTAAATAATCGCGAACTATGCACACAAATACCTATGTGCTGAAGCTTTTGGTGCTAAGTAGTTCTAAGTAGGTGCTTAAATATACAAAATGATTTTGAGGACAAAGGTGACGTGAAACAAAGAGATTCTATATTAAGGTTGAAAGAGAGTATATTTCGATTATTCACCGGGGCTTTCTTTTTGAATTCTGCACGTGTTTCTTTGGAGAACAGTGAATAATATACTTGTTTTGACAGTGTTTTGTCGGGCACGTCCTAATTTTTAACCGACTTCAAGAATACGAGGAGGTTATCAATTCGACAACATTTTACAACCACTCCATTAAAATATTGCATTTTTTATTTAAAGGTCGTGGTCACGGTCGCTTAAATTTTTTTTTAATGTAGCTCTGTAATCGAACTTAGTAGGTTCCACTGCCTCTCCCACTAATTACGTCATCTTTCAAACACCTTAAATATGAAAACATTAATAATCGTATAATTATTGATAATAGTTCAACGCATATACATAATACACAGAACATTTTATAAAAATCGGTCAAACCAATTCGTAGAAGCTTTGTTAAAAACAATGTGACATGAGAATTAGGTAAAGATATTAGATTTTCCTCGTACATCTTTCTTAAATGTATTATAGGTACTTGCTTTATGTATATGAACGTGTTTGGCCATAAAGTCACATTATTCCTCGTAGACGAATCAGTTTGGCGAAATAGTTTGGCCACGAGGAAACATCTCTAAATATATTTTGACCATGGATGATGTGACGGTGTATAAAAGTTATACAAACCATAATTTCTGAGCGAGGCATCATTGTTCAGAGAAAAAATCTAATTTGTAGTTGTTTACAATCAGTGATTAAATTCAAACTTTGCACATGCAAACACCCAAAAAGAAAATTAAAAAGCTCTCCATTCCCTCACTCGATCAATCAATCGACAAGCTATCACAGCCCACTAGCACTCATATACCTACATGCTGTGCTCATACAATGATATTTCACTCCCACGGCAACGGCGCGGCGGCGGCGCGACGGTATACCTAGCCGACTATAATATATATTTTTGGGACCCGTACCAAAAGGTTAATGTATTATATTCACGTCGCGCCATATAGACAACCAGAAACAGATTCATAAAACGACTACTGCGCGTGCAAGGTCAGCGCTCATTACTCTTGACAGCACCGATACCCTATAGCCCATAGTCTCGCGGACAGGCACGAATGTCACATCTACATAAGCTATCTATTCGGAACACACGTGTAATAAGTATTTACCTACTTTTTTTCCACCAAATATAATTCAAAGAATTACGAAAATACTGCTAAATCTTTCCTGTTATTCGTCTCTTGTTCGGGTACCTAGGTGATATTTTGTTTCACTTTTATAGATTAGTGACCTATCTTGGCGCTGCCTTTCAAATTCAAATTACTACATACGATAGATTATTTTGATTAATATAACAGGATATTTCATGTTAGCGGTGGGCTCGGAACGTTGCTTTTGAGAAGAATTCTCCTTGACAATACTGCTTGACAGAAAACCTAAATACATATAGTTATTTAAAGGTTTGAGATGACCAGCCCCCAAAAGCATCACCTGTATATCGCCTTGAAAAGTCATGTGGATAACTTTTGGTACAGGACCCTCTAAGCGTGAAAACTCGCACTTGGCCAGATATATTCAATCCGTCGGCTGTCAATTTATTTTGGTATCAGGTATATTACGCATTGTATTAATCAGAGTTCAAGCCATTGTTGGCTAGGTACGGTACACGTATTATGTTGTAGTCGGCAACAACAATGTGCTGAAATAAGATACATCTCAAAGTGGTCTTAGTTACTTGTCACTCTTCCCTTGTTGGACAATGGTGCTGTCCCTAAGTCTGGCAGACTGGTACATTAGCAACACAATATGGTACTAATATAGAATTATATTATGATGTGATTGACATAAAAAAGGCTTACTCGAGGCGGCAAAGACAAAGACTCATCAAATACCTATATCTTGGTTACAGCAAAATACTTATATCTCTTATATCGACTTCAAACAACCAGTGAGGAATATTATTTCTTATTTTATAATATTTGTGTTTTAGGGAATTATTGTACAAGTAGATTTTTGTATTTTGAATAAGATCATGAGTATTTTAATTCACCCAGACGAACTCGGTGGACATGTGGGTGAAGCGACATCTGCAACACCACGGAAACCTGGTCCAGCACCACGCGAGTTTATATAAAATAAAATAAAAAATTAAACCCAAAAACAAGAGAAAAAAATGCATTTTTATAACTGCCCCGAGGGAACCTTTGCATGATATTTTTCATAAGTAATATTTTCGCTCGATTCATTGTGTTTATGAAACCGTTTATTTCTATTAAAAGAGATAAATAATGTACGAAATTCCAACGTATTTATCTAAAAAATCAGGTGCGCTTTATGCCACGTGTGCTCTTGTGACCTCGTTCGACATGGAACATCAAAATAATACTAATAAGCGTCAACTTCTGATAATTTTGTTACTTCTGAGAACGTTTTCGCTTTAAAGTCAAACAATAACCGGTCAAGTGCGGTGTAGAGTGCATTGAGGGTTCCGTAGCCCATTTTAGGGTAGCTTGGACGAAAACCATGTATTTTTATGATACGGTAGGCAAAAGAGATGGAACTACTATTGAACCATTACCTATCTAAGACGATGTCTTGTAATAAGGGGTAGGAGATGATAGTAGGGACTCTGCTACTGGATTTGGATCGATATCTGCATTATTCGTGAACACAAAAGGCATACGCATCGTATAGTGCTCAATTGACCTAATAATTACTTTGTATAAGTTTAATCAGGGATGTAATCCTCCGTTTGGTATGCAGGTCTGATCGAGTTTGAGATGGAAGATCCAGACGTGCCCAGTCATGCGGTCGTCAAGCTGCGCAGTAAGCAACTGGTGGATGCACAGGTCAGCGAGTTCGATGTGCCTGACGCCAAGAAATGATCTACGCGTGTATCATATCTTCTATTCCAAATTGAGCTGGCGTTTTTTGGAATCATCATCTCCCTGGCCTTATCCCAAACATTGTTGGGGTCGGCGTTTTTTGGAATATTAAATAATTACTAAATCAATTAAAAAATACTTATTGTTTATTCTGTGTGAAGAATTCTTGGATTCTGCTATTATTAAAATGTTTAATATTATGAATTTCCGTGTTTTAATTTTAAACATTTCATCATCATCATAAAGATAGGTCCAGCAGTGGACCTATCTTGGTCCACTGCTGGACATAGGCCTATTCCAATGAGTGCCATAGCGCCCTGTCTTCAGCTTGCCGCATCCAGCATCTGCCTGCAGTCTTTCGCAGATCGGCATCAGACATGGCCGGACATTTTAACATTTAAACATTTACCATGCTATATTATTAATTTTTCGTGATTGAAAATAAGTTGTGAACACTGTGGCTGTGTTTCTCGACTTGGTTCCCAAGCGATTGCGGCACAGAGTTCAAGGACGTGGAATAAGTATTACTTACATAGCTGCCAATGTGCCAAGCTAGCGATCCCGGGATGGAAGTCTGGGCAACGATTTGTCTCGAAATAGACTCTATAAATACTGGACTTTATTTTTCAACAGTCTAGCATTGAGTCCGTCACGAGTTATGTGCGCTGACCGTGAATGCCCAGTATTCCAGTGAATAATTTTATATGATTTTTTTTGTCTATAGGTACAGATAAATAAAATTGAAGTGTCTGTTTGTAATTCCAATATTACACCTCTTGAGTAAATGCATACGAAAGTATACAAGGTACTGAAATAGAATAAAACAATTTAAAAAAAAAAACTCTGTCTGTGTGATTGTCCGTCTGTCTGTCTTTTTGTTCCGGCTAATCTCCTGCCAAATCCAATTTTAGCGGGACTTACACTGACAGATAGCAAATTATACATTGAGTAACTTAATTTGCTTTTATTTTAAAAAAAACGGGGTTTTGGAGTCACCCATGAAATTAAGTCTCCGCGGCTGAAACGGCGCGGCACAACTAGTTTTAAATATTAAGTCACCCTATTCAATAGAGACACATTTAACAACGATACAATACATAAAATGTGTACCGCGATCAGGCGCTTGTCATAAAATATTCTGGAGACTTATCACCACTCTGTTACGAAAATATTAAATAAATATTTGCTGTTATGATAATGTAACATAATGTCGTCAGAAATTAACGATCCGCGCGAGAGGACGAACACCGCGGTCGGCCTAAACGTTGATTGTAGATAAGTCAAGCAACAACGATATAAAGATAGCGGGACGTACTATCGCCGATTATCTTGAGTTTGGTGATATCTTCAAAAGTGATAATGATACCGTTGCCTCTAACAGGGCCGGAGGCTCATTCATATTGTACTTGAGGATACCTGCAGTTTACTGATTGTGCATTCTAAACCTGACGCGTACTTACAAAATATTTAACAATCTATGAAAGACAAGGAACTTAAACCATCGCAGTAATACCACATTTTCTTGATTGTCGTCAAGATATTACAATAATATATTCCATTTTTCAACGCAGCCGGTCGCCTAATCATTAAATAAGGCCGGATCTGTTCCGCGACACGCTTAGTGTTTACTTTAATGTGACGTCGACTGTCGTACATTGTGTTCTGACATCGATAAACACGATCGAGGGCCGTTACAGTACCGTAGATACATTATGTTAACAATAAAGGAATTATATCGATACATTGAGGTCGGACACTCGCAACTCGTTGAAAACAATATATTAGTTTATTCGCCGTCACAATTTTATCGATAAGTAAATGTTCTTATCGGTATACAGTTACCACACTACACTTTGATTAAAGGATTTGTACAAGTGTAATGTTGCGTGGTGGTTAGATACTGATAAGTGTTATTTCATTGAAACAAACCAAGAAATGTTAAATATTTGAGTGAATGTGAACCTCAATGTGCGTTTCAAGTGTCAACAGACTACGGGATCTGTCTATGCCAAGATGGATAAACTACGGCAAAAGTCAAAAAAAGATAAACCACAAAAATGCGTCGAAAAAGAAAAGGCTCCGTTATTCATCACAGACGTCAAGACTATCAAGGAGAACCTTAAAATCAAGGAGATATTGCGAACCGTGAAAATGAACAGCAGTATGCGTATAAAGGCGCCGCGTGGGAGTCGGGTGATGCACAATAAAGACTTTCATGATAGCGAGGACGGCTTTGAGGAAGTCACTCTCAACGCTGGTGAGAGTATGGCTGACCACCCAACTGCTACTAACCTGGACGTGGTCGTGAACAGCTGTATCGATGTTGAGAACGAGGTCACGGGCGAGGACACTGGCGGCACCATAGATGGCTCGAACAGAGCTATGGATCGTACCAGCGAATCTAGAACAGACAAAGTAACGGCCCTTGAGCCAAGCACCATACATAAATCTATTAGTTTCACAGAGAGCTCATCCTCTAGTTTGAAAAAAATTGACTATGATCTGTCAAGAACTCCTGATATAGAGGTAACACCTACCAGCGAATATCCACCTGCTAAGCCTAGGGATAGGAAATTGTCTTTGGATTTCACTATGCTGGCAAGACGCGAGGGATTATCGCAATCAGAGCTAGATCTGCACTCGATTGGAAAATCTCCACTCGAGAGGAAATCATCATTTTTCAGAAAAAGAATGGACAGTTTCTTAAAAAATACAACTGAGATTTTTAAACGGCAATCACAGACTAAGAGCACACAAGTCCACCGCCGTGGGTCCATGTCCGTGTCACTGCAGTCTTTAAACGAGAATACTACACGTGACCAAGACTGCATACAAAAACCATTAAAAAAGAATTGTGTAAGTAATTGAATCTAATAATTATTATCAGCTTATATTTGGATTGGTAATCAAATAAAAATTGAGATGAGACGTGTGACAATATGTTTGAAAAATAAAATGTTGTTAAAATAAACATTGAATTGAATTTATATCCTCGTTGTATTATGTCTGGAATGTACGCTGGAAAAGATTTATTGTCATATTGTTAGTAAGCGTTTCCATAATAGGTTTGATATACCCAATGTTTTCAAGTTCATTACTAACTGGATGATGGACTTACCGCAAGGCTCTCATATTCAGATAATTATCAATTAACGGTTGGACAAAATGTCATCATCATCATCTTCCTGCCCTTATCCCATGTTATTTGGGGTCAGCGCAATGTGTTCTTCTCTTCCATTTCTCTCTATCAGCCGTCATATCTGTATTCACTCCCATTCTAGCCATATCATCTTTCACACAATCCATCCATCGTTTCTTAGGTCTTCCTTTCCCCTTGTAACCATCCACATTCATAAACAAAACTTTTTTGGCAACATTTTCCTCATCCCTCCGCATAACATGTCCATACCACGACAAATGTTTATTCTTCAACTTCTCAGTCACTGGTGCTACTTTCAGACTTCCCCTTATAAACTCATTCCTCACCTTGTCCAATCTCGTTACGCCACACATCCATCTCAACATCCGCATCTCAGTTGCATGCAGCTTCCTTTCATCCGTCACCTTTGTGGCCCAACATTCAGGCCCATAGAGGACGGCAGGCCTTACTATGGTCTTGTATATTTTCCCCTTGAGCTTAAGTGGGAATCGGGAGTCGCATATTGTCCCCGTGACCTGCCGCCACTTCATCCATCCTGAGTTAATTCTGTGCTGTACAGCCCTGTCCAAGTCGCCATCGCTTTGGATGAGTGAACCGAGGTACCGGAAGTCGGAGCACACTGGTATGGGTACACCGTCTAGGCTTACATTTACTGGATCGGATATACCGCCGAAATCGCAGAACATGTACTCCGTCTTGGTTCTGCTGATTTTCAAGCCAACCTTCTCCAGCGAATACTGCCATTTTACCAACCTGCTCTGGACCTCGGGCCCATCCTTACCGACCAGTACAATGTCGTCGGCAAATAGCATGCACCAGGGTGCCTCCTCCTGTATCGCCGATGTCAATGCATCCATGATTAACAGGAAGAGGTAAGGACTCAGAGCCGACCCTTGGTGTAAGCCAACGGCGACATTGAACTCGCCGGTACTGCCCGCAGCTGAACGGACATGCGTACTTGACCGATCGTACATAGCACGAATTAACTCCACATACTTCCCAGGCATACCTTTCTTTTTCAAAGTCCACCACAAAACCGTTCGGGGTACTCTATCGTATGCTTTCTCTAGGTCAACAAACACCATGTGCAAGTTCGTATGAGCACGCCTATACTTCTCGCACAGTTGGCGGAGGGCAAATATGGCGTCTGTTGTCCCGCGACCTGGCATAAACCCGAACTGATTTTGTGTTATCTCACTTTCTTCTCTCAATCGTTTCTCTATCACTTTTTCCCACACTTTCATACTATGGGACATGATCTTTATTCCTCGATAGTTATTGCAGTCCTGTACATCACCTTTGTGTTTGAAGATGGGCACGAGCGAACTTGGACAAAATGTCATCATAACGAATACGGCTAGGATAACACCATTCGACCGAGTTGTAAATTTAATTGTACACACGCTCGCGCCGCCGCGCCGTAAACGCTTTCTCATGTACCAATAACACAGCATTCACTGATGATACAAAATGCTGGACACATAAATGGCAATTAACGAAATCAAATAAAAGTCAGTGTAATGTAAATGTTTACGCTCTACGTGTAATTGAAACAATACACAATTAAAAACGTACAATCAATTTAAGCTAATTGCCATAAATTAATTAAAGCTGGGCGGTTTAGTTGTTCTCTCTCGATTCTCACGTTTTATTTATAGGATATAGATTTAGAGCAAGCCCCGTTAAATGTTTTTTTAATTGCCAGGAAGTGCAGAAAAGTGCTACCAGTTTGCAGTCGTGTTCTACAACGACGGGCCGCAGCCACTCGAGCTTGTCTATGAGCCAGGGGGAGCGGGCTGAGGAGGGTGAGGATGGTAGACTACTGGGCAGCCAGCCTGCGCTCACCACCAGCCAGCCGCTGGGAGATATGGCGACTAGTAGCGTACATAGTAAGCCACGTAATATATTTGAACAGTCGTAGGGTATCTTCATCCATTCCAAGCGACCGGTAGCTTACTACCAGATAAGTGCAGTCCCAGCTATCTGCCCGTGGTGCAACTTACCGTAAATAATTCCAATGACCGGAATAAACGAAACAATTTTAACATAATAAGGGTAGTTTTCAAATTTTGGAACTTATTTCTAAGCCCCGCCTCAGATTTGTGCCAACTACACCTGGTTTATATTTTTTCTTTATTATACTCGATATAGCTGTTACAATATTAGGTCATTCAACTCAATTAGAAATATTCCTGTCACAACACTCGTCAACATAACAAAACACAATTGCCATATTTCTTCCCTAAAGCTACTTATACGGTATAGATAAATCGGTTCATGGGACGCTCGCGCGGACATAAAACTCAAAATATATTAATATTTGTTAAATGAATTACTTAACATACTCGCCCACAGTATTGTGAATAATCAAGTCTTTAGCATTCACATAAACAACATATTCCAATCATAATGTTTTTAGTATTATACCAATGTAAGTCCAATATAATATGGGGAACTCAATAAATATTTTCTTATATAAGTATGAAAATGTCTACTTATATAATATACAGATAAGAAAATAATATAGTTTGTTACGGCTACAAATGCTAATTGTTATGCATACTGTTCACACCAGGTTTGAACGAAGCTTACATCCAAGAGTCGCTGCTCAACTCCCGAGCGATATCGATGAGTTCTGGCCTTGACACAGCGCTTGGGAAAGGACGCCGAAAGTCTTCAAGATCAAACAGGTATGTGTATTATCTTACCATATGCGCCTTATTATCAAACGATTTACGGAAAAAAGCCCCATATTATACACAAACATATATATAACATTATGTATTCCCCGAAGGGGTAGGCAGACTGGCAGAGGTGTACTAATTGTTCACCCACATTTCGCCAGTTATTTTAAGTCCCACGTAGAAGGGTACGAGTCTATTGCCATTAAACGGGCACTAAACTAGATTTCGGGCTGCTACTGTGAATCACAGATGGAAAAACGAAATAACACGGGGGATCGAAACTATGACCTCTATATTATGTGTTAGATATTTCGCTGCCGCTTAAGATATGTTAGTTCCTGCATGACAATTAGTAGCTCGGCTCGATATCTTTTTCAGCGTCTTCTTAAAATCGATTTATAGCCTCAGAAACCCCGTGCTTCTTAAATTTGATGTAAATCGTTGGAACCGTTGCTGAGATTCAGATTATATACAAGAATTAATTTATTTGTAGTAATAAGTAAACGATACTAAACAGCTCTTCAAACAAAACTAAATTTTGAGTACAATATTTCGCGCAAAGAAGATTTCTTCCGCAGTAGTCAGAAAATCAAGAAAAAGTCCAGATTAATTTGAATAGCGACATTCAATGACCAATGTATCACACTACTAGTCAGAAACTATTCCTTGTTTTTTGTTAATAAACACATCCAATCGTAAAGGAAACTAATCGCAAAACGATCCTGCCCATCAGAAATCAGAGATCTGGAAATATCCAATTTGTGTACTAACTTGCATCGCGTCTGTGATCGTTGTAACAGCTCCTTTGATGTAATTGCTTTCTATGATGGTATCAAATCAAAATCAATCAAATTTTGATGCAAAAAAAAAACTTTTTTATAAAGATATTGATCCCTTTAATGTTAAGACCCGCCAGTTTATTAGTGAACATATTAGCCTGTGTGTAATAACTAAGTAATCTCCTTTCCAAGTTTCATCCAAATCCAATCGAATATGGGATTATTCAAATAATAATCCCATATTCGATTGATGGATGGAATTTTTGTTTGTAGATCTAGATAAATATGTATAAAAAATTAAAAATATGTAAATAAAGTGGATACATTTTATACCACCGAGCTGAGTTTTTTCCAAAACCTGCCTTATTAACAACATTGAATGAATCATTAATTAATTAAGAATATCATTTTATTCGATTTGTATCATGCAAAATTATTAAATAACCACCCCGCCAGTCACGCATTACAATGATATTAATATCAAAAGGCTGTGCCCATCGAGATCATTGAATCGCAGTGCCGCCTGCCATCAGCTGATTTTATATTAAGCTGCTTGTGGTTTTCATTTGTTTATATCGACTGTTAAAGAGGATTGCACTTACTAAATATTAACAAATACTGATGTACTGTGCCCCGCGGCTTTACCCGCGTAGAGTTAATTTCATGGATGACCCGCGTTTGTTTTTAAAAAGTTACTCCTTGTAAAATAAGCTATCTGCCAGTGAAAGTACCGCTAAAATCGGTCCAGCCGTTCTGGAGATTAGCCGGAACAAACAGACAGACAGACAGGCAGACGGACAGACAGACTGATATGTTTTCATTTTGTGATTTTTTTTATTTTATAATTACAAACAGACACGTCAATTTTAATTTATCTGTATGTGTGTAAGCATAGAGTATAACAATAATATCTACGTGCTTATACGTAGGTATCGGTCCATTACTTCTATACATACATTTTCGTTAATTAATGATAGAAAGTTCGAAAATTCATTAAAAAAGCGACGACGTTTGTTTATTTAAAATTCAATTTTCCATACTAAATAAGGTTAGAAATGCAAAAAAATAATAATGAGATTAATAATTTAAATCTTCAAAATATGCCATTCACACAAAAGCCTTTGTGCTTTTAAACAAAACAAACTATACAATTTATCCTCGTCGTTCAATGTATAAATCGTTTTATGTACAATAATCTATCAAAATCTAGTGTTTGAAGCGACCAGTAAATTATATTAACGAGGAAATGAACGCATTTTATAACAATGAGCAAAATACAATGCAAATGTACGTTAAAGTTCACAAAGACATCTAATTAAGGTAGAAACGTAGCGAAGCCTAGCACAACAGAGGTTAATACAAATAGAATATGGAAACAATAACTCAATAAAATGTAATAGCATTCAGCGACCAAGGACTTGTTGCGTGCCCCAACGAAATATATTTGAATCTTTCTTCAATTTGATGCCAAGTACGTACATCTATGTAACGGTGCAATATTGCCTCAATATTGGCTGGAGACCTGAATACTGCGAGTGTTATGCATATTTTGAACATGCATATTGGCTGTCAATATTTCTAGGGTGACTATAAAATAAATAATAAAATATATAATTTATTTTATATTCACCGTAGAAATGTAATGTACCCCCTACGGGGTAGATAGAGGTGAACTTATAGTACACCCATATTCCACCAGTTACGTTTAAGTTCCGTGTAGTAGAGGGTGAGACTATTGCCTAAGGCATTAATCCAGACTCCGGGCTACTGCGGAAAATTACAGATGGAAAACCCCAAAAACACAAAACGACGCAGACCTATATCATAATTGATAAAATAAATTATAGTTGCTAATGTTCTCTTTATAAGCAACTCATATAACTGAATAACAATAATATCAAAATATACACTATACTAATATATAAAATATACACTATACTAATATACACTAAAATATACACTGTGCAATTGCAGTTTACTTCTTCTTTTCTAAATGCCTAAATAAATAAATAAAAATAAATATCTTTACAATGGCTTCCAAAGAGAGGTCAGCTAACGGCGTGTGCCGAAGATCGCAGCCAAATAATACGATATTGTAGTGTTGTATTCCTACGATGAGGGAGAGGTGAGGGGGCATAATAGGTTAGACTTTCATTATGCTTGCACAGGGATTCCATTCTTTCTAGTATTCGTAGCACTTGGCTGTAAGATGTAGTAAATTAACCTAAGATAGCGTAAGAGAAATGACGTTCAATAAGTGTTCCAAGTGTCCCTTATGTTGAATAAAACTTCTTGATTTGATTTGATGAGCAGTAAACACTATATAATATAAAAAAAAAAATTAAATATGTTTTAATTATAATATCAGTATAGTGTAAATAACAAGTATTCCGCAACAGAATAAATTGTTAGAACTTTATGAGATGTTACAGCACAAGGTGAATAATTTTGTGCTACGCGAATGCACTTTCAAGTTGTGTATTAATAACCTGTGTCACATGGTAAGGTTCATTGTTCCCCGTAAGACTTATAATACTCGTAGTAACGTTTAATATTTAAAGTAAAATTTCAACAATAAAAAATATACTCTATACCAAAAAAATATGATGATGGTTCGATCTCGGCCATGGCAACCGCTTCAAATCCGATTATACTATGGGTCGTGCACTCGTATGTGGCTTATGTAGCCAATCTTCTACGCTACCACTCTACTCTATACCACAATACACTCTATATAGAGAATGACAGCATTTGATTTGGATATGCATATCTTGCTCATAAGCGCGACTTCACCGTGCGTTTTTATAAGCATCTATCCTACTTTCAATCGTAGAATAACATTTCAGGAATCCGGTTCAGCGGCTTAGCCGTGAAAAGGAAACAGACGCAAAGATAAACTTTCGTTTTTGAAATATTTTATTAGGGATGCATAACATGGTTGGTTGCGTGACGATTGTTTGTTTAATGTTTAAAGGGTATCATGGCTAGCGAGTGAAGGGCTAACCAACTACTTCAAGCGTCAGGAGGAGAAGAACAAGGAGATGCAAGCGTGTTACTCGTACCAGGACTTCTCAGCGATACCGGAGAACAGCTTATATGGCTCTAAGCTGGACTCTAAAGGTAGAAGACTCTCCTACCAGCGCGCCGTCTCTGGAGAGGATCCTGTCCTCTCATCCAGATATCAAGACACGCTGCGACGGAAAGCTCTCATCCCAGAAAACTCTGAGGTAATCACCTAATTTACACTAAACAAATTTCTGCCACTCCTGTCCAGCGTGCACTCCGAGCAGAAATTAATGCTTCAATCTGACTTGGGATTGAAAGCAAATTGCAATTTCCAGACGAGCCCGCTTCCTTCGATTTAACACTTGTACTTCAAGTTTAATGCATTTTCTAATCTGTCGGAGTTAACTGTAGGGTTTTATACGTATTTTTATTTAAAATATTTAATATTTTATTTATAAAAAATCCGTCCGTGATAACAAATATCAGGTAATACCAGAAACTGTAAAAACAGATGTTGATAACCTTTTCAATTACAAATCTGCGACGTATGAATAGTGGTTCAATAAACCTCAAAACATCTATCTACATTAAGCAATCCAATCGCTAGGACACTGGGAAACAACTCTTCAAATATGAACTCTAAGTGAAAGAGTAGAAGACAATTGTTGCCATGACATTTTTGAAGGCAATGGGGGATTTTGAATGGACCCCGTGCTCACCCTCCGAGAGCCATGGAATGCGTGTCAGTATGTTAATTGGGGTCGTCAAGATACTAACTACCTGCTCGAACTGCGAAATCGATGAGGCTTTAAAAAGAGAACTTATTTTGAGTGTGAAAATAAACCTTTTTTACTGTTTTCTTTATTGTTATACAGAAGCATATTCTTCAGTGAAAAATGTGCTTATTTCATATAATGTTAAAATACTGAAATAAGGGAACGTTTGATAATTGTATTAATTCTAATGGCAACATAACATCACAGAATTGTTGCTAAAACGCACACTTATTTGTTCGTCCTCGATCCATCCAATGGAACAAGACCTATTTGCTTACGATGGAGACAGGAAAATATTCACATTTCCTGGTTATAATTAGGTCATCTTATCAACAATGCTAACTAATTGACAATTTGATATTACCTGTAGATTCTGCCCGCGGCTTCTGCCATGTGGTATATCAATTACAGTCCCGATATTTCCACCCTGAATGTCAATAATTAAAGAAATCTTTCAAACAATTAGACGAGTAATTTTGAAGACATCCTACAATTTTTTTACCTTTTTATATCATATCTGTATCATATAAAAAGTATAAAATATATCATAGCTGTGCCTAGGATTAGCAATAGTACTATGTTACTTAGTAATTTATAATAATCATATTATGTCATAAAACCTTCATCGATTAATGAACTATACAACACAAAAAATACTTTTTTATCGGTGCCTGCGACTCCGTCTGCACAGGATTTGACTTATCTTCATATTTAGGGCAATTCACACAATATCGTTATAAACTGTGTGTTATTCGGATGCTTACGCTATATTATTATAAAGTTTCATCAAAATCCTTTCAGTAGTTTTTGCGTGAAAGAGTAACAACCATTCATCCATACATACATTCTTACAAACTACGTGGGTGACACCGCGGGGCACAGCTAGTTTATTATTAAATCTATACAGATAAATAAAATTGCTTTAATGTATACATGGTACTGACATAGAAAAGCCAATTTTTAAATATTTTTCACTTTCTGTCTGTTTGTTCCGGGTAATCTCTGAAACGGCTGGACCGATTTTATCGGGACTTTCACTGGTTTAAAATATTAGGGTTCTGCGACATGAAGCATGAAACTTAATCTACGCGGGTGAAACCGCGGGGCACAGGTAGTAATATTATATTACTAGCTGTGCCACGCGGTGATATTATATAAAGTAATATATAATATATAATATAATATATATATATATATATATATAATTTAATATAATATAAAGTGGGATAGGATAATTATTAACTCTATCTTTGCACTCTAAGCAAACCCTAATAACATAATACCCTTTATTGGGTAGAGGAGGCTATGTCGGTATGTGTGTCACGGGGCAACGGCGCCGCCGCGCGCAACTGGTGTTTAATTTACTGACCTACAGACATCAACGCAGGTGTATTCATTTTTACGCACCTAATGATGGACACACTTATACAGTTTTGACGGGGAGTTATGTACGATAAAAATTTAAAATGAAAATGAATAATTTTCATTCAGTTTAGGCCCTGGTAAGGCACTTATGAAAGTCGAGAATTTACCACCTTAACCTAACCAATTATAAACTTAACCTTATATAAACAAACTAGCCGTGCCCCGCGGTTCCACCCGCGTAAATTTCAAGTAGAGTTTCATGCTTAATTTCCCGGAACACTAATATTATATTATTATCTTTATATATAAAAATTAATCCCCATTTCCCTTGGTCACAGCATCACGCGTATTCGGCTGGATGGATTTTAACGGGACTTTCACTGGCAGATAGCTGATGTTTCAAGGAGTGTTTAAGCCTATTTTATTTAAAAAAAACACCCTTGAAATTAACTCTACGCGGGTGAAACCGTGGGGCATAGCTAGTTTTTAAATAAAAGTATCTTACGTTACTCCTTGAAACATCAAGCTACTTGGCATTGAGGTCCCGTTAAAATTCCCGTTTCAGGAATTAGCCGGAACAAACAGACAGATAGTCATGAAGAGAAATTGGTGTAATCATTAAGTAAAAAATAAAAATGATTATTTAATATCTGTTCCGTGTATACTTTCATGATATGCATTTAATGTAAAACTGTTATTTTGGTAAGTGAAACAGACACACTGAGGAAAAATATTTATTTATGTAACCGTAAATACTTTCACATGTATTTAGTGCAAAGCTGTTAATTTCTAATGACAAACAAACACACCTATTTAAGTCATCTGTATATATGTACATTTTTGCAATATTCGGGACCGCCCTTTAACGGCTTCCCATTTAAACAAAACGTATTTCAGAGGGGAAAGAAAAATCATTACAAGACCACGCCCTGAAACTTTCCACTGGGATTTTGTAAGCGTAGCCTGAGTACTTATGTATGAATACTTTTGAAACCGGGTTCGTACTTTCATTGATTACCCCCAAACATTTGAACAAACACCCTTATTTCACACATCATACGTACGAGTTAGTCGTGGCCATATATTAGACTTCCTCTGATGAATAAATGCATTTCATAAAGTTACCATTATATTTCTTCATAAGTGAACTGCAGGCCAACTATGATAGTTCAACGCGTATTAAGAACGTCTAAGGTTTGACGTTTAATATTACGGTAGAAAAATGAAACGCAAGGCTCAGAAGTTTTTAATACGCTCTGCTTAAACTGGAGGGAGGCCACCTGGTATTTTCTGTGCGATTCTTTCATCAAATCTGCATCTCACAGACAACTGATAAGAAAATGAAATTGAGTATTTACCCTTTAAATTGACTTCATGTTCCTGCGGGCATGGAACATTTTCTTGCAAATAAATGTATGTCACATGTTGATTCAATTGCTAAGTTATCACCATACCAAGCTTCATCTACATCTGCTTAGTAATTAACTACTAATGCTTACATCTGTATCCCATGGGGGTACGCAGAGACCATCGTAATAAGTAATTTGCTACAATTTAACCTCAGAAAAACTTCTTAACAACCGAATTTAATCTGACTAATTAATTCACACATCATCTACTAGTATTCGCAGCCAAATATGGCCTGATCTGAAACCCAAGTCATCATTCAAATCCACGATCGCTATCCTTATTTGTGATGTATAATAAGTCGTGAACTACACTATATTTCTACAGCGACGTCGTTGGGTGAACAAAATAAGTTATTTAACTAAGTTATTCAACAAATTTATTAGCCTTCATGCGAAATATAATAGTATTTTGCCTATAACTATAACCTGCGTTAATAATACATATATCAGTATGTTTTTTCATGTAACAAGTCTAAAAACACTAGACTAATATACAATCAGCAATTGTGAGGGGTCTCCCAAAGGGATCCGTACCCTAAAACAACTCATTTAATTTCTCATGACGTCAAACTAGCCGTCGCAATAAAATCTATTATCCTAATCAGTTTCACAGCCCCGATTTTCCTAGTCGCGAAACAAGGAAGATTCGTAAATGGATTTCCCAAAAACTTATTACTTGACGCAATGGTTTTATGTTTCGTGGAATATATGGATAAATCTACATTTTTGATTTAGCAATAAGTTTCGGGGATAAAGTTGGAACGGAGAATTTTCGCATATTCTTAATAATAATATTTCGCATAAAATAAATATATGTTTGAGACTAGCCCTTATAAAATAATACGAGTACATAAAATTTTACCCCCACGTTCGGAGCTCATTTTAGTAATATAAATAATACTCTCCTAATTATTTGCGCTGCGTTAACCTCCACTACAAAAAGACAAATTGTAAGTTCAAAACTTATTTAGTTCTCGAGATATAAAGGTTAATAGATATACAGCGGAGCGAAGCTATGAGGGCTCCGATTTTACTTTTTTGCAATGGAACCCTGATAATTGTGTCTATGAGGAGCAAAACAGGATAACTGTACATAATACTCTATATCAATCCGAAGGCTTCCTAAAAATGAAGAACGTCTTAACAATAATCAATACTGATCGGCTATTAAGAAGGCTTTGGTAATGAGATGAGATTTTTAAATCGATTGGATTGAAGTATGATACTGGGGCGATACGGCCATCATATATCAATCCTTCATTCAGGAACTAATGTGTGCGTAGAAGGTTGCATAGTGTTTGACATGAGATCGAAGTGTGTTTATGTTGTGATCGCGTGATGCACGCACCGGTCTGGCCGGCTGGTTGATTCATTGTAACTGCTCTATCCCAACCTCGACAAGATCATTTTATTTGTATTTAACGCGTTTTGGACTGCAAATAAAACGGACAAGAATTTCTTTCGCTAGCAGAAGCAGTCGGTGCTTGTAACTTTTACCACGGCTGAACCACTTAACCGATTTGTCGGAAATTTGATGTGGAGATAGCTAGGAGCTTAAGGAAAGACATACACTACTTTTTATCACGAAAACTTATTTCACTCCGAAGAAATGATGGGTATAAACAAATATAACGGGATATATTGAAAATAGTAGTACCTCGGCGAACGATCCATCGACATCGATAATGTATTATTAATACAATAGATATTCCTATATTTATCCGTGTTTCACTTCATATCATATTACGGCAATATCCGAGTTGCCGTCGGCGACGCCGCTTTAATTAGGCCTAAACGTGGCTCGTGTTATGACCTCTTTCACCCTAATTATTTTTGTAGTTGGTGCCACGATTTTGTGTTCTTTGCCGTCATTGGTGTAAATGAACTGTTGTTAATTATGAAAGCCTACTATTTAGTTTAAGAACCACTTTTTTTCGAATAACTAGAGAATGGCTTTTCGTTTTATATGACAGACTAGCTAACTTCGTCACCTTGGTGCGGTTTTATTACCATCTCACTAATTAAGGCTGGCAGTCACTTTTGTCGCCGACGGCGCCGTGCTTTTAGGCCTAAATGTTGCAGATATGTACAGCCTATTTATTGCTGTCATAATTTCACTGATTACTTAGTTGTTACGTTTAGCGTAGAATCCACCTAAAATATTAACGCATTAGGGCCTAGATAATTTTTTTTAGAGTTTTATATAAATTTTCTGTTTCTTTCAAGATCAATGATCATTCATTTCATGATATGTTTTGCCTTGAAAATTGTTTTATTGTTATATTTATTTATTAACACAATACAGTCAAAATTTAAGGCTTTATAAAGGTTCAAATGGTCTAAGTGTAAAAGGGGATGCAACGCAAGGGGCGGCGCTAAGGAAAATTTAAGCGCAGGTTGCCTGCGCATCCAGGTTCCTATAAAAGGCACTGCCGGAGTTCCCAGCGTCAGTCGTCGCGGCAGTCTCCTGGTACTTGAAGAACCCTTCCTTGGATCTTCGTACCTGTTCGTACTTATCTCGCGTCGGCGTTCATCCGCGTGCCCTCTCGAACGCATAGCTCTTTGGTCGATTTGTATCTGAATTTCGTGATTTCTCACGTTTATATCCATTTTATTTAATTTTCCATTTTTGGGATTTTTTTCCTGTAAATTAACATACTTTTATTTTTTTTGGAATAATTCGTAACTTCAGTGAAATATTCGTGCCGTATGTAATGTAAGTACTTTAATCTTATTTGTCGCTTCTTTTCTTTTGCTTAATGATTTGTTATTTATTTAATATTTCGTTTATTTACCTGCCATAATATTCTAGTTTGAAAAAAGGCCGTTAAATATGTATTTTGTCAAATTACAATTAAACAAATGACAGTAATACTTTATATTTTATTATGAAGCTAACCTAGGTTATTGCAAAATGTTTTGTTATTTGATATTATATTTGCTTAAACATTTGAAAATATTTGCTAAAATATAAAAATAGCTTAGCTGAGTTCAGTTAAAAAAATGTACAATATTATCCGCTTCTGTATTGAACTAAATAAATAAGCGGAACAATCAGTGTACTACCGTTTACTTCGATAAATCTTAGTCATTTCTCGGAAAATCAGTAAAAACTATAAAAAATTAAAACTTTAATATATTAATGTAAATTAAATATTCATCGTCAACGGCCAAATTTTATATTTTATTTGTTTTATTAATCAGCGCTTCTATTTTATACTTTTGTTCGAATAATTTTCATTTCCTTTATTGTAATTTAATTGTAGCAAACTACGTATAACATCGGGTGTCACACATTGGGTATAAAATCCCGTCGGAAGGAAAACTTGGGCAAAAACTTGTTATTAATCAAATTATGTCGGTAATCATGTTATCGTTATTATAACGCGTCTTCATTTCCGTCGAGTTTTCCACGAACAGAGATTTTTTGCAGGAATTAAAATAACGGATAAACGTTATAATTAATAAATTAGAATATAATATAATATGAGCTCATACATGCCCAGAAGAGTCCTGGAAGGGATATACATAGGTGTCATAACACCTTTTTTTCATCCAGATGATTAAATAAATTATAGCACAAGTCATAATATTGTAGAAATCTTTCGCGTTTAAATCATTCTGATGGCAAGCAAAATCCACCCTATTTGCTTTTGCCTTTCGAATTAAATTCCTGAATATATACTTTAACAAAGTAATAACATTATTATTACTGAGAGAGCGAGCATCCTTAAATATCAAGGAACATTATTATATATATAGCAAATAAAATATCCAAAAAGTACATTATCACAGAAGCGCCACCCACGGCTTTCAAGACAAACTTGAAACTGTCGTCGCCCTCTCCTATAAACCCATTTTTCAAAAAGAAACTTAAACTAAGGAAGTAATTTTCTATCTTAGTAGCACACTTTGAATTTCAAATTTTTATTTAAATGCGGTAATCTTATATTATCTCTTGAGCTAGTTTATAATAATCTGCCGCGTTATTCACTAATGTCTCTCAGCGTCGAACTAGACGACAAGCGTTGGTTTCAATAAATAATACGGATTATTAAATTCCGTTTCTTTAAAACTGATACTCGAAGACGAGTGCGACGCTGAGAAACCTTAGTGAATAGCACCTCTGGTGCATTGACGCGCTATCTTTACTATCGTTTATTTCTTCCCGGAATAAAAAGTAACGTCGATAGCTTTTTCATTCTTCGTCTGATTCTTAACAAAGAAAAGAAATTCTATCTGTTGCACCGTTTTGGTGCAAGATTGAAGATATGAAGAAAAGCATAGTGCTTTTGAAGAAAGCATCATATTACAATGTAATCATTATATTCTTAAATCACCGACGGCGTAAGAAACAGTTTAAGTCGATTGGTCGATATTTTAATTTACTATAAATTCAAATATCGACCACGGAAAGAGGAAAAGAAATGCGATTATAAATTTCCATCTTAATTCCTAATTACAGTTGTGATACCTAGTAATTTGACTATTGTAATGAAACCTCAGACAGATAAGTTCATCGACGTTTTTCGTAACTCAGTGAAAGGATTGTGTCAAATTATGGCTCAAATTCTTACAAATCTTAACTTAGTTAACACATTGTTCTAAAGGCAAGGATACCAACGTCGCAAGACTGGTGGTTCACAGAACGAACAAGTTAGTTCACAAAGAGATAAAGTTCATAGATAACTAACTATCTTATATAAAAAAGGCAATTAGTTATATTTAAGGGGTTACCTTAAAAGCGCACATAAATGAATATGCATTAACTTATTGATGCATAATGTAATTAATATGTGCACTGAAAGGTATTAAGGGCTCTATCACACAGTGCAGGCACAACACGTCGCTTTCAATACGCCTTTGTCTTCTCAATACAATAGGTCAGTAAATGACAGTGAATATTTGATACAGGAGCTGTATCGACAGGCGTGCAACATGCAGTGGCTCTGTCCAGCTAATCCAAATTGACTAAGTGTAAAGTTAATTATATTGCGGAACCAACACCGACGGAGATTAAATTTAAATTACGAACTTAATTTGGTTTATCGCAAAAGTCAGCTGCCACACGCGCAGATATGGCCACACCCCTTTTCAAGCTGGACCTAGGCAAAACCAAGGCTAGACATAAATACCTAGGTATGCCTAGAGGCACATAAGTAATTTGGCATCTAGGCAGCTAGGCACTTCGGCAGCTAGGCACTTCGGCAGCTAGGCACTTCAGCACCTATGCAGTTGGCACTTCGGCACTTAGACATCTAGGTACTTTGACACTTTGGTAGCTAGGCACTTCAGCACCTATGCAGTTGGCACTTCGGCACTTAGACATCTAGGTACTTTGACACCTTGGTAGCTAGGCACTTCAGCACCTATGCAGTTGGCACTTCGGCACTTAGACATCTAGGTACTTTGACACCTAGGTAGCTAGGCACTTCAGCACCTATGCAGTTGGCACTTGGGCACTTAGGCAGTTGGCACTTCGGCATCTATGCAGTTGGCACTTCGGCACCTATGCAGTTCGCAATTCGGCACTTAGACATGTGCCTAGCTGCCTAAGTGCCAAAGTACCTAGTTAGGTACTTTGGCAATTAGGCAGCTTGACACATGAACGCCTTGACACATGGGCACTTAGGAATCTGTGGACCAAGGTACCGAGGTTTATATCCATCTAGGTCCTTAAGTACCTAACCATACTATAAGGGCCTAAACACAAAAGCACCTAAAAACTTAGACACTAGACAAATGGACATCTAGGCACCTCGACACTTAGACATCTAGATACACGAACATCTAGGCATATAGGCACCTAGGCATCTAGACAAATGGACATCTAGGCACATAGGCACCAAAACATTTAGACATCTAGAGAAATGGGCATCTAGGCACCCAGACACTTAGACATCTAGACAAATGGGCATCTAGGCACCCAGACACTTAGACATCTAGAGAAATGGGCATCTAGGCACCTAGACACTAAGACATCTAGACAAATGGGCATCTAGGCACCCAGACACTTAGACATCTAGAGAAATGGGAATCTAGGCACCTAGACACTTAATCATCTATACAAATGGGCATCTAGGCAACTAAACACTTAGACATCTAGATAAATGGGCATCTAGGCACCTTGTTTATTGCCTTGGACACATAGGTATTTAAATACGTAGAGCAACTAGGCAACTAAGCACATACGCACATACGTACGTAGACCCATTTGCACCTACGCACATAGGCAACTTAACACTTACCTACGTTGCTAGGCCTCAGGCATACTCGTATAGTCAAATAAGTTAACAGTGCAAGCAACATCGATGATTCCACGCTCAATAATTTTTTGCCTTCGCTTAACTTCGGGTTACGTTTTTAAGGCTATTACAAAACATAAACTTTTCTCAGCTAACTACAAAATATAATATGGATTTATTATAAAGCTATAAAGTATAAAACCATCGGAGTTCAACTTCTACATTATAGTTAAAACTAAATCACAGTTAATAATAAATGAAGGACGATGCGTTCAGAAAGATATAATCATTTTGTGTATAAATGGTGACTTCAATTTAAAATATTTAGACATGACAAACATCAACAATACTTTTACAGCCTTATTTATTCGACCATAAATAGATACATATTTGTATACACATAATTCAGACAAGTACTTATTGTTACGCCACAGCCGCTGGCTGCATAGCTGCTATATAGCCACCGCGTAGCTGCTATATAGCCAACGCGCAGCTACTACGTAGCCACCGCGTAGCAGATATATAACCACCGCGTAACTGCTATGTAGCTAATGCATAGCTGCTACGTTGCCGCTGCTAAATGACGTGATAACATTGCGGATTTATGTATGTTTCTTCACCCTGTTTTTCTAAATTAAGGTAAACTGTTGTGCCAAGAACTGTAGATCCTGAGGTTAAAAGTATACTGGGGTCAGTACCAAATATGAATATAAATAGGTCAGTATCAATGACCCTTGAACCAATAGCTATCCGTTGCTGAGTTTATGTTGTATCACCCACCACGGAGAACTCTTTTTACGCAGATATTTTGTATCGTTTTTCATAGGAAAATCTTCTTATAATAAAATTGTAATCTCTGTATCATAACAAAGGATGATGAACACAACAGTTTAATTGGATATCATTGCTAATTGTAAGAAGAGATGGCATAGAACAAACTTGAGAACAAAGCCTTTTGTTTTAACTTGTAGGTAAATATACAATTTTAGATAAATCTTTGTCAGTGCCTTGAAATAATTATTTTACGATCTGAGACAACAGACGTCGAGAGCTTCCGTGTCAGCTTACATCACCGTACAGTTCAAACTTGAGACATGATGGGTTTTTTCGATAGGGTATTATTTTACTGTCTGTCTCAGTCTGAAATTATATTTCATAATCCTTATCTACACTCATATTATAAAGAGGAAAGATTTGTACGTAACGAATAAGCTCCAAAAGAAATGGACCGATATTAAACATTCTATCACCATTTGAATGCTACATTACTACGAATTAATATAGGCTATTTTCTTTATTTCGGATCATGGCACAGACTAACCTTCACTGCTTCATTATTACCCTGGAGTTGCCGGATCAATACCATTTACACATATAAGCTTAATACGAGCAGTACGGCATCTAGGAAAAAATCGTTCGATATAACACACACGTACACATAACGTGCTATCAGTAAAAGGTGTCATGTCGTGGTCAATCGTATTATATTTTTAACACATTAAATCGACAAATCTCATGGTACTTGTTAAGTACTCCGTACATCGTAGTATTTATTAATTCTACGACAAATCTGCATTACTCTTGAAAGTAAATAAATGAGTAAATTTTAAAACCTGTAACATTTACATCCCTCTCGCTCCAATCGAGCAACCTTTTACGAGCAAAAATTCTTATTTCTATTGGACTAGATTCCATATTACTTAGTACACTTTATAAATATACTGTGTCAATACTTACAGTCCTATATTTGAATAAATTGTACGAAGTACAACTGATCAACCTATATTCGCGAAAGAGGTAGCGGATTTCAAATGGAATTTCAGAATTTGCATTATAAAATCTATTAGCTAATTATAACGAATTCCACCCTAACAATGTTAGGGGGTAACTACTCCTCTCTACCGAGGACGATCACAATTGCAACGTAGCGATCAAGTGCCACACCTGCCCACCTGCCCATCACACTACACATACAAAAACTTTGAATGAACAGATACTAGTGATCCGCTATCTCCAGCATTGAGAAGGCACCCGCCTTACAAATGGTCACCTTAGAAAAGTAGTACATATGGATGATAGAACACACATCCATTAAATCAGCCCGACATACTATTACTAAGTATCATACTATGCTGAAGATAATACAATTTGGCTCAAGACCACAATCAGACTCAATCGCAAAATATCAATAAAAATATTAACATACCCATTTAATTTTCAAGAATAATTTAATGTACAGACACTCTAATGAATAGGACTCGGCATTTAGTGAGCGAAATTGTTTGAATAAACATATGAATTGAATGTGGTGCTCATAATTACACGTTGTCACCTCCAGCTCCACCACATCCCACGGGAAGGGACAGGAATACTGAATGCCAGACACAGTAATTCATCTCGACAAACGGACACGAAATACTTCGCCGAATAATTTATTGTTGTTTATTTTATGACATAACGAGAACTCTCATGAAAATCTATATATTTATGAAATACATCCCAAACACTCAGAATGACTTTTTGAAACAAATTAAATACATTAAATGTAACAGGAATAAAATAATTTTCAACAATAATATATTATATCAGTTGGTTTGTATTCAGCTTTATTTCAATTTATATCTATACTGTGATAGTAACTGCACAATATTCTTTAAAATTGTAGCAACATTACTTCGTTCTATTATTTTAAGAAAACTAGCTTCCATTCGCAGCTTTGCCTGCGTTGCTGTTAGAATTCACAAACAAACTTCCAAACCCTATTTCACTCCATTAGAAAAAATCATTTTTGTGTGTATACTTTCGCCTCGCTAAAAGTACACCCTCCGAATGTCATGTTTCTAGAACCAGTGGTAAGTAGGTAGTGGTTGCTACGCGGCGCAATAACCTTCAATCCTAGGTAGGATTAGGTAGCCATTATATCGGGTTTTATTGATATGCCTCTTAATATTCCAAATAACATGTTTTCTAATAAATATAAGATTTATTGAGCAGATCAACGAATTATCCGGGCACAATTTCCTTTTATCCATTTGGATAAGCACAACATTGCCTCATTATATTCCCAACGAGTTCAATATTTGGCAGTGAAGTGTTCTCTACCCGCTCACCCCACGACATGATCCGATCTATTAGTAAACGTATTTAAATCACGTGTAATATTATTTCTAAAGATTTGCGTCGAATTGTATTTATCGTTTACGTTTTGCGTATAAGAATAAGTTACAAACAAACTAGCTGTGCTCCGCGTTTTTACCTCCGAATGCTCAATTACATGGATTTGTAAAAAAGACTAATCACAGTATTCGAAAGTAAAGTCAGTGGAAGAAACGAGAAGAAACATTTAAGTCTATTAAGTAGTATCAATTAAAAATGCGTACTTCACCTTTTCAGTGCAATATGCAACAAAACAATACGGAAAGTGAAAAACCTTCACCGGGTATTGTCATCGTGATGATTACATTTTCAGTGTACATTGACGTGCGTTCAAACTGATTATTGCTGTGCTTGGAGTACATAAACCCGGCCATAGGGGGCTCTGTGCGACTAATGGGAGTGAAACCTTTTTCACTGGACTTTGGCTGACTTTGGCGACGAACGGCTTTCAAATAAACAAGTTTAAAATAGAATACAAAACACAGCATGCATGTTTATTTTTATGTATTCGCAAAACTTTTTTAAAAGGATCTCACATAAAATAAACACATAGACAACGTTGAAGTGTGACTAAACTCGTGAGAGCGGGAAGTGAGTTATTTCGAAGCAAAACAACATGAATTTTAAAATGCATATTCACTAACTTCGGCAATGAAAATGGCCGTTCGTTCACAGATAATATATTATAATGTTTATGTATAGAAGGTGTCTTTCATAACGTTTAGACTCCATGCGAATATCAATGTTTGCTTATCGTTTATTTTTCACTATCTTTGTATACACTCGATGAGAATAGACTTGTCGCCAACCAAGGTCAGGGCAGAATATTAGTTTAAGGAGTATTTGGGTGCATGGCTAAACAACTTAACCTAAAGTCATACATATAAATAGTTGAAAAAATTTTTTATTTAAGGGCTTGTGTGTGCACTCTGTTATCATTATTTTTCAACTAAGCAGTATCCACACTGCACACATAACGGAAAATATTTAACGCGGACCCTCCAAGTGTGTTTGAACTACTTCGGACATTGTGACACAATCAAACATCTACGAACAAACTAAGCAAACTTTCTACATCATACATCTAATCTAAACCAAACGAATTAGATACACAGGTATGACCGAAAAGATATTTTATTTCTTTTAATACGAAAACGTTTCAAGTTAATTGCAAACTACACTAATGGAAAGCCACTCATACGCCTGTCGAAGTTATAAATCATACGAATTCACTTTTTCTTATCTGAAATTTAACACTCGCCGCACAGCCGTTCCAATGCTTTGTGAAACGCAACCTTATGTCGAAACAAGTGAGCTCTATATTTATTTCACGCAATATCCAAAGGGTTGATGAAATTATGTCGTCCACGTGCCATTAATTAATAAAGGTGAAATACGAATTCAGATAGACACGAATATGAAATCTGTATCATATTGTTCACATAAATTATTGTGGTGGGTTCGATTTCCGGGCATTTTGAACAAACTAAATGTTAGAACATTCAATTCAAATGTTAGAACGCCTGATAATTATGATGTTATCGACATGTACGAGTAATACAGGCTCTAATTTAATCCGTTCGCTACCTTTTATATCAAATACTTGTATAATAAAATTATATATTTTCGTGATTCCATTATTCTGCTGCCAGTGCGACACCCGATTGTTGATACCGTATTATTGTTGTATCTACTATATTATAAAGTGTATGGTACACCTACGTGTAGCATATAATATAATACTACTAATATTTTGTGTGTTCTCACAGGACTGATGCCAATCATGTCACAATATTCCTATATTTAATCATCTCACCTGTATTCTCTACTATATTCTTCTTAAGTCTTTATTACATATTCTGGGCTTAATTCTGTAGTTACATACGTTGAAATAATTCTACTGCAAAGATGTCAAGGCCGCACTCCCCTGCTGCTTCGTCGAGGACCCACTCCCCAGGTCCCAAGTCTCAAAGGTCTCGCTCACCTGGGAACATGTCTCGGTCTCGCTCACCTCGGACCATGTCTCGGACTCGCTCCCCTGGGACCATGTCTCGCTCGCGCTCGCCCATTACCATGTCCAGGACTCACTCCCCAGATCCAAGGTCTAGGACACACTCTCCGGGGAAAGGAGAGTCGGTAAGTCATTTAGATTTAATTACAAATTGTAGTATAGTTGCATGTACGTAGAAGTGAAGCTATCATATCAACGTTAGGTGACTTTTTTAATTTGTGTGTAATATTTTTTACATTTTATCATCACACGCATGTATATTATTCATACTGTGCAAGTATTTCTAGGATCGTTTATTAACATTGATATCGAAAATTTAATAAAAGGGGAATTTATAATTTTTTCCGACTCTTTCCGTTTAAAACTATCTCTTAACTTGTAGTGTTTCACATGAAGCCAAACCCTTAAGCGTTAAGCGACTTAACGAAGAGATTGTAATGAAAATTTTTGTTAGTAATATTGAAGTTAATTTGATTCTAGATATTTTAAAAATAATACAATGATGATGATGATTTACTTCTCTGTTTTGACTTCAAATTATGATCCTAGAAATGATATACACACTTAATTTCGAAACAACATGCATAATAAATACCAATAAATATTTACTTGCTTGCTTCTGCTTTTTTTATTTAGAGCCATTATATAACACTCTTCGCTCTTCTATTGACCGTGTCGGTAATAGCAACGGACTTTAACACACAATAGTTTTATCCTGAAATAAATAATACATAAAAATATAAATAACCATAGACTACATTGATTTGTAATAAAAAATAAAACAAAAACCAAAAAAAATAGTAGATTATACCTTTTAATGTATTGCACTTGCTTGTATGTAAATATAGTAATTGTCACTATCGGTGATAAGAACTACATTAAATATACAATAGTTTAATCAATTACTATATTATATAGGATATAATATCTTCGGTATTATTGAGTTAGAAAAAAAAAAAAAAAAAAATTTGATGCTTGATGTATTTTTTTAGTAATCGAATTGGTTATGAAAATCGACTGATTTAACGCACACTAGCTTTATCTTATATTAAGAAATGTGTTACTTATTTCATTAAATTGTCTGTGAATGTCAATACCAATTTGAATTATATGAAGATAGCCGACGTAGAACCAACTAATTTTAACAAACAATACTTTAATTGTAAATAAATAGCACTAAACAAATTCATTAAAAAAAAAAACAAAAAATTACAAAATAAAAATAAAAAAATTTAGTTCTATGTCTGTAATTAAATTTTACCTTAAGTGACATAATTTGTCACGAAAGGAGCTGCTTTTAAGGCACATCTTTTATCTTCTACTATATAAAAATAAGTCGGGTTTTCCTTCCTGACGCTATAACTCTAGAACGCACGAACCGATTTCCACGGTTTTGAATTCGTTGGAAAGGTCTCGGGCTCCGTGAGGTTTATAGCAAAGAAAATTCAGGAAAAAATCAGGACAAACCAACATTTTTAAGTAGATGGCGCCGGTGCGTGATTCGTTGTTTGACAGCTACTCATTTAATCACCAAACGAAATGTTACATAAAACGAAGCCATCTGAGTGCATAGTGCGAGTTTTCTTAAAATCGCCGTCACAAGTCATCGCGTCGACGTAAACGCAGATTTGTATGGGCTCACAATAGTGTCATGTTTAGGCCGACAGAGGCGCTGCTTCGATCCCATACAAATCTGCGTTAACTTTGACGCGGTGACTTGTGACGGCGGCAGTGTAAAACTCGCACTAGGCCCTCTGGTGGCGAAACGGAGTTCGCGCGTTTGCTAGTCTAATTATAAAAGACGAATGATAATTATGAAAAAAGCAGGTTTTGAGACCGAAAAAAAAATTATATAATTTTATTGAAATATACAAGCTAGGTTATACGCACAATCGTTTAGTTAAAAATAAATGCGTGTTTAGAAAATAATAATAATTTGATATTTATTAACTAAGGTAGAGAAAAAACACACTATATTAAATAGTAGTTTAGCGTAAAAAAATAGTAATTAGCATGCTGAGTAACGATTCCTCCTCAGGACGGCATATGTCACTGGAATGAAATCCTTTAACTCATAATAGATTTATCTTAAATACATAGATTAAATTAAGAAAATAAAAGAGAGGTATTTAGGCTTAAGAAATAAATAACAATAATAAAAACAAAATTCATAAAAATAAAAAAAAATTTGTTAAGTTTGAGATTTTATAAATATTTTACTTAAAATAAGTATTAAGAGAGGTAGGGCATAACGGGTGATACCGTTCGAAAATCGGAGCTGCCCGACTGGGGAGTGTACCTCCACCTTACAGAAGATCGCAGAGCCATATAATACTTGTAGTATTGTATTCCTGCGGTGAGTAAGGTCGCCAGTGCTCCATATATAACGGGTGGAGGAGCCGCTGTGCTAGCTGAGATGAGCCCTCTATAGCTAGCACTGTATCCTTCACTGAAAGGGACAGAACGCACAATAGGTTAATAAATTATTAGGCCTAGTTAAGACATTGATAACTTGATATATACCTTACAGTTAAAATTATCCAAAAAAAACCATAACTAAAAATACATTAGTTAAATAATTTAAATTAATCTAATGTAACGCACAATAATATATAGTTTTGTTATATTAGATTAAAAATAAAACAACGACATTACAATTTTTTTGTGTAATATGCAAGCTAAGTAATGTGTACTTACGGTATTCGTTACTGGATCAGTCTTCCATTAACGCATAAACGTGTAATTTTATATAAATCGGCCTAAGTTAGAGATATTGTTAATTTGATATAAATTTCCGAAGACACAAAATAAACCAAAAAACATTAAAATAAACATAAACCTAAAAAAATATATAAGTTTAGTGCACATTGCAAGCTAAGTTCTGCTTCCTTATCGTGACGGTATTCGTCACAGGGAAAGTCTTCCATTAACATAATAGTTTAATCCTAAATAAATTGGCCTAAGTTAGCTAGCTAACTACTAATAGCTAGTTTAGCTAAAAGAAAATATTTTTATAACTAGCTTAGAATTATCGTACGCGTAAGGGTAGTAATTAAATATATGAGTAATAAAATATTACTTCATTACTCATATTTTATTAGTAGTATAAAATATTATTAGTAGCAACCAAAAACTACCTCGACGCCTGAGTCGCAATCTCGTATTATAGTAAGAATTCAAGCATTACAAGAACCGAATAATTTGGATGTAAACCAAATACGGTTACTAGTATTAAATTTAGTACTTGTCCGGAAATTCGACCATATTCTGTAAAATCCCAATCTGAACAAATAATAACTTAAAAACCTTTCTATTTCTAATCTTTGGTTCCATGGGTAATTCTTACATGACATCTTAATTTCTTTACGCAACAAAACACAGTGCTGTTAATCGATTGTTTCACTTTACAGTTCGCTTGAAATGCTTATATTATTCATTGTCTTCAATTACTTTAACATTGTGCCAGTCAGCAAACATCACCAACTCTTCTATAATCATAAGAGGCCGTGATGTTTCAAAGACTCAAAAAGCACTAATTAAAAAAAATCATTTAATTTTCAATTGAAATTTTATCCTTACTAAACTTTAAACTTAATATTAGTTAATCGAGCAAAAAATTTAGACTTTTTTTGTGATTAAAATCTGGTTTTTTTTCTAATATGCTAGATAATTCGAAAATATTATATGCTCTGTTTAAGCAAAGCTACCATGCTATCATTCATCTTCAGTATTTACATCAACCAAAACACATGCAACGATTTGGTAAACAACGAAAAAATTTACTATAAAGCATTATTTAAAAAAAAACTATATGCATTAGTTTTTATTAGTTTTAGGAAATATGATTTTTTTCTGGAGACACTGTTCGTCATGAGGAGGGACTGTTCTTAGCGCACACTAGTGTTATAACGACGGGTCGGGAGGCAAGAGAAAGACATAAAAGTGATTTAATGATTAAGAATACTCGATAAAGAGTTAGGATTAAGATAGAAAAAATAACAAAATCAAAAAAAAAGGTAGATAGAATACTATAATACTAGGTACTTACAATAATTGATAATCACATAATTATATTGTGTGTAAATATAATGTTTATCCACTAAGCTCTATTCTAAGCACTATGATTAAGTACACCAAGTTTTAAAACTGAATCACGTAGTAAAATATTACGTACAAACTTACCACAATTTTCAAAAACTTTTCTTCGTGCACCTCTACCTATCACTGCATATACAAACGAGAGTGTGGCGTAAATAATGGTTCAGCTCTAAGTTTCTGTTTATACCTAAAAGCTATCATAATATACGGAGCATTGTCACTTGCCTTATATATTTTGCAAAATCGACTCATGATTTACATAAACGCATTTTTTAATACAATTTTTTTTTATTTCTATTGATTACTATTGTTTGTTTACACGTGTCATTTCATGCACATAATTAATTTTGTGTTATGAGTTACTTAGCGCTAATGAGCTACTAAGCACAGCCAACGACAAATAATTTACACGATTTTTGGCACGATGCGAGTGGCCGCCACCACAATATTTAAACTTTTGATTATGTGGTGTGTCACTGTTTAAGCGTGAACACTCTTTACATCACTTACTGTATAAATATACTACGTCATCTTGAATAGCCAAGAAGTACATTATATATTATAATAAACTGTGGAGTCCACACAGGTAATCCTAAATGACACCTTTGGAACCGAAAGGTAACACCACTGAATAAGTAGAGTACTGGGCCTTACTATGTGCTTTTATTGCCATCATAGTTTGACTCATGACATGAGACAGATATATATGACGTGTCACTGTCACACAGCTGAACTATCATTGCAATAACAGCTCATGGTAAGGCCCCTGAATATTTGTTTCCAAATATTCTTAATATCGTGTTGGCAAACATTCTACTACTCCTTAGGCTATCTCGGTCACTGTAAAACCATTGTTATATATTGGTGAGCCATTAAAAATCCTCCCGCGTGTAGTTGATCAGGCACGCAGGGTGCAAAACGTGAGCCTTGTTTGAGTCGCACACGCACATCCTACATTGGTGCTAAATAGTGTGGTCTCCATGACCTACAATGTACTTATCACTGGTCAACAGCAACTCATTATGATAAGTATAATGGATTACCACGACTAGTAACCTATCGATACCTTTCGGCTTAGATATCATTCGAGATACCATGTAGAGGATGGAAAAAATCCTCGTGCACGGAACCCAATCCCGCGGGAAATTACAAGCAACGTAAAGTGAACAAAAATATTCTCTTATTACTAGCCGGTCAGAACTAAGTGATTGTATTGGTCTTCACAAAAATTACCCGACCTCTATTTTTAATACCCAATATTTTTTTAGTTTATAAAACATTAGCATCATCATCTGTTAGTATTTCCTGCTTTTAAATATGTCGGTATTTAAAAATCATCATTACTATTACATTAGATGTCCGGGAAACAGTGCATTTAGAGAGGTTACAACAGCTTGTGCTCCATGGAAGCCTCCTGCATCATTGAATCTGATGCGCTGCCGTACTTGGACAGCCCTATCACCTTAAATTTATTGTATTGGATGGGCAGAGCTTTTAAGGCTATCTTCGGTGTATTTGTTTGCTAAATGCGGTGTATAGCGATTGCTTATGATAGAGTATGCTTTGAAAAGTGTCACTTAATCATTGAACCTCCGAATCACCATTACACCGTACCATCAATGCCCTGCGCTGCTATTCTGTCCCTGTTATCTTTAAGGTCCTCGGCGAATCAATGTCTCAAGTATTTAAATTTGCTAACCTTACTCAGCAGCAAACCTACTGCCACATATGTGTAACCTCGTAGGTCAGAGGATTCTGGTGACTGGGACCATGAAGAACTGGGACCGCACTTACCTTTCATACATTCTAGTACGTGTTGAGATCTTGGACTACTGGGCACACCAAAACCACGTTGTCAGCGTTACTTATACCAATAACACCTATCCCAACATCCGATGATAGTCGCGCTGTGTTCGTTCATCAGTCCATTAACATAGAACCCAATGCCTTATATCATTCTTACGCAGTAATCTGCTGCGTTAATCTGTTAGGTACCTCAGCGTTAAACTCGTCGTCGAGTGTCAGTTTCAACCATAAGAAAGTGATACATTATTCATACACGATAAAGATAAATTTCATATGTTTAAAACCAACACTCGCAATGGAGATAACGCAGCTATACTCATTTGCATATGAACCGACTCACTTCACATTATTCTATTGGCTATCCAATTCTCAAGTTAACATCTTTACCTACTTAGAAGTCTATCCTACAGAGCCTTAATCTTCTTGCATCCGGATCTAAAGACACGCATACGCTGGTGTTTTCCTTACCTGTTTACATTAATAATCTTACATTCATAATGTTGAAGTGTACTTCAATATGAATCCGTAGACTTATAATGTTGATAAGTAGCCAACAACCTGTTGGAGTCCTGTCGGAGTTTTCATGCTGTTCCCATTTAAACCGACTACAAAAAAGAAAAGGTTCTATGTTCAGCGGTTATTTATTTTTGCATTATTAATTAATTAACATCATCATAGGCCACTTCATCTTGTCAGATGATTGATGGAGTGCTGTGTCCTATCTCATACATTTTCTCCTATGGCTTAGCAGTCCAATGGCAGCATGGTATCTCCTACCACATCTGTCGCAAGTGAACCGAGGATCTCAGTAATTACAACGTTTACACTAAGAAATTCTAAGCGTTTCATTTTTGTACCTGGCCTGGCCTGTAATCTTCTTAAGCTTCTCAAATAGATAAGAATTACAGATACATTACTACTCGTATATTAGATGGAATAATTTTATGTTTTCAAATTCCGGGCTAGAACTAACAATGTGATATTTAAATGTACCCACAGAATTTTAGATCCAAAAGCATCCAGCAGATATTGTCATTAATTGATAGTGGCTAAGCTGTAGGGAAGCGCGGGATAGCCGATCATGAATGCAGCGAATCCATTAATCATTTATATTTACACCCTTCCCTCAATGATTATGTCAATAGATTGACTCTCTTTGCAAAGCAATCAAATCATACACCTATATAGAGAAATTAAATTTAAGTGTCTGTTATTAATTCCAAATTAACTGCTTTCAACAAAAGCACATGAAAGTAAATACGGTACTCATAGAAATAAAAATAATTATATTTTTTATCTATCTGTCTGTCTATCTGTTTATTCAGGCTAATCTCCAAACGGCTTCTTTTATTTAAAGAAATCATTTGAGTTTCGCGGCCCATTCATGAAATCAAATCCGCGGGTGTAGAACCGCGCGGCACAGCTAGTGAAATATTACAAAAAGGTTAAGCGTAAGGTAAAAATTCTAAAGACAGATAATTAAATAATTGAGTCTTAATGTTAATAAATAGTCTAAAAAACATAATATATAGTCTGAAAATCCCAAATTATCATTTTGTCCCCAACCTGAACATATATAACATATATGTTTATAAATAATATCACAGTTCCCTATAACACAGGTAGGCGTACTCTAGGTTACTCATTGGTACGTAAGGTTTGTAAGGTATATTCCATCTAACAGCGACCAGGGGGCCGACTATGATCGTTCATTACTATATTCCACGCTTTGACATTTCATTTGCCACACCATGGACCATAAAATTAAAGCTATTAGGTGTTCTTAGTACGCTCAGGTGGATCATAGTAAGCCCCTAATAGGAACACCGTGGAGTTTAGTCGGTGCGAGTCCGACATAACCCTTCCGCTGCTCCCGCGGGGGTCGGGGTATCCATAACGGATTCTCCACGTTAAAAAAAAAAAAAGTTTGGTTGCTTGAAGGTAAAGCCTTAAAACCTACTTTAGTAACACACTTTTTGCGACATCCATATTGTTCTAGTTGTTAAATAATTCCCCCAAATTTCGAATTCTTCCTTATATTTTACGAGTCAGTCAAAAATTTAAACAAAAATCATTATATAATAATAAAAATAATAAGCTCAACACACTGATTTGTATCATTTGGCTCAATAAGCATGAACTATAGAGACAGGTTATTTATTTACACAAAAGAACCCACTTAGAGTATGCACTTTGCATAAATACACACTTATATCGATAGATAAAGATCGATCAAATTAGTTGTTCAAATATTCAATCACATTTAAAGCTGGAAATGTCAGCCGAAAAGGTCATGAGATATAAGTATTGTTTAATGTCAACATGCATATTTAGAATGAAAAATAGATCGAACAGGGGCCTTACCATTAATTGTTATAGCCTTGACTTAAACACGTTTTCTTTTGTTTTGTTTCATTATACATTCAACATAAAAAACATGATTTTAAATAAAACACACGTCGAGTTCTACAATTGTGTGTAAGATTATTCTTGCCACTGAATTCTTAATAGAAGTCATGTTATCTTACTCCATTAAATCAAAACAAATACTCAGAGCAAAATCTCTTCTTGTTCGTTACGCTCTTGACAGAGCGGTCGTGGTCATCATGTGGTACTATTCGACGTGGATGTCACTCGCCTCACGATGTCTCGCCATCGATCTCTGAAGGATGTCATTTTGGGCTGTTTTAATCTGATATTTCCATTGCTTGGCTGATCTTCCCCGCGATCTGGTACCTTCAACTCTACCTTGGACGATAAGGCGTTCAATAGATGCACCATCCAGCCTTGAAACGTGTCCACAGAACTTTATACGGATACGGGACCGTACCAGAGCAAAATACAGAGGTCAAAGAAACTACATACATTCATAAAACGGGTGCTACGGCTACTACGAGTGCTCGTGCACGTAGCGATTTCGTAGCATTAGCTACGAGATCGCTACGTGCCTTTGACTCCTTTGCTATGACGTAGTCCCCTATGATACGAAATGTCGCACCTTCTTACGTGTTATAATACAATGCTTAGTATTTAGTATTGAGAGCTGGTTTATGTCTGCTATAGTCAGAAGATCGCTATTCTGACCGAGGTGTGTAGAATGAAGTTATACCCTGTGGAAGGTACTCTTCTGACTCGTGTACTACAACGTCTTGTTTCGTGCTCGAGTCGCTGTCACGTTTTCACACTAATAGTTTTTTTGCATTACATTCTATTAAAGATTGAGGATTCGTCTGTTTCTTAAATATCAACACAAACATGTCCCAACATTTAATATATTTTGTCCAAAATAATGTTACAAGTATTTTCTAAAATCTTAAATATAATCAGACCTATAAAAATCATAGTACTTTTGAATCGATTAGTATGCACTTGAATGATGGAGATGCACAGTGCATACAGCTATAAAAAATAAGAAATATGCCCAAGTATGAAACAACGGCCAAGTATATTGAACTTAGTAGACGAATACTTGTAGAGACGCGTGAAAAGAAGTGGAGTGGGGGAGTTTATCCTTCAGATGGTCTGGCCACCTGTAGCGGGCGGATTCCTTTACCTACCTTAATTCGCCGGTATGCTATTATACTTGCAAGCAATGCACGAGTGGCATAAACCCACGATAAATAAAATAGAAGTGTTTGTTTGTAATTTCAAAATAACAGATTTTTACTAAATGTGGATGAAAGTACGATATTGACATAAAAAAAAACATTTTTTAATTTTTTTCTGTCTCTCTGTCCGTTTATTCCGGCTAATCTCAGAAACAGCTGGACTGATTTTAATGGAACTCTCACTGGCAGATAGCTAATTTCACAAGGTGTAACTATTATTTAAAAAATCATAAGGAGTTCCGCGGGTCACCCATTAAATTAACTCTACGCTGGTAAAACCGCGGGGCACATCTAGTCCATAATAACATGAATGTCCAATTCAGATTCAAAACTTTTATTCGGCTTCACACGCCAGTCTTTCTCAATATATGCTGGGTTCTTCCAGTTTTGTTCCAAGAACGAAATGTTATATAACATATGACTGTGGTGGGTTCACAGCATATAACAAAACATATTCAGTAATACAGATACTAAAATGCTCGCAAATTAGTTTTCACAAAATTTTATATAGCAAAGTTATTACAAAACATAGACTACTATAGTCCTTGGTTTAAAAATAGCTCTATCTCTTCTTTGAAAAGGGATGGACATAGTTTTAGACCCAGTTAAGGCTAGTCTACGTTTCAGCCATGTTTTGAAATAACAGAGTAAGTATAATGTGGAGACACCAGTACATAGACCACGAACATAGACCCACTATGTTTGTAGTGTCACAAATCACTATACTAAAAAAAAATTTTAACATCTTAAATTTGAATTGAAACATCTCTGGTGAAATTGATTAATGCCAGTATTAGAATCTGTCTCTCTCACTTATCTTTCATCCATTCTTATAAAAGCGTATATAACAATGGATGTTTGGATGTTTCATAAAATGTTTTATTTTAAAGGTTGTTTTGTTTTTTTTTTATTGTTTTATTCTGTTGTAGAATTCAATAGACAAAAAATGTATAATTATATTAATAAGTCGAATCACAAATTCCGTAATAAATATTCCTTCGTGAAAATAAATTATAAATACTGTTGTTTTATATTATATAAAGACATTCTTTAGTGATGGTAGGAAAAGTATTTTAATTTTTTTATGAGTTATTCTACCGAAACATCTGGGGCTGTATCATCAACTCTTAACGTTAGTTCCTCTGTAAGAGACACATGTATTATAACGTCCCCTACTCTTAGCCAGATAACCATGGCATTAGGAATTGATGGTCAAGACTCAGGCCTCTGAAAATGCATTAGTTCAGTAAACACCTCCTTATATTTCAACCCATTTATCTACTATATACTAGGTAGTTATAAAAATATTAATTTCATATGCAAGAATTGCTTAGCCTACACTTTGAATAGCAAAGTAATAAATCCAATATTTATTGAAGCGTGTTACCTAGTACAAATTGTTTAATGCTTATAGATTATCAATTTACACTCGGGAGCGATGCGTAAATAGCGAAACAATAAAATAACGTAAACTAAATATTTAAGTATCTATAAAGTGCTGAAAATAAACCCCATGAAATATTTGCTCCCGGATGTATACCTAGTTTGTATTATTGCAAATATATGTACCTAATCAGTAAATACAATACCTATAATGTACACTGTAGTTGATTGGTTCATAATGTGATGGAATAGATGCTTAGCTTGTGTACCCTAAGGATGATAATCCTCTCGGAATCTTACATCTATTGGGGTACGATATTAAATAGTTTATATTATGTAGTATATTTATAAGATATTTATATATTAATAACACTGTAATAAATACGGCTATTTGTTAACTACACTTTTTACAAAAAACATAAATTTTATTATTCTGTTTATTTTAATAATAGCAATTTTCATCTCAAAATGTATAAGTAACTATTGATAGTATTAGTTTAACATTAATTAATTAATTATAAAAATCTACCGATACATCCTTCATTACATCGATTGAGCGTAAACGATGGAAACGTGAGGAGTACTCAAACATTTGTTACATATAAATGAAGAGATTGTTGACTATGGAGAAGCGAGATCAGGTGTGTTAGTCTAGAATAGGGTAGCGCTCTTTGCTTTCGGTGTTGCGCTCAATTAACTGCATGTAATAAATGAGTGTTTTTTATGAATATAATGCTGCGCAAATATTCTCTGCGCTCTTCTAGATATTGCATGCGTTAAATTGTAATAAAGCTATTAACAGCTATGCATGTCTATGTTCCAAAAGTATACCGATTAGAGAACTTCCTCTTTTTCGGTTAAGAATAATGCCTTAATATGTGCGTCCACTGCGTCGGAATTGGAGCGTACGAAGTGTACTTAGAAAATGCCAATAGCATGCGTCTCCACTGCATTCGGTTTTAACATGTCGATGCTAAAGGTATATTACACACCCATCGAGCCAAATCCGTACACTCCATACACGTTCCGATTCTTAACGCAGGTGACGGGCAACTTTAATAGAGATACAACATGGCCCTTACCATGAGCTCTTATTGCCATGATAGTTTCACTCATTTATGAGACAGATGTATGTGACGTGCATACATCTGTCACTGTCGCACAACTGAATTAACATTGCAATAAGAGCTCATGGTTGGGCCCCTGGTTCTTACTTTATACGGGATACAAGGGTCAAATGGCAGTCGCTTCGTATGAAAATCTAGTGATCAATCGGGTTAAATGAAGTGCCGACCCTAATATTATGGGATAAGGCCAGGGAGATGATGAGTACCTACTTAATAATTCCAGTACTCTCCAGTAGGCCCCGACAACGTAACATTATCCTCGCACTCATAGAAACGATACGAAATGTATTAGAATACCACAATACACTTCTGTCACGTGACACACGATCGACGTATAGAAATTTGGTAAACAATGTGCCTTGATATTCCGTTCGTAATTCGGAACGTTTATGCATCTATTCAATCGGTTGTTTTCCCCGTACAATTTCGGAGACAACGTGCACCTTTGACTTGTTAGCGACACCTTTTCTATGCGTTTGATCGTTGGCTTGACGGACGCAAACGATGAATCGTGATCGATTTGCGACAGATATTCGTATGTTACATTATCTAGGCCTATTACTTAATACTATTATTATTAACTCTTGGAATACTCTCATTTAAACTGATGTGTGACAGTTGCAATATAACGGCATAATTCGTTGCAATATGACATTACATCAATTAGTTTGCGCAAGCATCTCTCCTTGTGTTTCTGTCTAGCCGCACAATACTGTTTTATATAGTATTCCAAGCTTTAGAAGCACGATAAATCATTAATCTCAGGCATGTACGTGTTTGAATTATTACTTTTATGTTAACATGTTTTAATGGTAATAATGTTGTCTGTTTGTAGTTGAGCTTCGAGCTCGTGGAGCATCTAACAGATAAACTCAAATACTACTCTGAAAATGGAATTCCCGAGCTGCAATCCTTCAAAATGCACCAACTCAGTCAAGAAGCCCAGGAGTATCTCGAAATGGCTGAACAGCAAATATATCCTGAGAATTACAATTATCGCGACCGTGAGTACCATACTTACTGTAATAATATTAACAGAATAGTAAGCTTAACAAGGAGTAAGAAATCTAGGAACAAATCGTTCAACATTACACACTAACACACACGCACATCTACGACTTTATACGCAAAATGGCAGTGACGTCAATAACGAGTGTCACGTCGCGTATTATACGCGATTTACGTCATTTAAGTGATTTACCGACATTTTTCAAAACACTGTAAATATTAAAATCTTTAAGATTGACAACCCTCACGCACAATACAGAATGATTTATCGTTTCCAAAAATCGGCCTAAATTCCTTAAGACTGTTTAGCTTATTTTTATAGTGTGGTAATTACGCACCTTTCCGCCAGAATCCCCCACGGGCTAGGCTAAGGTTTTACAGCCCACTATTGAACCAAAGACTCGAATAAGTTTGACGATTAATTATGGACGTTTTCCACGAGATTCAATTGTCATTTTTTCAAGCCTCAAACTAATATGAACAATACTTTTTTAATGTTCCCGTAGCTTCAATACATATTCACTTTATTATTACACTTCGAATCTTATCCTATTTTAAAATCATTATAAAAGGTACGTTAAGTTCAAATAATAATATCATCGTAATAAGATTAAAAGGTAAATTACAAGGTTGTTTTGTCGAAAACTGTCAACGAACTTGGTTCACTATAAAAATATATATGCTATTGACTAGGGACACAGCGGAACCTTTGACAATGGTTTGACCAAAATGTAACGAGAATATTTGTTAGAACTTTTGGATGTTATGCGCTCATCTACTGTGTTTCAATATACTCAAAACTTGTTTCATTTCAACTGTATTAATATTAATTTCGCTTCTCTTTTGAAAATTGTTACCGCTCACGGTCAAAAACTTTTGAAGGGGACAATAGTCACAAAATATTAAATGTAACGCTTAAAATTTTACACATTTAATTGTCTCTATGGGAGATTCAGAGCTTTGAAGAATTTTATCCAATGAGTGGCCACAATGACGCAGAATTATTATACCTATTAATAAGGGAGGCAAGAGTATTGAAGTAGATAAATTGATAGAATTATGATCAAAGCCACTGCTGCAACAGCTTGTAACGCACGAAGCTGATGAATATCCCAATGACTATCTGCGAACATAGTTCTAATCATTTACAGTTACCCATAGTCCAATCTTAAGGCCTATGACGAAGGTTAAGTGAAGGAGGTTAGTTGAAGTGTCAACATGAAGGCGATGAGTTAATAGTGGAAATAACCAATGTCTGAATGTTTCTTTTTAATTCCGAACGCTGGTTCGGACGTGAATTAGATGGTTGTAGAAGCGCTATAGTGGACGATGTTTATAGGAATGAGCAATATTTGTGAATTCGCATCGATCATGTAGATTAGGGACACGCGAGCTCCGCACGCGACTGGCCGCCTGCCCTTCGCTGACGGTAATAAGCTCGCACCTAACCCTGGGGGTCTACTCTCGCCGAAAACAAACGAAATCAATCTCTTATTGACTCCATAATATGTAACCAAAGTCTTAAAGCACCTAATTATCTTCGGTAGAAAAATGGGTGTTGTGAAACCTCGGCATAAATTCAAAATATCTTTATTTGATTAGACCTTAAAGAAAGTACTTTCAAATCGTCAGAACGACATTTTTACACAGGACTATACATGCTACCGCCGGGTTGGGAAGGTAGCTTTTGCTTTTACTGAGAATAGACCGGCAAGAAATTCAGATTTAAAACAACTTAAATTACAAAATATATGTAAGCAAAAATTATATTAAATTACAAAGTATATATGTGTCCATGGGACACAATTTCAGTGTACAATAGTAAAAAAGAAAAGTAGGCACTACGTATAAATAGTGTGGCTTGAGATTACCAGCCCCCACAAGCAGCACTTGTTCACAAGTATGACGATAATGCCAGCCATCGCCTAACACTTTGGGGACCTTTTTGGCGGTAAGATAAATAACATCTTCGGGTATATTATGGACAACAGCGCTGGTCTAGGTGGTCAGTGCCCCTGGCTAATGTCAGGGCAAACATTCTATGTGATGAGCATTTGGTTTTGCTTGGAGTCTAGTGTTCAGTGTGTATTATAAGTCACAAAGTATTTAGGTATTATAACCATTGTCCGTGGTCTTGCTGAGTTTGGGACTAGATGGCGAAGTGTGATTCTGTTCGAATATTATTTATATATTATTTTCGCCTCCACCTAGTCGATATTCACATTCAACGTACGGCTAATCCTTGACACGGCCAATTGAACAAATGTGACCTACAGTTCACCAGACGCGCGTTAAAGATTCTCTTAATTTTATTGTCCACTATAAATACATTTCTTACGTCGTAAAATGACAGTTTGATGATTGGGAACGTCCACCAGAATAACTTCGGAAACATATAGGTAATATGTATACGTATAACTACGGTCAGAAAACATCGTTTTAATCTCTTAATAGATACAAAAGAACGTTCTACTTTTATTTGATTTCAGTGTTCAGACTATTGGAATGAAATCTCATTTAGCTCCCTGGCCTTCCTGTCTTCCAGTTTAAGAATTGAAGTGAACCATGTAAAATCACACACAGTAAATTAAATCTTACATTGATGCAGGATTCAGGCATATTTTTTTCATTACTGGATAAACTACATCGTTTTACAAATACTATGCACTAAATTCTGTATTGACTAGAATAAAATAACATTCTCAACACGGTCGCTACTCATATAGACATATTTTCTTGCTCTCTGAACGACTTCGTGAAGGCATCAAATAACTCAGTGTGTGAATAAATAGACTTATGCTGTTTAGTGTATAGTATGTCATTGGAATATATGTAACTGTAATGTAACTGTAATGTAACCTTAGATTAACCTGTAATGATAGTGTATGTATGTAAATATATTAATAAAGAAAAAAAAAAAACAATATTTTAAGTGCCTATATTGCTAAGCATTCCACATAATATATGATAATGATAGTGTACATCGTAAAGGTTTGTGTTCATTATAGTGGAGCTGAATCCCAATGACGAATCTAAGCAAGCCGTAGTGAAGGAGCTGATTGCCACTGAAGTCAATTATATTCGACACCTCACGTCTGTGGTCAAGGTAAGTCTTATGTTTTAAGTAAAACTCTCATGTACCTTCATTACACCCAATACGGGGTGTATTAGGGCACAGCAATAAAGAGTATGGGCTCACTGATACTAATCCTTTAAACATTGCTTTAGTTATTACAATATTTATTTACTTATCATTAATTCGTGTGATTAGGTGTAAAATACACTTAGAAAGGTTGTTTAAAATTTCCACCCCTAACGGGTGAAATGAGGGTTGAAAGTTTGTATGTGAAATATTAAATGCATATACGTTAGAGAGAACATAGATATTATTTTTATTTCTCTCTTTTAATGTAGGTATGTTTACATAATACCCGAGAAGTTTTTACTGCTTATTTAATTTACAGATATTTTTCTTCTTAATTTGGTGCTGTTAGTTATTGTACTTTCTTCCGATTTGTGCTCTCTTTGATGTTACCTTTGATGTGTTTCACTTGTTGACGTGGTCGTGCCACAACAAGGGGGGAGCTTTTGTAAGAAGCCCTATTATTGTTTAATTAAACTTTATTTGCCACAATGATGTATTGATAACAAAAATAATCCTGTAAATTAAAGTTTATTTAGAGTATTTATACGGCTTTTGAAGACCATTGTATTATATTTGTTTCACAATTTAGGGGTAAATTAAACAAACTTTCCACATTGGGTGTACCTACTCGTTTGTTAAAGAAAAATAATAATTAATTATTCAGTCTTGATATTTTTAGCTGATAGATTCATTCGTCTATGAGTTGATTAAAGTTGGAAACAGACTCTGCCATCTCGCGACGTATGTAAATTCTGATTTGCATTCGTATATAAAGGCAGTCAGCTTATATTTTTACCACAAATAACAGAATAATTCACTTATCAAGGTCATATACTCGTGTATTTACTAAATCAAAGATTGCCTTCTTGTCAATACATTTCTGCCATCTTATGGTATGTTGCATGGTAAGGTAATTTATGCCTTTACGATACCTATAGCTCTGGGTATTGGGCTTCAACTACGACATTTTGTACTGCTCTCTATCCTGCTCTAATTTATTTCATCCAATTCTCGGAAAAATTGCACGATTTAGGTACTCGTCTTTTGATTCACAAACTTGCGATTGTTAGCGAGTAGCGCCATCTATGTAGCGAATGGAGAAGCTCTGCAACATATGCATGCATGAAGTGACCACGTTACAGTTACCATCTCTGTTCGTCGGGTGAGCTTCGCTCTATGGTTGTGTTGAGCCGTTTGACCGAGTCTCGGACTGCGTTGATAAAGAGTCAAAATAAATTGGTACATTCCAATAAATTGGTAGAGCCCTTTATTCGCCTGTAATCCCATAACAACCAAAATAATAAGTCTAAGGGAACCTTAGAATTATTCTATATTAGATAGAATAGTTATTGTGTGTATAAAGTATCACTCTAAAAATAGAAGGTCGACCCTTAATACTTAACCTGCAGGTTAACCCCTATTAAGGGTCGACCTTCTACTAAACTTAAATAAATTATGTTCATTTCCTTGAAAAACGTATAATATATCTTAATTGTGTCTTAGTTTGTTTTCGTTCACGTATAAAAATGTTTTTCTTTCTTCATTACACACTAGCAGTAAGTGCGAATAGGTACATTTGATTAAAATGTTTAATTGTGTATATCCAGGTGTTTATTGCCGCGGCACATGACCTCCAGGACCATAGCCTGCTGCTGGAGCTGGATACGGAGAAGCTGTTTTCTAACATTGTGGATGTGCTCAATGCTAATTTACAATTCTTTGAGCTCGCCATTTATCCAATGATGCTTGATGCACACAAAAACGGTCCGATGTAAGTATTGCACTTCATAATAATCAAAATAAAGACTATTGGTATTTTCAATAAAAAAAAATCCTATCACACAAAAACCCATGCGTAACGGTAAGTTGCTGTTCTTTTACAGGTTTAATACACAACTAATGATGCCTGGCTTTGAAAGGTTCAAAGAACTTTTCCAGCCGTACGAAACATACGTAAAGAACCAGAACAGAGCGATGGATTACTTAAGATCGCTCTCGTCGAGCAAAGAATTCACCGTTTATCTGTCCTGGTGCCTGGGCCAAAGTAGTTGCGACAGGTGAGTTTATCAATGTTTTTAAAATTTCATTTATATCTAGGTTGAGTGTCGCAATTTGTGAACAAATGGTAGGGAAATAGTACTAACATAAGGCTGGATTTCAATACACGTTAACTCCTAAAAATTGTGTCCTCACCACATGCGCCCATGTTTCCCATGTTATTTAGCATGTAAGAAGCCACCTTGAAGGTTATATAGTACTTCTAGCTCTCCTTGCTATGTGGGCATTATATCTTTCACTTCGGTTCACAATTTTTAGGACTAGAATTATAATACTATACGGATATTTAGCTATAGACCGTTTAGATATAAACTCATCTGAACTCAGCTTAACTCTTACCTAAAAGTATATACCGTATCAAGATTCGTAGCGTACATTGGGAGAAAGATGCGTTCAAACAGACAAAATGATTTAGTATGGAACTTCAATTTAATCTCATTATCATTTATAGAAAACATTATATTCCGTCATGCCACTGGTAGCAGCATTAAATTTTATAGACAATACCACCGCTGGTACTTTCTTGGGAGTGGGTCTGGGGTCGTTTCACCCACGTCAGAATACAGAAATGTATTTGTTTTACACATTGTCAAATATAACCTATTGTTAATAAATAACATCAAACTTATATGAATGTTTTACCTTTCATATAATTTTTTTGTTGAATGTTCCTAATTAATACTTAATTCGGCGTAACGTATTGTACCCTTATGTGATAGGATTGTACGCTTCTTAACCCTTTACCAGAGCCTGTGTGGGATGTATGAATGTATAGCTCGAAATTAAGGGTCGTTATTATAAAATACTCGCTTTCGCATCTCTTCGGTTTACGAGCTTTTTAATATATTCTACATATAAATATAATATGAATTGTTTTGAATATAAATCGAAGAGGGTTCGTCTCCTATATGTAAAAATCGCATTAATGTCCCTAAGAAGAACGACGCGTTTAAACAGTCAAAATAATTTGTATGCAAATGGCGACTTGAGTTTTCCTGGATAATTATTATTTCCATCGTATGTTCGCGGACGTCGTTAGTACTATTTGTTCGGGTGTCTTAGTCACTATCAACCCGGTGACCCCGGTGCAAAGAGTTGTCATGATGTATCACATATTTCAACTCTTGCTGTACGTATTGTCATGTTGTCCCACAGACTGCAACTGGCCGACATCTTAGTGAAACCATTGCAACGAGTCACCAAATACAGCCTCCTATTGAAGCGAATCAACGATTACACCGAATCCCCGATGGAGAATGCTGCGCTCTCAGTGATGGTAATGAAAATAACTACTGCTCGTTGGTCTCATGATTGCAAACGCTACTGCGGAATATGAGGTCCTTTTTATTTTATTTTATTTACATGAGGAATCCATTTCGTATACCACACTGAACTCTCCTCTACTCATTGCGGGGGCAGCGAATGGTTATGCGAGCTATCACCGGCTAAACCCCATGGTGTTTCTCCAACTCGCTATTTGGGGGGGACACGTTATACGCTTTAACATGCTTGGCCGTGAACCACGCCTGCGACCAGCCGTCCTAGAGCAGCCCCTCCTGAAGGGGAGAGAATAGCTCGACCCTTGGCCTAAAGGTTATCTCCTTGCAAGGCTCGCCGAAACAAAAGGCTAGCCTTCGGAACATAAAAAAAAGACAGTTGGCCTAGTGGTCACCCAATATATAACAGGTACTTATCTGTTCCGCAGGAGTTGAACGTTAGGAACTACGTGCAGGACTTGAACCGAACTATCCGCAAAAGGGAAGAGAGAGATAAAGTAAAGGGACTGCTCAAGATCATTGAACCTATGGAATTGGTAAAAATCACATTTATATTTTTGAACTTAGCAACAAGTATTGTTAATTTCAAAAATAATTTAATAATTAAGGAATATGCTGCCGTGCGCAAAAAATTAACGATTTTATGAAATCATAAGATAATTCCTAAATATGAACCTAAACTTAAGCGAGATCATCTTTCAGCTTTCAATATTCATCCATCTGTCAAGTTTAAATAACTATACTAAATAAAATTCCTTATAATTCATTTCATTAATTTCTACTTAATTGAGATATTTAAATAATTAACTGTCACTTATAGGATTTAAAAGACGAGGATATGGAACGCATTTTCCGTCAGCACTCTCAGCTGAACCTGATGGCGCCCATGGCGTATTGCTCGCCGAGTCATAACCGCAACCTCGTACACCAGGGGGACCTGCGCTTCAAAGACAACGTCAAGGAGGCAAGGAACACACCAAACATTCATCCACATCCACACTCTGGGGCCCTTGACATAACTAATTAATTACATTCAAAACTCAACTCGATATTGTATCCGTTTAGTGTCACTGTGTCCAACGTCTTAGCGAAAAATCATAATTGAAACAATTACCCAATAATTGCATTGGCAACTGCAATGCGACTGTGAATTAAAAAGCGAATTAATTGCTTTGTTATAATGCGAGTAACTCAAATGTTTGCTCATTAATTTATACTGAATATAAAATATACAATTAAAATTATTTTTAACAATATTGCGACTTACAATGTATACCATGGTTAACTATAGCTAAGCAGACGCGATGGAGACGACTAGTAATTTTCATGGTTGAGCCAACAATGTACATGCCCAAGCCACCAATTTGCATGTCCGAGCCAACAAATTGCATGTCTGAGCCAACAAATTGCATGTCCGAGCCAACAAATTGCATGTCCGAGCCAACAACTATCTCCAATCGTTCTGCGGGCACTATTGCATAGGGTGGCTTGCATGACGATTCATTTTCCGCCTACATAGTTCTGTCTCCATCGGCTTCAAACAGCATCATAAATGGTGTTAAATGTTCGTGTTACTATAATTTGGTTTACTATGGATGAGCTCTGATAACTCGTTTTAGATTATTTTCATGTACCAAAGGTGTCCTTAATACTATGCTTTAAAGCAGTCGATAAATAATTAAAATAAACCTATTTATAAATCTCTACTGCATTTCAAAATCAGGTTGTCTGAGCTCACCCTAACTTTAACCTCAGTATAATTTGTATTCGATGAATATTTGTTCAATCCACCATTATCTTTTTCGTTTTGTTTTCAGTTTGAAGCGCGCATCCTACTCTTCACAGACTTCCTTCTAGTCTGCAAGAAACAGTCGAAGGGAGGAACATACACTTACAGGCAAACAAGGTATAGCCTTCATTCTAATGATTCTATATTTAAAAAAATATTAATAGTGGAATTAATAAATTAATAACACACCTAAAACAATTAGCACTAAAAAGTCTAATTTACTAACTGATACAAAGTATAAATAAATAAAATAAATACATTTATAGTCAGATTTTTTTAATATTATGATAGCTTTAAGTATTTCGCTTGTATATAGTTTACTATGTGAATACATAAATATTATCACAATGCACATTGCGTCAAAATGTTTCTGTGTAACTGCGAAAGCTAAGCGAGTGCCATATTTTAGGCCAAAGTATATGACGAATAGACTGGAGGTCCACCCAAGGCATAAGTCGAGCGGGAAGGAGCAGACTAAAGAGTTAACGGCGCTGGTGTGCCTGGTGGTGGACGAGGTGGGCTCCTCTACCGCCATGTTCACACTCACCGACATCAAGGACAACAACACACTCCGGGTAACATCCCCTCCCACTACTCATACAATCACGTTTATTTTCATTGACACGGCATTTCGTCATAGAGGTCATAGTGAAATCTATCACATATTATCACACCTGGAAATCAGAGTAAGTAACTAGACAGGTGTATTGTTGACCATTCCCCAATTAAATACAGCGGGCATTTTCAGATGTGGGAGCATAAAATACGCGAAGCGCAGGTGACATACAAAATGTGCATAGCTTTGGAAAAGGATCAATTGGAGGAGTGTCGTCAGCGCAGCTTCAGCGGCGCCAGCGGCTCCAGTGCACCAAAATATCAGGTGCTAAATCATATCCTATACTCCGGCTTATTTACAAAACTGCTGTGAGTTTTGCAATCGAAACCTAAGTGGGGCCAGCAATTGTAGAACACGCCAAGCATTTTATTCAACGGTTATGCCTCAAAATGTACGCACAAGGCATTCTGATATGTTAGATATTTATAACTGATACAACGTAAATTCCATGAACAGATCTCCGAGGAGTCTCAGATCAATCGTGACGCTATTGAACGCTTGGCAACCATGAGACACGCGGGAACTGGTGCGTCCAGCGAGTGGAACGTGTCGCAGACTTCCATGGCCACAGACTCTCTCGAAGGTACGTAAAAGAAAACTACAACTTTCAATAGTCGAAGATCTCATCATTTTCGCCTTTCAACTGTGAGGAACTCTACATTAGAAATCAAACTGGAGCCCTTAGAGAATAATTTAGAGCAATGTATGATGTTAAACCAATTTTAGGAAAAGTGTTGACACGCAAGTATAATCTGTTTCGGCGTTCAAGCATTTTCGTTGTTTGCAACAATGTGCACAGAACTGCTACCGTTTGCTACAGGTGGGGCAGCAGGGTGGCCTTCAAAGCTTCGTCAGTCCTTGCAACGGACCTCCACTAGCGGCAGCTCGCGTAATTCACGCTTATCCAGCTTTCAAAAATCTATCAGGTACTGTACATAATGGCGGTAGCATGTATAATCCTGTGTAATTGTGCCATTCTGACGATTTGAAAGTACTTTGTATAAAGTCTAATCGAATAAAGATATATTTGAGTTTGAGTTTGACTTTATATATATAATCACATAGTTAGCTCTCTCACTTTTCAAACAGAGACGCTTGAACCCTTGAAGAAGCATACTTTTATTATACTTCCAAGGTGGCAAAGAGGAAACCTGCAGCCTAGGAATCTCTGTGATCGACACCAGCGTGTCATTCGCGTATTATAAAAAATGGAATCGATGTGCCATAATAGAGTAAAAAAGAAAGGATCCCACTAGAGCAAGCTACCCGCGCCTTATGAAGCACTGGCGAACTTACTCACCGCAGGAACACAATACTGTAAGGTAGATTAAACTGCGAATTTTTGTAGGTTGGAGGTACAGGCCCCTTTTTTGCAGCTTTGCTGTACCCTATCATATTCTTCTTTGTAGAAATAAAAATCAGAAAGCATGACGTTTTCCCAATAAAAAATTGTTGTTTGTAACAGCACTGCTTCGCACGACGAGCCTCATAGTAGCCAGTCGGAGAACAGGCCCCCCACAGACCTAGCTCTGGAGAAGATCAATACACCACTTGATTTGGAAGACGGTCAGTATTTAACTCAACAAGAGATTTAAACAGAAATTAACAGTATACCTCCAAAAAACTACTACACTTAAAATAAGACCAACATTAAAATTGTCATAGAATAATAATTATTTCAAAATGACCTGCAGAATTAACCACAATAGTTTACAAGTAGGACTGAACTTCTGTCGATATATTTAAAACTAGGAGTCCCAGCTCAAATATTCATATCATACAAACAATTTCTAAATGTAATTTGCAAGGTAATTTCCAAAATGATAATAATTCTATTATTGACCAGACATTCGCCCTCGCTTCGCATCGAGTTATTTCTATTATTCATATAAACCTTCTTGTTTAATTACTCTATCTATTGCTAAAATCCGCTGGTTAGTTTAAAAGACCTAAGTGAACAGACGGCAGCGACAACATTTTATGTAAAGATTTATCTTCTGAAGATGCTCCGAATTAGTAGAAATTTTATCAACATTCATAATAAATGTTTTATTATTATTAGATATATATTTTTTCTGTATTAATTTTAGTTGGTATAAAAACAATTATACATTTTCATACTTGTAAACATTTATTATATTTAGGCCAAGTACTTAGTGTGTAAGTAATACATTAATTTATTTATATATGAATGTATATTTATATAAAAAACAATTATTGAATGTGTTGTATCATGTAATCAGGTCTTACTTCGATCACTGTGACCATAGTATGCGAGTGCGAGCCGGATGCTTGCATAGGGCCAATGTCCCCGTTATCGCCCTCGAACACCGCGCTATGGTCAGGGCTGACAACCAATGACCCATCGCCGCAAGTGTCACCGAATCCAGAATGTCCAAGTGTAAGTTTAAACTGTGTGTAGTTTTACATTAGTACCATATTTACGGACTTCAATATATTCATAAAATTATAGAAGTTTTTTTTTTATGTTCGGTACAAGTAAATATAGCGGTCTCTGCCAGGTTGTTCGGCACAAACGCATCAATCGTCTACTCTAAATTTCTTTACCTATTGTATGCAAAGGACTATGGACACACGGTATTTTTTTAAAGGAGCTTTTTACTCGATTCGGTTTTTTATTGTACATAAAACTTAAAAAATATTATGTCTTTCATGTTATGATTGATTCATTTTATATTCAATGAATATTATATAAACCTCCGTAATTATGGCACCAACGCAAAACCACAACCTGTAGAATATATAACCGATCGAGCCCGATTTCAGAATGAACTAGTTTCGCCTAGGCGGCTTGATACCAGAGTCGTGTCGTATATATTTAATATAGAAACCATAAAGAAAGCAGGGAGTCATAAGATGTGTACAAGTATACTTTAATTTCCCAGGCGTGGCCGGTGACTCCGATGGTAGTCCTGCAGCAACCGTCACCGTCCTCGTCGCCGTCGTCGCGCAGCGCCAGCACCAGCCGCAACACCCTGCGCGTACAACCTTTCTACGGGAACAGACCCCAAGTGCACAGCCTACCCGACCTCACTACTGACAACAAACCCAGAGAAATCCTAGTGGAGAGGTAACACCTAGTCCTATCATAAGGGTTTCCACCAGAGATAGAAAAGTAGTCTAGTATCTCTTCGCTGATCGAAGTAAATGTAGCGATTTTTTCTTAAAGAACACATCTCTCGCTATTCATCCTCGCTTATCTAAGGTCGAAACGCACTCGTATCCTTGCAGTCACTGGCAGTCTTTTTTTAAGGGTCTGCTCGCTATTACCTGCTTACTTCTCATATTAACTATTGCTAAAACTTATTTGCATACCAGAGCTTTTTTTTCATAATTGCCTTCGAAACAAAAATATATAATATATTATCTTTTCAGCCCCATGTCCGCGTCGGAACAGCTGTACCAATCTCACGCGGAGCTGCTAGAACGCAACCGACTCACTGCTGCTCACCAGCAGAAGTTCTTGCACCCAGACCATGGCGCATTTGATAAACCCACGAGGTCAATATCCAATATTTTAAATCCCCCTATAATTGCATCCTATGACATTGATCATTCTGACGATTTGAAAGTACTTTGAAGAAAATATCATTACTGCCGTACAATTATTTCCATTTGAATATTTTACTAATTTCAGGGGGATATTACAACGGGGGCTGGCAGTTTGCCATTCAAATTATCCACCGAATTTTAGTGAAGTGAGCTCCGAACCTCAGTTGCTCGCACTCGAAGAGGGGCCTTCAACCAGCCAACAGGAGCAGGTGAAGGCACACTTCCTGAATTAATGTTCCTGTTATTTTTTAAACTTGCAAATGCTTACTAACATTTTCTATCGGTGTAGGTGGAACAGGAGTTCGAGACCGTTGACAGGAGGAACATGGCCAGGTATCATTATTAGCATTAATTTTGAAGTTTAATTTTTCATTTTTTCATTCATAATTCTCCTTGAACAGTACTTGAAATCTTACTCATCTCAGGAACACGCTACACTTCATTATTTAATTCAACATTGTTCATTATTTCCCTGGCCTTATCTCACGTATTGTTGGGGTCGGCACCTGATTCAACCCGATGCGGCTGATAACCTGATTTTTATACGAAGCGACTACCGTGTGCCCTTCGTAACCCATCTTACATATCTCAAAACAAGAATCGTTTGAAATAACCATTTCTTTGATACAAAATGGTACTTCACAAAGTATGCATGAACCAGGATGGTGAGACTCTCACTCGTATTGCTTTAATAACAGTCTCAATGGCTCTGATATATGCTGGCCATGATGCAAACATTTATTAAATTTTCTTCTTCTCAGTTCTAAGACTGCGTAAGTAGTTATTATAGTTCAAGACGGATACTTTCCTCACTGAATGAAATGCGGATACCATGTCTTGCACCCTATCAATGAATGGGCTCTACAAATGGAACAGTGTTTTTCCTGGATGAGTGAAGTCGCTAGTGCTGCATTGAGGTGAGGAGCATTCAAGAGCGGATCCAGATTTCTCAGATAGAGGTCATATAGCCGAAGGTCTACTGAGAATTAGCTCACATTTGATCTCATAGCAGACTAGAAGTTGCCTGAGAATTCACTCGCTTTATAATGAATATTATTTGCCATCATACAAAGTATTTATCAACGTTTTTACCCGGTTACCGGTTACCTGGATCCGCCGTTGGGTGGAGTGGAGACGCGGGTATATATAATTAAATATCTAATCTGGCGGGCACGTAAATGTAGTAACCTAAATATATGCCCGCACGATTTGGGTACTATTCACGTCCCGTTACTTGGCCACCGGTGCTCATCATATTTACAATCGAATTCTGTCACTCCACTTACTTGCTCTTGACCACAAAGTAAAAAGCTACATAAGGTCAGCTCCAATTGTTTCTTTAACGTAAAGGCGCGCTCGCACACACAGACGCATACTTACGAGCATTTCGCTCCTAAGTTACGACTGGAATTAGCCCGATTTGATCCAAGATATACGTACGCGCGCGTCTCAGTGTGCATGCGAAGATTCTTAGCCAATAAAGGTTTCACCTCTTCTGTTACTCTTTCTATTTTTTAGTAGTAATAGTGAAGTAACGGATGGCATAATATGTGCTTAGGAGGCGGGCAGGCACGAACGCGCGCCGTGCGGCTAAGGAGGCTCAGAATACCTGACGTTGGAAATGGGGCATGTTGTGTAATTGACAAACGTACATAAACCTGGTAAAGCTGGCCTTATGTATTCCAATGACAGTTACCGATAGCATAACCCCCACAAACACTGACACTGACAGCTATGGCTACGGCAGCTCCATAGAAGACTACGACTACTACTACGACGTACCCGCTGCGAGCGCAAGCCCCAAGGCCGGCCGCAGCCGCGAGGCCGACGCCAGCCCCAAGGCTGACAGCAGCACCAAGGACGACTGCAGCTCCAAGGCCGACGGCAGCCCCAAGGTTGACAGCAGCCCCAAGGACGAATGCAGCCCCAAGGCCGGCGATAGCCCCAGGGCCCACGGCATCCCCAGAGACGACGACAGCCCCAAGGACGACGGCAGCCTCAACTCCATCCACAGTGCCAAACAATAGGTACCAAATACAAGCGTTGCCAAAAACTAATTGTGATTGTGCTGCATAAAAACTGTTATTACATATATACCTAAGACTACTTCTAGTTTTAGTCAAATAGCGTGTATGAACTAAAATTACAGTTTGAATTGTTGTCTTTGTATCTTGAAACGCTAGAAATTTGTAATTTATTTCGGCATGCTGCCGATGTAAAAATAGGCTTAACAAGTAATAATTATATACATACTATACTATAACTCAGATACTCAGTATACGTCTACCTAGGTACCTATCCGAGTTGTTTATTATTACAAATAGACACGTATGGATCGCATGGGTAGGTATCTAGATGCACTTATTGGAAATGTCCACCTGTTTTAATCTAGCCATCATAAGTTTTGTAAATAATTGAAATAAGTATAGCCCTTTGTAAAGTCGGCCTAGTCAGTCACCAACAACCACGTCTAACAAGAACTAAAGCTCTTTAGTTTTTTGATTCAAATTTACATACGGAGCAGGTATTTGGAACAAAATTCTCGTTGCCAACAAGTCGATCCGACAGTCTAAGAAACAGTTTGAAGAAAAATGTCCAAACGGTTCGATTGCCGAACTACTGGTAGGATTTAAACTACGGATTAGTTTAATCGAATTTCCTAGAAATTGTTGGTAATATACTCTTACTATATAAAAGTTGTAGATATTAATTCTAATTAAAATAATAAATAAATAAATATAATATTAGCTACTTTCTTCGCTGACTTATTTTTAGTCACTGCCCTCTACTATCAAGTACACTACATTAGCTAATCCATATAAAATTACACCTATTTTCGTGTCGATTTGGTCCCACCTTCAAGATCATCTACTGTAAATATAATGTACATAAGCACGAAAAGTCGACGGCTATAGCCAGTCCAGCGTACTTGTATAGAAGAGGACATTATTTATAACGTAGGTAGTTATGAAAATGGCATTCCAAGTGTCTGGTATCGAGCTAACTCGAGGATTTTTGTAAATATCTATACCTATCGTCAGTACAGTTGAAACTTTCTATTATTTATTATTATTCATACAATACTTCGAAACGTAGTGGCAACGTCGCGATTGTCTGTAAAAAGTTTGGACATTTAACTTTTTTTTTTATTTTCATGCAAAAAGGAGCGTAATAATAAGTTATAGTGTTATCGTGCCCTGCGTGCCCCACCAGCTGCACGCGGGAAGATCTAATGGCTGCCACCAATGATGCTGTTGAAGTAGCCAAGTTCTGGGCTACAACAATTTAAACTGTCTGTCATCGACACGATAAGAAGAAGTTATAGTGTAAATAATTATATTAATCAAACTATGTTATTTAAGGTTTTAATCTCGAAGGTTCACGACATCGCTCACGTAGTTAGTATTAGTTAGTTAAGTAATTAGAATTAATGCTGCTGTATAGCGCACAAGTGTAGTAGTTATATTGAACCTTGACGAAACCATCATAGCATTATTTAGATGCCAATACAGCCAGACTGTAAATACTTCCTTCAGCTTACAGTAATTAAGATTGAAAGTGTGTTTAAACTTAGGACAGTTTGCTTTAGAAGTCCTGCAAGTAGTTTTATCATAAACTTCCATAGACATTAAAATTAATATTGATGTAGCTCCGTTCGTCCAAGGTTCGTTAGACATTAAATTATCTAATGTTGTCAAACTGATAAAAATTCATTATAGGTAAATTAGTAAAAAAAAAGTAAAAAAAAAATATTATTAAATAAGTACTTAATAGATATTTTTTTTAATTTTAAAAGTTTAGTAAACAAATTATAAGACATAGTTATTAGTTAAGAGTGTGTACATAGATAGTATCTTTAGTGTAATAGGTATGTAATGAATATAGCAGTATCTCATCGACACGATAAGAAGAAGCAGTATCGAATGTGTGTGTGTCTGACCGGTCAAATCTGCCATACTTCAGTGGCCGTGTGTTTTATCGTGTTAGGCGAGAAACCACCATACCATACTTTTGAAGATGTATAAGAGACATGTATAAATTGCCAGTGTAAATGTATAAAGTAGGGCTGTCTCTGCTGTGTACGGCACCCGGGTGTCAAGGTGTCTGTGACTCTGTCTCACAGAGCCTCTGGACGAGCCTGCGCGTTGTAGACGAATCGCCCTACGTTTTGAACGGAACGCTCGTTTAAAACAGGGCATTGTCCTCTATTTACATTGTAGCAGCGCTTCTAAATCGCGAGCCGTGGTTTCCCAGGCATGACACCCACTTGGCTGGAACTTTTTTGCTGGGGTTGAGCATGATCACTCGCTCCCCCCAGAACATGTTTACGCCTCGGTGTCAAGGCGTTCCTCGCCTCTTGGGCGTTAATGACGGGGGAGGTCCAAGACATAATGAGATAATGCGTGGACGCCGTGTGTGACACCAAAGTGTCATATGCCTAAGGCACACTCGCAGCGTCTCGACGATCAAAATAAATAACCATTTGGTTGTTCTAGTAGAAAACGAAAGAGGGGTGGACGTTTGACGGTACTCCATCAGACTCTTCCAACGCTCACACTAATTGATTGACACGGACTTTTTAACTTTGTACTATTAAAAAAATATACATGGTCTCAGGCCAAAACCTATGAGGCTTCCTAAATTGAAAAAGTCCTTTATAATAATAATCTACAATAAATCTCGAGTGGCCAAAAATCAAATTAATACGGTAAACATACCTCGTGGCGGACCGGGGATTTTGTTATATGCCCCGAACATCAAATTGACTGGGTGAAAACTCTCAAAGCAGAGTTCATCTTCGGTAGAAACTGCGTGTTGGACATTTCTGCCTACTCCTTCAAAACGATTTTGGGGAGGCATGCGCATACTCATACCGACTGGTGGCATAGTGGCTCCCAACTCATTGGAGAGGCATATGACCGACGCTGTTGTAGGGGACAACGGCACCGGTCATTGGCCCTCCAAGCTCGACGGTCAGACGTCGACGATCGTCGGACAGCCACATCACCCCATACTGAACTGGTACTAGACCTAGAAATCTGAGATCAGAGTTAGTACTAGAAATCTGTGTTTCTGGTAGTCTTCATGTAGCAAGTACCTACACAAATTAAAGAAACTTACAATGTTGGTAACATGACATGAGAGTGTAGTGTTACCTAAGTTTTTTTATAAATGTTTGAAACTTGTTTTCACTTAATCTCGCCAATGCGGTGCGATTGAGTTTCTTGATAAATGCTTTGGGTAATGAAGTTTTAAAAAAATTAGGGAAACTATTTAGTAACGTAGACGATACAGAAACGATTTTCGTACGAGTGCTATGTATTGAAATTAATCGAAATTATACGTCTATAAGATGATACTAATTGTGATGGAAATATTTGTTTTTAATAGTTGACCCGCCCTACGGCTAAGCACCAGGCATAAGTATGAGGATATATCTATCAATGGTTCTTCAAAAGATATTGAAAACTCTTAATTTAATATATAAATCTCTTAGAGTAAAATCTAACTTAATTATTTTAAAAATCAAAAAATTTATGAAAGTACGCGGCGGGCAACTTATATTTACGTAAATATATTTTAAAAATATTTGTCCTAGTAAAAGGGTATCTCTATATGTAATTTATAATTGATCATGTGGTATGACGATTTATTTTGGAAAATGTATTTTTCCCTAGAGATTATCCTTAATTTCGTTTCCGATCTACAATGTCCAAGCACTATGTCCTCACATCTGTAGGCTAATTATCGTAATGAAACCCGTTACGATATCGTAGCGACTTGGTCGCAGACAGCGTTTTTGTATTCTCATCCGTCAATCGACGTCGATTCTAAAGTCGTTTCGATGAAGCGTATTCACGTAAATTAAATTTTGCTTCAATCGTTTTAAATTATGTTTGAAATGAAAATGAAAATTATTTATTCAGTTTAGGCCCTGGTAAGGCACTTATGAAGGAATTTACCACCGGTTCGGAAACTAGCCTTCTGAGAAGAACCGGCAATAAACTCAGCTGGCATCATGTACATTTCATTACACAGTAAAATAATAATAATTACAAAAAAAAATCATAAATTATTTTATTATTTTATTTTAAATTAAGTTTAAAATCACTTGGTAGGCAATAGGATGTTGGTACTGGCAACAAATCATTGAGTGCTTAGCTGCATTCCGATTTTAGCGTTACATTGTAGTCCTATCGAAGAGCGTTCGGAAAACACGTGAATACCAAGTCTCGATAGGATTGCAATCGAACGAGGTTGGAACTTCAACTATATTTGAATCGGACGATTTTACGAGAATTATCCCCCTGATGCTCTTATTTCCATTCAATTGCTGAAGCTACCAAAAAAATAACGTTATAATTAAAATATTTAGAGCCTTTACTCTCTATGCGCATGAAAACTTAAAACTTCCGAATAAGATAAATATATTTTCAGGATGTCCCAGAAAGTATAAATAGATCAAATCAATCACAAATCAAACAAATCAAAACAGAGATAATTTCTTCCGTATCATAATATGACATTCTCTATTCATATCGTCTCTTTCTATGACTATAACTTTCGTCTTACTCACATTGATTTTAATTCATTTCTTCTTTAAAATTGCTGTAACAATTTCAGGCCTACAAAGTTTGGAATAACGTTGCCCTCCCCCGCCCCTTTTTGATTTGAACTATTCTTCCTGGGACATCCTGTAAATCTACGTTTAGAAACTGCATTTAATCTATAAGTTACGAGATTTGACGAAGCTCGTATTAAGCACTGTGATGTATAGATTTTTGATCTATGAGTAAGCAAACATTGTAAAACACAACCGTTATATCAGGGACATCACCTAGGTTGCTAATTCCCTTTTGTGCATATAAATATAATAAGAGGGTATACTAAATGGGCATAATAATTAGGCAAACTACTACAACCTATTCACATTTTTTACTAATATAATATTATTATGTTAGCAAGTTTATATTTATTTGATACCTCACTCAACAAATAATAGGTATCTTTGTATTAACAAACGGTCATTTTGTTAATTATTATTCTCTTCAAAATTCATAGACGTGTATAGAAGGCAACCCTTTCGGGGGCATTTCTGGGAAGGCATTAGCTTACACGTACTTAATGTGCTTCTTAATTATTACACAATAACATCTATTAATATGATGGTATTTTTTGTCACTATGATTATGAAAATTAAGAATTGATGTTTAGTTAATTATATTAAGTGAATGTTTAATTTATATTCAAAATATTCTATGATAATTATGTTTATAGAACAGTAAATATTCTTAGAAATAAGTTAGCAGACACTAATGTCGATTTGACTTCTTTAAATATATACGCAGATACAACCTGCATTCTAAGAAAAAGGCTCCACAAAATGAGATCGGACGCTCCTAGACACTGTATGTTGCCGTCCGTAAAAATTGTCCGTGTAAAGTCTTTCTCTTGAGGATACATGTGCCCCTAGTATATGTTTTGACACGTACAAACGTCTATTTAATCACCTTGCGTTCTACCGCAATTTTATGGATAAATTCAGTTGTTTCGGACTACTTCTACTTCGGGATCTTGAGCCTAGTTGCATTTTTCAATCCTCATCCCACCGAACAATCTCCGTTGTTTATCCAAAACAACCACGTGGCATTGGCGGAATAGCTGCACTCAAGCTCGTCGCCACCATTATTCCAGAATTCCATAGATAGTGGTACGTCAATTTCAACAAATACGCGAACTAATCAACACCGTTCACAGATGTATAAAAGTAATACTTGGGGTACAGATTCATTAATAGCATTTATAGTTGCAATAGTTGTAGCTTTTGGTAATCAGATTATGTAGTTTCAATAAAATGAATAAAACTCAAATTAATGTTAAAAAATTAAATAGGTAAATAATAAAAATAACTCTGTAATGGAGAGAAACGAGTAAGCACTTTTGTAACAGCCGTGGTATTCTGAAAGAATCTCGAAAGCGTAGATAAGCCGGGTTGAGATAGCGAAGTGTAAAGTTATATGGAATTGCTTACAATCCACACAATTTGACGACCGACTTCTGCTTTCGAAATATCTTACAGATGTTCTGATAAAATGTAACTCTCCTTGTATTCTACAATAATAAATGTCCTATCTGTGTATGTGTTTATTTTATTACCTTTTCATAGCAACTCATAACCTTTGCTAAGGCGAAAAACAATGCTAATACAAGTGAACAAAATAAATATATTAATAAACACACTATAAAGATAAATAAAAACAATTTTCATATTAAATATATTAAAGTCAAAACAAAGAGAGAGTTATTAAAGAAGTAACTAAAGAAATAAGCTAAAAATTATTATTAAATTTATACTCAACTATAAAATAAGAAACAAACATTAAACATAACCGATAATAAGGAAGAAACATATAAAAGATGCACAAAGTCAGAGACTTCGAGTCCCTGGAAAGACAGAAAACAGAAAAAAAAAAAAACCTTTGCTAAGGGTGGGATACATCAACTAACTTTAACTATACGTAGAGTCGGGGAACCCGGGACAGGTCTTAAAATATGTAATAGGGTATAATTTAAGGAAGCAATTAAAATTATTATAAAAAATATCTTCTTCCGTTTTCAAGTAATTGACGTTCAAAATTGACCATATCAAGACCTTATTTTCGCAATCAACTGTAACGTAGAGTTATTCACGTGAAATCTAACTACGTTTTAATTTTTTATAATTGTTTTATTAAAAATGCTAAAGCCAGATTGTCAAAATTAAGGTATATCCTATGAGAAAAACCGCATATTATAACCGCCAATTTCGCAGCTACTTTAAGAAGAACAAATCATTGATAATTGATTTTGTAATATCGTAATATTTAAATAATTATATATAAGTAATATGGGAATGTGACATTAAACCATTTTGTGAAAAACTCACGCGCCGCAGGGTCTGCCTAGGTTTGAGCCTTCCCCAATCATCATGACACCTCCAATTCCCGCCTTCCAATTTGCGCTGGAACTTTAATGTTACAAGGATTGTTTTTGGACAAACCTAATTAGATTTTTTATCGGTAATATGATGAAAATTGCACCCCTTTTGCAATTCATGCGCCGCGCAGGATCTGTTTTGCCCTTATCATCAATTATTAATATTTATTACTAATAATAAATCCTTATAGTTGAGAACGAAAAAAGCTATTGTAAATTATTATTTTTTTATTTTTTTTTCGTCCGAAACCCTACATGCTCCTTACATGACAAATAACGATTTAAAATACCTAAAATACAATCACATCAAATTATCTACATTTATTTTCACAACATATTCCTGTTGGTGTGATTCTGTAAATGCGGTTTTTCCGATCTCTCGCGAAGACCGGCCCAGGCTTGGCCCAGACACCCTTCTTGAGACAGGGCGTCCACAGCACGACCAGTGCACCGACCAACAGCCATGGGCACACCATTCTCAACTTGTAAGCCTTATGTACCTACATTCGTACCTGAAAACTATAAAACATATTCTTTAACCTCTCTGATCTTTGAGCATGAAATTCTTTGCTTCTTCTTCATCTTAAAATGATTAGAAACACAAACACAAGGTGGAATTCGACCCACGACCTTCTGACCACCAACTTAATTAATGTCTCTAACCATTTTAATTACATAAAACCATTGTTTAAAAAGGAGCTAAGCATTGTCAACGATGGTCATCTAACTTAAGAGTTCGTGTGTCAGTGCAACCCATGTGCAAATAATCTGCAGTGATGCACCTTCTTCTTTTCTTGAAGTCATCTTGAATCAATGAAGCACGAGCACTAGCAGAATAAAGTAGAGAAGAGAATCCTTAGTTGGAAAACACTATGCTCTGGAATCTATAGCCTATAACCCCCCTACTGTAAAATAGGCGGATTTTCAAAATGACCCTTCATTTTAAGTCGGTGATTCAACCAAGGTTGCCTAGCCCCAATTTGTTACTACAAGATAAGAATTATGCGATCAGCTCGACAACTAGTCAGTTCGAATCGGAGCAACTGCCTCCTTAGCTCAGCTTATTCTTAAGAAGAAATAATATAATTACCCAACATTTATGAGGAGAAATTAAACGTAAAATTTTCGCATCACAATTCGTATTTTTTGTACGACCAAATAAGGAATTCAATCGTTCATTTTACGTCAACAATGTTAATTTGACACCATGTTGTCTCCTGTGGTCTGTCATCGTACTCTATAATATCTATGTCATATCAATTTATATTCAAAGGAATTAATGCCATAAGGAATTGATAAGTAGGTATTATTGCTTACATCTCCTCATTGCCCCGCAGGTGGCCCCCCATAAAATACTAGAAACGTTTACCAATTTTACATATGTCTGTCTTTATTACTTATGTCTATGGCCCACACTACTCAATGAATCAGTAGAAATGTGTCTGTGACCCAATTCATAATAAGCATCTAGGAAAAGTGCAACTGGCACTCCCTGTATCTCTTGAGAGATCACGTTATGCTTTTAGATCAACCCGGTCGCTGGAAACACTTGAATTTTGCGTTATTCTGTGAGGTATCTCAGCGACGCACTTGACATCGAGTTTCGTGTTCAAACATACGAAATCGAACTTATTCATGTACATTATGAACCAACGCAGCAGGCACTTAGCTTACCATGATAACTATATTCCATGGGTCACGGATACCTCTACCATTTTGCAAGCATATTATTTAAATTCACTTTTGATGGAAGCACCTTCTGCTTTAAAAAGTTAAGTAAAGCCGTTTCAGTGAAGGTAAGAATTATTTTGGGTTTGAACTGTCCGTAGTGATGAATAAAACAATATCATGAAAGCAATAAAATATATTTCAAAAGATTAAAAAATAATGCACGTATTACAGTTTAACTGCACTTAGGTGTTGTGATTTCATTGATATTCACATTACATTATAAACAGTGTCTTATACAGCTGTAACCAACACCACCAATAGTATACCACTCTTAGGAATGTATTACAAGCCTGTAGCAGGAATGTTTCAACAATACAATATATAAATAACAATACAAACTACAATGTCCAGAATCTAAAATTAAATTATAATAATATTATGTAGTAGTAAACAATAATATTTGTTGTCATTAAATGCAATTGTCAATAGTGAAAAAAAATTAAAGCTGGTCCATATTATGAACCTACGAAATATAAAATGATCCCAAGATCCAATAACTATCACTAACCACCAATAAATAGCTATATTGTAAAGATTGTCTCAAAATATATTTATTTAAATATATATTGCGTCTTAAGTTATAAGGCCTCAACTGTACCTCTTGTCCTTACAACTACTGTGGTTTAATTATTATAGGTCGAAGCGGATACATTGCCTCCGTGACCGGTCCAGTTGGTGTGGACAAAGTCGCCGGGCTTAGCGGCGAGCTCGTATGTGTGGGCGCCGAAATAGTCTCTTTGAGCCTGGAAATAAGGATACAAATTGATCAATACATCTGCAAAGTGTAGATCGAGTTAAATCTGAAGTGAATCAGACAATTTTATAAAATAGTTAATAGCAAGTCGTCTTATACAAACTTTATGGATGGGTAACATAGAGGATTCCTACGCTACATGTGAAAAGAAATTCAACGACGTAGAAGTATATGACGTACCGCCATAGAGGCAACCTTGTTTATATCATTAAAAAAAGAGGACAATTTTACAATGATTTCAATAATTCAAATTGTTTTTATAACTATACCAAAGTACAAACCAGAAAGATAAAAGACATTTATTTCCAAGCAAGCAAAAAAAATTAAGTCGATTTTCTAGGGAAAACCATCGATTCACTAAATTGTTTCAGTGCTTATCAATTTTTTGAACTTGATAAATCGATTCTTGCATTAATCGATCTCGGATCGAAATCCCTGCAAGTGACGATAAGTAAATGCAACAAATTAGAGGCATGGTGTTACCTGGAGTAGGTTCGCTGGCAGCACCTCGGAGCGGTAACCGTCGTAGAAAGCGAGCGCGGCGGAGAGAGTGGGCGCAGGTACACCCACTAACGCCGACTGAGCCACCACCTGCCGAAGGGCCGGTAGCGACGACCCTATGCGCTCGCTGAAGTAAGGGTCCAATAGCAGATTTGACAACTGGGGGTTCTTTGTGAATGCGTCCTGTAGAACAAACATATTTATAAGGTAAAGTAAGTATAAAAATTAAGCATCGCTTATAAGGTTTGTATCAAAAATGAGTATTTATAAGTGGAGGCTTGTATGCTAGAGAATGTAAGCTTTCAAAGAGTAAAAATAAAATCCGTGAAGTTGGAGCAGTCGCCTGCTACGCAAGCGACGCAAGTCCGTATCCCAGTGTACCTGTACCTGTGAGTTTTTCTAAAATCTTAAGTTCAGTAATTTCACCCCACATGCTGGACGGTGAGGAAACCTGTATATGTCTGACAAATTATTCAAATACGTATGTATAGTGTCTGAGGCGGCGGTGGACTCACTCTCTGTCACGTTGGCACGATCATACTCATTGAAACGATGTAGGGCAGTAGGGAAACTTTAACAAAAACAGTTTCCGTATAATAATACAAGTTAAATATTGAATACCTACATCAATCAATAGCGTATTATCAATTTGGTAGCGATAGCAAATAACGTGGCGGTAATAACCTTGGCCCGAGGTCGGGTGCCACCGGCGTGACATTGCGCCAGTGTACCAATGTCGCGGACACTTATCACAATGTCACCCACTGAGATAACAATACTAACTGCCTCTTTGAACTAGTGGTCGCACGAGCTACTGTGGAACACGAGGGCCTGGGTTCAGGGTAGGTGTTGTTGAGTTTTTACATTTGTGACTCCCTAGTTTAATTGACTCCCCAATGTCTGTTAAGGCAATCATCATCATCATCATCAGCCTATCTTAGTCTACTACTGGACATAGGCCTCCTCTAATGAGTGCCATAGCGCCCTGTCTTCAGCTTGCCGCATCCAGCATCTGCCTGCAGTGTTTCGCAGATCGCCATCCCACCTGGCCGGAAGGCGTCCTAAACTATCTACATATGTATAGATAAACTAGCTTTTATCCACGCCTTGTATGCGTAATGATTATTTAAGTACACTTATATCACACATGTACAATATAATATACCGTCCGTACTTGGGGGTGAGAGCTATCCCTAAGCCAAATTTAAAATTTTCTGTGAATAGATAACAAACAGACAGACTAACATCCCATTCATAATATTAATATAGAGAGCAATATTTTACGACAAAGAAGAATGTAACGTTAACGTCACGCAGTCTTAAAATATCAACTTTTAACAAAGTAATTTCAAATCGTCAGAACGACATGATTAAAATGTTACCGCCACTTAGGTAGCAATGCTAAAAACCACGTCATCCAATGGTGCGTGACAGGTCAAACTCAATAAACAATCTTGCGTATTTGTAATTTTAATTATCGTATAACTAACTGCCGGCCGCGGCTTCTCCTAGTTGGTATTTTGTTGTTTTTCATACATTTACAACATTATTTTGTTTGTTTGAGCAAAGCGTACTTCTATAGTACGTTACGGTTCTTTAAACGGTTTTTACTTAAAAGTAGGAATTAAATCCCGATGGGCTTAATGCAATCGTTCAACTTTTTGCAGTAGTTTTAAACAAATTATAACCTGGATCGTAGCGAAGGCGGATTGCCATATATATATATATAAAGACGACCCCTATTTTTCCTAGTCACGCTGTATGAGAATGGTTATGCCGCTTTAATTCATGATTTTTATATATATTCCAAAATTTTGTAGTAGGTTCTTAAATTCAATAATAAATTAAAGTTTAGCCTATATAACCCATTAAATATAGTCCACGTTCTGCAAAATAAAGCCACCCACGAAATGTAGCTTATGCGGGTGGAACCGCGGGGCGCAGCTGGCAATAAAAATTAGGTCGTTTCTATACCTTAATGTTCCCGAGGAAGACGCTTCTGATGATGCACCCGCCGCGCCACATGAGCGCGATACTGCCGTAGTTCAGGTTCCACTTGTTCACCTGCAATTGCAACAGTTCCCTATACAACTCACGGAGAAAAGGTAACTGTTTCTGGAAGTGAAGAGGTAGGCAGGGAACAGAGGACTTTCTTGAAGTAAAGAGGTAGGCAGGGAACGGAGGACTTTCTTGAAGTAAAGAGGTAGGCAGGGAACGGAGGACTTTCTTGAAGTAAAGAGGTAGGCAGGGAACGGAGGACTTTCTTGAAGTAAAGAGGTAGGCAGGGAACGGAGGACTTTCTTGAAGTAAAGAGGTAGGCAGGGAACGGAGGACTTTCTTGAAGTAAAGAGGTAGGCAGGGAACGGAGGACTTTCTTGAAGTAAAGAGGTAGGCAGGGAACGGAGGACTTTCATGAAGTAAAGAGGTAGGCAGGGAACGGAGGACTTTCTTGAAGTGAAGAGGTAGGCAGGGAACGGAGAACTTTCTTGAAGTAAAGAGGTAGGCAGGGAACGGAGGACTTTCTTGAAGTAAAGAGGTAGGCAGGGAACGGAGGACTTTCATGAAGTGAAGAGGTAGGCAGGGAACGGAGGACTTTCATGAAGTAAAGAGGTAGGCAGGGAACGGAGGACTTTCTTGAAGTGAAGAGGTAGGCAGGGAACGGAGGACTTTCATGAAGTGAAGAGGTAGGCAGGGAACGGAGGACTTTCATGAAGTGAAGAGGTAGGCAGAGAAAAGGGGGGGGGACAACGGAAGCTAAAAGGGTACACTAAAAGAAGGGGGTTATACGATGACCAAGAAATGAAGATATAACCAAATACTACACTGTGTAGATACATAGCAGGCAAGATCAAATTCTTGCCGGTTCTTCTCAGAAGGCTAGTTTCCGAACCGGTGGTAAATTCTTGACGTTCATAAGTGCCTTAACAGGGCCTAAACTGAATAAATATTTTTCTTTTTCATATAGTGTGAACCAACCGTAGCGGCTTCTCTCAGGAGCATGAACCCTTGTGCGTAGGATATGAGCTTGCTCGCGTAGAGGGCGCGCTTCAAGTGGTCGAGGAACTCGCGCTTGTCACCCTTGAAGCTCACCGAAGACCCGGGCAGGACCTTGCTGGCTTTCACACGCTCATCTGTTCAGAGACATAGATACAGTGTACGTGGAAAAACGAACAATTCCTAGAACGAACACAGAATTACACCTTCATAAAAAAAAAATCCGCACACCTTTAAGGTGGCAGCAATCAAACAGCCCACCAGATGATAATTGTCTACAACAGTCTACGCCTATAATGCCATGATTATTCCGACCCTGTAAGAATATTTACCGTTCTTGACAAAATAAGAGAACCTATGCCAAATACTTTTGGAGGTCACTCTCTCACATCTCTCATCAATCCATGCGGGTTTTTGCGGAAAACTACGTCAAAACAGTGAGCGTGAGTAATGAGTGTGTGATCATGATGAGGTACCCTGCATACGTATGAGAAGAGTATCAAATCTGTATTTAAACATAAAATAAATGTATGTTAAAAAGGTACCTTTAAGTGCGGACAGGCAGCGGGCGAACACGGCCTCTCCAATTAGCGTGACTGGTACACCGTATTCAAGAGCACTGATACCGGTCCACTTGCCCGTGCCCTTCTGTCCAGCTGTGTCGCGGATCTTCGGCAACAGGTATTTACCTGCAATATGTAAAGTGGTTGAAATCGGAGCACTTAAAAACAAACATACATACACATATGCTCACGCCTGTATTCCACGAAGGGGTAGGCAGAGGTGTTGTAATTTTCAACACCCACTTTTCATATGATTAAGTGCCAACGTGACAGAGGGTGAGTCCAACCGTCTCAGGCACTATACATACGGCTTTGAATTATTTCTCAGACATATGCAGACATAAAAACAAATGAAGTGTAAAAAGAGATGCAAAAATGTAGACGAACCGAAAGAAGTACGTAGGAATCGTAGCATGTACCAATCAGTAGACTCTTACCCCTATGGTATACATGCCTTAGCATGAAGTATAGAGTATATATTTTACGTACTGTGACATTTATTCGACTCAGTGTAAGGGAAAGATGTATGCATATGATCAGTGCCCTTCTATTTCATGTTAAAAACTTACCATCTGTATCTTTGTATTTCAAGATGTCCCTCGTAATTTCTATGAGGAACGAGTCCAAATCTCCCTTGTTCCATTTCTCGAACTCCTCAGCCATCTCACCCTGCTCCATGCCTGCGAGAATATTGTTTTATGAGCTGTGGTCATGTGGTTTATTAGTCGACTAGAAAGTGTGGATATTCGGGCCAATTTACGGCTATTTTCAATAACGTTTGCAGATGGATTGCTATCTTTCATAATAAACTTAACTAGCAATAAGTTATCGGAATGAATGTAAGGACTTGTAATCTAAATAACCTAAATGACAGATGGATAGAATATTGAAAACGGCCGTTATATAGTCAATATCCGTCACATTATTTGAAAACCACTTCTAGCTACTTCGGGATTTCTATTACAATATTTGTTATGTAATTATTTCAACTTGTACAAAACAATCATATTACAAAGGCAGGGCTCAAAATAATTTTGATAAGTTGCAAAGTATTCGACATACCAAGGACGTCCTTCATGAGATTGTAGACTTCGCAGATGAGCTGCATGTCTCCATATTCGATACCGTTGTGGACCATTTTGACGAAGTGTCCCGCGCCGTCCTCGCCGACCCAGTCGCAGCATGGCTCGTCGTTCGCCTTGGCGCAGATCGCCTACGACACACATCCTCAATATAGTTTTACGATCCTTATCAAATACTAGCGGACGTCACGCAGTTTCACCCGCGTAGTTCCCGTGCCCGTGAGAGTACGGTGATAAAATATAGCCTGTACTATGTGATAATGTAGCATTAAATGGTGAATTTTTTTTAAAATCGCTCTAGTACTTTTTGAGCCAATTCGTTACAGACATACTTACATACAAATCTTTCCTCTTTATAATATTAGAGTACTACTGATAGAGTTGCACGATCATAGTTTTTAAAACTAAAACTAAATCTAAATTAAACGATTACATTAGCTAGGACATTAGCGTTAATGGGGAAATGCTTTACACCAAATTATGGTGTCCGTATAGCTAGCGTACACATGGTGGAATCCAGGGTCGGGAGTAGTCTTAAAAAATAGTGCCTAAATAGTGCCTAATTAGTGCCATATTTAAAAAAATAGTGCCACAATATTTAGGGAAATATAGGGCTTTCTTTTTGGTACGCTAGCTTGACGTCAAGCTAGCGTAAACATCCTAGATCTCGATGACGGCTTGCACTAGGATGATGCTTTTACTGCCAAAAAATAGTGCCTAAATAGTGCCTCCGGAATGCAAATTTTCAGAATGATTGCTCCACGGAGAGCTTCACAAATAGGCAAGCAACTCAAATGACATTCGTCCCATCGTCAAGCTAGCGTACACACGCTGTTCATAGGGAAAGGCGATGGCACTAATTATGAGGAGTATACTAAAAAATAGTGCCTGAAATAGTGCCTCCAGATCTGCAAAAATATACTGGAAATTCGCAGAGGAACCGTTTCAAAAATCGATGTAAACTTCTACATACAAAATGACTTTTGTACAGTCGCGCACAGCAAAAAATCTTTTTCATTTTACAGAGGTGATACTTTGATTAAACTGTATTTTTATCATCATTGTATTTATTAGTGTGCAGTAATAATAATAATAAAAACTCACCTACCTCACCTTACAAAAAGCCGTGATGTAAATACCTGCTGAATTACAGCAAATTGACCTATCGCTACACGTGCTCACCACACACAATACTATTAGTGATACTCACTTGGCCCGTGAATATTTAAAAAACCATGAAAAAGTAAATACCTTAAAAAATAACAAAATAATAATAATAATAGTAACCCTCTGGCTCCTCTAAAAAGGTATAATAGTACCAATCTAATAGTGATCTCTACTACTGGGGTCATACCCAAACAACTACATCAGTCACTCACCACCCTGAACTTGCACCAAAACTTCACCACCTTCTACAAAAGGCAGCCATCCTAAATACTTGCAGACTAGTGAGAAACATCGCACGAAGGGTTTTGTAACATCATCTAAAATCCCGATATATATATGGGTCATATATATGGGCCAATTTAGATTTTCACGAAAACTTGTAAAAGTACCAAAATTTTCTTATTTCTAAAAGTACAAGTTTTTGAATTTTCTAGAATGTTTCCTTTATTTTTGCTCTAAGACCTAGTTCAAACAAGGTTCCGAATGTATTATACAAAAAATAAAAGTATGTTTTATAATTATTTGGATTTTTACTCTTAAATACCTTGAATGGACCCACAGTGGGTTAATAGCAGTGGGACCACGATTAATATCTCAAAATGACGAATATTTTGTAATATTCATTAATAATTTATTAATTCTGGAAATTCATTAATATTTTGTAATATTCATTAATAATTTATTAATTCGGGAAAATTAATATAATCCATCATAATGTTCGCTTTGTCGTCATATTTTTGTCGGGTACTACTGTGAAACTTATGGTTTTTTTTTGTAATTTCTCACATATCTAGTAGCTGATGACATATGTCACATCATCGATTACCTTCCTCTCTGTGACGTATTACCAAAATATTTTTAATCACTTCTTGACTTGCCAGTACCTTCACTATGGTAGAAGTTTACATAGATTTTTTAAACGGTTCCTCTGCGAATTTCCAGTATATTTTTGCAGATCTGGAGGCACTATTTCAGGCACTATTTTTTGGTATACTCCTCATAATTAGTGCCATCGCCTTTCCCTATGAACAGCGTGTGTACGCTAGCTTGACGATGGGACGAATGTCATTTGAGTTGCTTGCCTATTTGTGAAGCTCTCCGTGGAGCAATCATTCTGAAAATTTGCATTCCGGAGGCACTATTTAGGCACTATTTTTTGGCAGTAAAAGCATCATCCTAGTGCAAGCCGTTATCGAGATCTAGGATGTGTACGCTAGCTTGACGTCAAGCTAGCGTACCAAAAAGAAAGCCCTATATTTCCCTAAATATTGTGGCACTATTTTTTTAAATATGGCACTAATTAGGCACTATTTAGGCACTATTTTTTAAGACTACTCCCGACCCTGGATTCCACCATGTGTACGCTAGCTATACGGACACAAATTATGTTGCTATCAATTAGCAAATTGTTCTATCAGTGTAATTTTTGCATGTAAAGTTAAGTCACTTTAGCAGTTAGATTTAACCAGAAAAACATGGGCAGTTTAGCCAAGTCCGTCTCCAAAATCGGTGGTCAAGAAAATTTGCAGTATTGGAAGGACATTAAGACGAGCGACATTGTTAGATCATTTTGTATGGGGACAGTAAACGTGTTAAATCTATACTGGGATAAATCAGTATAGCATTACAATACATTTATACAGTTTCAGATAAAAAATTTGCACAAGCGGAATTAATGCCATTGGCGTTGACATACATGACATATATGATATGTACCGAGACTGAAATAATTATATAACTATCTTTATATGTAATCTATATCTATACATCTATACATCTGTATAAAACCATTGATGGTTTTATACAATGAAAGTATAATAAAAGTTTAAATTTCTTTACTACTTTATCTCCTTTTCTACACAATTAAATAAAAATATATTTCGTCTTTCGTCGTTTATCGTCTTCCGTCTTTTTTTTTCTGTCATCCGTCACTCTTATTTTTCCTCTTCCATTCTTAAACGTTCAAACATTGTCTATCATTACCGCATACAAACTCATTTCATCAATCCCACATATCTATACAGATAAATAAAATTTAAGTGTCTGTTTGTAATTCCAAAATAACAACTTTTCACTAAATGCATATGAAAGTAAACAAGCTACTGACACTAAAAAACCAAGTTTTAATATTTTTCTCTGTCTGTCTGTCTGTTTGTTCCGGGTAATCTCTGAAACGGCTGGACCGATTTTAACGGACTTTCACTGGCAGGTAGCTGATGTTTCAAGGAGTAACTTAGGCTATGTTTATTTATTAAAAATATTAGGGTACCGCGACAATAAGGATGAAAATAAATCTACGAGGGTGAAACCGCGGGGCGCAGCTAGTTACAAATAAATAAACGGAATCTGAACATTGTAAGCAAAATTATGTTATAGGTAAATAGGGTTATTGAGAGCAAGTTTTTGTACATATTACTTTATTATCACTCGCTAAGCACCAGACGAGTCTGGGTACACATAAATATTCCATTTCAAAATACATATGTTATTATTGTCATTATACTTATAAGTGTGAATGTATCTGAATATATACAAATGAATCCCAGTTTCCCTTAGTCACGCCATCACGTGTGAATAGCTGGACCGATTTTAACGGGACTTTCACTTACAGATAGCTAATGTTCCAAGGAACGAATTAGGCTAATTTTATTTAGAAATAATATTAGAAACTAATGAAACTAAATCTATGCGGTAGAAACTGCGGGGCACAGTTAGTATCTGAATAATAACTAACGCTAGATAAATATCCCCCAATGAGCATTAGTAGATAATGTGGGCTAATGTTTATCACACAATACTTTATCAAGTATTTAATGTATTATCTGATCAGTCGCACAAACAATAAATTCTCAGCAGTGACTCAGCATTTAGACACAAAAAGTATAACTAGCATTCAGAAAGTAAACATTAAAAGAAAATGTCCTTCTTTAAATATTAATTGAAGTCACAATTTTAATACGAAATTATTTTGTCTGTATAAACATGAGTGATATTCAGAGGCTAGTCATGGTTATGGCATCTATTGAAAAGCTGTTAATTTTGAATTACAAACACATAATTGACTCATGTATGTACATAGATAACATAAAGTAGTTTACCTGGAAAATGGGTTTGACGTGGGGCCAGGCGGCTGGGTGACCCCCGGGCATCAGCGACGGGCCGTAGCGAGCACCATCCTCGCCGCCACTCACCTGACAACACAAATACAATATGAACACAGTGATATTAAATGTAAATCTCTCTTTTTCAGAAATTCTAATATCATTATTTGAACCATACTTTTACATCAAACCTGTAAATCTCATATTTAGGACGGTTTTGTACATTTAACAAATCAGTCCAATAGATTTTGCTTATAGGTTACAAAAAAAAACACAAATCTTTTCTGTAGAAAATATGTCCTGTATTTTATAATCAGTATTTGCAAGTACTTTAATAGAATATTAGCTTGCTCTGTAAGATTTTACCTGTAAACTTTCAACACCCATTTAAGCCCCTAAGGTCTGGAATTTCGGAGAATGCTTTCCGAATGGATACCTACACTTCATAAAGAACACCCATTACAAATATTATTTATCTTACACCTGCAGTTTATTTAGCCCGTTCCGTGTGTAATGTAAATCAGTCACAACTATTAATTTTGTTTTTATAATTAGCAGAAGCATTAGTGAGACAGTCTTGTTCCCAAAGAAGTTTACCACAAACATAATAAGATACTAACACCCATGCCAATGTAGAGAATGCCGGTGGACGCGAGGTCCTTGCACCAGCGCTGTGTGTCGGTGTACTGTGAGTTGCCTCCGTCGATGATGATGTCTCCCTTCTCCAGGAGTGGCAGCAGCTTCTTTACAAACTCATCCACCGCTGATCCAGCTGCAGCACATTCATATTATTACATTCAGACTGACGAGTTACAAAGTGATCTATCAACGCACATCCCAAACCACTGGAGTTAGTTTTTGATAATGTGAAAATAAATATATGTGTTTATTACATACATTGATGACACACAGGGTTGTCATCAATGTATGTAATATCATCAATTATGGTGAGTGGCAAAGGCCCATGTCCAGCGGTGGACTATAATGCAATTACTATTGTCATTGTATTTCCTAAGATAACAATGTTAAATAAAGACAAAGAAAAATGTAATTATTAAATAGGCTGATTCAATTTTATTTAATTAAGTAATAAGTAATTTTGAGTAATATCAAAATAAAAGTGGCATAAATAGTGTACCTAAATAGTATTCTCATACTATTTAGAGGCTGGTATCACTCAATGATTTACTTTGTTATGACCTTAATACCGTATGACCTTAAGAAGGTCATAATTGGGTTGAAAAAGTTTGTGCTAAATAGTGCTTATCGTCTGTGTCTGACATCATCAACATTATAAAATATAATTTTAATATTCATAATACAACTGTTACAATAAATTGGTATATATAATTGCCTGGCAAACATCATTTAGGGTATGAAAAATAGATATCGTCCAATTCTCAGACCTACCCAATATGCACAAATAATTTCATTCAAAGTGTTCTGGTTTTGGACGAGATTGGTAGTAACAAATACCGGGACAAAATAATTTGATATGTTAACATTTATTGGTTAAAGTGTGTGAAGGTATGTAGGCAGATATAACAAACCTTTGACTAAGAGCATGACTTTCCTTGGTTTCTTCAACTTGGCGACCATGTCTTCCAATGATTTAGCACCAATAATCTTGGTACCTTTAGCTTCATTCTGAAGGAACTCGTCTACCTGTGTAATTGTTTAGTATACATTATTATGTAAATCTCTAAACAAAATAATCTAAAAACACCAAAGTCTCTTTCTATACTTTATAACCTTACTCATTTAAACTGAAAATGTTTTTACTTGTAAAGCTTCTTTTAGCAAGCAATCAATAAAAAGGTCAAAGTAATTTGGAATGAAATATATAATTTTTTTCTTAAACTGCAGCGGTAATGAGACATCTACACTAATATTATAAAGAGGAAAGAATTGACTGTTTCTTTGTTTGTTTGCATTGAATAGGCTCCAAAACTACTTGACTGATCTTGAAAATTATTACAGCAATGGATAACTACATCATCAGCGAGTAACATAGGCTACATGTTATCCCCTTACTCCCACGTGAACGGAAAGTATGCAGTACTGTGTGACAAATCAAATCAAATCAAATCAAAAAGTTTTATTCAACATAAGGGACACTTGGAACACTTATTGAACGTCATTTTTCTTACGCTAACTTAAGTTAATTTACTACCGTTTCCAAAAGTAAGCCTGTCAGGAGAAGAAACGGCGAAACAAACTCCCCGGTTTTTTTTTACATGTGTCCCTTCTATATACATAGGGTTGTTTAAGTACATTTCAATGGAAGAGTGAGCAACTCATTGCCATGTTTGGCTATCATCAATATACTCAGTTACACTATAATCCACTATATAACTACATCCACTAGTATGACATAAATACATACACTTGATGGTTAGCAGAAAGTGCAATCCATATGTGTCTGTTGACTGTACAGATTTGAAAAATATTGAGCTTGTGGACTGTCTGTCTATTACCTTTTTAAATCTGAACCATTATATAGATTTTTCTGAATTTTAGAATAGAGATTAAACACTTAAGAACAGACATGGGTTAGTGAAAAAATTTTTGTGTTAATAAAGTCATATGACATTTTTGTATTGATGTCAAAATAGGTTATACTTGTGGATACAGGTGCTGTCAACTGTTTGTCTAACAATAATATGTCTCATAATTTACACACCTTTGCAACTGTCCTGTTAAATGCGCATACTACAAATCCTTTTGAGTCCATGTTGAGAATCAGGTTCTGGCCCATGACGGCCAGCCCAATTAGGGCAATATCAGCCTTAACTCTAAAACAACAAAACATACATTTTAATGATGAACAAGGAATTTTGTTGATAACCAAAATTGTCAATTAATTAAGTTTAGTAATTTGTGCATAGAAAATGAACAAAAGACAATCATCAGTAGCCCTTATAGTATGTTATTTGGGGTTGGGGTAGCACTTATAGTATGTTATTTGGGGTTGGGGCAAAGTGATATATGATAATTTTCAGTGAAACATGTATTCTGTAATGCTTCTGCTTACCCCTTCTGGATTGGCATGATCATATTATATTAATGCAATGTATTATTTTATAAACATTATTACATATAAATTTACTATATTTATTAAAAAGCTTCCTCAATATTTCTGACTCATAAATAGCTAGCAGGTAATTAGGCAGTTAGATAACATTGCATCATTAAGTAGGCACTACCTCTCTTAATGTTAGGTACATTATTGTACCTCACTATCAATCACCTTCAAATAACCTTGCTAATAAATAACCTCTACATGTTATTATAACCAAACTATAAGAACCTTTACCAATAAAGTTACTGAAACATGAAATATTTTGGTAATCCCCTGTGCTCATATCCCATCACAGTGGGTCTAGGTGAATATTATACATACAAAAATACCATAACACAGAACTAATGTTCTTAATGTATAGTATAAAATACATTCACCTGACCATTATTAGGGCAAGGTTAGTTTAGTACCTATTCTACTAAGAACTTATGTTTCTCAATAAATTAGGTAAAAATATATCTATTCAAAATGTTATTAAGTACATTCTTTAGAGAGAAAGTCATTAGCTAACATTCCACCGGTATAAAAGTATTAACTTATGAATTAAAATAGTTTACTATATACATAAAGTTGTATGTTGCTAGGCTAGGGCAAAATTTTTGAAAGTCATGTTATGCAAATCACGCCGATACCAAAAACGTACGACAGGTACTTACTCAGTCATGTTCACTTATATATGATACAATTTTTTTATTAACGAAAAGTAAATACTTTTGATGTGATGGGATACAATAATTTGATAAAATCTTATCAATTCAACAGTATCATATTATTACACTACTGCTAGCTAGACAGGTAGGCGGACAGACTGCTGCCTAAAATATAATTCAACTCTTTAAATTACAATTTAAACCGAACAAACCAACATCAAATTGTCAAATGAATGACGTATGAACTAAATCATTAAATCAAATGACAACAGAATAACATTCGATTCAATTGATCGATAGGGTTGAGACACGTTATGATTCTGTCTATGAACGAATATAGATTCAAGTGCATGCACACAATATAGCGATTTCTCTGATTTCATTACGAGTATTACGATTTTCTAGTTAATTGATTCGAATGAATCTTCAGAGACTTTAAAATGCTCGTCTTATTAATTTGCTACAACTAATAGCAAACAGTTTAGATATTTATATCCCAAGAACTATCTAGATATTTATATCTAAAGAGCCTTTAGTGCCGCAAGTATTACAGGTTGCGTCAGGCATTTTAGCGTGGCTCAAAATATGTTGATACTTTTTCGGAGGTGGTTTGTGGTTCAATGCCAAACATTGCAATTTCACCAACTACGCAATCTAATTTCGACGAAGTTTAAACATGTACAGATGCCGTTACGAGCCATAAGCGTCGACCATGAATGTGTAGTAGTAATATTATGAGTCTGTATCCATGGCGCGACGCGAATAAAACATACATGCACATCTACCTTCAAAATGTTTACTGAACGCTCGTAACTCGTGACGGTCCCTGTACCTGGAGTACCAATCAATTCGAAATAAACAAATCTATTATGATCAAAGAAATTGATTCATCACGAAATCGAACGCACGTGGTACATCCCTATTATTTGATATGAACGCGAATTTTTTTCCATATCTATGACTTGGACCATGACATGACTGACCGTTGAAAATACTGACCTCTACTATACAAGTAGGAGCTTTTTATCTGTAAGGCTATGTCTATGACTTTCACATTTTTTTTGTCGATTTGAAGCCATAGATATAATTTATAATAAATGCTTGCAGCAAAGACAAAGAAATTGGAAATGAGAGTTTTAATCTCGGTTTTAATACCGACCCGCCCTCGCTTCACTTTGAGATTTTATAAGACTAATAAAAAACTTTTACCTTCTTTATATATGACTAGCTGTGCCCTGCGGTTTCACCCGCGCAGAGTTAATTTAATTCCCGCGGAACGCCAGATGTTCTTTTTAAATAAAAGTTAGTTACTCCTTGTAATATTACCTATCTGCCAGTGAAAGTCCCGTTAAAATCGGTCCAGCCGTTGCAGAGATTACCCGGAATAAAGAGACGTGTTGATAAAACTCTTTAGCAAATAACTCATTATTAAGTCTCGTGATAACTTCTCAACGAAATGTCCGATTGGAATAAAACAAACGGTATTTTACTTCTACATGAATACCCTTGATAGCATAATGCTTAATTTGATTAAGGATTAATATTAAGATACAAATTTAACGTAGTTTCTTTCTTCAGACGATTTAATATTTTTTATGAACATAAAAGCAGTTATTGTGACTAAACTATGATAGTTAGATATATGCTCTCGCGGACTTTTTTGTAGATCTTGATAAGACCTACAAACCCGTAGTACATCATTTTGTTCTATTGTCAATAGTTTTGGCAGAGCACGCATAAATAGGTTTTCGATTTTACACCTTGGGTTACAAATTCGGAACTTTCTTACGGACTCCTAATTTTTATGAGAATAAAATATAGCCTATAGCCTTCCTCGATAAATGGACTATCCAACACTGAAAGAATTTTTGAAATCGGATCAGTAGTTCCTGAGATTAGAGCGTTCAAACAAACAAACAAACTCTTCAGCTTTATAATATTATGATATATGTTATGACTAGCTATGAAACTTTCCGATTTCAACTCCTACATGTTAGTAAAATCGTATAAAGACACTTTTAATCAAACTACTTCTGCGTGGTTCAAACGGATAAGATAATTTAGTATGGAAATAGGGACTTTAAATGGTACTTATTAATTCTGTTTCCATGGTTCCAAGCAAATACACAGTAGGTACCTTCAGATGGGCACTTTCAAAATAACTAATGTCTGTATGGAGAATTAACAAATAAATCAACGCATTAAGAAAATACTTTGTTTTATTAAAAATTAAATTGAATAATTTTAATTGCTTCAAATTGATATTTTGCGCATGAGCGACCAAAAAACCTTGCTAATTGTTTCACCTTCGACCATTGTTGATTTGTTGATCTAGAAGACCTGAGTCACAATGACTGATCATTCTGTTACATTAGCTACTTGAACAAATCATAATTTTGGCACTATTTTAAACAGCAACATAATAATACACATCAACTTTGAAGTGTAAGTTTATATTAACCTATTAATTTATTATCATACACTTACTTGAATGAATTATGTATTATGTTACGTATGTACCATCTCTAATCACCCTGTTGTTAAATTATGTACACATTCAGGCGTGACTCCCAAAACTTTGTAGTTGCATAGTCTGTATAGATCAATGAGAAATTACATCATAACCATGAACTTGTGCTACAAGCAATTGTATCGAGGAATGTAAAGCTTGTGCTTATATTTTATAAAAATATGTTGATTCTATAACAAATCGATATTAATATGACTGCAATCAGATAGTACGGCAGTCCTCTCAAACAAATTATGTAACATTTTAATACTGACACAAAACAATCAGTCGAATACATGAAACTAACATTTCACATATATGTTATTTCTCCCACCGAGACGTAGTTGTGATGATTACATAGTTTATTAGTGCACTTTTCGTTTTTTTAAATAATTTACTTTGTAATTAAACATTCATACATTCATTGGCATTTTGTACTAAAACACATAAGATAAACGAATTTTAAAAACTATGAAAATATGATTTTTTGTAATAATACCTATATAAATCTCTAAAAGTAAAACGTAAAAAGTCGTCTAACTATAGACTACAATTTAATATACTTATTACACTGTATGCACAATAGTGTGTCTAGAGGACATGTCTTTAATGCTATCAAAATAGGGTCCAATTTCGTCTGGCAGTGAGGGTGTGTTGACCAGGAAGTGTTGTATAGTGGGGTAATAGTCTCGGTAGGTCCAGGTGTCGTCGTGGCCTCCGCCGGGGATCACCACGAGCTTCTTGCACAGCGCGCCGCATCGCATGTACAGCTCCTTCGCCATGCCAGGAGGCACCAGGGCGTCGTTCGACCCACATATCACCAATGTTGGTGATATCACGTTCTCCATTTTCATAATTGACATATACTGGAAAAATATTGGGCGCGTGTTTCAGTTAGATCTCGTCAAAAACAGATTAAAGAAATCCAACAGAAAATAAGCGTTATTAATTCGCTGAAAATGTATAAGTTTATTCACATTTGCCAATGCATATTACTATAGAATAAAGAAAATTTATTTATATAACCTAAAAATGCGATGTAGCTTTAATTAAATTTAGATAAGGTACTACATAAATATAGACATTGAAACAGAGATGGAGGCTAAGGAAATAGCTCTCGTAGTCGAAGCAAGTGTATGAACAGATGAATAAATATAGACAAAGTGAAAGAAAAGGGGTGTAGCGCGTGGCAAACAGTGATCTCTACCTAGCCTCATGAGATGGAGTGAAGGATAGAGATATGGGCCACAGGCATGTCTTTGGGCCCCTATAAAGTACTATTAATTAAATATGAACCAGAACTCACAAGCAATAACTCTTCACAAGTAGGTGCGAAGTGCGAATGCAAGATTATTAACAACACACAAAGGGGGCACTTTACTAATCAAATATGCAAAGTTATTTAATGGGGACCAGAGTACAATCACTTACATTCAATTGAATGATTGTTACGGTTCAATTTTATTACAAGGATTCCAATCCTTACGTCAATACACCTAAGAAATATAATCCTTATTACTAGCCTGTTAAGGAATAAAATCATTGTAACAAGAGCCCTGGGGATCAGTAAGTCACTCGAGCAAAAGACTTTGACCTGATTGAAATAATGCAGTAGCCACAATGCAAAGATGTACATGAAACCAATGATATTGTAAACATTACATAAGTTATTATATTCATAGCAAACAGAGTTTAAAAACTTGTTGCTGAAAGGATAAGCATGTGAGTAATAGATATACTAGTATCATTTGAAAACATCTCAATTGTGAAGTTGTTGTGTCTCATGTTTTCAAATTGCGTGGACTATAGACATATCAGTCTCTTAGTTATAAACTCGTATAATATCATTGCATCAAACAATATTGAAGACACCAAATGTGATCAAGGCTTAAGCTTCGGTAAATAAAGATTGCAGATAGATTGAGGAACAGAAAAAAGCAAGGCAGTGACTTTGTTCGAAATTACCTTATTTTTATGACAGAACTCTGGGAGCCACTGTAAACATTTCCATTTGAGTATAATCTGGGCCATGTCTGGTATACTTGTGAATGTGTTTTCAACAACAAGAGCCCATATTTTATTCCTGTATTCTAATCTTGACGCCAAGTCAATTGCAATAGCTCCACCTGCAATTAAACAAAACAAGCTATACGATAATTGAAAAAAGGCTTGCATATTTAATTTGTAATTATATTTTATTCAATTATTATGTCTGAGAAGTGAATCAAAGACGTATGTATAGTGCCTCAGACGGCGATATACTTACCATATGCCACGTTGGCACTTAGTCATCTTCGGTGAAATGACACAAAATGTTACAATCTCTACTAACCTCAAGTTCTACTTACCCCTTCGGGGAATATAGGCGTGAGCAAATGTATGTATGTATTTTGTTCAACATTCCTAAGTCTATGTTATCATGCAAGAGGCAAGAGAACATAGGCTTGGCGAAAACTAACAAAACTAGGGAACCAACCTAATGACCTGCCAAACAGAATAAGTTTCGTATTATCAATATCTGTCCTCTGTATGATGTAATCAAAAGCTGACTGGGCATCAACATAGAGCCCCCTCTCAGAGGGAGTGCCCTCCGACAACCCATACCCTCTGTATTCCACCATAAGAATGTTGATATTCAATTTGTGGAAGAAGCCGGAGACATTTGATAACCTGAAAATTTAAATTCATACATAAGCTGGTTTCAGAAGAAAACCTTTAAAATCCACTTCTTATATGAATGTGCACAAAATTAGTAATTTCAAAGGTTTAATTGAAATATTTACTATTATTTAAATACTAGCTTCAGTGGGCGTGTGGGACACATGGTTCGGATACTAACTTCCAGAGAAGAACCAGTAAAAAACTGCAAAAAACATATTGTCACTGTACTTTACAGACATAATTTAACTCACCTCTGTCCCATATTCCCGGCATTCCCATGGAAAAATATCATAGTAGGAACATGATCACTGTTGCTCTGTTTAATAAGAAACATGTGTATTTTGAAGCCATCTTTGTTGCAGATCTTTATGCTTTCATAGGGAAGCTTGTAATTACTGGGTTGGAGAACAAATACTCGAGAGTCTGGGGGATCGTTGGGATAGTACAGCAGCAAGTCCTGGGCACTGTACAGGATACCTGTGGAGCAAGACAATATTTCTGGTTAGTCTCGATCCATATTTCTATTCCAATATTATAAGAATTATTATTGCTGAAAAAGTGACTATATCATGAATATTAAGTGCTAGTATTTCCCGAATATTTTGCCCATAGGGGAATCCCCAAGGGGGATAATCTAACCAAAAATGGTGTTTTCCAATGAAGATGTGTTGGTGTCAGTTGTCTGCACAAGCACATTTTCTGTGTGCTTAGCATATAAATAATTTTTAGTAAACAGTAAAAAAAAGCCTCTCTGTCATATATTTCACAATTGGTTACATTCTTCTTCTTTAACATTTATCTTTGGTCATATATCTGTGAGCATTGGTATACCAAAGTTGGAGGTAGCTTTTGATATAGCAAAAGCTACCTCCAACTGACTCTTATTTTTCAACTGTTTGTTATGTAATATATATAAAATACTTCACATTGAACCCAATCTAAAGCAAGCAAGCAATTCAATATATTAATGGCAAAGTCCACAATACAAAATTTTACACTTCTAAATTAGAAAATAATTGACTTAGCATAATGAGCAGACCAAAGAAATTAGATTTTTTATATTGGGTATGAAATAATCAGTCTTAAGGAGGTTAAGGTCTCGCAATGCTGATTTTACCTATGTCGCTACCTCGAAGCAATAACTTAAGCCCTCAATCCAAGGAATAAATCTTAGATTTGCATACTACACCTATGAACTTATTTAAGTATGCAGCATTTTTTTAACACCAAATGGACCAGACTTCCTTTGGGGTAAAAGAGTATAGAACTCATTTTGGAGAGCAAAGGTGACCTATGGTTGACATGTTTGCGTTTATATACAACCCTTAGTCTATGCTCTAAACAATGTTATCTTCACTAGAAAATAAATAGTGACTTGTCAGAGTAGCATTGCATATTATTTTAAATTAGAATTTATTATCTATAAATCCTCTGTATTTGTCCAAAAACAATATATATGTGTGCTTCTTTCTGTTATTTTGCAAAGCTTGGATTATGTTAATATGATGCTAATTCCATAATCTATAGACTACGGACATGTGTTTGAGTTTCATGTCCTTATTATTCAACTTTACTGAAATATTTAGATGATAAGAACATCACATAAAAATAAAAAAGTCATCAAATGTATCAGTTAACATGTAACTACTTTTTATTTAACTTGTAATGTAACCAACAAATCATGAGGATATGCATCTTGAAAACAACTTAAAATTGTGTTAATGATACAAATGACAATGAAATATCTGAAATGCAATTTCATAACTAAAAATCTAAACAGATTTTAATCAAACTTGGTACAGAGACAGCCTGAAACCTGTATTAGAACATGTTGTAATTTGTCACACGAAAATGTACATGAAGTCGCGAATAAAAGCATAATTATACATTTCGCTCTTAGCAGGGAGCTGCTTGGCTAATAATGGCAATTAAATTGTAAACTCACCTGATATGCCCAGTGTAAAAACTGCGAGAGCATTAAGAAATCCATAAAACCAAAACACGAGAACACACGAAAATAACGTTAAGGAAGACACGACCCACAGCCTGTATAATATTAGCCTCAATAGATGATACATTATTATTACTTTATTAGTGACCAATTTAATACAATTACAATCATTGTGAACTCAGCGAAATAGATAGGTAGTTTATCGAGTATTTTCAAGCACTAAATTCATTGCCGACTTGCCGATACTTGTAACATTTGCTAGAGCCTAAATCGAAATAAATTTCTGTTTTCTAATGAAGTTGCTTGGTTCAATATTGCAAAATGCAATGTTGTTTCTGCAACTTCAAATTCTTGTATCGAGTTCTGCGGACAGCGGGGTTCAACTTCTTTTCTATCTACCTTTCTGTGTGTATGTATGAACTGTCATTTTTGATCTGACAGGTTAATAAGACAAACGGCAAGCGTCACACCTCCCGCCTCCAATGACTGCCGCCTATGCGGTCAGTCAATGCGTCAATCAAATTCAGTTTTGTTGGCCGACCATGGACAATATGACCTACGTAAAATGTAAAAAAATGTAGATTCAAACATAGACTAAAAATGTAGCGATGTCTGAATCTATTAGTCAAATCTATTGCCAATATCGTTACTAATCATCGATTTTGAAAATTTATACTCTTTCCTCTATTTCTACAAGATTTCTAAAAACAACTGCCATTTTTGCATCTTCAACAATGGGGAAACATTTTGGTGAATTAGCGGTTATTCGAGGGATTGTCTATTACAAATTAGCAGCCCATGAACAAAAACCGTTTGCTGGTACCCTCAAATATGGTACCTAGGGTTCTATCAAGAATACAGTATTGGTTGCCTCGTGAGTATCGTTCACAAGTTAATAAACAGCTTAGTTAATGGTACTAAGCCTTGCTTTACCTACTATCATAATAACTGTTAAGTAAAGCTTGCTAGATGTCTGTCAAACTATCACGCAAATCAGGGGAATTAGATTTGAACTTTTGTATAACTCTAGCTTTCGTCATCGGCTACTTCGTGTACAAAACATGCGAAGAAATTCATCATGCTGAAGCGAGAAAGAATCCAAGAGATTTAGATGATGAAGTTAACCCTAGAGAACTTCAAGTAAACAGATACCGGACCGCAGAAATACTAACCTGAAATTACCAACCTATCCCACCGTAGAACCTACGTAGTGCTCGGTTAATGTTTACTACTATGTCTAATGAAAGTAGGTTTCATTACTAATAAAAAATCTTTTGGATTCACTCAATCCTAATAAAAAATCTGTATATTTACATGGACTTTTAATTTTCTTAGAGTTTAGCGTGCTGTGGGCGGGCAAGAACCCTGAACCAATGCTTCCTATAAATGGTATTAAACTATAATAGGAATAAAGTATGCTCCTAATAATATTATGCTCAAATTATGATAAGCGATCGGAGCGGGACTGCACACATGCTGGCAGCTTGCCTTCTATTCTTTTTCCTACCCCCGTTACAGGCTGGTTTCATCAACCGGGCGTTAGTTGACTTTTCTTTTTTCAAATGGTTTTAAAGATATTAGTTTCAACTAAATGGTGTTGGTAAATGTGAATTAAATTTAAAGCTCTTTTCACAAATATACTTTACAAGCAACGTTAGAACACGCATTCACGCGCTAGGTAGGTACTCTGCGTAATGTGTGGTTAAAATGTAACTGCAGTAGCTAAGTAGACAACTAAGTTAATATTTACATGCCCTACAATTGGGTGAAATATGTGATTCTTGTGACCTTTATAACACCTATATTGTACCATATTTCATGTGAATAAATATTATTTTTATTTCTATTTCTATTTAATGCGGCGCAGTGTGCGAACCGCCTGATATGGGGTAATTTGAAAATTTTACAATCGTAAAATTACATTTTGCTCTTTTTAGTGATCTTTTGTAAAGTGCACCTACACCAGTCATAGCCCCGTACTAACGTGATTCATTCGTATTGATGAGAACATTACACCTAGATGGGTTATGACTGGTGTAGGTGAATTTTGTAAAAGGTTACTAAAAATAAAAAAAAGTAAAACCGTCTTCAAAAAGAGAAAAAAAATATAGCAAATTCGGTGTAAAACATCTACTTAAAAAGTAAAAAATTGCTTCCTAATTAATCCTTCAAATAATTTTATTTTTTTCTTTTTGAAGGTAGTTTTACTTTTTTAGTTAAAATTGTTTATCCAATATATAGTTTTGACAATTAATAAATTCATTCAAATACCACGCCGGTTTAAACACGTGTGGTCTACGCGGTGATTTAGCAAGCATTGATTGGCCGGGAATCTCCAATCACTACAACTTGCCAATCATTATCATGTATTATCGCTATCTTTTAGTCAAATCAATGTCTTATTTGGTTAACAAAGTGATGCATAATAATATTGAATCTATACAAAGGAATCATACCTACAGATAAATATAATGGAAATGTCATTTGTAATTCCAAATTACCTATAATACACTAAGGCATAATTTTTTTATGTACGACAAAATAACAGTAATAACATTGACTAATAGCAAGTCGTACCCCCTACCTATTAACAACTATGTAAACGAACGGTCGCGTCAACAAACGCTCATTCTAACCTCCCCTCAGGACCGATCTGGGGTGGGGGTCTATACGGCCTACGTGCGCAGCCTGCCTCAATGGGGTCTTGCCCTGCTGGTTGGTTTGTAAGAGCGGCGTGAAGAAGACTATTCATACGCGTGTTGCGTCTACTGGCTCAAGTCGGTGCAACGACATCGACACCATCGGTAAGCACCACTCCGGGTACAGGCAGTTCCCCGCGCGGATCACGTACATCGATAGTAACTTCGGCCAGGAGGCCACAAACCCCAATGCAGTCTCCAATTCCCCTACAGGGGTTGAGACGAAGAAAAGAAAGGCTACAGGTCGACCCGAAGCCTTGCTGGGTGCGAAACGTGTGTCGTAACAATACTGCACAAATGCACGATGTATACTTGGTGAAGGCAGCAGGGGGTGATGCAGACGTTCGTCCGCAGGCTGGTGCACTGGGCAGCGCATACTGGACTGTACTTCATCAAGATAAATATGTAATTTTCTATATTTGTAATAGCGAAATAAAGCTTTTGTTATAATTTGTAAACATCAACTTCGGCGAAGTAACTACTGTTTTTACTCAATATTTTGGTAGCTAAGTACATAGTCTAATGGAAGGCTTTAGATTAGAAGCAAGACTAGACTCTAGGTTGCATTATAGAGTTTGTTTTTTTAGGCTTATAGTTTTACTGAAAACATGAAAATGTCATTGAATGAAAACCTTTTCGAATCTCCTAACGACAGATTATCATTGGTTTCCACGAAAGTTCAACATTTGACAGCTGTGATTGCCATTGTCACACGTTATCAATTTAAATTTAAATCTGTCTTCTAGTTCTGCTCAACTTCTAGTTTTTAACACTAACTGCTATTTTTTTCATTTTCAAAGATGGGTAAACACTTTGGTGAATTAGCGGTTATTCGAGGGATTGTTTATTACAAACTATCACCCCATGAACAAAAACCGTTTGCTGGTGCTCTCAAGTATGGTCTTCCAAATATGGTACCTAGAGTTCTATCGAGATTACAATATTGGTTGCCTCGTGAGTATAGTTCCCAACGCTAATATTAGGTACTCTAACTAGACTAGTCGCTTAAGGCTTACTTTACTCCACACCATAAATGTGAAACTTTGTTAGGATGTCTGTTACTCTTTTACGCAAAATATTTAGATGAAACTTCACCGTAGGTAAGCATAATCACGCCATCGAAACTAGATAAGGCCGTCAATTGTACTCTCGAATTTTAAATTCTACAATAAAGATAGAATAAATAGCCGTTGAAATTACATTTGAACTTTTGTATCACCTCAGCTTTCGTTATCGGCTACTTCGTGTACAAAACATGCGAAGAAATTCATCATGCTGAAGCGAGAAAGAATCTGAGAGATTTTGACGATGAGGTGGATCCAAATCCTCCTAAAGTTTGCAAAAAATAAATGACAAACTACAGAAAACAAGCCTGAAAACCTAACCATAAGTAGTAATCGGTTACTTTTGTTTTGTACATTTTAATGAAAGCAGTTTTTAATAAAAATATTTAACATATATTTGTCTCCCTAAATTCGAATGTAAATAAATATACGACTTTATAGAGTTTTTTTTTAAGAATGTGCCCTAGGGGTCACCTCCATAGTTTTTACCAATGCTTCGATAGATTAGGAAAGACATTCTGTTACGTAACGATAATGTTATGCGATAGCGTAGGTAATTAATTATAATAATAGGTATAAAGTATGAACCTAATAGGTTATTCAGGTGATTTTTAATAAACTGGATTGATAATATATTCCACAATATTAAACCCACATGGTGCAAGGAAAAATATTGTATAAATATTAATATATAATATGCACTACAGGCTGTTAAGAGTAAATAATAATACCAGATTAAATTAAATAATTATGTATAATGTATATTAATAAAAATGTACAGCTCTTTATAGCAGAATTAAATTGTCTAGAGTATTCATTTATAACATTATGTAAATTACTTCTTTAATTTTCGTAAGTCAATAAAGACAGGATTCATGAAACAATCAAATATGCAGTGTGCTGCGTGATAACATTGTGAGTATATGATTTATGGACATTCCTACACCAGTACATAATTTATTACAAAATATGATTTAAGTGTACATAGATGAAATTTAATATCAAATCTACAACAGTCACAATAACATTAAAATGTCGAGTATATTTCACTTATTTTATACAATATTATATCTACATATTTATCCAATTATCTGTAAATCAGTTTGTACAAATATTATATTGCTTTAAAAATGCTTCGATTTATCAAGAGGTAAAAATGTTCCGTCCTTATTTGTATACAAGAATAAAATTATATCAATCAATAAACATATTCGAGTTAATAAAAAAAACACTTTCACCAAATAGACTAAATGTTATATTATAAGCAGTTGTATCGTAACAATCCGTTGTTTTCATTTGACTATCTATCTAACTACATGGGTATCTTATCTACCAAACTTTACAGGATAATTCGTAATTGTATGTGATTTAAATGTATAAAATCGTATATAATAATTTTAAACGGATTTAACGTACAACCTGTATACAAATTAACTAACTACATTGATAAGCATAACTTAACTAATTTGAACCCTGTTTGACAACAGTGCAAATACACAAAAATCAATACCTAAATTTTCAAAATACTATAAAGTCACTTCTGCAAAAGTTTTTTGTATCTAGCAGTCAGTTAAGTAATCAGTTGACATATTATATTTATCTAATAACAAACAAACGAGTATATCAGGGGGTGTCCAAATTGCACGGATTCCGTTGGCGAGTGATCCAATCCAACAGCATTTAGAACCTAGACCAATTATCGCTTTTAAAAATGCAGTGCGCCGACACTCTGTAAATGTAAACACTAACTTATTTTTACTAGCGACAAATAACGCCTCTTCGATTGTTTAGTGAAGAGGGTTGACTGCCTTTAGATTGTGTCCAATCTTGTTGTTGTCACAAAATTACACTTACCCTTGTAATGGGTCGAGGCTGCGAAGTTCATTAAGATTATTATCTAATTCCGTTTGGCGAATCACGAGAATAGGCTAGAAAATGATGTCAAATTGGTGTTATGACCATGCATAGTGTATATTAAATATACAATATCAATGATAGTAACAACGTTGGACGCACCTAATAATGGGTAAAATTAACAAATATATCAACAAAGTTGTCTGGGCACGGGACAAGACGCACAACATTTATTTTATTTGTGATTGATCAGAACACAATATCAACCCTTTATCTACGGGTGGGCATATAGATACCTATTCACCATTTATAAATTAAAATCCATAAAACAATTAAATAGTAAATAAGTAGGTAGCTGTATACATTCTATTCCAATACACAAGATATGTCTCGTTCTTAGTTATTGACGTTTAAAACTTGAGGCGCATTTTTACAACTGATAGGATAAGCAAGTGAGTGAGAGGTAGCATCATTTTTTTGTCTTCACTTAAGCTTACGCGTACGTATGTAATTGGTGTTTACATTATAATTAACTATAAATAAATAATATAATTTTCTTTTCCCATTAACAGTGGAAACCCGTGAGTTAGGCGATAAGCCTTTCTAATCCTTGATGGAGATGAACTGCGATACAATATCTCATCATCCAATTGTGATAGGAACTTTAATTGTAGAGAAGTTATTTCAGAAAATTCTCTTCCAATGAGAAGTTCATTTTATTTATAGTACTGTTAAAATATAAAAATATATCGACAATTCTTGTGATTTTTTTGTTTGGTGTTTTAATAATAAAAATTGTAAATATTTTTTCAAAAGAGTAATTGCTGAATTTCTTCTTAGGAAAAATTATCTTATTTTTTATATAAATCCTGTGTCTTGTGATCAAAAGTACATTGTTATAAGTATAATCAAATAAATATATATATATATATTATTATTTCTAAATCACGTAAGTAAGTCGGCAACCGTGGTCGTCAATTGCAAAGTTTTTCAACTGCATAGGTACGATATTAAGTAAGGACTTGTGGGTTTTTTCAACGTTTACCGAGACGTTATATGATAAGTATATGACATATAAGGGTCTAAATAGATGCCGAATATACTTGGCGCGCCAAAAGGGAGAACAATCCTCTTGAAAGTACTTCGTAAGGAGTATAATCTAAGACCAGAAACCAGCCCATATCACACTGACCAAGATTTAAGCATTTTCTCTCTTGAAAGATGATAAATATAAAGAAGCGCACAGATATAGATCTATAAGCGACATCTATTTAGACCCATTACTATGGAGTACACCCACCCGTAGTGAATAGATTGATAGTAAAATATAATACCCTATAAACAACACCTTATAACAGCAACAGGGCTTATATATTTGTCTAGAACTAAGTCGTAGCCACTTTGAATAAATATGTGATTATTTGCTATGTTGAAACCCGTTCCTATTTTTGTTATATTCATCGAACATGTCTCGTATATCTTTCAAGGAGCGCTCGATCTGCTTCACGAAGTTTGAGGAACTCTGGAATAAAATTAAATTAATTATACATTTTAAAAATTCAATATAATTATACGCCTGCCATGCCTGTCTCTTCATCATCCAAAGGTTGACTGGTAGATAATGATTATGGCATTAAAGTCCGCCTATGCATATTGTATAGCAGGAAGTATTATTAAATAAATAATTAAATATAATTTATTTGTCATCATCATCCTCCCTTCTCCCATTAGTGATCGGCGTGATGTATATTTCTCTGCCATTTCTTTCTATCAGCCATCATATCTGTATTCACTCCCTTTCTGGTCATTCATCATTCACACAATCCATCCATCGTTTCTTGGGTTTTCCTATCCCCTTGTTACTATCATCAACATTCACAACTATACATCTACAAAGATAAATAAAATTGAAGTGTCTGTTTGTAATTCCAAATTAACAGTTTTTCACTAAATGCATATAAAAGTACGCGCTACCGACAATAAAAACCAAATTTAAAAAAAAATCTCAGACTGTTTGTTTGTTCCGGGTAATCTCTGAAGCGGCTGGACCGATTGTAACGGGATTTTCACTGGCAGGTAGCTGATGTTTCATGGAGTAACTTAGGCAACTTTTATTTATTAAAAATATTAGGGTTCCGCGACAATAAGGAAGAAACTAATACTACGCGGGTGAGACCGCGGGCACAGCTAGTACATTAATAAAACAATAATAATGATTATTAACAGTATGTATGGTTGGCGAATAATAAAACTAGCCTCATTAACTACTGCTTGAATTGGTTAATAAGTGGTTTATCTTATTTTCATTAACATAATACTTGTGACGTTTACAGACGAGTCAATGCATGCTTGACGGATAATAATACTTACTGCAACAACTTCCATCGAAAGCTAAACAAAAAAATATATTTTCATCCCACCATCTCGGAAAGAGTATTTTTAATCTTCAATATCTGAGTGGAATAGCCGTTTTTATTCTCTAGAGGATAAAGTAACTTGAATTTAGAACATCGTGTGCACTAAGTTTGTGAATTAAAAAGATTATTGTGTTATACTTACCTGTTATAATGTAGTAATTAATACCTAAACTGAAATAAAAGTGTACCTATCTTGTGATTGTAAACGTTTTTTTTTGCATTTAGTCATTTCCTCGCTGAGTTGGAATGAAAAGTTACGTGTTGCACTCGAGTGCAAAGATTTTTCACCTCGTGCTCTTTTGATTGATTGAACTTGAAATTGAACACGCGGTTAAAAAGCAACTTTGCACTCTTGTATAACAAATAACTATTTTCACTCAGTATACTGCCACTTAATATAATACAATGTTCGTGCAAATACATAAATTGCAAGGCCCTATAATATAAACACACATGCACTTGCTCCGGAGTGGTTAAACGCCAGTGCTGCAAGTTTAAACTCAGGGGCAGATGTATGTGACGTATATACATCTGTCACTTTCGCACAACTGAATTATCATTGCAACAGCTCATGGTTGGGTGGCCCCAGGTTTTTTTTGCGTTTATCATCGACAAAATATTTTTTTTACTCGTCCTGCTTTCGAGGTGTGAGACTCAAACCCTATCTACGTTTAGTTATTATACGTATGTACATACATTGTAATTTTAAGCAGTATGGAAACTACGCCTTTTTTCTATATATTAGAACGTATGCTCGATTGGAGCGCTTGGTTGTCAATATCAAACTTAAGGATATATTTTGTCAAAAATATCTGTAAAACACCTAAATTTCGTATACACCATTGACCGTCACGTTACACCCCCAAATGACAGCATTGCTACTCGGATCCAGCTCCCTAGCTCATCCCCCGCCACGCCCTAAGCCGAGGTCCGAGCCCCGCATTAAAACATTAAATACTTTTTTTTAAATTTAAGTTTAAGTTCGGCTGGAGGCCCTTGGCTCTCGCCCTTTAGTCCGGTTAAGCAGTGGAGGTAACTCCCCCCTACCAACTGCGAGAGACCATATAGAAAAAAAGACAGCACTGCGAGATGCTTAGAATTTCGTCGATGTGTCTGTGTGAGTGTGCAGTTTCCATACTGCTTAGTAAGCTTATATTTATACTGTGTGTATCCACTTACAGTGATAGAACAGCTCTTCTTGCTGGAGACGTGGAAGAAGATGGTATCTTCGCCGACGATGATGTATGAGACGCCGTAGCCGTCGTCTGCTACGGGCCCGAAGCCGCCGCCCGCGCTCACGCACTTGGGGTGCTTCTTCAGATCCAACATGCTCGTTTGACCTGGATCAAGTGTAATTAGGAATTGCGTTATCTTAACAGATTCTTTGCGTATGACGCGCCTTGCACGAGCAGTGTAACTAAATATTAGTTCCTCATCAGTGTCCGCCGCAACGAACTGGTAAAATATGAATTGCTATTTCCTTTGACAATTACTTTTCTGTTGAAACGCATCGTTCTTCAAAACCGCGTTAGCTATCTTGGTACGATTTTTACTAATGTAGGAGTTGGAAATCTGATAAGTTTTTCGTCTGATAGTTAAAATATACCATATTATAATTAGTGATAGTAGAGGACTTAACTGTAGTAGCGTTACCTTATGATATGATTAAAAAAATCTTACCATGCGGCGTTTGACTGGTGGACAGTCTCCAGGGTTCGTTGAACACCTCTTGGAGGAAGGGCGACTCCAGTTCCAAGTACTTCGAGACGACATACAAACAGAACATGTGGCGGTCGATGCCGCGGCCGGCCATCGCGTCCTGGTACCCCAGCTGGTGTCGCTGGCTCGCCTTCATGAACAAATCCATGCGCTCAGCGATCTACCGTCAAATGAACAGAGGGACTCTTTAATTACAATTTATACATACATGGATTACACCCACTCGTCTCCGAAGGGATATGCAGAGTTTTGCACATTGAAATTTCGTGGGGCAAATCCGGGCATTAATCCTGACCCCTGCTGGGAAATTACAGATGGAAAAGACCACTAAACTATCGAGGTAGTCTCATGATCCAGGGTTAAAAATAATTATGAATAATGAGTACTGTGTATTGGGTTTTACCCGCTTAGAATGAACATATAAAAGTAGCCCAAGTCCTTGTAACCAGTAGTAGTAGTATCTGAAACCATTAAATTTGGATTCAGATACTAGCCGGAACAAAAAATCGGCAAACGAAATTAAAAAAAAAAATTATTTAAGTACGCCTATACCTACATACATATGTATTTAATGAAAAGCTGTGTATTTGGAATTACAAACAGACACTTCAATAGTATTTGCGTGTGTATATATATACATTACCGATGCATTAGGGTTGACCATAGCCTTCACCCAGGCGGCGCTCTCGATGGTACACGAGCGTACGGTCTCCGTGCGACCCTCGCGGAACAGCCGCGTCATAGATGCTTCGTACGTCAGGCAGAACCGGCTGGCGTCACGATAGTATGACAGCTGCAGTACTAGTTGAATGAACGCGTCCGGAGACACCCGACATTTCTTCATAAAACCTACACACAGATAAACTCAATATAATTATATCTTAAAATAGTATAAATTGAAGTCACCATTTCCATCAAAATTATTTACAGTTAGGCACCTTGTATATTACTTTTTATAGGGCCTGAATTGAATTAGGTATTTGAATTGAGTTCGTCACGAATAAGACGATCTTAACGAAAATATGCCCAGTTCGTACTTAAATACAGATACGTAAGAAAATGTCATGTTCGTACGAACATGACATATTTTCTTACGTATCTGATTTAAAAGCATTTTGATCATCAGAGATGAGCACTTTCAAATATGTGGCTCATCACGTTAATTATGCATAGATGTTGTGGCAATTAGAACTTCAGTATAAAGCGTGTATTGCATTATAGTAGGGGAGCCCACGATGCTAAATGGGGATTTACTCGAGCGTCATAAAGATCTATTGGGTTGCAAGCTTAGATGATAATAAGAAAAGAATGTCATATAATGTATACCTTTTCATCGGTGGGGGAAGCGGCTATAGCTATAGCAAATTTGTAAAAAAACTTATGTTATGTGGACATACTCGAGCGCGTCAGATATTGATGGCATAAATGTCCAACGTATTTTTATTAATGAATGTATGTTAATTTGATAGTTTGCATGATGGGGGTGGTCGTATGAAAGGGTTGAAAATGAAAAAAAAAAAATTTCTTAGGGGGTGTTAAGTGAACCTTAAATAAAGCTCTCATGCAATAATCAGACGATTTCGAAATAGACGCAAAATCGCGGCCATTATTATAATATGAAAAAAAATTCGCCATTTTGAAATACTCAAGCGCGTCAGAATAAGATATATATGGTTTATCTTTATTTCCTAAACGTCTTGTCTCATAATTTGACGATTATCTAGAGGGATTCGCTAAATCTGATCTAATTTTTTTTTTTTTTTAATTATCCTTTATACTGGACGCGCGGCCTTACTTATGAGGTTCATATTTGGTGGAGGTACTTAACCGGGTACAAGGTATCCCCCTGTATATTAATCTGCCGCGCTTTAGGAAAACACGAAATCCCCGCTTGGGCTCCCCTACTATTACCTGTGTCTAATTAGTGTAATTGGTATTGTAATTATTGAATAAATAAATAAATAGCGTTAGCTCATGGAAGTGAATTCCGTGTACCTTTCCCGTACTGAGTGTACATGAGTATTCTGAGGTCGACGTCGTTGAGTAGTTTCTGCGCGACGCCGTACGAGACATCGATGGCTTTGAGAAGATCATCATTCTGCAGGTCCCATTGTAGACGGATCGGTGCTGGCGGCGGCGTGTCTACTGTTCCCTTCGTGTTGCCGTCCGGGGCGTATCTGGACATAATGATATTTATTTAGCATGGTAAGGCAGCGTATCTAGACATTACAACATTTATTTAGCATGGTAAGGCAGCGAATCTAGACATTACAACATTTATTTAGCATGGTAAGGCAGCGTATCTAGACATTACAACATTTATTTAGCATGGTAAGGCAGCGTATCTAGACATTACAACATTTATTGAGCATGGTAAGGCAGCGTATCTAGACATTACAACATTTATTTAGCATGGTAAGGCAGCGTATCTAGACATTACAAAATTTATTTAGCATGGTAAGGCAGCGTATCTAGACATTACAACATTTATTTAGCATGGTAAGGCAGCGTATCTAGACATTACAACATTTATTTAGCATGGTAAGGCAGCGAATCTAGACATTACAACATTTATTTAGCATGGTAAGGCAGCGTATCTAGACATTACAACATTTATTTAGCATGGTAAGGCAGCGTATCTAGACATTACAACATTTATTTAGCATGGTAAGGCAGCGTATCTAGACATTACAACATTTATTTAGCATGGTAAGGCAGCGTATCTAGACATTACAACATTTATTTAGCATGGTAAGGCAGCGTATCTAGACATTACAACATTTATTTAGCATGGTAAGGCAGCGTATCTAGACATTACAACATTTATTGAGCATGGTAAGGCAGCGTATCTAGACATTACAACATTTATTTAGCATGGTAAGGCAGCGTATCTAGACATTACAACATTTATTTAGCATGGTAAGGCAGCGTATCTAGATATTACAACATTTATTTAGCACGGTAAGGCAGCGTATCTAGACATTACAACATTTATTTAGCATGGTAAGGCAGCGTATCTAGACATTACAAAATTTATTTAGCATGGTAAGGCAGCGTATCTAGACATTACAACATTTATTTAGCATGGTAAGGCAGCGTATCTAGACATTACAACATTTATTTAGCATGGTAAGGCAGCGTATCTAGACATTACAACATTTATTTAGCATGGTAAGGCAGCGTATCTAGACATTACAACATTTATTGAGCATGGTAAGGCAGCGTATCTAGACATTACAACATTTATTTAGCATGGTAAGGCAGCGTATCTAGACATTACAACATTTATTTAGCATGGTAAGGATATGGACATACATTTATTAAGCCTAGCAAGGCCACGAGACTTCTTTTATAAGGTGGACTGGCTCTCCCATGGCACCAGTCTTCTTTTATACAAGTAAGCTGGACTGGCTCTCCCATAGAAAATTACAACTACTTTTTGTGGCGATTTGAATTCATCTTACCCTATCTCCAAGTCGCACCAAATGACGTACTCCCACAAGTGGCCCATGACCGGTGCATCCGCCCTGAAACAATGCATTCGTTAACAAACACCTCAAAAGTCAAAATATTTTTATTTGATTAGACTTCTTAAAAAGTACTTTCAAATCATTAGAAATCCATTTAGAATTACTTAAAAATCCATTAAACAGGGTTATAAATGTTACTACCGGGTTCGGAAGGTTGCTTTTGTTGAGAAGAACCCAGCAAGAAACTCAACATTAGCTCTTTTAAAAAATAAAAACTTCAACATTATAGATATCTAACGCCACACTTTATACCTGAAAGATGAACCCAGATTCACATGACATTGCATTTCTACATTGAAGGTGACATGCGTACATACAAATGTATACTTATGACGCATCCTCTTACAATGTTTAGAAAAATATTGGTAGGCTTAGATTTGATGGAAGGGATTCTTGTATTGGAGCCACTTACCATGTGTGTTCCGCGTTGAAGCCAACCTGTAAAATCGAAAAAGAAATATTATTGCATGGAAATATCGTAGCAAACCTTAACCTATGTCTTTCACTTCAGAATCCCTCCATACGTATGCTCACGTCTGTATTCCACGAAGGGGTAGACAGAGGTGCAGTTGTAATAACAACACCAACTTTTCACCGAAGATGATTTAGTGCCCACGTGACAAATGGTGAGTCTATCGCCGTCTCATGCACTTTACATACGTCTTTGAATTACTGCTCGGATATATGCAGGTTTCCTCACTATGTTTTCTTTCACCGTAAAACATGTGGTGTGAAATCACTGCTGCATAAGTTTTCTAGAAAACCTCATTGGGGCAGGCCGCTGGGATTCGAACTTGCGTCACATGCCTACCAGGCGACTCAAACTCCACGGCTACCACGGCTCTTAAAGGTCCCTAATAAATAAATAAACGTTGAAACGTGTCAAACCCTATACTTGAGGTGTCGTCCGCGTCTCCAACTGCGTGAAACAAGTACACCTAACATGTTCCTTATTATAGTACTTACGTATCCATTGGTGCTGAAGCAGAGGTTGAACGACTTGTCGAACCAGCGGTCGTGTCCTTTTCCATGGAGGAGAATACGACCGAACTGGTCGAGCTTCGACGGATCGTTGGTGTCGTAGCCGTACTCTTGGTCATCTGTAACGTAACGTTAACGTAACTATAAAGTACAATCAACTAACAACCTGAGAAGAACCGAAAAGGTATAATTAACTACTAAGTCTTTTCTTATAGATCTCCCAATAACCCTATTTTGTTTACTAGATAATATATTATTGTACCTTATTACTTCATGTTGAATGTAAAACAATAAAAAAAATTACATTTGTGGTTTTTAATAGACTAACCACAGACTACAAATTCTTTAGGTTTCCTTCCTTCGTTTTGGCTTTTCTTCATACGTTACTGTTGTAGATATAATGCCTCCAGCTACTTTTTTCACCGAAGAATAGGGCCAACGTGGCAGATGGCGAATCTATGCCATCTCAGGCGCAATAAGCCGACCTTCATCTCAGACATATGCAGAATGCATTTATCTACAATGGCTTCTATCACCTTGTTTTTTCATAAGTATAATTTTAGAAGAACAATGCATTCAAACCGCCACCATAATTATGTATTGAAATGGCGAGTTCAATTTATACTATCAATATATGGCAACATTGTGTGTATTTCATTTAAGATTAAGTCTGTGTCTAGACTTTTAATAAATACAAACAAACATTGTAGAGTACATATAAATCGTGCGCAGATAACGTATGGCAAGTCCAAGTTATCAATATATTGAGGCCAGTGATATTTTATTATCATCAGAAGGTCTTATCTTATCATCAAAGTACAATTATTATTGGATCTTGAGATATTTCCGCAGTTTACATAAAAAAATAATATTCTTCTTCTGCTATCCCAGAAAGGACCCAGAAGGGCCCCCGAAGAGGGAAGCAGTGGTGTTATAAAACAGATGGTAAATCCGCCATTTTACATACGTGTATCAATTTATTTTCATGCATAATTATTTTTTCCTATGTACAGTGTTTTCACACCACGTGTTTTACGGTGAATGATAACATCGTGAGGAAACCTGCGTATGTCTGAGAAGTAATTCAGATGTATAGTGCCTTAGACGGCGATAGAATCACCATCTGTTTGTTATAATAACACCCCTGCCTACTTCTTCTGGGAATACAGGCATATGTATGTATGTATACTATTAAGCAGGTTTTCCTTGGCGATAAGGCCTGTAGCCCGATTCAAGAAATGAAATAAGCAGTGTTATCGTAGCGACTTTGTCGTTGACAACGTTTTCGTAAAAAAATGACGTTTACATAGTATCTATTCAAGGTTGGAATGGTAGTGTTACCAAGGCAGACGTTGAAGGCGGCCCGTTCGATGCAGTGGAGGGAGGTGCGGTTGTGTCCGCGGTTGAACATGGTCTGTCTGATATGCGCCCAGTGGGACCGCTCGCCGGCCGTCAGCGCCGCCAGACGCTCCTCACCGACCAACGGTGGGGATTTGTCATCTAAGATGTGTTGAATTTGTCTGCAACACCACAATTATACACGTTATTGTGAGATACTAGCTGTGCACCAGATTGACAAACAGTATTGTTTATCCTTGCAAAAGCTGTAATTTTGGATGATAAACATTTATTGATTGCATAACGCAATCATAATAAACATAATGCAATCGATATATGACGACGATATTAGACTAGACTAGAGAGCCAAGTTCGAATCCCAACGGGGCAGTTATGTACAGTGATTTTCGCACCACGTGCTTTACAGTGAAGGAAAACATCGTGAGGAAACCTGCATATGACTGAGAAGTATTTCAAAGACTATGTATGGTGCCTGAGACGGCGACAGACTCACCATCTGTCACGTTGGCACTTAACCATGTTCGGTGCAAAGTGGGTGTTGTTATTACAACACCTCTGCCTACCACTTCGGAGAATATAGGCGTGAGCATATATGATTTAGACTTTTTCATAAGAGGTAGCATATATCACTAGCTTGCCGAAACATAATTTATGCAACAAACACCGCGGTGAAACCGCGGGGCACAGCTAGTTCGTAATAAATAGACAAATATTATCATCAAACTGTATATGCACATGTAGTGAATCAGTGATACGCGATCAGTGCGATCACATGTGACCTCGCACATAAGGAAATAGCAATTGCCAGTGCAATCTACGCATATGTACTAGGTTGAGCTAATTGCATAACCCGAGCGGTGCGGCTACTTTCAATCAACGTTTCAAGGGCTACGCGATACAATGTTTCTTCTACTATGTTTGTATAATGTTACTGTTCAATTAATTATGCTTGAATGTAATATAGAATCTCTTATATCTGACTTCGCCTCTTATTGTTAAATTTGGAATATATTTAAATGCATCGAAAATCTTAATAATTTGTGAGAAGCCGAGACACAAGGCTTGTTCATCTCGCTTTTAGTAAAAAAAATGCTAAATGTGGGTCGCACTGAGGATTTCGAACAACAATGTAATTCTGCCGTTGAAAAACCGTTTTCCCAAATAATAATGACACTCGCAAGACATTTAATTAATATTTTTTGTCAGCTGCAAGTAATATGCTAGTTGCCTAAATTTGATTTATTGCTAATTCATATACCTTAGTATCCATTATGCAGGGAATAAATTTATTTTTTTGAAAATATATCGATTTTCAATTTGTATTTCGCATGTAAAGAAATGAAATGAAATTTCCCCCGAAAACGCTCGGTAATGTCATGGCGTCGTGTGTGACGTCAAGGCGTGTGCAAAACAGCTGTTCGTGTATGGCGATTGTTGATATTTCGTGATAAAAAATGAAACCGTCGTATTATAAGTACTGTATGGTGCCCCAGTGTAAAAGCACAAGCATTAAAACGCCAAACATATTATTTATATTTGTCCCAAAAGATAAAACCATGAAACAATTACTAACGCTCTTATCTACGAAAGTTTCAACACAACAGCTTAGGGATGGCGATCTGAGATCTATTAATCGAAGAATCGATTTTTCGAGCCAAATAAATCGATTTTTTAAATCGATATGTAACACTGAATCGATATTTCACCCTAGAGAATCGTCACTCGATTTTCTCTATTCACGACACGATTTTCATCTATTCAGTAGTTTTAGAATTAAAATTTGAAACCATTATTTTTTTTGTTAAAATTTTTACTTAATATAACAAATACATTTAGAAAATAAAATTATGTCTTCTTTTTTACCTGATACTGTTATAAAAATGATTGTGATCATCGAATTTCTTGAACTAAAAATAATCCCTGATTTTTTATGCTTTATGATTGCTTATGATCGCTGACATTGTAAATGCAGACAGGAGAAATAATGGATTTTTTAGAAATCGATCTTTTTGACCTCGATTTTTTTATGAATTGATTCATCAAGTTACGATTCGAATCGATTTAAAAATCGATCTTTTTTGGAAAGAATCGTCATAGGCACTATGTCTTACACAGGTTGACGTAACGCTTCCTGATTGGTGTTCAATATATATTGGTGTTCAAGATAATTTTGCTTTGACTGGCTGGAATTTGCCATGCTCACATATATTTGTAATATTTTTTTTTTTTAGTTTTTATTTTTGACAATTGAGCATTGGAACTGTGTCCATGGGCTTATAGTTGCTTGAGTGATTTATTATGTATTTTTTAAAACTGTATAATATTCTTTAACGCGTTCGCTGCTGAAGCTAAATAAAAAGTCATTACCCTGTGCTACACAATCGGACCTTACACCAGTGCGTCAAACGCATATCGTTGTACAAATACGCTTTCGCTCTGTGCTAAAACCTCAACATAGCGTCGACGTAAGGTGTTCCCCAGTGCTATTCGGCGCTTCTGCGCGTTTGACTATTGTTATTGCGGGTCGTAAAACACTCGCTTATTTATGACAGGTAATAAAAACATGCGTAAAGGAAAAGGGTCGGTACCTATGTACCTACCTACTGTCTACTAGTTCTTGGGAGTGTGAAACATTATTTAGTTACAATAAAAAAGTACAATCCTACATCGGTAGATGGCGATAGTGTAAGTTACAGTAGGATTATGAATTTAAAGTAAAGAACGAACGATATGTCAATGTGACATGAGTCAGAAACAAGACGATACCGGTAATTTGAATTCTTGAATCTACCGTTTTTGATAGAATCATGAACAAAACGAATTTTAGATACATATAGATAAATTATATAATATAGGTTAAGAACCTATCTCAATCCTACCAATATTATTTAGATTATTACACACATTCGTAAACCCACACACACACTAGCCATCTGATATATTGTTATTATAAGTTGAAACGTTATACAGACTTTCTGCTGTTTATTTCACAGATAACAAAAAAAAATTTTTTGTTTTTATTAATCCTTTATCCGTGAGTGTGTATTACCGCAAGAATTATTACAGTTAAAATAATGTTACGTCCCTACTGTACTGTATCTTAGTTTTAATAAAAAAAATTATTAACAAAAATTATCCCATGACTATTGACCGTTGTCTTTAAAATATGGCATCTTAAAAAAAAATTTAAAAAAATCATTTTTACCCGATTGGCGAGTACTGGACATGATCACATGCCAACTATAGCTACGCAGCTGCGTATATATACCTACAACTCAGTAGCCGGGTTGTAGGCACACCCATAAATTATTTCGTTCCCCGATTTGTTAATATCAATGTAGGTAAATCCCGTATCTGTTATAAATAGCAATGGTGGGTAAGGGCCTTTACAATTTGGTCTTATTTAAACAATAGACGCGCAGAGTCGGCCGTAGCACACAGTGAAGGCACAGAAATTTGTATGGACTCACATAAGCGTCGTTAGCATATAGGAAAGTTCGGATAAACGCGCAGGAGCGTCGGTAGCAGCGAATGCGTTAAAAGAGTAATTACTGAGTTTCTTGCCAGGTTCTTCTCAGTAAGAGCAACCTTCCGAACCTGGCGGTAGCATGTATAATCCTGTGTAATTGTGTCATTCTGACGATTTGAAAGTACTTTGTATAAAGTCTAATCGAATAAAGATATAAAAAAAAAAAAAAAAAAATAATGTCACGTGACTTAATGCTTAAATTTCCATAACTTGTTTCGTGAAAATATCAACAATCTTTTAATATTTCATTGAATTTTGTATATATCAAAATACAGAAATACAATTGTAGACCATTTAATCCATTCTATTTGTTCTTAGTGGAAACATGCCTATTATAGAACTCAGTATTTGCTATTAATTTCAACTTATGATACTTTCACACGTGTCTGAGAAAAAGTTCTTCACAGATAGACAATGCAGTACGGGTAAGTCTGTCTCTGTCTGTATGGCGCGAAGCGAATAACATAGTATATATATATTAATTCTTTATACCATCATGTATACCTACCTATAAATGAATGAGTCTACCTTATTCCTCTGCACTTTGTAACTGCTATATTTGGAAACTTGTAATTGGTATTTATATTCTAACTTTAACTACTATGTTTAATCTAGCTGTAAGTTTCCTGAACATAATAAAATAGAACATGCGCAGTATCCCTATATATTATTTTTGCTGCGCGCTCGCAATTCGTGATGATATGGCTAGAATGGGAGTGAATACAGATATGACGGCTGATAGAGAGAAATGGAAGAGAAGAACACATTGCGCCGACCCCAAATAACATGGGATAAGGGCAGGAAGATGATGCTCGCAATTCGTGACGGGGCTTGTAATTATATAAAGGTTCCCATTTTTCTAACGGATAGAACGGTAATATTTTTTTTAACGTTTACTTACACTTGTATCTCGGCAGGTTTGAGCAGGCGTCCTCTGTTGTAGACCATAAGTTTGAAGTATCGTCCCTTGTGGTAGACAGTGATGTGTGATGAGTCTTCGTAGTGGACGATCTTGTCGGTCTCCACTCCAGGCACGCGCACCGTGTTGAACAGCCGCTCGTATTGCCACGAACATAGCGGGACCATGTTTTGAAGCATTATCTATAGGGACAACATAAATATCAACACTTACTAGGCTAGAGATCAATACAGATGAAGAAATAGAAGTGTCTGTTTGTTATTCCTAATTAACAGCTTTTCACTCAATGCATCAGTATATTCGGTTCTTATATGAAAAAATATTCTGTCTGTCTGCCTGTTAGTTCCGGCTAAACGGCTGGACCGATTTTAACGGGACTTCCACTGGCAGACAGTCGATGTTACAAGGACTAACTAATTTAATGTAAAACAATCAGGTTATCGCAAAAAATTAAGCCACGCATGAAAATTTTTATCACACTTTCTGCAATAATTTTCACAGACGGATTTAATGCCATATATACTATATTCTCTATGTACAAGATATAATATATTTGCCTGCTTCGTTGGTCTAGTGGTTGCAAAACGCTACTGCGGAACACGACATAATTTGTTCGATCCCTGGTTCGACCAGTGTTTTTTCCAGCTCTAATTCTCCACTAGCACCCCGGGGTCTGGATAAGTGCCCTGTTAATGGCAATAGGCTGGCACCTTATTACATGGGACTTAAACATAATTAACGAGATGTAGGTGTACTTTCAATACACCACTGCCAAACCCTTCAGAGACTACAGCTGTGAACATATACGTATTTGTATGTAACTTATATGTACCGGTTCTAATTCCTGACTGTCGATAAGTCTTCTGAACTTAAGGCAGAGGTATATGATGACAGCCGCGCGCGCAGACTGGACGTTGGTGCGCCTGTCCAGTATGGCGTCGGTTCCGTAGAAGTTGGAGTTGACCATCAGGGGTGAACGACCTCGCAAATACACGTACTCTTCCCACCAATCCGACACGTAGTTGCTTGACCACCTGGAAGACTTCTCATAAAAAACTTTGGATCTAAAATGTGACCCAATTTGTTCCTAAGTTATGTATGTTACTTCTATGCAGTATTCACTGCTATGTTTTTGTCTACACATTTTACTATATAGAAGAACATAATTTTAGTTCTTTCGTAGCGAGTAGGCTCTGAAACACTTGAACCGATTTTATACATTCTTTCTTCGATTCAATAGAATGTTTCATTATAGCTGAGTGATAGCTATATTAGTGCAATTATAATATAAGAAATCACAAGGTATAATGAGATATATATAGATCATAATGAGCCGAACCTTGTATTTGATCGTTATATAAATGTGACAGCAAATAAATATATTTAATTGTTACACCATTGTTCATCTTAAACATAGACTTTGGTAACATCATTTCTATTCCGTATGACCTCCTTTCTGTATACAAGACGGATTTCGATAAGGAAAGAGGAATTTAATCGAGCACACACGCATCTAATTATCTTTATTGATATTGTATCAAAGTGCGGATTATTTGTTTACAATACATTTTATGCATTGGATTAGTTCAATGCCATATCCGCAACGTAGATAGTTCTAAAAAGTTGATTCGCGACATCATTTGATGACATCATCAATGACGACAAAATAGATGGTGAATCGATTCCCATTATAAACACTAAAGATATATCTTTGAAATTATTCTCATATTTACAGGTTTCCTCGCGATGTATTTCAAATTTCAACCAAATCTGTCCAATTGTTTGAGTATGAAGGATTCACATTTATGATTAGTTATCCTCGTGACAAGTGGGATGGTGCTTTTCTCGGTCCAAGATCCATTGCTATTCCGCATAGCAATGCTGGCTTCTTGGCATAATCCCGTAAGGCAAGTCTGGGTCAAGTTTTCTATTAGTAATTAGTAACAATAGGTACTTTCTCGTAAATATAATTTAGTTTGTTCAATAAAGTTACATAATATGTAAAATTTCCCACTGGTTGACTTATACACATCAATGCATAGCCTAAACCGCTGGTTCTAGAGACATGTAAATTGGGTGTTATTTCTCAATAACTCTTTCTTAATCTCCTAAGAGTTTTCCGAAACTCCACCCCTGAGTGGTTTAAATGGGGGTTCAAAGTTTGTATGTGATTAATGGTTATTGTGAAGATACTTACCATGATTTCAATACGAGGTATCTCTGCAGTTTAACGGCAATGGTCTCCTCAAACTCCTTGGCTAGCCGTTCCACTCTTTTGTAATTATCATCATCCAACAACGGACGAACACTTATCAGGTACTAAAAAAGAAAATATATTGAAACAATTAACAAATCTAGATACCACATTCTCTAAAGCCATATTACAATTAAATTTTATCTGCATTACTTAATTATCCTACTTATAAGCCTCTATATAATGTCATAAGTTACTATTTACTAGAGTTGCTAAGTATTCAATCTACCGTTAAGACTAGTCGATGTTATATCAAGAAGCAGTATGGATTGAGTATGTATTAAAAGGACAACCTGAAATTTTCAATGTTATCCATGTCCAGCGAGACACTGATGTCTGCTTTAATTGTAATGCGAGAAAACAGTAAATTTCAATTAACGAACTAAACTAAGCACGGTGATAAACGCCCATATTTCGAGATATAAACAGGGTAGCTCACAGAATACAAAGATGCTTTCTTATATGACTATATGATGGATGCTATACACCGGATATATTAAAAATCTATCCAATAACCAGTTTATTAAGCATGTGATTGACATTTCACAATCAATATACTCAAAAATCAAACAAATACAGGCCACTTTTACCCTGATGCGGAATAAAGAATTACCCGCATTGCCCTAGTACATAATTTCACTTTCGTCCCATATATTTTAGACAATTTCTCACCCGTTTCATTGTGTCTTTGACTGCAGGCAGTGGCAGTCTGGGCAGCGACCCCTGGAAGCTGTATAACTTGGGCTTGTTCCAGCCTGAGAGCACCTTCACGATGCTCACCCAGAGCTTTGTCTTCAGCGATATCTTAGACCCTGGGGCGCGCGACTCGTACATCCAACCCTAAATAGGAAACAAACAAAAGCTAGGGGAGGGATCTCTTGTAAATCCACCTTACAAATGCTTACAGTCAAATATCGCTAAGTTCCTAAAGTAAATAGTGTTAGGTTCCTGCAGTGGGAAAAGTCGCCAGAGCTTGTGCAAGACCAATGAAGGCACTGTGCAAGTGATATGCTGATTTTGTCATTATGTTGGCACGGCAATTGTTTTTATTATAAGCTTAGCCACACGCGAGTGACATATTTAGTGTAGCAAGCATTCATTAGCAATGGACAATTATCATTGTCTATATATCATCATATTATATTGTCATTGTAGACCTGCCTACTTCTAAACCACCTGATAGAATAGTTTTGCCATTAGTGAAGTGTTTGAGTAGGTATAAATATTTTAGCAATTAGTTAATTCAAGCATTAATATATATTTAACTAACTATTGTGAAAGCAATATTTATCAAGTACAAGACTAAAAACATTTGAGGTCTGTAAGCAAAACAATGTGAATGGTAAAATAATATAGTGTGTATATTACCTTGTACATGAGCAGCAGCTTAAGCAGGTAACGCATGAGGAATATGACTGAAAGCCACATTGTGAGAGCTGCCAGCAAGCAAGCCACTACTTGCCATAACGCCGAGTTACTGAACAGGAAAAACAACTGCTAAAGTTCTAGGCAGCCAAACAATATTACTTCTGTATGAAAATCTGTATCCTGTTCAATCCTACCTGAGATTCATTATCCAGTTTTTCTAAATTAGTCCCTATTGGTATGTCAATCAACGAATATGTAGTCCTGAGATTGATTCAACTAAACAGCGAGTATTGATTTAGCTTTAGTAAAATGATACTTATTACAAACCAACAGGGCTATTTATTCATTGGATAAGGTATTAATTGCAATTATAACATAAAACTGTTGCTTACCTAGGTAGGACGGTTAATATTTTTTGTACTAATCCGAATGGTATGTGAAAACCACCAAAATGCGCAGCGACCAACAATGTCCACAAAAAGTACAGGGACTGAAGATGGCCCGGGTACACGCCATTATGGAAACTATTCTGTGGAGTAGAAAATATATTTTACTATGATAATGAACAAGCAATAAATTAGATGTATGTCTAGTCAGTCTGATTATTATCTGATTCTTTTGTACATTTTCCAGAGGCAAAGATTAGTCTTTGACTAACTGTTCGCCACATGCATGCCGAACATAATTTGTTATGCTTTGTTCACACTCATAAATCTCTTCAAACACTTTATTCGGTTACAAGTGCTCCATTGACCTTTAAAATAATTGAACTTGAACACATGCATGAAATACCTAAATGTTTCTTTTATTTAATAATCGCCTGACTCCATTTACTCATTCTTTTGATAATTCCAAACCATCAGAAATTACTAGAATAATATACACCCGGAGGTATGTTAATACCTCCATGTATTGATTCATTGAGCATACAAATACTTCGACGATATTTTTTTTTGTAAATGTAACAATTATCATCAAAGGTACTTAATTAATTTCAATGTCCTACATAAATTGTAATTATGTGCTAATTACTTGGACATTACCAAATTAGATTTTGGATGTCTTTGTTACTGTTTGTTTTACATTCCGCGCGGCGTCGAAACTATACGAGTAGGTACCTAAATATATTATATAAACAGTTAATTAGGAATTTCAAAAAAATCTGCTATAATACACCTCTATCCACTACTTATTACAATTTTAGTCTTCTCCATCTTGATATGAGTCTTCCTACAAACTCGGCATCTTTTTTATACTTCAAAATTTTTAGACAAAAAAACATAAAGTACGGCCCTTAAATAACTCAAATGAAGGTTCCTACTTTCAAATAAAGGCTTGATAGACCTAGCCACCTAGCCTGTTATCTATATCAGTCAGTCACAGCATGTTTATTGATAAGGCAAACTAGGAAGCAGTAGTAACAAGACCTTCAAGGTAACAAGGTAAGTGGTAAATTACAGGTAGTTACATACTCTGAACCGCGCCAATCGCTTCTTCCACGACCTCACTCCCGACTCCCAGACGAGGTACAGCACTTCCCGGTCAAAGTTCACATCCCATCCGTCGTGTGTGATCGCGAACGAGAATGCCACCGCAGAATGCGCTTCCGCCATGGTGTTGTGCTACCTTTAATAAAACAAGTTAGGTCTGCTTTAGTTTTAGGTACTATGGCAAAGTATAAGATCTGGGACCTTACCATGAGCTCTTATTGCCATGATAGATGTGCTGTCGCGAATTCTAATTAGACTGGTAAGTGGTAACTGCGCATATATTTTTATTCGCGACCCACCATGCAGACTTACAAAGACCGATCATAAAATGACTACTGCATATTGAAGGTCAGCTCTCATAGCAGTCATAGCTCGTGACGGCACCTGTTTGACTCATATTATGAGACTGATGTATAAGACGTGTGTACAACTGTCACAGATAAGCTATCATTGCAATAAGAGCTCATGGTTGGGACTCTGGTATTTATAAAATTCGAGCGTGTTGTGTTAAAGTGTGAGCCAAGGGATTGCCAGAGCTGAAGACAGTGACCATGAGTGTAGATTAGAGCAGAGCTGAACTGTTTGCAGAGTGTACAGAAATGGGTGTCCATTATTTCAAACTTTTGTATAAACAATTGAATCAATGTGTCACTAGATGTTTGATAACTGTATAATGACCAGCTTTCGGGGTTGGCGAGCGTAAACAAGACATTGTGCATCAATAATGTAGATTGACAGTTGTTCAACAAAAGAGTACAGTGAATGTGACTGAGAGCAATTCAATGCCGCTCATGCTGATACCTATTTCCTCTTAGCATACAACTTCCGAGTATTTTCTGGTGTTTACCAACACACTAAGGGATTTTAAATTTTTGCAGTCAATTAATATAAAGTAATGGCAACATTACTAATGAACTTTCAACTATACTACACAACAACACGGATCAAAAAACATTAGCTTACTATTTGGTGCTCTGTATGCTTATTTGCCACCTTACAAAATCACAATTGCTTCTGGAATGCACATTATTATCACAACAAAGTAACTTTCTTACAAGTACCTTCCTACATGATAAAATATAAATGATCTCTATTTCATATGAGTTATTCAGAACAAGGGTTCGTTCATTACCAACTATGCATGCAATGAATTTACCTATACAATTTTTAAAATAAACATAAAAAATTTTGCATTTATACTTGTGCATAGTTCTATTTAATGGGACATCTTATAATTCATGAAACTCTACTTTGGCTTTTGGTAATGTAATTCTTTACCACAGCCAATAATTTTATGCACACATAGAATACTGTATAGAATCTCACAATAAAATACTACTGTGAATAATGCACGGTAATTATTTATAAGTTAGGCAATTAGCGAGTGACTATTAGTGTTGGTCATGTTATTGGCTGCAGAATCTGCTTACCATCAGATTGACTGTACCTTTGACTTGTTTTAAATTTGAGTAAGCACTCAGGTACCCTATCAAAAATGTGAAATACAAATTAAAAATAATTCTACACCAAGAACTTCTCTAAGGATTCATATTACACAGGTGATATATTATACAGGTTTCCTCACTATGTTTCTATCACTGGAGAGCATGTCTTGTTATGTATCAAACACTACACTTAAGTTTCAAGGACAATTCTATAACCTACTATTACACACTTGTTATTTTAGAAGTCGCAGTGCTTGCATTGCAGATCTACTGTAAGTTAAAGGCATGCATGTAATCACTAAATTAAATCTATCATTCACTATGAAACAAAATATTTTGTTCTCAATTAAAAAAGTTTGCTATATAGCGTAGCATTGCTAACAATGTACCTACAACTCTTTTATTACTTATATAGCATATCAAGAACTTCTGAGCTTCGAGGTTTCATTTTGGTTGCTTAAATGATCATAGTTAGCCCCCAGATCCCTTATGTATTTATAAGCTAAGATAGTACTTAATCCTTAAGTATTAAATATCAAAGACATAATATGATATCAGTTTCTGACTAGGTCTATGCAAATAAATAATACAAAGCCTGTTAATTGATAAGGTAATCTGCCTATTTATCAATCAATCAATCAACTTGATAGAGCTCAATGTTTAGTGTAAAAATATAGCAAAGAAGCTTCTCCTGTGCCTCCATTTGCATACAATATTTGACATACTGAGTAAAGGAGTGGCCTAAAAATATTTTAGCAGTTTAACAATGAAAAGGAAACAAATGAATAATCACAGATACTTTTAACTTAAAGTTAGTAGGTATCATAGATAATAAAATATGCCTTAGGATGAGGATAAAAACATAATACCTAGCTGGAAACAAAAATGTAACTTTAACATTCCTAATTCAAAAATAGTTTTTTGGATTTGACATGTAGGTAGATACCTAATAAGTACCTTTTAACTTTTTTATGATAGATCTACCTTGTTTTCTATCTAAAGCAATATTCAAAGTGTAGTGTAGTGTATTATTTGGTACCTACCTAATACAAAACGGCAATTAGGCAATAAACTACAAAATAGGATAGAATATTTTGAGTGAGGTAGAATAGCACAAAAACACACACAGTTGCAGGAGGATATAAATACGCGGTTGTCACACGCACACGCCAAGCTGGTGTCAAAGTCTAATCCGAGAAACGGTACAGCGGTTTACGTAAATATAACAACGACATAATTCCGTAAACGGCGATTTGTGAAAAATATTTCACTAGTTTAATAACGATCCACAGAGTTCGCTAATGTCTGTTTTCGCTAATACTTAACTACTTCATTAACTTACAAAGAGATTGTACAATAAAATTAGAAATCAACAATATAAGGTCACATGCTGTCCACGTACGACAAACATCAACATTGACTCGCAAACTCGCAACAGGCATATTAAGAAAAAACAATAGATTTTTTTTAATAGTTTTGATCATAAAAAAAAACAAATACTTATAAGTTTCACTCACCTTTGCCGTGAATCGACACTCGACACGGAAAGCACCAATAACTTTTATTTGAAGTTTCTACGCAACTTCGTTAAACTGAACTGGAAGAAGCGTAGTAACAATACTTTCTTTCACATAATACTTAGTCAGTTGTTGTTGTCATTACAAACAGTGCTGCTGCATTCGAATCATTCATAACTTAACCTTAGATTAATTAAACAATTTTTTCAGAAAACTATATTTTTTGTTGGTTAGCACTTGGTTGGTTAGCCAACCAACCAACGAGTAACTCGATGGGACGATGGACTGGACCAAAAGCTATACACACACATACACACTATACTACTCGTTCACGTAGACGTAGAGAATAGGTAGACTATACACAGCCAGCTATATTGCGATATTAATATTCTGTCATCTTTGGGACCATAGGAAACTTAATAAAGCAGGTTGGGACTAGACCGTGGAAGATGCATGGACCTATTCAGATTTTTTTTATAAGAAAAAATGTTTTATTTTTCTCATAGATTTATAGATTTCAAAAATAACGATTTGCGTAATTATTTTTTTTGACCGACCGCGACGGTACCTGAGAATATTGTTGATATTTTGAAATATCGATCAAATTTCTTAAATCCGGAGATATCTTCGATCATTAGCCCATTATACGAGTTCATCATCATAGAGCTGACTCAGCTTGATACAGCACTGTTTACGTAATCTATACTCGCTAGCGTCTCCGCCAAGAATTTGTATGAAAAATTGTACACCGTCTACTAACGTGTGACGTTAAGTTCTAAAAAAAGTCATAAAATATTTTGGAGAAGCTATGATGATATTTTTAGTATTGGTTAATATAGTAAGCCGGGTATAGCCTGAGAAGAAGGAGGGGCCCAACGGTCAATCGTCATTTGGCGTATCCATGACGGATAACGCACGAAAATAAAGTACCCAAACCACTTGCCGAGTGCGAATATTTTATATTACGGTTAAAAAAGGCACAGATGCAAAATTATAGCTTCGTTCTCACCACTGTAGCTTCACTAAAAATAATATTAAGTCTGTGCTTTAGGGACATTCATCACTCATACAGAGTATATTTTCTACACCTACAGCCACAAACAAATTTGATTGCTTTGATTTGATTTGATCAATTTTAATTAATAAAAATCCTTTTTTAGGAATTGATTCGATTTGTTTTATAAATGGAAAATCGCTAAAATTGATTTTACACTTGCCTGATAAGTCCGAAAGACTTTTATACTTTCAGACAGACTACCACTGTGCTATATCTTTTAATACTTTGTAGTTTTTATTAATGTAATGTAATGTGAACTCGATACATTTTTGTGTTCGATAACTATTAAGTATTAAATATAAATTATGAGAAAATTATTTTCACTAATGAAGGCAAAAGAGAAGCTTCCCTTTATATTTTTATTGTTATTACTTATTGTCAGTCTGATTTATTGGTATTTAAACCACTTACAAGAAAACTACGATAGTGTACAGATGTCTGGGGACCGGTGTATATCTGAATTAAATTCTGTCAAATATCAATTGAATGGTAAATATTTATGTTATATTATTTTTAGCTGAATTAAATCCTATATGAATTAAATAGCAAATATTGTGTCAGAGGCTTCTTAGAGGCTTGTATTCTGATATGCTGCCTATTCTGGATTACATACCTGCTGTAAGCCTCTGGCTGGGGATTTTTTTTGCTCAGAGAATCAGCGTTGTTAATCAGTTTGTCAATACTGCCAGCATCCTTGGGACAATCCCGAGAGACACATTAGAGCCAAGTTTTCTACTTGTAATTAGTTTTAAGTATCTTTATTAGTATTTATTTATAGTTAATATTATATTTATAATTAAGTTTCTGCTGTACAATTGATATTATATATATAATTAATTGTCAGTTAAATAATTTAGCTGTGTTTGCATGTTTTCAGTGGTTACGGAGTATAAGAATAGAATAGATAAACTTTTGACTGAAATTCAAAATGCTCATGATACTGACAAAGAGAGGTTCAAGGAAATCATGGAGAGCTGTGTTGCCATGAGGCAGCAAACTACTATTTGTCAGGTTGGTATATTACAAGCCCCCTTAACAATCTATGGGCCCAAAAAGTACCTATTTCATGTGGTAATTACATACTACATACAGGGGTGTGCATTGGATTTTCAGAGGGTTAAGCATAAACAATAAGTAGGTAATTAGGTTAGGTTAAGTATATACCAAATTGGTGCGGTGTGGGTACATATGTTTTGGTAAAGATACACACCCACGCACGAAAAGAGTGTATTCAGTCATTAAAAATAGTAAGCACTGTATATCTGCTTATATGGAATGCACACCCCTGACCATATATATATATATTGGTATAAGCTAATCTCAGGGACAATCCTTATGGAAAGATAGTCGAAGGAACTCCTCAATGATTTACAGCAAGTACCTAGTGTTTAGGCTTAATTCATTCGTATTGGTGTAGGTGCACTTTATAGTAGACACAAAAAGTCACTGAATAGTACAAAAATAAAACCTTCTGGAGGAGAAAAATAAAATTATGCAAAATAAATTACTTACTTTTTAAGTTAGTGCCAAATATGGAATCAAATTTGGTGTCAAATACCAACTTTAAAAGTAAGTTTTATAAGTTTTGTAATTTATTTCACATAATTATATTTTTCACGATTAGAAGGCGGATTTACGTTTTTGTAAAAAAAATTCAGTCATGTGTTGTTTCAGAGTCAATTTGAAGACTTGCAAGGGGAATGTAAGAAAACCAAAGATGACTTAAACAGAATAACAAAGGAACTAGAAACCTTGAAGTCTGCAAGATAGACAATTCAAGGACATGGACTGAAATATTTATTTTTGCATACTTGATGTTATAAATGTGCTTAAAAAATCAGTTGCGATAATATATTTTTTTTACTTGTATGAAACCAGCCGCCTTATTTACTAAGGTTTCTCAGCCTCCGTCGTCGAGTGTCGGTTTTAGAGATACGATAAGGTTCGTATCTCCTTTATGTATTATGTATCAACGTCCTATGATTGGTTGTTAATCGTCGAGTTCGGCTCTGAGAAACCTTGTTGAATAACACGGCAGTTACAATTAAGTATTTTTTGGTAGCACTTAACTGGATAATTGCATCCAATATATATTTCATCATATATTTAACTTAATTTGTACTTAACACAACTTGACTAGTGCCAAATGACATGATAATTAAACATCATTATTAATCTGTGATGAATGGGGCAGCCATTTTTATTATTTGTAAAGTATTTAATGTTATTTTATAGTCAAATTTTTTTTGCATTTGTGTCTTAGGTAGTAATAATACTCATGGACCCTGGATTATTTATTGGACCCACTTGTTATTAATTGGAGGTTATTTCTATTCGAACTTCACAAACTCGCCGTGGATTTTCCTTAGGAATTAAATTGAATATTATTAATAAAGTAGTACTTATCTAATTGACATGATAGTATTATTTATTTTTATATTTTCGCTATTTATTGTTGCAAAATATTTTATATCTCTTTATTTTTCATTACTGCAAGTAGTAGTAACTCATGTTTTATACTTAAGTTTTATTTTTATTTTTGTATGTAAGATTGTGATAGTTTCTAAATTCCCATCATCACCATGCCTGCCTGAATGACTGAAGGAATCAATTTGTAGGTAGGTAGGAATTTGGACTTGTTTCATACAATTTCTCCGTTGAGAAAAATCTGAATGTTTATATGGATGTTTTTGAAACAATAAATCGAAATTAGAATAATTCGTGTTTTTTTGTACAACTAGATGTTACATAATTAATAAAATGAGCCCAAGATAAGAACCCTTAGGGAAGAGGTCTCAAATTGGAAGTAGTTCACTGCAAGAATATAAAGATTTTTATTCAAATTCACTAGCAAAATATGTGTAAATGCGAAGAAACAAATGACACTGGTTTGTTTCGGTTGATAAAGTTTAGATTTTTGAATAAAAAAAAAACGAATAAACTGCTAAAGGTTTTATAAAGTAGCGACATCTATTATCTGTGTAGTAAAAACTTTTGTACGAAGATTGTAATGTGAGTTGGGCTCTACCTATGACCATAGCCGACTATTGACTACGTCTACGAATTTAGTCCACCTTCCAGTGAATTAAAAACCAACGCGGCTATAGTCTCCTAAATTATTTACACAGATGGCGCTAAGTAAATCTACAGTTTACCCATAAACAAATGATTGCAGATAAATTTTGTGTATTATGTAGGTACTTACATGAGCATTGTTGTTTTCATATGGTGGTAAAAGTCCCGCGACAGAGCTCCTCGGAGTACAATCAACAGGCTTCACCATCTTGATAGTTGATACGAGTATCTCAGTATGTAACTGCATATCTGGTGGCCTCTCGTATGTGATGAAGAGTAGGTAGATACACCAGTAGGTATAGTCAATAGAACCAAAAACTAATACCTATTGCATAATGTCATATATAGCTGCCCGATCGGGGATTGGGATTAGATTATTCTTGTTCTTCTACAGTGAGAGAGGTCGAGTCAAATCGTGCAATATTTTTTTATTGCCCTTTTAGATATCTTGTAATGTTGTTAGCGTTACGTAGGTACCATCAGGCGGTCTGTGCCAAACCAGGGTCAGTCAGTGGTAGGGATTGGAAAGATCTAATGAATAAGTCACCACCATAGGGGTCAGTTGAGTGGGGGTCGATGGGAAAGCTCTTTTATTACAAAACATTCTTTAAACCAAGCTGAGACCAAATTCGGACACAACCTATGTTCATCCCTGTTAAAAAACATATCACAAATGATGGAACTACCTTTAAACCAAGGATGCGATGTTTTGTAATAAGGGGTTTGGGGGTCTATCGTAAAAGTTGAAAAAATATAAAACTTACAACGTCATTCAGCATTCAGCAGATCATCCTAGGTACACGAGCACGCGAGCTCGTTAAACCGGCCATAAACAGTGGCATGGGATGGGGATTATGGGCGTTCCACGATAAGCCCCACTGGCGATACGCCAATCGATTTCTGTCGTTACTTTGTAGTTTGAGACCACTAAGAAATTCAGCGAGAATGTTCCTACATAGGCACCTATATGTTATTTTCTTGGGCTTAGTCTAGTATTAAGTTAATTAAAAAAAAAGTGCCTGCGTCATGAGGTTCTGAGAGAATGGCGATGGACTCACCGTTTGTGATTTGGCATGATATTACCATCGGCCAAGTCATTCTTCAAGTAAAAAAAGTGGGTTCCCAACTTTTCACACTTCTGTCTACCCCATTGGAAGGTTCCTTGTGTGAAGATGGGAAGATACTTACTAAAATAACTTACCTATATAATTTTAGTCACCACCTGTGAAAAATTAAATGTTTACCACCCTGGCACCTTAAAGAAGAACGGTAAGCTCAGTAGGTACCTGCTTATCTAGTGTTTTAATAAGTAAAAATGTATAAAATGTGTATGAGCTTATGTCGAGATGTAGGCGAGGTAGCTTACTACGTAAGTAGCGTACCTACTTACCTATTTTGTTCAAAATCGGAGGCTTCTGCCTTCTTCTTGGGGAGACTGCCCACTCTACCTAATTTTGTATTTAAACGACCTTACTGAAAGGTTTCTGGGGCCTAGACTCTATGTATAGGCTTAAAGTATTTGAGTTAAGTGTGGAGCTCGACACGGCTCGATACTTGTCTTACGGGCTATCGGCGATTGAGAGTGCGGTAGAGAAAATGTAATAATAAACCCTTAGGGTGGGAATTTAGGAATATCCTTTCGTAGTGAGTACCTCCACTTTACAAAGAACACATTCTCCAAATTCCATGTCTCTAGGACATCGCTAAGGCTATGCGCCATAGAATAGGAAATGTATAGTTTGATGTCCTACAGCTTTCCAACGGCAAACATATACGGAACCCTGTGCGTGTCGCACTAGCACTTGGCCAATTTCTTTAACTACTTAGTAGTATTTATAGACCCCATATATACAGTGTTTATTCAATCTAAATATATATAACTCAAAGGTGACTGACTGACTGACATAGTGATCTATTAACGCACAGCCCAAACCACTGGACGGATCGAGCTGAAATTTGGCATGCTAAGAATGAAATTTGATTAATTCTACCCTTAAGGGGATAAAATACGGGATAAAAGTTTGTATGAAATAAATTTACGCGGGTGAAACCGCGGGGCACAGCTAGTAAGTAGGCGCACAAGATAACTCAAATAAAGAGTACGTAGCAACAATGTTAATCTATACATCTATGCAAATAAATAAAATTTAAGTGTCTGTTTGTAATTCCATAATACCAGCTTTTCACTAAATGCATATAAAAGCATATACGGTACAGACATAAAAAAACCCATTTTTTTTTGTCTGTCTGTCTGTCTGTTTGTTCCGGGTATTCACCTAAACAGCTAGACGGATTTTAACGAGACTTCCACTGGCAGGTAGCTAATGTTACAAGGAGTAAATTGGGCTACCTTAATTTTTTTTAAAAACGTAAGTGTTTCGCGGGACACACATGAAATTAAATTACACGGGGAACAGCTAGTCTTTAATAATTTTATTACTTACCTACTTGGTATATTTGGACATCAATTTGGATAAGCACCTCGGTGAAACTAGATTCGCTTAACTATTTACAATTCATAACTTTATAGAGACAAATTCCAACATTTTTTCGATGCTTAACTGACACTTGACAACTAATCACTTATGTAAACATCGGAAGTCGTTACTGCTAGTGTTGACACAAGAAAATGTGTGAAACATTAATGTTTGACTGTACAAAAAATCGGATGACGCGGGTCCTAGCTAAAGACATTGATTTTATAGTTCAAAAGCTTGTCCTTCTACTCCTCGTTAATCTTACTATCTTAGATTTTTTTAGAAAATACCTAAGTAATTTAAAAACAGGTCTAAACAGCTTCCTTAAATGCTAGTATCACATACACACACAATGATAGTAGGTATCACATAAAAATAAGAAATAAAATACATTCAATTTAAGAGTTATGACGAAAAAGTCACTCGAAATCAGTACCTATTCACTACACAGAATCTTAACTAATAATGAGGAGATCATAAAGTAAAGGCTTAAGATAAGAGTCGGACTCTTATCAATAAAAATCTCCGGACTCGGTGGTAACATTTACAATCCTGTACTTATAGTGTAAATGTAATGTCCTTTTGTCTAATTGATTTCAGTCTCGTGGAACTTCGGAAAGCTTAGTACATAGCATTTTGTTCGACAAGACTTTTGAGGGCTTTTATGAAATTAGTTGAAGCGGTAGTGACAGAGAAGGGCACGCGACGTTATAAAAGCGTTACTTACCTTCCATAGTATCTTTACACAAACTGATACGAAAGGATAACTAGTTAAGTATAGCGATAGAATAAAGAATCGTTAGATAGTATTTGATTAAAAACCAGATACATTTACCACAGCTTACAGACAACATAAGATTATGTTAGATGGAAAAAGTCTGACTCGCATCACAATCTCCTATGATGAGATAAATTAGATCTAAGTATGTGGTAAAAATAAAACTTCGCGTGTAAATAATTTACATACAATAACACACAATATAAAAAAATATTAGCAAACATAAACGAGAAGGGAAATATCATTAGGTAATATGATTAAGCGCAAAAATATTTTATTGTTCTGTAAATAACATAGGTACAAATAAAAATATCAATGAGTACTTATAGATACCTAAATAAAAACACAAAAAATAACAAATTCGCGGTAGTTTAGGAAGTGTGTAGATACTTCAGCTGCGTAGAAGATAAAATAATATCTTCACCTCGAAATTATATATTGCACAATTTAAAATTACGTTAGTACGTATTTGATTTACGTACCAATACCTATATGCGTATATTACAATTTTACAGGTAGGCTCTAGGCACCTCATTCCGGCTATTAACTAATCAATACCAAAGTCTAGTGCTAGGTATTTCTTTACTTGCCTTAATAAATTAATGAATTAGGCCCACTACCTTCTTTACGACTTTCGAATAAGTAGGTACTCTACTAAAACTATAAGTTATTGGTTAGATTAGAAAACAAGAATAACCAAGTACTCGCTAAGTAAGTAAATACCTTAAATACTTAGTCTTCGCGATACGACTGCTTTTAAAAGCAACATTATTATAAATATATCTTGGGAAGCTATAAGCAATATATACTTACGTAAAATTTTTTGTTCTTTAAAACCAGACTATAAGTATGGAATAACCAAAAGAAAAATTCGCAATTTGTACGAAACATTGAACATTCCGCGCTACGACATTAATATAACAAAATATTAGTGCTACGGTGTGCTACGACGCGGTTACGAGCTACGAATCGTTATTGAAATAATTTAATTTAGTAAACATTATATTTTGGGTAGGTATCCAGTGTTGATTTAAGAAAAGTATTAAGTTATTTTAATAAAAAATCCAGTTTCAACGCGAAAATCGCACTCGACGTACGTACATCAAAAAAATTTTTAAAATTGTCCCATCTATGAGACACTTTCGACGTTTTATATTTTCGTGAACCTTGGATTAATAAGTTTTTGTTATAGGGTGCGAATTGTTATATTATAATATGCATTTCTATAAAATTGCCTACCAAGACGAGTACCGTATATAAATTGAAGAGCAATCGACAGTTGTGAGAGATAAAGTAATAATAGGGCATAAGGCAAGCTAGGGTGAGGAGTTTTACGGAGGGGTTGAGCTGGGGCACCGCCTCGGGTCGGCCTGGGCGTGGAGCGCTCTACTTGTCCATGGTCGGGGAGACAAGGACAGCCGCAGCCCCACGCACCAGTGGGAGCGAGACGGGGCGCTGGGGGCGGGGCGGACTTCATCGCTGCGCATGGGCCGGAGGCGCCCACGGCCCCGCTCATTCGTCTCTCGTTTAGCGTCCGCTATGTAAACGGGGCTTGTTGTGAATCTAAACAAAATCAGTCAGTCGTCGTTTTGTTGTCGAAAGAGTTACGCGTCGCGCTTCTGGTTTGAGCATGTTCCGGCTGTGAAGGTGACGAGGTGAACCGGCACGATGCACGCGTTGTTCGGTGACCAGAGCCCTTATGCGTACCGCGGCGGAGCCAGCGGTGGCTACTCGGCCGGAGTCACCCCCTATGCCTACGAGCAGTACCGGTACGGCTACGGCGCTCCCTACCTACACCCGCACCAGCAGCACGTCGGCGCACCCAAGGACATGGTCAAACCGCCCTACTCCTACATCGCACTGATCGCCATGGCCATACAGAATGCCCCCGACCGTCGCATCACACTTAACGGCATCTATCAGTTTATTATGGAGCGGTTTCCGTATTACAGGGAAAATAAACAAGGCTGGCAAAATTCAATAAGGCATAATTTAAGCCTGAACGAGTGTTTCGTTAAAGTGGCGAGAGACGATAAAAAACCTGGGAAAGGCAGCTACTGGACTTTAGACCCGGATTCATACAATATGTTCGATAATGGTTCGTATCTGAGAAGGCGTCGTCGGTTTAAAAAGAAAGACGCGTTGAAGGAAAAGGAGGAGGCCTTGAAACGGCAGCAACAGCTGCACCAGGCGCAGGAGGCGCTCGCGGCGCAGGAGGCACTCAGTGCGGCTGACACCCTCGGGCAGGCGCGTGATATCAAGCCTGATGTCAAGCCAAGGATCTTCGAATGTCGCCCAAAGCGAGAGCCAGGCGCCGAATGCGCGCGATATGACAAGCCGGTGGACGGTTTAGACGATTTTAGCGAACCGCGACTGCCTCCGTCGGCTGTGTACTGTTCCCCGCAACCTTATTCCATAGCAGCGGAAGAGTTCCGTGCGGCCACGTCTGGGTGGTACGCGGCCCCCGAGCCGCCGGCAGAACAGTTGCCGCCGGCATTTCGTGATCTCTTCGAGCCACCGAGCTGTCAGCTGGCAGGCTTCCGTGGCGGGTCACCTCCTCCCGACGCGTACCGCACCTCGCCCCCGCCACACCACCACTATCGCGCGCCCGCGCCCTCCTACTACCACCACCAGGCGTGCGTCGCCGCCGCCCCAGCAACAGCACACAAGTCATACTGAGATAACATCTTCAGGTGAGTTACCACAAAACCTTACGTTGCAAGTGCACTGCGATTTTTCATCCATGTAGAATGGCGATGGCGAATTCCGCTGAGCGAGTTGGAGTCTGGGCCCACCCCTACGGTCGTGGTGCGGGTGTCGGTGTGGTCCGAGACACTTCGTGACATGGTTGTGGTTGCAGGAGGCCGGCATCACACGGCGGCGCCGCACGGATTTAGCCGCGCGCGTCAGTTCCAGAGCGGATAAATATAGCGCTGTAGCCGGAGATGCCGTGGAGGCAAGTGGCGGCGCGTCGATAACCACTGTTTACAGATCGGCGGCCGACCCTGCCGCCTCCCGCTCCGTTCACACCTATAGGTATGTCTAGTTGCTGCATGTGTTAGCACTACTTGTAACAATAACTAGGAGATACCGCCGGCGGGTGTGCGAGCGCACCGTGTGAGTCGCTGGCCTGCTCAATATTTGACGTTTCACGGAAGCTACTAATGTTACTGCTGTTTTGATTAGTCCTAAACACGCATTATCCATGATTGGACCAATAAGGTTAGATTCGTACGTCGTCCTATTAATCAATGTTCGTTATTGATGGTGGGACATCATTTCGCATCCATAATAATTTATTCAACAGTGAATACTGCCTGTGGTTTGACTCTCTAACTTTAAATAGTGTGGAGTAAACGATTTCAATGGGGAGAGAACATCTACATTTTTTGTTTGGTACGTGGGTCTAAAAAAACTGTTTTAAATCTTCTGTTGTTTCCATTTGGAGTTATTGAAAACAAATGACCATATGGTGACCAAGTGCCGTGACTCACTTTAAACATCACAAAAAGCACGTATTTTAGAGAAATATCAACCGAGCAATCTTGACTCCTATTTTAACGATAAATTCGTCTATTCTGTGTGCTTAGATAACCCTTAGATCCTGAAATAGATGACATACTTTCATTCTAAAGATTAGTCTCAATAACTATAATATTAGTTGCTTACCCAAATGTATTTTTATTCAAAAGGTTACATTTATTAAAAAAAATGTTTTTAATTCTGATGCGATAAGGCTAGTTTCTCGACATTCATAAGACCAGGGCTTTACCTGAAATTCATTTTTATTTTTAAACAGACTAATATATAAAAAAATATGGAATAAAAACTTAATTAACAGACTAATTATAATTTACTCATACAGTAAATAATAATAGTAATTTAGGGCTTATCATATGGGGCAAAAAACATAACTTGCGAAATTTGGTTTTAGGTACCAAGAAGGTACACCTCTGTCTTACCCTTGTGGGAATACAGGCGTGAGCATTTGTATGTATGTGTTATGGCATAAACTGCTATGTTACCTCATAGATTTAGGCCTAGTTAAGTTAATAGAGCCAAATTAATATATACTTGATAAAGACGATCATAAATAGAATTTTCAAATTGATATTTATATTGTTGTTTTGGTGTAGACTTACAGTACAGTCTACACCAAAACAAAATCCCATGGAAAAGTTACATTGAAATATGGCTGTTACTACTTCTATTCTATTCTGTTTTATCGTAACGATCAATCAAACTAAATGATCTATTTATTGAATCTCCTTCTTTCACGGCGCAGGGATCGGCGGGCTACGTTAGAACGTCTCGTAAAATCACAGAATAATAAAAGATCTGCGTTAAAAGTTACGATTAGGATCTATACTCAAAATTATATAGAAATTCTTGTACCTACTTAAAGCTTATTACATACGTATTTATCTGTTAGGTACGTATCGTCCTTAATCTTTTTTTTAAACAGGAAGCTAAGTAGAACTTTAAATATTCCTTAAGTTAGATACTCAATGTGCAGTTAGCAGGGGATTTCTGAAGTAACACTTCCTAACAAATGAATAAATTAACAACAATACAATAAGCAAGTGTAACTGTAAGCGATTGTGATTGCTTCGCCGATGTCATTGATTGGTAACGACTATGAAGCTTGTAAAATGACAAAAAATAATCTCATGACTCGTACAATTCTGATGTCTTGCTATACAAATAAGATCAGACCCTATTCAGTACCCATCTTGGGTAAGCTATAACGATGATAATGAAGTATCTCTTACACCTTCTAAGTATTATTTAGTTAATACAGTGTAATCGTATGGACTTACCAAACGCTCCATGTCTGCGACTAATAGTGATTTAATTGGTTTAATTTTATTTTAAGACTACCTGTGCCCCGCGGAGATTTAGTTTCATGCTTCGTGTCGTGGAACTCTAATATTTTTAATAAATAAAAGTAGTCTAAGTTACTCCTTGAAACATCAGCTACCTGTTAGTGAAAGTCCCGTTAAAATCGGTCCAGCCGTTTCAGAGATTACCCGGAACAAACAAACAAACAAACAGGCAGAAAATTTTAAAACTTGGATATTCGGTGTCAGTAGCGTGTACTCTTTCATATGCATTTAATGAAAAGCTGTTATTTTGGAATTACAAACAGACACTTCAATTTTATTTATCTGTATTGAGTATATAGAGTATAGATGTCTTTTTTAATTTATTAACTGACTTCAAAAAAAGAGGGAGGTTATAAATTTGATTGTATGTTCTTTTTTTCCAAAAAGCTGTATGTTACCTTCACATGAATAAATATTCGTTCATCAAATGGCTCTACAAGAGTTTGTATTTATTATTAACACGAGGCATATCTTTTTAGTTCGCGTTGAACGATTAAGAGGAAAGAGTAATTTTAATTAATACGATTCAGTGAATGAGCTTAGTATAGTGAACGACTTTTACTCACCCATACTCGTTTCTCACTTTAACGTAATTTTACCGCTTATGACTAGTTATTCGCCACCCAAGGCACTAAGTATGCATAGTTTATGGATTTTTTTATTAAACTTAAATGCTATCTGCATACCCTCGCAAAGTTCTACTTCACCTTAAAGTTTGTCGTCCATGTCTACAAATTTTCACGTGGATTAATTGTAGAAAATCCGCGTGAAAATATATAACACAAAAAGTTTAATTAAAAAGGATATGTGCTTTTTTGAGGGTTCTCGTAGAAACAAACTTACAGATCCCTTGAAATTTATGTTCAATAACATTTTATGTAACATTCTCTCTTGCCGTCTTCTGTGGGTTTCGATATATTACCGAAATAAAAAAAAACGTCTTATATCCACACCAAGGTTCACCTACTTGTAGTACCTTTGAATAAGTAAAGGCATTATTATAATATGAATTATTATTTTTTATTAGTATTCGATTTTTATTTTCATTAAATTAGGGTTACCTAATCGCACACAGACGAAGCCACGTTATGCCAAAATTAATTAATCATATGCATTTATTTAAAAGCTGTTATGTTGGAATTACAAACAGACACCTCAATTTTATTTATCTTTAGGTATGTAGGTATAGATTATCAGCATAATAAATAAAACAATAAGCGGGGGTGTTTCAACACCCATTTATCACCTAACAAGATTAGGTGCCAACATGACAGATGGTGAGTCCATTGCCGTCTCATTCACTAGGTACACATGTTAGTTACGTCTTAAAATTTATTTTCGACGGTAAAGACACTATATCGAAACAGATAAACAAAATTTAATGTCTGTTTGTAAATTCCAAATTAACAGTTTTTCACTAAATGCATATTATGATTAATTAATTTTGGCTTAACGTGGTTTCTTCTGAGTGCTATTAGGTAACCCTAATTTTTTTTTCTATGTCTGTCTGTTTGTTCCGGCTAATCTTCGAAACTGGGTGGACCGATTTTAACGGGACTTTTAGGCTACTGATGTAAAAAAAAATAAAAACGTTCCACGGGCCACGGAAATAAAATTAGTTTAAAGGATATTATTTTAAAAGAGACGATAACATTTACTTCGCGATGGTAAAACGTACGTTTTGCAATTAGAATAATGTTTTATATTTTTAACAAAATCTCCTATGTTTTCTGCTCCTAAGTTTTCTTTTCATAAGAAGTATAATTTAAAATAACAACTCTTTCTTTCCGTAAAGCAATGTTGAAACCACCGTAACATCTCGCGTCTGTTTGTGTATCAATGAGACATATGTGTGAGATTTCTTTGAAGCCCTTCGTATTGTTTGTGTGTTTTGTGAAAACATTTTGTCACAGCTTCAAGAGTTTCTGTACTTACTGACACGCGTTGAACGATCTTAGTATTACCCAATAGTCGCAGTTTAAATATAAGCTTTACAAACAGTTTGGAATCTAGGAACAAAAAGACACACAGACGCGCACATTATAATCATGAATTTAAGAGTAATGAGGCTCTTGTTGGTGTAACCGATGCAACTCTTTCCATTCGTCTCTGTCCGGTACCATCGCCTTGACCTCCTTATACGACATGACAGACACTTTTTTTTAACTTGTCTCATGTACGTTAGCCTTGGTCTTCCTCTTCCTCTCTTCCTTTCTACCTTTCCTTCTATTATGTTTTTGAACGCAAAAAACTTGACGCGCACATCTATGAAAAAATAATCGAAATGACAGTAAGAGGGTGTTACGTCGTGACCCATCGTGTTAACGTCATTTTCGTGCGTTTGTCAAAAATTAAATAATACGACTTATTTACAATATTTTGACAATAAATGAAAGAGTGTATATAAAAATCTCTGAGACAGGAAATTGATCCTATGCTTGCTGTAACCGCTTATTATCAGGCGGACTAAAAGCCACTTTTATAGTATAAAACAAGCCTTAAAAAGTTTCAGTCATATTAATACAAGCTATAATATGAGTATAGTATGGGTTTTCAGGACCGTCGCCCATTTATTTTACAGAGATCATGCGACTGTAAGCTACTTAGAAGAACTTTCACAATACACATAATATTGAAGTGTCTGTTTACAACCCCTAATTGACAGTTCGTGATTACATAATATAAATGTATCTTTTTTAGCCTGTCTGTCTGTTTGATCTCTGAAACGGGATGAACGATTATAACGGGAATTTCACTAACAGATAGCTGTTATAAGGAGTAACATATTTTATATATACTACAACTTTTTTTTAGAAAAATAATAATATATAAGTTACATACTTACTTAGTTTCATATTGCGGTTAAAACCGCGAGGCAGAGCTGATATTATAATGTAGAAACAATATGTTTTGACCGTAGAACCGCTAACGTACACGTGTTGCCTCGTTCGTGTTCAAAAACGGAACTTATTATATTTATTACTTAGTTTATTAACAACTAGCTGTGCCCCGCGGTTTCACACGCGTAGAAATTTCTAAGCATGATGACTACCGAGCCAACTTTAAGTTTTAAATTGTGCGGTGGTAAACCAGGCACATCCAAGGAGTTTAAAAATTCAGTTGGATAATTAGTGGCTTCTTCTTCGTTTGATACACAGTCGATAGATTTGAATGAATACAGAGTACCTACGATTTGATTTTGAATTATAAAATTGAGGTCATCTACATTTTTATTTTTAGCGGCCAAAATTGCTCGCTCACTTAACCATTTAGTATTTTTGTGGTTAGCAATGATATCCGGGAATACTTTGTTGATAAGCTCGTCTTTTGATGATACGAAATTGCAAAAATTTGGAGGAAATGAAATCAAACCGCTCGATTTGACAACAGGAACACGGCCATTACCGATAGTCAGCAATTGCTTCGAGAAATCATCAGCAGATAGATCGTTCAACAATGCAACTCTCATATTTACAGACAGTTGAAGTTTCTTTACATATCGCCACAGATTACGTATGAATAGCTTATCCAGAAAAATCATAGACAACCTATAAAAAGACATTTACACTTTTGTTAACCTGTAGATTTTTTTCCTTAATCTTATAACCTTTACCAACTAATTTTTTATTCCCTAAATTCCGTTCCTTTCCGATGATTTTATGTTTTTACTGTAGAATAAATCTTAGGTATTATTTTCGGGAATAAAAATTAAATAATATAAAATAATTTTCGATAATGAATGTCTAAAACAAACAAACATAACAGTACCTGAACTTTGAAGACATTTTACAAAAAATAAATTTCCGAACGCAGACATGATGTCCTCAGAAAAAAATAAAGTTGTGGCTTAAAGGTCTCAGCAACCAGGCCATAAGCTCCAAAAAAAATAGTTGTTACACTATTTGACAGGATTGGACAACAAATGTTTGACATGTAATAAACAAATCAGCATCTATTGAAATGATTAAGTATTCATTACACATATCGAGTTTTCATTGTTTTTAAGATGTATTCTGCTATTCGGGACGGAAACAAATCCAACAAATCAAAAACCATGGCAATCGGTCCAGCCGTTCTCGAGTTATAAGTGTTGTAACAAACACGACTTTCTTTTATATCTCTTCTCTTCTCAGTCGGTGCGCTCTTGTCAGAGCGGTCGTGGTCGTCATGTAGTTGTATTGTTAGGAGCAGCTGTTATTTGCTTTACGATAGCCCGCCATTTATTTCTATTGGCCGCCATCCTTGAGCATTGGTGCACCGGCTCGCCAACCGCCGATTTGACCTGGTCTGTCCACCGCATAGGGGACCTCCCGCGCGCTCTGGTGCCTTCCACTTTACCCTGCACAACTAGGCGTTCTATGGAAGTGTTATCCCGCCGAGACGCATGGCCAAAGAACTTGAGAATGCGAGACTTTACCAAGGCTGATAGACGCGTCTTGATGCTTAGTTCTCGGATTATTGAGGCATTTGTGCGATATTCAGTCCACGATATTCCAAGCATTTTTCTCCAGCACCACATTTCTAGAGCGTCTATTTTCTTTTTCTCGATTTCGCGCATTGTCCACGTCTCCGAAGCGTACAGAAATATGGGAAAAACTAAAGTTTGTACGAGCCGCATCTTGGTTGCTTTGGTTATGTTTCGGTTTCGCCATATTTTTTTCAATTTTACCATCGCACTTCGACTCATCGCCATTCGTCTTTTTACCTCATCTCTGCAGCCTCCGTTGTTCATAATTAAAGCTTTTCTTTTATAATCATGACATAAATATCTGTTAACCAAGTTATAAGCTGTCCGACTGGGGACTTTACCTCCACTTTACAAAAGACTAGCTATTGCCCACGACTTCGCTTGCAATAGATTATGTTATGTTATGATTCATTCAATCCATCTCGGATTACAGCACGGATGTCATTGTCAGCTTATATCCCAAAATAGACAGATAATGCTTTCCTAATGTAGTGTTATGTTTTTGTGGAGAGTTAGGTAGCTACTTAGATAGCTAGTGCTTCATTGAGGAACTGAAAGCGTGGTGCCATTTATAGCACTCTCGGTGTTACTATCGCTAATAGTATAAAAAGATTCGACAAAAAATCGCGATGACCGTTTTACTCCCTATCAATATTCAATAAGGCCATTCCACGTCGTCCCTTCTAAGGAGATTAGTGTAAAGCTTGTAATCTCCTGAGGATATCCGGATTTCTGGCAGAATGGGAAAATATTAGTCGTGTCTTATCTCCTAATCCCTTCAACCAACTCATTCGCTATCGTATTCGACGGCGAGTCATCGACGACACGTCCTATAATAGGTTTCACCTTTGTGTGATTAACACTTATATTATAAGTAGGTTAGTTCTTATTTCCCGCTTGATTTACTAGTATTCTGATTTACCAGCTAACGTGGAAAACCTGTTTTGAATAATTGTTGTTAGTTTGTAAATCTAATAAGTAAGTGAAATATGTGACTTGAATTGTGACAGATCAGTCAGAGGCCTAAAATAGTCTCACAAGTGGCTTAACCCAGATCACCGAATTTCCTCGTAACACGGGTTGTAAAGGTCAGCCGCGAAGATGTTGATGATGAGTGATTTAAATTTTTCATAGAATACTAAAAATAGTGGAACGTTAATTTTGAATAGGATATTTGTTCTTTGGTGATTTTGATACTTTAGAAAAATTGTGCCATACAATTACTGCTTGTGCTGGGTTACCCCAATTCATTCATCTCACACGCGGAGGCAACATTAACTATTTTTTCTCTTGTCCCCTAGACTTCTTATTAGTGTAAGAAAAGCATAGATTTATTATTCAATATTTGGAACACTAATCTTAAGACTACTTCGCTTATGATTATGTGAGGAAAAGAAGCAGAAAATCGTTCCCGCAAAGGAGGTGGTACGCGCGCACAAGGTGGTAGAAAACCTAATCTAGTTTTCATGCGGTTTAAGGCAGCATTAAGTTAAAATATACTCTCGTTCGACATCTAATAAGACCTCTTGTTTGTTACAGGTATGACGGAAATTACAAGCAATGGGAGGCGGAGTTCAGGGGAAATATATAACAGAAGTTATTGATGCCGTGTCGATTATTTAATTTTTTATGTGACACGTTGCCGTTTCTCTTCGGTTGACAGACAGACGCTATAGTTGTGCCTCACAAACTCGAGATATAATGGATAGTGCCACAAGACTTTTTAATATGGGATTATTGTACAGATAATACCAAAATTATACGATTCCGATTAATCATACTCATATATTTCGAACATGGCTAGGTCATGAACATAACTCTTGTGTTAGTTTCAACTGACACGAAAGTATTATAACTATTTGTAGGTGAAGTTAAGTGGAAAAGTGAGATCCTTGGATTGTATATTGTATGTATATTGATCTTATCCATGGATGAATGTAAATATAGTCGTCTTATTTGGTATTTTTAGAATTATGTATATGAAAACCGTGACTATGATAGTGTTTTAGATTTGTTTACGGGATGCGCCGGTGTTCTAGTCTAAATGTTTGACATTTCCCGGAAAATGTAGCTTCAATATAACTTCTTTCCTGGAGTATTTAATGTTTTACCTTGTAGTTAAAGCCGTTTTGTTGCCTATTTTGGGAGTCCATATAATTAGATATAGCAACATTTAAAACATTTTATCCAACAATTTAACATTACGAAAATTCATGGGTCTCCCTTAATGTATCTTCTTGTTTTTAAGTACAATGTGTGTTCATATAAATATTAAGATGGACTTTAGACTTGACCTACATTCTCTTATTGGAATTAGAATTCATCAGTTAATCTATCAGCATGTTCTTGCCCACTGCTGGGCTTGGTGTCCCACGGTGCGCCAGAGTACTTGAATCATAATAAAATGGTTTAATTATTAAGTAGATCGATATTGGTCCAACAAATATTGTTGTTGTCCTAAATAGATAATTATTTGAATTATACTTATATTTATTTTGTATTTAGTTGAAAAAAGTATTTACTTACTGATTTATTTGCTTCCAAATAAAATTATTTCGTGAAAGTTACTGATTGACGCAAAGGTAACTGGAAATTAAATTATCAAATTGTGTTCGACAATGTTAGGTAGGTGTATTAGATAAATTATAATATGTATGTATTGGACTCTAAAGAAACTTAGCAGTTATATAACTATTACTTAAAAACTACTTAATTATAAGAAGATAAATACTGAATAAGTGACTGTGTAGTGTAGCTATATTATCAAAGCAGAATTCTTCGCATACGCCATTGTAAATTTATTGAATAGAGTAAAATCATCTCCCTATTCTAAGATTTATTTAAAGAGTTATAGACTATTAATTCCAAATATGAGCGTTACGAAATCTAAGAAATTATGGAGTTTCGCAGTCGGCTTTAATTTTCAGAAGAAGAAGATGGTTTTAAAGCATTCAATGCTAAATTCTAAGATATTACTTAACAGGTTTCCTATATAACATGATCCATTTGGTTTCCAACGTGATATTATGTTGTTTTCAAATGAACTGCGAATATTTCTAAAAGTACTTAATCATACTAAAAAACGATAAGAGAAATTACTGAGGAATTAATACAACATATCGATTAAAAATCTCAATTTAAACCTCAAATTATATAGATTGGTTGTTCAATGTTTTATATAAAAATATTGTATTTTATTATTTTGAACATAACCTAGGAAAATCAGCAATTAATTTCGTAGCACCTATTGCAATATAACCAAATGCAGCCGCGTTATTCACTAAGATTTTTAGCGTCAAACTCTACGACGAGCGTTGATTTCAATCATAGGAAATTAATACATAATACATAGAGATTACGGTTCCAATTCGTACTTTTAAAACCGCCACTCTATGACGAGTGCGACGCTGGGAAACGTACCAAACGGCTAGTAAATATCTTGCAACTGAATTTTATATCGAGTTCTTTAATTATAGTGGCTGATTAGAACACATTCACTTCATTATGATCATTTGTGTGTACTAGCTTAGAAATCACTCATGGAACCATGCCATAGGTAATGTAATTAAGTAGTTAATGTTAATGAACACTTTGCAATAAGTATGCAGTGGTACCATTATTGCAATGCTTTTATCAAAATCTTATAGCAATTAGATCATAGAAGCACTGTAAACACGGTTAAAATGTATTATGACTGCTATAAGTAAGTATAGGACTTACCAAGAATGTATTTATTCAAAACAGTATATTGTCGTATTAAAAATATTTGGAAATTAGACGACCTACCTATTAGCTAGTAACTTTGTGATAATTACGGTAAATTGTGTGTAAATAAATGTATTTAATTTGAACAAAGAATGTTTATTTGTATTTATTTAAACCATTCATTTTCAGTTTTGGATGTTGAATTATATGTGCTCATTCAATCGACGACCGGAACTGCGAGGCAATCCTTTTCCAGAGCATGAAATATGTCTGGCGGAGATTAATGTAAAATTATATTATTAATATTATTATCATAGTTAAAGAATATTTTTGCGTTATGCGTATACATAAAAACTTATTGAACTAGTTATAAATAATCCACAAACATGTAGTCAGAGGCGTGACATTGACTGTTGGAGAAAAGAAGACTCTTCTAATTTACTGGACATTTCTGGAGTAAATCAAAAAAGATAGATAGTGATAGAGTTTGGTCTTGCAAAGCCACCTGGCTCTCATTAAGTCCGAAGGACCACCGACCACACCGTTTACACAGACCGTCGTCTGTGTCCCAAGCTTGTACGAGTCCACAATACCTTTCAAAACCTTAGGGTAATTAAGTAATCTTTTATATACTTCAAACTGAGTTTTCTCGTCATATAAAATAACAAGTACCTCCAAGTATAAGACTTACCATCTGGTTACCACTGTGGGTGCGTCTTGCAACTGGTTATGCGGTCCATCTTCGTTTGGTGAAGACGATAGGGCGATATAACCATCACTTAATATTTTACCTTAAAGATTCAACTTGGCTTAAAAAATGTTTGTCCTTCGACAGCATTAGGTAAGTACTTAAATATTTCAGATTTTAAAGCATGTTTGGAATAAATGTGATCTTGAACGTGTGTGAATGAAAGGAAACTCAGAAGTGGCCTCTCGATCCGTCGACGTATTCCAGCGACTCATCACTCAATCAATACCTACACACTTGTTGTTACTAAAGATTACAAAAAACTGGTCAAGAGCGCACCTCGAACGGGCACCACAAGTATTCTGCGCTACGGAATACCAGTGTGTGACTCACTACCTATTCAATACACCTTACTAATTAAACGATAATCCTTAAACATTTTGAAGCAAAAAAACTCAATTTTTAGTTTGTGACTTCACGCTACACGGGGTCCTTGTAGATCTGCTGCCCCGTCCACGGATAAACCGGATACTTAAAATTTTATGTCAGTTTCAGACCTGTTAATAACATTTCACAATGTATAATTTATAACAACAGAATGGGTTCAGACTCTATAGGTAAGCATGGTGATAAAAAGGTAAATTAAGTAAATTATCAAGAGTTCAAAGGAAATCGTTGAATTTAGGTTCCATAATATTCTGAGAACGATCAATTAAAGATCATTTTACTGATCTGAATTTCATGCAAGAATCTTCATCTTAAATGTTAAAAACTTCTATATTTTTCAATGTATCTGAACCAAATGAGTGTTTATTGCTTTCTCATCGTGTTCCATAAATACGAAACCTAAATCCAATAGACATGGATGTTATGTTTGGTGGGAATCTAGACGCGTGTAGTCTAAACAGTCCGATTAGATTGTATGTAACGATTTACCGCCTTAATTATTGTACGGTTTGTTGATAGACACATCGCATCGAACTTTGTAAAGGAAAAGTTCAAACAACAAATAGAAGTAATGATTTGCCTAATCAAGTGATAAAACGAAGATCACAGGGCAATGTAGCCAGTTCACAGAACGCAACTGGTTACGTTTCAGCTGGCGTTAATTTTTACCGAGAATGGTTCGTTTACAGAGCATTGTTCCGAATCCATGTTTGGGATGCTGAGAAATGCGCACGCGGTTACATGATGCAACACAATTTCTACCTGTATGATAGTTTCAATCCGTTCGCAGTCGCAAATCATGTATTACATATTACAATTCTTAAATAGTTCGTTATCTTTATTCCTTCATCTATACAGATAAATACAATTGAAGTGTCTGTTTGTAATTCCAAAATTACAGCTTTTCACTAAATTCATATGAAAGTATGCACGCTACTGACACTAAAAAACCAAGTTTTAAAATTGTTCTCTGTCTGTCTGTCTGTTTGTTCCGGGTAATCACTGAAACGGCTGGATGGATTTTAACGGGACTTTCACTGGTAGGTAGTTGACGTTTCAAGGAGTAAATTAGGCTACTTTTATTTATCAAAAATATTAGGGTTCCGCGACAATAAGGATAAAACTAAATCTACGCGGGTGAAACCGCGGGGCACAGCTAGTAATATTCTATAATACAAAATTCTGAATTATCATGATGATGTTGTTTGCAAGAAAAAATGTGAACGTTAATATAATGGAAATATGTAATTGAAACCCAAGTGATTTTAACAATACATTATGTATATTATTAGCAACAGATAATTATTTCCTGTCTTTTAGTTCTCTGTTTCCAGCGGTGCTACGCGTGTATTTCCGAAATAAAATGTTAGACCTATCTAATTTGCATAATTTGTATCCACGTGATGTATGAAAATGATATGATGGAAACCACGCTATTTGTATTTTCATGGTCTGTGATAAAACCCCTTAACGACTAATCATTGTTAGACGAAAATTTAAAAATAAGATACCTACTCATCAACTAACTGCAATTATATTGAATCAACATTGAGTAGGTAGTCTTCAACAGATGATTCGAACCTCGCATTCCGAGCCTAACTAAAAAAAATCAAGTGTCGATTCAAGGAGCTACGTTGGTCACAACAATGAATACGTTCGCCACTCTTGTTGACCCTACGATCCAGCTTATTTGTTTGATAGAAGTTGTGGATTATGTGCAGAGTCAGGGCTCCCTTGGTGCTGGTCGTTGGTGCTCTGCTTGGAGAGGTACTGTCAGTTGCCGGCGGCGGATACTTCAGCTTGACACGCCACCACCCGCGTTGTCGTCCAATTGATTTTTTTCCAGCATCATCAAACCTTTATAGCACTATAACAGCAGACAAAATCTTAGTAAGTTACCTAATTCCTGGAAGAGAACGAATTACAAACAGTCGAATCAAATCGTGAACGTTAATTTATTCACAAATAATTCAAATAATGGTAAAGTATAGTGATGATAATTACATGCGCTTGGTTTACATAGAGACACTTGTCCTATGTAATTATTTATTTACAACAGTAGGTATATATGCACATTTCAGTGTTCGTTGTGGAAGGTAAGGGGTGCTTATTTTGGCAGACTATCCACTGTATCGGTCAATGAACCGACTCACCGTGTTTATTGTTTTTCTACAACAGCCGTGTTGATATTGGCACAAATTCTATTTGTTTAAAATGGTAAGTCTCGAACAAACAGGTAGGCTTACGTAACCATGGCCTTATAACAACGGTGCTCTACCAAGGCGCGGCGCCGGCGCAAACCACGTAAATTCTCGGGTTTACTTAATACGATGTTCTTATTTGTGTTAACGTACGATTAATAGACACCCTTAATAACATTGTGTAATTTAAAAGTGTTTAGTTTAAAAGTCTGCGCAATTCCATTGATTTTCATTAAGTATTCTTAACTCTATGGAAAGAAAATGCCGGCGATCTGGAAACCTCTAATTTCCAACCCCAACGGACTAAAATGAGGAGGAAGGATCTATTTCAGTATGCATACTTATTATGATATAGTTATAATTTTCTCCAGTAATACATGTGTTGGCACCTTTAAAATAAGCGCATGTGAGTCAGCCGGCGCCGCTCCGCAGCCAGGGATCGAAGGTCGACAACCAGCTCATCTGTATGGATTATCTCTGTGTAAGCTCGATCATTTAATCTTTTGTTTATACAAGCCTCTAATAGTGTCGGCCGATGCAGCGCGGCAGCTCCGCCGTGTATCATACTCGCATACCTATAACAATATAATCCACCCGGTTGAATTACGACCGGTACTGACTTCAGGAAACCGCCATTAAAGAATAAATTATCGGTTTTAAAATTTTACTCCTCGGTTAGAAACGCATGTTTACACTAGCAAGTAGAATAGCTAAGATATTTTATTACGGTACTGAATATAGTGTACTTTCGGTACGATGTGCCTAGCCTTCTTAGATCTTAAGTGCTTGTGTTAGTGATGACACCTCTCAGGAATAGATGTCTTTTACGTACAAAACAAAACACCGCGTGTTCTTGCTTGAATTATACAGAGACCAAAAGAGTCATAGAATTCAGCCTAATCGGTCAAGCCGTTTTGCAAATAATTTTTACTTTGTACGTGTATGTATAAGAAGAAAGTATCTTTTAGAAACTACACAACCGAATTGAAAATATTTTCACAATTTTTTTATCACGAGGGCGAAAACTAAGGTGAAAGCTAGTAGTACAATAAACTTTTCCTGAAGCCTATTACCAAAGCTTCTACAATGTTGATGTGGCTAACCATTTATGTACACACAGAAGCCCCTGCAATATGCACTGAGTAGGATAAGCATAGGGGCCCGCCCTAAGTGTAGCCCCCTCATAAAGTACGCGTCCCCGACTGTCACCACAGTCACAACTGTCAATTTCCCTTCGTGTACTCTAGGCGGTGCCTTGGTTAAATATATTGAGTTATACTAGGCAGATAAATAGTAAACTGAGTTATTTAAGGAGTGGTAGCCGAGCGGTTTGAGCTGTTACTGCTACGCAAGCGACACAAGCTCAAATCGCAGCGATATGAACCAATGTGTTTTTCTGAAAACTTAAATGCAGTGATTTAATTGCACGTGCTATGCGGTGAAGGAAAATTCGTGAAGAAGCCTGCATAATGTATGAGATGAAGTTCAAAAGACGTATCTATGGTGCATGAGATGACACGGCTATGGAGTCACGTTGTCACTCAATAATCGTCTATGTTGATATTCAATAATCTTCTACTAATATTATAAACGCGAAAGTTGGATGGATTTTTGTTACTCGTTCATACATAAACCACCGACTTCGATTTTGACCAAACTTAACAATAATATGGCTTGCGTAAAATTTGTAACGGTATTGTGTGAATTTTCTAAAATATGATGATAATTCTAACCCTGCGCTGACGGAGACGCGGGCACCAGCTAATAGTTTATATGAAGTAGTCTGTCTTCAAATTAACAATTTTTTTAAAGTTTCTTTAAACCGATTTTGTTGAAATTTTGAATAGAGATAGAATTAACCCGAAAGACGGATTGACTTAAAAAATCAATAAGTAGACAAAATCTATCTTCTTAACATAACATAGTGTCTTATTTCCATAAAACGCATAAATAAATAGCGTCAAACTAATTATGTGAGACAACCCTCGCGCTCTCATGGAGCATACGTTCTTATTTAAAGAAATAGGCCTAGATTTCTTACGGCTTGTAAAGCTGTTGTACATTTATTATTATGTTATTTATATTGATAAATATTCTTTAGATTTTTTTTTGTGAATGACGCCGACAAGACACATAATAATTATAATAGGTAATATGTACAAGAAGAGAGCATATTCCTTTTAGAAAGTCCGCATTTACAAGACCTCCGGTGTGGCAGATGTTATTGGGCGGCGGTGAACACTTTTCATCAGATAAGGAAAAATGGGGGCAATTGCGTAAAAAAAATATGTGTACATAATTTCATAAAATGAATCATATAATCAATGTTATTATAGAAGTAAACTATATTTCTAAAAGTTTGCCGACGGCAATCTTCGATCAATATTTGAATGTAAGTATATTATAAATTGATCCTCGAAAAAGCTTTCAAGGAGAACAGAAACTAACTTCTTATTCTTCATTAACGTCGAACTAATTTAATTAAAATAGATTTTAAACTGTCCGTTTGAAATTGGTGAAACAGTACACGCAGCCACCCGCAGTCTAGTCGAAAAGCAATTTGATTTGACGGTTATCTCACCTCCTACTACGTTTATATTGAAACTTAGATAAATATTTAGTTTATCGAGACTAATTTGGCACGAGACTGGCCACCGTTACACTGAATATCGCCCTTTTACACGTCTCCCAAACCAAATAACACACATTGGGGATTGATAAATACCTTTAGTTTTTTGTTGGGTATTATTTGCTAGCAGTAAACTATTATTTGTAGTAGTATTCTTTGCATTTGTCTCAGATACGTACTTCAGTGGTTTACTTTAGAAAAAATGTCTTAAGGGACATTGGATAGGTTTTAGTAGATATTCAGGTCACTGTTGAGACGCAAAATCCTCACCTTCTTTTACGTATTGGCACCAAAATCATCGATTAAATTGCGTTCTTAAATCAATTACAATCTGTACATAGAACCGTGCAGATAATATAACTGTTACCTACTGAATACTGGTTACAAATACCTTTACAGTAATAGGTCTCATATCTAAGCTTTTTAACAATGTCTTGTTTGGCGTACATGCGGCGGATAATACATAGACAAAAAATAACACATCATACCTAAGTTGGTAGTGTAGCTACGATGCAAACGTTGTGATAAAACGTGATTTCATTATTTTGACGCATTCAATCTTGATCTTTTATTGCTAAGCTATGTTTCTAATGGTAAAAACCCCACATGTCCCGGCTGGCAGCAACGGCGCGCCGGCCGGCGGCGGGCCCGCTCCGGCTTCGTGGTCTACACGGTTAGTTTACGTTTACATTACTAAGCACTTGTTGAATAAATAAATAGAATCGTTTTAAAATAAACTTTACTATTAATCCTTGACTTGGTAACGTTTACGTAACCGTGAGATCTGTGGTTACGTACGAGGCGCATACTTGTCGCGCTGTTCGTTACATGTTACAAACAACCAGCCAATTTCCGAGATGATTTCTGCATGAACTAATACTTTGATTTATTTATTTTCGTATGGTGTGAGGCTATGTATACATCATCATTCATCACAAGTTAAACGTTCTAATATTTTGTGAGTGTAACTAATGCAATTTTCTCCATCTTTCTCTGTCCAGTGCCATACTTATAATGTCACATTGCATGTACAAAATTGTACTGCTAACCACAAGATGTCATCAGATTTCTATGCATATACTGTCTTTAAAGCATCATTGTATCAATAGGTAGGTGATAAGTTTTGGTGGTGATTTAGGTACTTCAACTGCTTCAACAATTTCAACTCATTCATAGCGCAAAATTGTATGTTTATTTTTGTATTAGGTACAGGTTTATAAGCAAATATTATTTTATTTTATTTAATCTGCAACATAGCTGTCGATAATCTCGAAATTAATGGTAAAATATTTTTAGGTACAGTCGCATTTTCGTATAAAGTTATTTTGTCTGTTTGATCGCATCGTTCTTCAAAACTACGTTACGATGAGTATATAGCTTAAAATAACATATTATATTTATAGATACCTATAGAGAAAAGTATACGTTCATTAATACTCTTAAAAAAATTGTAATCGTGGCGAAGCGAAGGCAGGTACAGCAAGTATCGACATAAAGTATATATTTTGTATGAGAACAAGAGTAAGCAAAAAGTAAATGTGTGTTCATTGATGAGGCAGCCGCAGCACAATTAGGTGTTTCCCTGAATCGTCGCTGAGATCGACCGCCTGCAAACTGTCATTACAAAAATAGTGCCCCCAGAAAGGGTAGCCCGAGACACGGCGCATATGGACCCGAGCTGCGCGCGTTATTTTAATTTCTTTCTCTACCGACCGACGTACAGGATTCCACTCACTTGTAAAATTTGTGTGTATGATTTATTCATGTATCATACTTTACTGTTTATTCTCACTTTATTCTGCGTAGAGGTAAAATAAAAATGATTTGTATTACGAGTATAAGTTTCTTTCTCACATCTTCAAGTAAGTACTTGTTGAAAATATGAAAACAAAATCGTACCACGGATGAAATGTTATGGACATTTACTTACTTAATTATCCTCTGCAAAAAGAACCGTTTTTATTAAACCACTACTTTGAAATGTGTTCTAACTTCGCATTCCTATCTTCATAGGTACTACCGAAAGTATTATATAATTGAAAAGGTGCGATTGAATGGTTGCCGGTGTTTTACACACAGGAACATGAAACCCAATCAATGGCGCAGTGAAACATAATTAGGGAACAATGCGTCGGGCGGCTAACAATAAATCTTTGCATCAACATTAACACAAATTAGACGTGCGTGACAAATAGATCAGCCGGAAATAGAAACGCTGACAGAGGAACACACATTGATCTGTTCACATACCTACTAATGCCAGCCTCACATTCCATTTTTCATGTTAAATTTAAAATAGTACGAGCGATTTAGTCGCATATAGATAGACTAGCTTCCGTCCGCAGCTTCGCTTGCGTGTTAATTTCACATACAAAATTATTTCACCCAATTGGAGATACATTTTGAAAACTGTTCCTTTGTATAACTTCGTGACGTGATGAATACGTTTGTAAAATGTTAGTTTTAATTTTCTTGCCTTGTTATGGATTGTGCATTTATACACCAAATCAAGCATTTTAGATAATCGTTAGGTATACATTTTGGTTTGCATAATAAGGTCTCAATGCGGCTCGCTTAGAATGATTCGGAATCGATGTCTAAAGCTATCAATATGTCAATAGATATTTAAAAACAATCAAATATTTGAAGAAGTCTCGACCGATTTGTTTGTCCTACCCTACGTAGGAGAACTAATATTACGTAGAGCCGAACCATAAGAAAAAGTAAAAAACAGGGAGTCGGCTCCAATAAATCGATTTGAAATTTGTTTGCTCAAGGGTGGGCCTGAGGTATTTAAAGAACAATTAGTCGGCTGCTTCCCAACCCTAAGGGCAAATATTTGCCTATTCCCGCCAACCCTCGTTTGGGCCAATGCCGCCTCGGGCGTCGTTGGAAACGGTTTGTTGCTAAATGTTTATCCACTCTCCCCTATATACTTACCTCAGGGCAAACTTTCCCTCCTGACACTACGGTGATCACTCTGCATTATTTCGTTTGGGAATGGAATTTTATTATTTCTCATAAAATATTTAGTTTTTGTGGAGGAAGCCAGAAGAGATCCAGAAGTCCGTTTAGAAAGAAAGGTAGATATTAATGCATGCTTGCGCCTGTATTCCCCGAAGGGGTAGGCAGAGGTGTTGTAATAACAACATACACTTTTCAATGAAGATGATTAAGTGCCAACGTGACAGATGGTGAGTTCATCGCCGTAGGAACACATTAACACAGAGTATATAATAGTACTAGGGAAGTATTATATCTACGGGAAGGTACCTACGGAGGCGGCGTAGCTCTTGGTCTCAGTTTATATATATATAATCTTATTTTTATACTGCGTCTTGGCGGAGGCCTAATTTACTATTTATTAGACTATTTCGGGGGTGGAAAATAATTAAATTATATAATTATTTACAAAAGAATGTCATATGTAGAATCATTTTTATGCATTGTTTTTGTCCTAATTATATTTTATAGTCTTGATTATAATCTTGTTACGTAGCTCTAACATCTGAGCTACCCCCCCACAGTAACTACACCGGTACCTGCTTTATAAATTAGATATACCCCGATCTCCTCTCTCTACCTCTAGTTTAATAATTTAAATCTATACAGGTAAATAAAATTGAAGTGTCTGTTTGTAATTCCAAATCAAGAGCATTTGACTTAATGCATATCTACGTATCGAGGTTATATTCAAAGAAAACCCAATTTTAAAAAAAACTATGTCGGTCTGTCTATCTGTTTGTTCCGGGTACAGTTTGAAACAGCTGGCCCGATTTTAACGGGACTTTCACTGACAGGTAGCTAATGTTACAAGGATGCCTTTCTTAAGTAACTATTTATCTGTAAAGATTATCGGTAGAGACGCCAATACGATTTTCCTAATAAGAATGAGGAACTCTCTTCAAAAATGAAGGAATTCGTGTTTTGTTATCGGTATTTCGGTTTGCTATCGGTAAAGTGTGAAAATATCCAATGAAAACCTGATTGACATAGCAATTAGGTATGTATAAAGTTTTCAAATAATAAATATCCCAACACTACATCTTAAAAGCGACGTTAACTATAATGTTGTGACATAAAGCTAAGCTGGAACCAGAGCTGCGATGGCAGTATTTTAATGGTGTTTTACAAGAGATTAACTAGCCGACAATGTTTTGATTTCTTTCAAAATAACATCGCGTAAGTTTGACCACGAATCTCGTCCAACTGCGAGTTCTCGATTGCATTTCGCTTCTCTTGCCTGGTTGGTTTTTACCAATAGTAATCTAATAAGCGATTGATCGTTCCAAACATTTTATAAAATAAGTAAACCAACTACGAAAGTAATTCCGCGTAGGTAATTTTATTTCTAAATGATTATAGTAGGTTTATTTATTTATAATAAAAAAAATGTCAATGTGAATTGGAAGGAACCAAACATTAGGCAAATCTACTCGCAAACACAATATAAATATAAGATTAATCTTTGAGAAGTCGTTGAATGTGACACATTTTTAGCAATCAATCAATTTTACTCTTTCGGACATTTTGGAGTGTACCAAAATGTAATTATTAAATTTTATGAATTATTGAAATTTTATTAATTAAATACTTAATAATATTTCTGTTTCCATTTTCGCCCATTCGGAAACTACAGCAAACGTTGACTACGAAGCTCTGTAAAACCCCATTCGTGGATTATGTTACCTACCTATAAAAATATTTCAATAGGTTAAATATGTAAGTAGGAACCCAAATAGAGTTGTGTATATGATAGGAATGGACAACGTGCTACCGCAGCGCTCACTGTTCCTCATTCTGCTCACTGTTCATCGTTCTCTGCTCACTGCCTGGTGGCTGACCACCGAGCTCGACGCCGCCGGCGGTCGCGTCCATACTTACAAAAATACCAGAATGTAATTAAATGTGGATAACTTGCGCTTTATAGACGGCTGCGCGCGCATTGTTTGTTTAGTTTGTTATAGACGTGTTTTAACGCAATCTGGAAGTCGTAAATCGTGAACACCAAATTATGTCGTTCACAATTTAAGACTAAGGATACCTTTCCTATTTCTATTAAAATAGGTTACAGCGAATCTCTCATTCGGTTATATTGCATAGTTTTTTTGGGTTGTGACAATACTTATGTGGGTATACGTAGTTAGTTATCTACCCTAATACTGACTTATAATTGTGATAGGTTATGTTATGTTTCTAGCATATAAATTTTAATGGATGATAACGTTGCGTTGAAAAATATAAGTGCTGACTGCTGATACTCTATGCTCTCTTTGGCTACATATTGAAAGAAGTCGAAAGCCATCGCAATATTCTCGCGTTAAGGTATAATTAACTAAACGCCCCACACTAAGTTTCTAACGGCACGGCTTCTACGCAATTCTCAGAGTAGTAGCGAGATAATATCTCGGGCCTCACACTTCATTGGGTAATGATGAGATAATAAAAAAAAACATCACACAATAGACTGGTGTTACTTACCTGTTGCTATTGTACAGAAATAAATCTATATTTAATTGATTTGTTCAAAACTAATATGAAAATGCGCAACAGTTTTGCTGGGGGCGAATAGTGCATTGTAAAGTGAACGCAGCGGAGGGTAGCGCGGCGAGTAATCCATCTCGCGCGCCGCCCGCGCCTCGGGGCAACAATGCGCATACTATAATCTGCAAAAACTAACTATATCGCAATTGTACACGCCTTTTTACAACTCACGCTTAGCATCAGAACCAATTTGAACTTTAACTCTCCTCAAATAAGGCGCAAGGCACGTAGCTCGCTTATAAAAACATTGGTATTTTTAAACGTTTTCGCGATCGATTTAATTCAATTTGGTAACAATGGAGCAAGTATTTTGTAATGTTTCGAGGCCACAGGTAAAAGAAGCCCCTGTTCGCATTTTTTTACAATAAATCTTTTTTTTTGCAAATGTTTTTAAGAGCTTGATGGGAGAATAAACGAACGATCAAAACAAGACGTCTCTGACGTTTGAATCAAATTCTATTACAATAATATATTTTTTTTCTATTTGTGTTTTAGAACATTTCCGCAGTTTTGATTGATCAGCTCAGTGAAATGATCGCAGCTAAGTTTGTGAATAGTGCACCCTAAATATGTCTGTCTTCTAGTACCCACACCCGCATAGAACTCTTCGTATCTCAATAGATTATTTGACATCAGTGCCGCAAGTATAGGCTCCGACACGTTCGAACGTCGCACAGTTTGCGATAATGCTCTGCTTTCCTTTGGACCCTTCACCAAATGAAGTCCTAAATTCTATTAAATCTTACATCACAAGATTGGTAGATATAATTAAGTAATCCCATGTAATACTATCCTGCGCCTACGCAGCGGATAAGCCCCCGCCACTGAGTCTGCCATAAAACTCGCAAAAAACCAAAACTGACTTGTCATTTTGACACCATTCATCCCGTCCGTCCGGCGGACCCATATTTTTTCTATAAATGAAACACATTTACACTAATCGAAATAAATCCGTGAGCTGTTGCAACAAGGTGCTAATTGCAATGGACCGGGAAGGCAGGGAATTCACAGCGACGATAGTTTTTCTCAGCAATATTTCTTAATGAATCCCTAAGGCATCCATTCATGTCATTCGTTGAGTAAACAAAGACCTTCGTCAAAATAGTTAAATTAAATTTCTGCGATATTAAAAGAGCCAAAGGCTTCCAGTCAGTCCTACGATTTGCAAACCGGTGGACATTCTTCCGGTTGTACTTTTAGATTTAAGTAACTAATTTCAAGTTCCCACAATAATTAACCAACCTTCTGTTCATCTCAATGAATTAAATAATTAATCGAACTAATTAACGAACTAATTAATTAACGAAAGCAAAACGATTGAACAAAAATAAAACTTCAGTATGATGTCAAATCAAGAGGTAGAGCACAACAGGACCACCGGTCTAAATTCAGAACTCCCCAATTGGGGACTTTCAGTCGGGGAGATCTGAATTTCGATCCCGGAGAAGATTGTAGATAAATAATACTTCCAAAGTGTTTCTACCTATATTCTTAGTATTAAGGCAGCTAGTGCTTCATTGCGTGAGTGAGACACTCTAGTGCTGGTCACAATCATAGTCTGCAATAGCCGCTTGCCATCAGGCGAACTGTTTGTTTGTCACCTTGTAGGAGAGAAATATTTAAAAAAAACATACAGTCAAATTGAGAACCTCCTGCTATTTTAGAAGCCAGTTAAAAAGTACGTGAACAGTAAATACCTACACAATTTAGCACCACTCATATGTCTCATTGGAACGAAATGGGATCGCTCTTATTAGTTTCTGAAAATAAACACCGATTTTTCACGAAACTTCACATTACATTCTTTTCTGGATTCCAAATCAATTAAAAGCTCATGAAAGATGGCATCGAAAGCATAAATTATTATTCGTGTGACCAATGTGTTTAATGTTCACATTTAGTGAGTTTTGTTTAGGGATTCAGATTTTTTGCCAGTGGATTTGATCACGCAAACAGGTAAGTAAATATTGGATGAAATAGAGCAAGTGTTATCGGCGGTAGGTCGACGTGGTGACGCGCGGGGGGCCGGCAGGCAGCATCAGCCCGACAATGCGGGGATTAGCGCAGGTTCGTTCACTTTGTTCGTATTGTTCGACGCATGCAACCGGCGCTCACGCACCGCTGGCGCCGCGTTATCACCCCTTTCCACTCTATTTTCGATGCGGTTTCAATTCGTAACTGTCTGCGGATCAGCATATTTTACACAGTACCCTTTTGTTGACGAGTCCAATTGAGTTCGCTATCAATAAATGAGACGGGGATGAGCTCTATTCATTAAAAATATTTCTTTTTAAATGCACGACCAATGCTTTATTAATACTGTGACTGTGATGTTGGTTTTGCTGGTTATTAAAGGCGTTTTAAGCTAATTGTTTTTTTAATCCCTAAACTCATTTTTAAAATAAATGCTTGGGGATTTCTTTGCGTTAAAAAGCGTTATATTGAGTTGACAATATTTTCAGCTCGTAAAGTTTTAGGAAAACAACATTATAGATACGATTCACTTGATCGCAGTTTCATCTGTGAAATCTTTGCGGTAGGTGTGAATATGTTAATGTTAAACGGATGCGGATGCTGGCTAGCCTACCAAATTTAAGCCTGGGATCTGTAACGGAAATGGCGGATCGATCTGGCCGGGCTCATCAATCCATCGTCGCGCGGCCGATCAAACGGTGTCGCCAATCCTCAGCTGTGCCGATACTTGTGATGACACCTGACTCAATACCGAGAACCTTTGCACAATATCAAAGAGACCGACTAATACCGACAACACATTGGGCCAAATAAACTTAGGAAATAATTAAATAAATCACGTAAGCACTCTCTTACTGTACGAAATTACCTACATTGTGACGAATCTCCATACCCTGACGTGGCTACGACATAGTGCTGCGATTTCATATCGAAAGTAAAAAAAATCACTTTATCAATAAACAATTTACTCCACGGAGGGTAGCAGGAGTAGCGGAGGCGTGAGCGTTGGCGGAAAATAGTGGGGGTAGGTAACTGCAGATGTATTTTATTCGCATCGCGGCATATAGTCAGACAGAGAAACACTCATAAAATTACTATTTCGCAATTAAAGCGGTCATAGCTCGAGACGGTACAATGTGTACCTGATATTATGATTCCATCTGATATCAACTTATTTGCAAAACTTCCATCAATATGGAGCTGACGTGCTCCATCATTGAGTCTCATAATATACTTCAAAGGCAGAGCAATTAATTGGGCAATCATCGGAGGGCGACACACAAAGTGTACGTCTTCATGTGTGACGTCACGGGCTGTTTGTACCGACACGTGCGTTTTGCTCGCACTGGCTGGACGGAGATACTCCTCATTTAAATTTAGATTTATTTCACCATTTAAATAATTACCCCAATATGAATGCATTGTGTTTAATATTTAAACGATCACCAAGAGACAGTTTCAAGTTGAAGAATGATGTGGTGACCAGAATTGAAAAAAGTATGTTGAGATGGTTTGGACGTATCGAAAGGATGAGTCAAAGGCGATTAATGAAAGAAATTTATAGAGCGAATGTGAGCGGAAGTGTCAGTAGAGGGCGTCCAAGGAACAACTACTATGACCAAACTAATAGTACTTTTCAGAAAGGTCAAAATCGGAGCACTCGTAACCGAAGGAAGTGTATGAAGAGATGCATGAATGTGGATAAAGCGAAAGAAGTATGTACCTAAGGATGGTAGAATGTGGTTAACGGTGGTCCCTACCCCCATGGGATACAGTCATGAGCATAATATGTATTTATTAAGAGAACATAATGAAATTGTGTTAACAGTGTTTAATTACAATACTTTATCAGCAATTATTTGTGGACAATTTGCGAGAAAAATAAATAAAAGAATATTCACATTCAGAAACAATATAATCCCTTTTTTTTCAAAATGTAGCTAAATTGTGCGAGATGCGCAGAATGCGAACATCCAAAAAGCAAACAGCTGCAATTTGGATTTAGCCTCCACGCCTAATTTCGGTTGGTAGCCTTATTTTAACATTAAATGCACACACACAAAATATCCCTTGTATAAACACATCGCCCCTTATTCGGCATCGGAAAAAAGAAAGAGCTTAACTTAATATTGCTCGTGCACCTCAATACAGTCCGTATTACAAGGTGATAAGGTACTTATCGCATTGAAATTTTAAAGCGCACCCACGATTTGTTTTAGAACTTCGTATTGTTCTAGTCATAGACTTATAGGTTGTGATCTTAATTAATTATAAATAATGTCTACCATATTGAGATATTGGAAAAGGATACATTGTTTAAATATAATAATACATTGTTTGTAAGAAAAGAAACTCATTTTAATCCGGAGCACAATTAGTGGAATCACACATTAAATATATAGTACACGTAATGTATCAAACGCCTTGTTTTAAAGAATGGAACTTGAAACCACTATCAAGTATAGAGTATCTTAATCTATGCCACGAATTGCAGCATTAGGAACTTTAGCAAAATTACTTAATCAACAGTCCTTGATATGTCGTTCCTTTGTATCTAAACTATTTTTCCCAAATGTCAGTCCAATGAGTTCAGCCAAGATATTATTTACGGGTTTCAAACAAGTTTCAAACTCTTACACTCAACCTTTAAAAAGACGGTGGATAATACAACTGATTTAAAGTAGTTAGAGTAATCTTTAGTTGACATAGAAAATCATGTTCTTCCATTATGCCTGTCTTCTAGAAATGGGAATTAAATAAGTACATAATTTAACCTCAGGCCCTAAATATAGGAACATTTTTATTTAACAGAAAGACAGAATTTCGCGTTTAGAATATTGTCCTCGTAGAACGCTCTCACCATTAAAGCAGCTATAGTTTGGAGTTGATTGATAACAAGTAATTCTACAAAAACAAATGACCTTCCATCCATGCGTATGCGTCGTATTTGGTTTTACCTATCAATAAGGTTGTTAACTATCGGTCGGATGCAATGTGGTGTACACATGCGTGTGTTTAAGTCAGCGGTAACCCGGCGGCCGCATCCGTGCCATAACCCTTTACCGATGTTTAACAAACCGCTATACGATAATTGGTTAAGGTTAATTATTGCCTTTTTATTGATTAGTTAATGGTAACTGTGGCTTTCAAGTTTACGTTATCAAAGTATTTTATGTACGTTGAGATAAGTTGAGACCGACAATAAGTCGTTTGATTAAACAAAAAACTAACCTAAAACAATTTTGTTGATTTATAATGACAAATATTAAGACATTTTGAGAAAAATTATTATTGTGCCATCTGCCTTGGTAAATAAATATATAGTTCATCTATTTACCTTTTCATAGAATTAGATAAATCATAGATGGATTATACATACAAACATACATATAATTTGATTACTTGAAGACTGCAACATCTACTCGAAGCTCCTGATTTCTTCTGCTATGACTGCTATGATACTGTATTAAATTAAAGTACTCCGTTAGTGTTAAATCGAATTCACATTAATCATTTTAAAGGCATAATTTGAAGTAGGTATTAAATACATTTAGTAAAATTTTCAATACCGGTGAGAATTCTGAACAACGTTGCCTCATAAATAGTTAATTATTATAAATGTTCTAAAGGATGGCGATTACTTAAGGGGGCTATTCGTTTTAGTTGTTCTGTATTTCATCTCGCAGCTCTAGATGATGCGGTTAAAATACAAGATAAACAGAGCCGCGTCAGAGCTTCTCTTGGGCTACGGCTCGTGTTTATTTATTTGTGAATCTTTTTCGATATTTTGTTTATTTTAAAACCACTGCGAGTTGGCAGTTATGTACAGTATCGCAAAATTGTTACTCGAAATCAATCTGGGGAAATTGCGATGTTTTCATGACATGCTACTTGTTACTTGAATTTGTTTATTTTTAGTAATAACCGAACTTTGTTTTTGTTTTGTTGTGATACCATCGATAGTGTTATATTAACTTACTCAAAGTACAATACGAACATAATTAACTTCTATTAAATACATACTAGCTGTGCCCCGCAGTTTCACCCGCGTTGAGTTAATTTAATGGATGTCCCGTAGTGCTTAAGTATTTTTTAAAATAAATTTTGCCCAAAACACTCCTTGAAACACCAGCAATCTGCCAGTGAAAGTCCCGTCAAAATCCAACCAGCCGATTACGCGTGATGCCGTGACCAAGGGAAATGGGGATTCATTTTTATATATAAAGATAATATTAGTAAGTAGATACATGTCGTTGCATCACAAGGAAACTAATATACATTAAGTACGTAAATTGCCTTTACGGCGCCCCGTGCGAGCTTTTATAACTGCACCCTTGTTTTTTAGATATTTTAGGTAGCTAGAGCAATGCTATGTCTACTTTATTTCATTCAGGCAGAAAAATAAAGCACCAAGGGATCAATTATCTAATATTTTGCGAACCGAATCTACAGATCAGAGTCAGGGTCTACGCCCTGTGCCTGGGCACCGGTGGCATTGCCCAATTTACGGCATTGTACATGACAAACATGTATGGTTATCTCACCTTATATTTTCGGTGAAAAATGGGTGTCAATGAACTCAAAATACCCTTTAGAAGTTAGTAAAGAGATCATCGGTTATATACATTGATATTTACTTGTATCTAAATGGTGGTACGTCACTTATAAACAATGCAAATTCAAAATATCTTTATTTGATTCGAATTTAACAAGATATATTCAAATTGTCCCATCATCATCATTCCCTTGGTACTATTCCAGTCTCAGAGCGTTCTATATGTAAAATACTAAAGTCATTAGATTGTAGCAAAGGCCCCGGCCCTGATGGCATACCACCTATTTTTATTAAGAGATACTGTAAATATTTAACACTACCACTTAAACTTATTTTTGAAAAATCCTTACAACGAGGAATATTTCCTGATATATGGAAAGAAGCAAATGTGATTCCAATTTATAAAAAAGGGGAGAGAAATAATGTAAAAAATTATCGTCCCATATCCATTTTAAATATATTCTCTAAATGCTTTGAAAGCTTGGTATGCCCCATCATAACAGATTACAGCAAACACATTGTATCAAATCAACAGCATGGTTTTCGTAAGAATAAATCCACTTCAAGTAATCTCCTTAGTTATGTAAATGATCTTTCTACATATGTAGACGCCCGGGTTCAGGTAGATTCAGTTTATACAGATTTTAGTTCAGCATTTGACAAAGTAAATCACAATATTTTAATTAGAAAATTAAAATGCTATGGCATCCACGGGTCCCTGTTGCGTTGGTTTGAATCGTACCTAACAAACAGAATTTTACGCGTCGTAGCACATGGGTTCAAATCTGGTATATACATAGCTACTGCTGGTGTTCCCCAGGGTTCCCACTTGGGCCCAATATTATTTACACTATTCATTAATGACATTGTTCTTAAAATCAGACATAGCAGCTACTTCATATTTGCTGATGATTTGAAGTTGTATAGACCTGTAAAAAATCTTCATGACGCACAGCTTCTCCAAAACGATATAAACTCTATTGCACAATGGTGTCAATGTAATGATATGATTCTTAATGCTAGTAAATGTTTCCATATGAAAATCACCAAAAACCGCAATATCATTCAATCAAATTATTTCATTGGCAAAGATATTTTACAAGAAGTTACAAGTATCAGAGACTTAGGTATTACCATTGACCAAAAACTTAGCTTCAGAAACCATGTAAATAATATTTGCACCAAAGCGTCGAAAATGGCTGGGTTTCTTAAACGTTCATGCAAAGATTTCCGAAACATAAATACAGTTATAATATTATACAACGCACTTGTTCGAAGTATCCTCGAATATTCTTCAGTTGTTTGGAACCCTCACTACACTCTTTACATCGATAGAATAGAAAGACTCCAACGCATTTTCACGCGTTTCTTGGCCTTCCAAGACAGGAATTGCCCGTATCGTGCCCCATACGATGAACGACTTAAATTTTTTAAATTAATCACTCTTAAAAACAGACGAATTATATTGGATTTGACAACACTCCACAAAATTTTTAATGGTGTTTTAGATGCTCCTGAAGTCTTATCACAATTGAGAATAGGCGTACCCAAAAACATTCCTCGGCATCCTATTACTAATATATTTTCTCTAACTCCCTTTCGAACCAATATAGGCAAATTTTCCCCACTAAACCGAATTATACGTAACTATAACAATATCAATAATATAGAAATAGACATATTTAGTGATTCTCTTGCAAAATTCAAAAACAAAATTATCAAAGAAATATTAGATTAGATATATTTTAAGTAGGTCTAGCTACAATATGTAGAATGTATCATAGTGATAGCTGATCTCATAAAAGTGATTGTTGATCTCATCAAAGTATTTTATGTATTAGTCTTTAGTATATTAGTAAGCAGAGTCTAAACAGTTAATAATTAAATAATTATAACATGTTACCTTTTAAGATAATTTAATTTTTTCATAAGAATTGTTTGTTTACACCTGTAATGGTATATCATACGGTCCTATACCTATCTGTAACCACTTATTGAATGTTTTATGATAAACTGATGGTGTAACTGTTTTAATAAATAAATAAATAAATAAATAAATAAATTGTCAGAATGATGACATTCTATAAATGTTAACTACTGGGTTTGGAAGGTTGCTTTTTTCGAGAAGAACCTGGCAAAAAACTCAGTTATTAGAAACCTTATATTTAAAAAAAGAGTATGTTACTAATTTTGATCGCTGCATTAATTAAATTATAAAATATAAGCACATGGACATAGTTCCAATACTCAAATATCAATAAAAATACAATCAAAATCAAAATCAAAATCAAAATCAAATATATCTTTATTCGATTAGACTTCATACAAAGTACTTTCAAATCGTCAGAATGACACAATTACACAGGATTATACATGCTACCGCCAGGTTCGGAAGGTTGATTTTACTGAGAAGAACCTGGCAAGAAACTCAGTAATTACTCTTTTAAAGAATATTATACAGTTTTAAAAATACAAAATAAATTGTTCAAGCAACTATAAGCCCATGGACACAGCTCTAATGCTCAATTGTCAAAAATAAAAACTAAAAACTAAAAATATAGTACAAATATATGTGAGCATGGCAAATTCCAGCCAGTCAAAGCAAAATTAAGATTAATTAATTGTAGCAAAAGTACAGTGCCAATGGGATTATTTACAAACATTATCAGGTACATCCCAGGCTCCCTTATCACAAATATAATCACTTACAGTATAATATCCTTTTTCAAGCAAAACTGATTTAATTGTTTCTTTAAATTTGTTGAAGGAAAGAATCAATATACACTGCTAGTTTATAAATACAAATGAAGGTAAGTATATACACTTATAGACTACTAGCTTAGCCCCGCGGTTTCACCCGCGGAGATTTAGTTTCATCCTCATGGGCGCGGAAACCTAACATTAAAAAAAAATGGTAGCCTATGTCCTTTCTCAGGGTCTAAAGATTGTCTGTGCCAAATTTCATCAAAATCGGTTGAGAGGTAAAGCGGGAAAGCGTAACAGACAGACAGACAGAGTTACTTTCGCATTTATAATATTAGTAGGGATACAGTAATACAGTGTACATATATATTTCTCGGATTGCATACATTCAGATAATTATATTTATGTTAGTTTACCTAGGGAAAAAAACATGATTGAATGAAGCATAATTTTAATACATCATTGGAGTGAAATACAATTTGTCGGTGTGAAGTGGCTAAGCTGCGGTTGATCTGTGGGTTAAAGTTAGTGTGGCGTGTTTAGATAGGGCGGGCGGGAGGCGCGGGCGGGCGGCATCTCGCCTGCGGTGCAAGTTAGAAACTATCAATATCTCAAGTTACTCTAGAAAGCTAGAGTTGGATAACAGAACAATATTGTAGGATTATTATATTAGCTAGGTTTTATATGTGAAAGTAATAAAATATTCCTAGATATTATTTTCCTGTTGTGTTCCACATGAAATTAGATGTGACTGTGAGACTGGATAAACTAGTAGTCTGGAATATATTTAAGAATGCGAAAGAAACGACGATCTTAGTCGTTTTCAGAGTTCGTTAGCAGAGCGTATTAAGAACTTCTGAGCTTTGACGATTCATTTTGACGTTATTCACTAAGGTTTCCTAGCGTCCAACTCGACGACGAGCGTTGGTTTCAATCATAGGAAATTGATACATAGAGGATATGGTTCAATTTGCTATCTATAAAATCGACACTGAGAAACCTTAGTGAATAACGCGGCTGATCATAGTTGGCCCCTAGATTCACTCACTAACAGCAGTTGCAATAAAAAAGGTATACTTTATCATAAATTACACTATGTAAACGCCTATGTTTTAAGTTCACACCCTGGTGTAGAGTCGCATCGCTGGATTAAGTCAGTAATTAGCCGCTACGACTCTGCAACAACAACGCCACGTGCGCGCGCGCCGCACACCCGCCAATAGGTAAGTACTGTGCACGCGGATAGCTGACAATGAAAACGTTGTGGTTTTAAAAGTGCTGAAGTTAAACCTACTTGATCAAGAGCTGCGGTGCCGGATTAAGACATCTAGCTGCCCTAAGCTACCCACTAGTAAATTGGTATCGATATTTAAATATGTTTTTACGTATTTCTTGTAAATTCTCTCATTAGAGGTTGTAGAGTGGTGGGTATCTCTGGATCGACTGAACCGATTTTGAAAATTTCTTCGACCAATAAAAATCCGTTAATTTTTGCTGTATATTAACCCGAAAAATACGTTGACGTATTCGTCGTTAATCGGAAATCGGGTGCAACCGTGGGGCGCAGCTGGTATTAAGATAGAGATATAATTTTATTTCATATCTTTTGAAGGTGATAGAACCGGTTAATTGCGAGCATTCATGCACCGAGGGTTTCTTACTAAAAGTCGTGAAAAGTACCGTCATAAAAAACAATTGTATTGTTCGAATGTGTAAACCATTATTTCGTCACGTCAACGACTTCTCATTAATAATTTAGTGAACGATGATAATACAAAAAAAGAAAAAATTGGTATTTCTAAATTTGTTGTGTCTACGTTTCTCAGTCGTACTTCGTGGTATGCTATTTTTTTTAATGACAGGTATGAATATCTCTTTTAATAAAGTTCAGTATATATAGAGATAATAGAGGTTTCCCTTCAGGTTCTCCCAAGTGAGATACCGCACTAACTCTCTGGCAAATGTCTGGTGTTACATGAGTCTACAGGCAACGCGATAAACATTTGCAATCAGGTGGAAAATGATAATGAAACTGATTTATAAATATATAGTATATAGTTTAGGCCTGATAATTTGGGCCCCGGTTAGCCACGTATGATGCATTATACAGGGTTATCTTTGTTACCACCTCCACAGCTAATAAGAAACTACTTTCTTGAAAATAAATCGTAGACGGTAAGTAAACAAAATGTAATGAATGAACGCTTATCCCATTTGCTGAATGAATGAAGAGCGTGCTCCGTATTTAAGCCAACCGATTATTCAAGTGAACAATCCGATGTGCAAACACTGTCATCGCGCATTCTTCACGTGTTCACACGACGTAGGTGTCGAGACGGCCCACACTGATTTCAAAAGACTCCCAACAATGGGCCTCACTTGTCGTCAACCAAATCTGGTCAGTTTTGACATGTTGTCATGTTTTTATTAACGCCCGCTGCCATTCCAAGACGATTTCACGGACGAGGGCAGACCAATTTGCGACAATGGCCACACTCCTAATTCCCATTGTCAGCGTCACCAATTTACGAACACGTCATTGCGACGCTCCCTACAATAGGATAAAGCTTATTTGTTCAAATGACTTCGGACTTGTCTTCCGGTGACAGGGATTATTTCGCAAGTTCCGTTTTGACTTTCCCATAAAAAAAACTAGCTCTAATATCGGTGCAACCTTCCTCTTAAGCTAGCACCTACATTTTAATATCAAGCATTTCTTTGTACGTTAAATATGTGTTATGAGTTAACATTTTATTTGATAGGTCACCTTTAGGCCTATACCTACATTACAATTATTATACGTTATATGAATGCCAAAGTGTCTCCATTGGTCTGAAAACTTTCTTGAGTGTGTGTGCAATTTATTTACCTATAGTTAATTGTATAGGAAAGTAGTTTCAAGCATCCTCATGTGCAGACGTCAAGGCAATGTGCAAAATATAGCGACTATGCTATCGATAGTAAACGTATTCGGAATCAAGATTTAGTAACATGGGGTACCTATGTTACCTTACATTCTAAGTAATCGATGTTTATGAACTTGCACTAATAAATAATACAAAGTACCTAAAATATAGGCACCTCTTGAATGATGGGCTTCGTTAGTTGTACCTATGCAGGCACTTAATATCATTGAGATTTTATTTGTGAAATGTCCCTTTCCTTCTTCAGATTGATGATTGGGATTTCCAATTTCAAATAGAATAATATTCCTGAATGATGTTTACTCAGCCGATGTGGTGATGACTGGCCTTTGTGACAATCATTGATCTACAAAACGGCCAATAAAACTATCTATTGTTGAGCCCTGTACAAATAACAAAAAAATATTGAAGTGTCTTCCCCGTTGGTTTAATGAAAAATGGACCTTATGTAGCTAAGTTGCCAGATATGTCTATCTTTATATATACACTTTTTTTTTTCCCTTTCATCCCCTATGTTATCCCCTTGGGGGTAGAATTAATCAAAATCATTTCTTAGCGGATGCCTACGTCATAACATCTACCTGCATGCCAAATTTCAGTCCGATCCGTCCAGTGGTTTGGGCTGTGCGTTGAAAGATCACTATGTCAGTCAGTCAGTCAGTCAGTCAGTCACCTTAGAGTTATATATAAAAAAAATCCCTCGGCATCACGCGTAAACGGCTGGATGGATTTTAACGGGACTTTCACTGGCAGATACCTGATGTTTCAAGGAGTGACTTAGGCAAATTTTATTAAGAAAACACTAGTGTTTCGCGATATAAAGCATGAAACTAAATCTACACGGGTGAAATCGCGGGGACACCGTATTCCACGAGCAAACGTAATCAATACTGATATTATAAAGAGGAAACATTTCTTTGTTTGTAACGAATAGGCTCCGAAAATACTTTGCTGATTTAATAAAATCCTTTCTCTAATAGAATGCTAAAAATCACAGTATAACTATATTGTCAATGGATATAGAAGGGATCCCTAATAAAACTATGCCGTGGATGGAAAATAGACAAAGAAAAGATACATTTAAAAATGTGGCCGTTAAGAAGTCACAGTTTTGTTTGATCGTCCTTACTGTCAATTAAATAGATATTGGGCTGAGAAGAGTGTTTAAAATGTTATTTAATCAAACAGGAACAGAAGCCAGGGACAGTACATGATAATTAGACAATGAATATTATGCTAATATTATGTTCGTCGGTCGGTATGTTTCAGGTGGCTAGAGCGGGCATGCGCAGTAACGTTGGTGATATCGAGCGAGGACTAAGCCCCACTCCATCAAGCCAAGTCTTCATACATAGCATATTATGTATTGGTACTGTACATTATTATATACAATGTATGTATTATCTTTGTTTGCTAGAAATATGTTTCCATTTTATTCTCCTGTTCATCAGGGTCTGGATTAGATCTAAACTTATTTAATTAAGTATCGCTGCTGACGAGTTATGAGCACCTAGTTTTATTTGTACCTTTTTTGGCGCCTGCAATTACTCATAATGCAGATTTGGAAGATTATTTCAATTATATTGCTGAAATGTACAAAATAAATATTATAGATAAGCTACAATTAGTTATTTTAATGTTATTAAAATACTACTAGTAGTCTCTCTACTTGCCTGCTGGAAAGAAAAAAAGGGAGAGTTATATAAGAGAATGCAAGTTTTTAAATCAGCCTTTCCATGATGTTAGTATGGGATTTCATAGAATCCTCATTCAAGTGAGTATTACTCCCTGTTTCCATCAGCTAAGATCCCCCTCCAAATTCTCTGATTGAACTAATGATAATATATTTTCAATGAGTGTTACTATCGTATGTAAGTAAGTAAGGAGGTGGTATATAATGCTTAGAAATTCACTATGACGTGTTAAGCGCTTGGCCTTACTGCACAAACTGTTATTTAGTAGATTTATCGTTAAAATAACACTGCCTACCGTCGAAGGTGCATTGTCATTTGAATTCGAGCACCACCCGTCTTATACGCGTACAATTAAAGCATAAATGAAAAGTAAATATTGGACGTGTACCGATGATTTGATCCGTGACAGTGTTGGAGTGGCCAACGGTATAGCACTTGTTGCGAAGCACGAAGGTCGTATTTCGTCTGGCAGTGTCGTTTTCTTGTCACTTGTCACTGACTCAAACCCACGCACTCATCATCTTTTGTGAGTCGGATTTTTTGTAGTCTCTTCAACACCACGTTAATGTACAGGATATTGAGGGAGAATACCACAAAATAGAAGATTACAGAAGGTCTGGCTTCCAAGCCATTATTGGTGCATAGGCGCACGCTCAGACAGACGTAAACTTATGCCTCGAACCCATTTACTATCACAATATAGATAGCAAATCATCCTAAAGTCTATCTGATGGTGAGCCGTCACTGCAGTCAATACAAATGCATGCAACACCAAGGGTGGCACTCGCGCGTTCCCCACCTTATGGAGATTGAAATGGAACAGTGGGTACCTACATAAAGACTTTGCATTTACAGTGTTAAAATAAGTTAGGTAGATGGAAGGGTCTTGAATCTATCTAGCGTTTGAATTCAAAGATTTTTGAAAGTTTTATCTTTTACAACTTGCATTTGAATATTAAATGGATGACTTGAAGCAATGAGCGTTTCAACTGTTGCTCGGGGTGACCGAAGGCTCCAGGGCAGAGAAGTGAACGGTGAGACTTTGCGACTTAACTTTGCCTTCAGTATTAATATTTCGATATTCTTCAGGCGTCCGGCTAAGTTGCCGGCATTACGAAGCTCTGTAAGGATTATACGCCGCTCGGTGGAACGGAATACGATTAATATTGAATGGATACGATACGATACTTAAATACAACTTATGGAATATAATAGCATTATGAATCTGGATATAACCCTATTTATTTATATCTGGATATAACATAGACCCGTTATGTTCGTCGTAGCCCTTGGGTGGTGTTCAACGAGCTGCATCAAAAAAGTAAAGCGGGATCTCCAATTCTAAATTTAAGCTGCTGGAATTTGACAACTCCCCTATCTTCTATACGATGATCGTGTAGAAGATATGCAGTTTTTAATTAATTTCGCAGATTTTGTTATTATATTTGTCCTACCCTTAAATTATAGTGTGAGCGAAGAAACTAATCAATACTTAAAAATATCTACCTACCTAATTGGCCACCAGATTCTTATGTAAAAGGAAACAGAAACACACAGTTTTATGCCGTTTTCGCGTGGTCGCAGCCGGACAAAACGGTACTAAGGATACATCAGTTTACTTTTGGTTAAGAATTTGTTATTGTATGCCATATGTGCGCAGGGTGCGGGCGCGAAGGTTTTTCAGTTAATTTTAAACAATAGGACACAGCACATGCGTCCTACGTACTTAATACATCTGCCCCATGAATACATGCAGGCGTTTCGTATCTATTATCTTTCTACCTATACCGAATGTTAGTTTAGCACAGTGATCAAATTAAATATAAGGGTTACGCATTTGCCGTAATTAATACAGATACTAAGACACCGAAGTGATTTTTTAGCTATTTGGTATGAAATCCCGTATAATATGGGATGAGGGCAGGGTGATGATGATGGCACCAATAAAAGCATAAAAACTTATGCTTTGTGGCCCCCTTGTTGCACGCGGTTGTAAAGGTTACCGAAATCCACAAATATCAGCATATATTTAATATTGGGAGTGTTCGGGCCTGTGCAGATTCATGTAAAACGAACAAACGTAATATCGTTGTAGGACGTTAAGTCATTCGATCAAAATCTTATCCCTTTCATATTGGTGATCCGAAATCGTAGTTCGACAGAACTTCAACTCAACAGGACGATAACTGAGCTGTTTCGTTTCTTCTTTGGTAAAATAAATAAAAAATAAATATCAACTTGTAAGTCGTTACGCCATCGTTACGGTTTTCATTACGTGAATCGGGATCGGGAATAGGAGCGTGCACTTCGGGAGTTTTTTGATTCTCTTGCAGTTTGCTGTCACTGGAAGAAGATTTTTTTATTACATACTTCATATTTTACACTAAATTATACCTATTACGACTGCCGTGGCTTATTGCTATGTAGAGCACGGTGGTTGTTCGCCAACCAAGGTTCGCAGGTTAACTTTATTTCTTTCCCGAAGGTTATAAGTATCTGTTGTGGTCGTTGGCATAGGATGGTGGGTCGGTGGGAGGTGGAAATTTGTAGTGAGTGCGGCGGTGATGGGTGTAGTTCTTATGAATTGGGTGCCTGCGAACGTGATGGTGAAGAATAAGAAACATTATAAAAGTCTCTTCTAGAGCTTAATAATGTTTTGGTATATCTCAATAAAGTTTACCTATTTACAATTTATCAGATTCAAATCCGTCTTCGTAATCAAGTTGTTTTTTCTTCTTCCTTGGGCTGGTGGTTTTGCCCAAGCCCCGCGCCATATTCCGCAGTACCATCTTACGTTCTAAGTACGCTATTTGTCTGCGCCTTAGATTGTTGGGCTCGTCATCCTTATTAACTGTGCGCTTAATTGGCTCTTCAGCACTTGGGGCACTCGTATGCGTTCTTCTAGCCCCTCTGTGGGGCATCGCAGGCATCCCAGGATGCATCCCCGGCGGCATCCCAGGTATCCCCGGCATGCCAGGCATATTGCCCATGGCACCACCACTTACTGACGACTCAGTGGGATTATCCCTGTCGTATATATCGAACTCTTCCAGCATTTCCATCAGGTGATCTATCTCCATGTAAACTATGTGCATTTCCCTTAATATTTCAAAGTGCTGTAAATAAAAGCGGTAGAGATTTAGGACCCTACTACTTATACCCTTAATTCTAGCAGTTGTATTGCCTAAAAATATGGAGTGCTACCTACCATGGCTTGGATTCTCAGACATCTTTGATATATGAAGATCATCCTCTCAAGCCTCCTCCGTATGTAGAATATCAGTTCCCCCAGTTGAAAGGCCCCCGAATGGGCGTGGTAGTCTCTGATAATTCTTATTTTGTCGACTTCCCTCAAAGCAGCTTGGATCAGTATCTCCTCCATTGCAATGTATTTAAATTTTACAAAATGGTACATAGAGTAGTAGTTGTAGCTGCTGCTGTGGCATGGATGAAATATGTCTGTGAAATAAATATTCCAAAGCTGAAAAGTGATCGATGGAAATCTGTTGGATGGGAAGGAGCAGCGCAAAACGGCCTTCCACTAAATAGACAGTTCTCTATAATAAACCGACCGACCTCTCGGAATATATTCAGTCGTAGGATACCTACTTAGCGGCAAACCTGGCACTAGTGCCAAGTGACTTAGCGGACAAGTGATTTTAGTATCAAGGAAATCGATTCGCTCTCGCGTTTTACAGAAAGTCTTAAGGTAACTGTTGCAAGATGATGGCATAAGTGCGATTAGCATTGAATCGGGAAGGCCTACGTAAAACAGTGGAGAACGAAACCGTCGGCTGGTGATGATGGAATAGTGAATAAAAACCTCACTAAAGTTTATCAGTTATACATTTAAAGGATACAAAGGGTCGCTAAGTATTGATGATTATAAAATATTGTAATATTTAACTCAACTTAAAATATTGATATGAATTAAAAGTCGATTTGCGAAATAGACGATTTGCAACAAAGTGCGTTAACAATTTGTAATAAGTTACGTATGTATCCTATGATGCAAAAGAAAGAAGAAGGTAATGGAACACTGATACCAATGTACTTACATAAACAGTAGATGACAATCACATTTACTGGCGTTATCCTCATTGATACTGACTTTAAAAACCTATAGTACTCCAATATAGTATCCAATAGATATATCAACACATTTTCTAAGAAAGACTGCCTTAAAACGTAGAGCTTGACTAACTCATTTTAGAATTTACCTACTCACGTGGCTCAAAGGTATTTAAATTCTATTTCATAGCTTGTAAATTTAACGAGCGATAAACGGTATCGGCGCTACTTACTAACCTAATAGAAACAATTACAAATATTGTTTTGGTAAGTTTGGTACTTTAGATGTGTAATATATTTTAAAGTTGTTATCGAACCAAGAACACGGCGAGTATATTCTTCTCCACATGGTGTCGATGAGTTATATGAGTATTCAATTGTTGGGGCATATATTTTCGCCATTGTAACAGCATTATTGGTGTCTACCTGTCGCCGATAGTTTGAAGAACTATGATATCAGATTTTCACACCAAAAAGTCTTCGAGATTTTTCTTTCTCTCTTTTATTCTATTGCCTTTACTCACAATACAGCGGACATCAAGCGATTTCACCCGCGTAGTTCCCGTTCCCGTGGGATTATTAATCAGTGATAATGTAAGCATTCAAATGGTGAAAATATTTTTAAAATCGGTCTAGTACTTTTGAGCCAAATCGTTACAAACATACATACAAATCTCTCCTCTTTATAATATCAGTATAGACACCAAGGTAGGTGTCATACTGTTATCTAAATGTTGGTAGATATGTAGGTACCTATCATAATGAAGTCGTGAACCATTGTGGTACAAAACAAAAAGTTACAGGAGGTCAGCTCCCGTACTCTAGATGTGGCGGTTGTGGCGAGCACGCGTAGAGCCGCCTTAAATTTCCACTGGAATTAGCCCGACACTAAATCAACATTGGTTTAGTTTTTTGTTCTAAGGTAATACTATGCAAAATCCACGTACACGTGCAGTGTCGCGATAAATATATAAATCCGCCTTTGTGTAACTTTTTTTATTTTGTACCATTGTGGTTAGGGGTTGGATTGAGCAGGTGAGGGAAAGGCGGGGCCTTCCCACCCGATCCACGTCTCCTCTCCCTTTCTAACACAAACATTATTGATTTTTCACTCACTTCCGGTAAGTAAGTATGTACTTGCAATACATAGGGTAGGTTTAATTGAATTGCCGACTGCATATATTATATTAACGGTGTTCTATAGATGGGAAGGAAGGCCTAGGGTGTACCGAGGTGCATACTTGTCCTTAAGCAGCAGGCCTTGTGTTCTAAAGGCAATGATAATACGACTGATCGTACGTATGAGTCAGATGTATATATACATGCCTATTTTACATCTAAGAAAGATGATTTAAACTAAGGCCGATTCGGGATCGATAGGTCCTGTTTGAGTCAGATGTAAATTTGTTGGTAAATGACTTGAATCTGATGTACCTATTCCACGAAAGGGTAGACAGAGTTGTACTTATAAGGCACCCAAATTTCGTGTCTCATCTTTATATTTCCGACTAACGCTGAGAGTTAATTTCAGTTGGTTTGTTACCCGAAACTTATGGTAATTTTAATTAGTCTAGCCAGGTAAGAAAGTATATTGGCATCTACCTACCTATTTATTTAGAACACATACAATTCACTATACATATTTACGACTTACCTACTAAGTATAAATAAATACTTGGGCTTTTGCCTATATTCTTTAGCTCATAAGTTATTAAAACCTAAGCTTTCGCCTGAAAACTCTAGAATAGAATTATACTTACTACAATTTCGACAGCTGGTCTGCCTTAAAAAGACAAAAATACGATGAAAAAATGTATATTCCACGTGTGTACAAGTAGGTAGATGTGTATAACATAGAACAGTGTTGTGTTGGTTCCACAAAGCCCTCCATTAACATTTTGATTGGACCCTGTGGCAACCGTTGGATAATTAGTTACCTAAGTAATTATGTTACCGCGTCAGGGATGGGCGCGGCTTCCGTCTTTTCAGAAACCCCGTATATTTATTTAGCACCTATAGAATTATATTGAAAATTGTATCGCTGCTAATGTGTAATAACATGAACATTTTATGAGGTAAGTAGGTAAATACAATTTATCTATACAGATAAATAAAATTGAAGTGTCTGTTTGTAATTAAAAAATAACAGCTTTTTCACTAAATGCACATGAAAGTATACACGATACTGACACTAAAAGGCCAAGTTTTAAAAAAATTCTCCGTCTGTCTGTCAGTCTGTCTGTTTGTTCCGGGTAATCTCTGAAACAGCTGGACGGATTTTAACGGGACTTTCACTGGTAGCTGATGTTTCAAGGAGTAACTTAGGCTACTTTTATTTACAATAAGGAAGAAACTAAATCTACGTGGGTGAAACCGCGGGGCACAGCTAGTTTAACATAAATTTAATTGGGTATAAGTACTGTATAAACAATACAAGATACAGTAGGTAACTACCTATCTTAATTAATTACGTATTAAAAGCTTGACCCAAATCAATATCTCTCGGGTTTTTGCCACAAAAATGGCGGCTATGCTACCCTGAAAATACTGTTTCTCTAGGTGAAAAAGGTTTAATTTTAAAATATTATTTAGAGTAGATTGTAACAAAGTATTTCCAAATCAGAAGACATGATTTTAGGATTATAAATGTTACCAATGGATTCGGAAGGTTGCTTTTACAGAGAAGAATCCGGCAAGAAATGCAGCAATGCCTGACACATTTAATTTGTTTTGTACTTAGATACCTACATTTTAACGTTACATTAACCAAAAGTATATAATACTAGCTGTGCCCTGCGGTTTCACCCGCGTAGATTTAATTTCATCCTTAGTGTCGCGGAACCCTAATATTTTTTATAAATAAAAGTAGCCTAAGTTACTCCTTGAAATATCAGCTAACTGCCAGTGAAAGTCCCGTTAAAATCGGTCCAGCCGTTTTAGAGATTACCCGGAACAAACAGACAGAGAGACAGAGAAAAATTTTAAAACTTGTTTTTTTAGTGTCAGTAGCGTGTATATGCATTTAGTGAAAAGCTGTTATTTTGAAATTACAAACAGAATTTGGAAATACACTTCAATTTTATTTAACTGTATAGATGAGCTCAATAACACAGTTCTAATGCTCAAATGTGAATATATTTTATTTAGATAGCTACTTAATTCATAAATACAAATTTAGGGAATATAGGAACGGATTAGTATACCGGCCTCCTACCATCGCCACGCAGCAGACTTGTTCCAGTAGGTACAGCACCTCGCATCGTGACCAGAGACCCGGTGTATCAAGTAATAATTTTTTCATCCCACCATCTCGGAAAGAGTATTTTTAATCTTCAATATCTGAGTGGAAAAGCCGTTTTTATTCTCTAGAGGATAAAGTAAATTGAATTTAGAACATCGTGTGCACTAAGTTTGTGAATTAAAAAAAACATTAAACCTATTTACTGCTACCTCTATGGTGCCGAATATATCAAACAACTTTTTTTTAATTTATTAAAAGCTCAGACTCGGAACCTTCTTGGTGTTCTTTTTTCAATTTGCTTTTTTTTTGCATTTAGTCATTTCCTCGCTGAGGTGGAATGAAAAGTTACGTGTGAAAATGAAAATGAAAATAATTTATTCAGTTTAGGCCCTGGTAAGGCACTTATGAACGTCGAGGAATCTACCACCGGTTCGGAAACTAGCCTTCTGAGAAGAACCGGCAAGAAACTCAGCTGGCATCATGTACATTTCATTACACAGTAAAATAATAATAATTACAAAAAAAAAAAAACATCATAAATTATTCACAATAGTGAAAATTGTATCAGCATGCATGTGTAAAAAATAATAATTAAAAACGTAAAAACAATACCAAATGATTTACATATCATGTTTGCATACCATGTCATTGCCAGGAGCTACTTGTGCAGAGTTTTAATTCCATATGTCTTTATCATTTATGTAATCCGAAATTGTATAATAAGCTTTCTTCATCAGTACAGTTTTAATGTGTGTCTTAAATTTATCATAATTTAACGCGTTTATTGACTGTGGGATTTTATTGTAGAAACGAACACAATTCCCCATGAATGATTTATTTACCTTTGCTAACCTGAATCTAGGAGCTACAATTTTGTGTTTATTTCGTGTTGAAATTGAATGAATGTCCGAGTTTAAATTGAATAGATGAATATTTTTTTTCATGTATAGCAAATTCTCATAAATGTACAGTGACGGTAGGGTGAGAATATTTATTTCTTTAAATTTATCTCTAAGAGAATCTCGGGGGTCCAGCGAGTATATTGCCTTGATGGCTCTCTTTTGAAGTATAAAAATTGAATCTAAGTCTGTTGCGGAACCCCATAACAATACGCCATATGACATGACACTATGAAAGTAAGCGTAGTAGACTAATCTAGCAGTATCAATATCCGTCATTTGTTTAATTTTTCTAACCGCAAACGCAGCTGAACTAAGCTTTTTTGACAATGCTTCAATATGGGCGCCCCATTGTAATTTTGAATCTAAGGTAAGACCTAAGAATACTGTGCTTTCGACCAACTCCAATTGACTCCCAACTAATGATATATTTGTATCTATTTGCGATGTATTAGGTGGTGAAAATCGGATACATTTTGTTTTTTTAGAATTTAAAACGAGATTATTGGCATCAAACCATTTTGAAACAGATGTTAGAGTTTCATTTAGTGCCTTAAGATCGTTGTCTTTTCTACTCACTTTGAAAACTAAAGATGTATCATCTGCAAATAGAACAATATCACAGATATTTTCTACAACAAGTGGTAGGTCATTGATATACGCTAGAAACAGGAATGGGCCTAGTATGGAGCCTTGCGGCACGCCTGTTTTGATTATTGACCCCTTGGATGTTACACCACCGACGCCAACTTTCTGATGACGATTTGATAGGTACGAGGATAAAAGGTCGAGAGCATTTCCGCGAATTCCATAATAGTTTAGCTTAAGAAGTAGCGTACGATGATCCACACAGTCAAAAGCTTTAGAAAGGTCACAGAAGACTCCTACTGCGTCATAGGCGCCCTCCCAAGCCTCAAAAATGTGTTTTATTAATTTTGCTGCCGCGTCCGTTGTTGATCTACCTTTAGTGAAGCCAAATTGGTGATCGTGCAAGATGTTATGTACGTTAAAGTGAGCTAACATCTGATTAAGCAGAATTTTTTCAAATATTTTGCTAAGCGCGGGAAGAATCGATATAGGTCTATAATCAGAAGGATCTTCTTTAGAGCCTGCTTTAAATATCGGTATTACTTTGCTATATTTCATAATATCAGGAAATATACCTTGATCTATACATAAATTGAAAATAGAAGCTAATGCGGGAGCAATTGTTATTATAATAGATTGGATACTTTTAATTGAGAGTCCCCATAAGTCCTCCGTATTTTTAATATTAAGCGATTTAAATGCCTTCATGATATCAATAGGACGTACATGTTTAAAACTAAAATCTGGGAAGCTTTTTCGTAACGATTGTTTCAATAAGCTTTCAGCTGTATTCGGACTAGAGTTAAGATGTTTGGTAGTCTCTGTGGGAATGTTAGCGAAAAAATTCTCAAAAGCAGTTGCGACCTCTAACTTATCCGATATAATACTATCATTGATTTTAAGCTTACTTACTTGCTCTTTAGTTTTATTTCTACCAGTCTCCCTGTTTATAACTTTCCAAACAGTTTTTATTTTATCATCAGAGCGGCTAATTTCACTACTTATATGTTTTGATTTGGCAATCTGGCAAACTCTTTTAAATAATTTTGAGTACATTCTAACGTGACTATGAAAAGCAACATTAGTTGTTTGGGCTTTCTTGTGGTATAACTCATATAAAGTGTCCCTACTTTTCCTTATGCCCTTGGTTGCCCAGTTGTTGAACTGTAATCTGTTATTTAATTTATATTGTTGTTTAGGACATGCCTTATTGAATTCTGTACATATGACATCATGTAATTTATTGAAATATTTGTTTGGTTCGCGAGACTCTGCTTTTTTAATTTTTAACTCAACATTATTTTTAAACTTCAGCAGTCTATGGACAGAGAGAGGTCTAGATTCCCTAAAAGATTTAGAAGGTTGCCTACTACATTGCAACTCAACTAGTTGAGCCATGTGGTCAGATCGAATTCCACTTATCTGAGACTGTTTTATTATACTACCATTAGTTATTACATTATCGATACAAGTAGAGGAAGTGGCCGTTATTCTCGTGGGCTCATTAAATACAAAGTCCAGGTTAAATGATTTAAAAAGAGATATAAATAAACGCGCCTCAGAAGACCTTCTTAAAATGTCTACATTAAAATCACCACATATCAATATTTGTTTATTCGTTCGAAATATTTTCTTGTGTTGCACTCGAGTGCAAAGATTTTTCACCTCGTGCTCTTTTGATTCCCTCGCTAACGCTCAGGATTCTAATTTTGAATCCTTCGCTTGCTCGGACATCAAAATTGAACACGCGGTTAAAAAGCAACTTTGCACTCTTGTATAACAAATAACTATTATCTATTAGTAATATTTAACTTTCAATATATGAATGTGGAATATGTATAACTCGTATAACTATATTTTTAACTATTAGGTACATTATGTAAATACAGAACCCTAAAAATTATATACTCCATATTTTGGGAAGTTATGTAAAAATCATACCTACTTAGGTACACCAATTAAATAAGTAAGTGCTACCTAGGTATCCAATCATTTCTAAGTAATGCGTCTAAGTCTCAAAGTGATTTTGTGACTCCACTCCAACTAAGGTAATTTTGTGACTTTTCAATCCTGAGTTCGAGATGAATGTGTGTCCGAGACACAAGGGGCATATCCGGTACCGGCGACAGGCAGTCTGGTCTAACGATGCGTGCATGAAAAAATATTTAAAAACACTATCTTACTTTTCAAGTAAACTATTAACGGCGTCTTAACGATTAGCCAAAATAGCAATTAATGCACAATTATTGATATAAAACTTTATTTGTAGGCAGTTAAGGTTAAAATCGCTGCATGGAAAGTTTGCTATTGCCGTTATTTATGGAGCGAAGTCGTTCAAGGGGCGGACAGGCAGTGCTTCGAATGTCACACGTCATTAATTACTGTGTCTCTTCTAACTTTTTCTATCTTTGACATTTTTTATGAAGACTTCAAAGATTCAAGTAAAAGTATAGAGGTGACCCGGAACCTACACTTAGACCGGGATTTTTTAAAGTGCGGTCCACGGACTTCTTATGGGTTCGTAAAATGTGTGGTTCGCTGCAGCTCAATTAGCGCAGATTACCTGCTCCTTCATTATAGAAGACAATTCCACAATTTAAAGTGCTCATTGAGGGAAAACAACAGCGTCATAAATGGTTTTATATAAAACTAGCGGATGTCACGCGGTTTCACCCGCGTAGTTGCCGTTCCCGTGGTAATGAGGGGATAAAATGGCCTATGTTACTAGCTGATGATGTAGCTATCCATTGTAGAAAGAATTTTCAAGATCGGTCAAGTAGTTTTGAAGCCTATTCAATGCAAACAAACAAACAAACAAAAATATTATCAAAGTTTATAATATTAGTAATAGATTTATTTATTAGTTCTTAACTGTGACTATGAGTAAACCTAAGTAAGTGTGAGTAAATGACCAATGAAAGAATTTTTTTTATTTTCAGGTTTATATTTTTTCCCTATATTTATCATTTAGTATTGTTAGACAGGAAAATATTTATTAAATTTTTTTGCAAAAACTTTTAGAAATACTGACTTAGACGGTCGTATGTCGGATCGGATCGGATGCAGAAGCCAAGCTCAAGACGTGATAATGCTTATATACAGTTTATAATGGTTGCTGAAGGAACGATAGGTGCATCTATCAAATCCAGCGATTCCTAGTGCTCCTGGAATTGGACCTAATACCAAAGTGGCTTTGTATGTGTTTCTGTGTGTTACCTTTTTACGGCTAAGCCACTGAACAAATTTGGCTTTTACCCCAAGGTTAGAGATGGCTAACTTCAAACATTGTAACATAGCGTGTAGAAGCTAGTAGAAACCTTAGCTATCAGAAGGACCTAAAAGCAAAACTTTATTCTTATTCTTAAATGACGTAGTAGCAGTAATTTTGCTCAAAAATATAACCAATTATAAATAATGAATAATTTTAGATTTAGCTTCACACGAATGCTATCCATTTTTACACACTTATTCCACTACCAAATCTATATATATAAAAATGAATCCCCATTTCCCTTGGTCACGACATCACGGGAGAACGGCTGGACCGATTTCGATAATAATTTTGTTGTTGTTTTCGTTAATGTCAGGAGATGGTTCTTATGAAAGAAAAAACTAAGAAAATTACGTGGAAAATTTTAAAAATTAAGAATACTTAACCACCATATAACATTATTTCTTTCTTCTTAAATCTAACCGCTTTGGACAATAAAACCTTTTTGTTGTAACCTTATGACGCTTGACATAGAATTGACAGAATACGTGCTGCATTCTCATAATTAAGACAGGGCAACGTCTGTCGGGTCAGCTAGTAAGTTAATATAATTTTACATTGAGAATACAAATTTATATACTTGATATGATTCATAATTTCAAAACTTGTAGTACAAGACTCCGTGGCGCAACGGTAGCGCGTCTGACTCCAGATCAGAAGGTTGCGTGTTCAAATCACGTCGGGGTCACTATTTGAGTATACTTGTCTTTTTTGCTTTTTTCAACAATATTTTTATGTTTAACAAAATCTTAGTTCATTTTATCACCTATTTAAGTATTTTTTTAAACCTGCGTAGAATTAATCTTTTGTGAGATTGGTTGCGCTAAGCAATAAAGTCAGGCATAGTATGAAGAAAAAAAAATTATCATGTCAGGTACCTTCTTACATACCAACCTGCCTACCAATCACATATAGGCTTTGCTTTCTTGTCTGGAATCCAAGTGTCAAAAAATTGCATGCGGTTTATTATTTCTATGATTTTAATACCTAACGCCATCTATTGCTTCGTAATGTAAGCACCTAAATAAAAAGTATTCAGAAATTTTCTGAATTGTTATATCAGATTTTATTATAATTCAGAGAGGTATAATACAGCAATTTTGTACTTTAACAAATTATTGTAGATATTCGAACGCCCGGTCCTCGACACGAACGCTTCAAGTCAAGTCAACCAAAAGCTTAAATTTTGTTACATACCTAATGCAGACCATTCTTTTTGACCATTCTTCTATGATGAATTTAGTAATGGAAATAATATTTTTCTTTATATTTGGTACTACGTATAACATAGATAAACACAATTTTTCGCTTACCTTCGAACCAAAGCTGCTGTCAAAGTTATAGTGTGACATTAGAGAAGTGCCAAAAGTGCCGAAACATTTTGGTGTCGCGTCAAATCGGCGGGCAGCGTTTTGTTTGTTGTGTGTTTACATTATGACCGTTGTCAACGAAACAAGGCTAGCAAAACAATTAAATCAAAGGGGTTCTGTAAATAGTAATTTAATTCTAGACCAGGATTAGTTTGGTTGAAAATGAGGACTGTGCCGAAATGGGTGAATAAGATTCACGAGGCCGACAAAGTTGAGTTTTCGAGGTAAGCCGAAAGTTGTTAACGATCTTCAAACACTCCCTCACCTCACACACTTCACAGGATGGACAGGAGATTAATATTCAAATACTACATTAACCTTCCAAAGATATAAAATTATGGTCTATTACAATTCCAGTGGTATAATACTCGATAGATATCCCCATTCAAAGGTTTACTTTAAACCTTATACTGAGCATGTACTATACGTTCAATACTGGTAACTTATCTAAATAAAAAAAATATTTATAGCAAGTTAGAGTGGGTATGTAAGTTAATTTTTCCAATCCAACTAAATCTGAAACACAGTCACTTTTGATGTATCTTTGAATGGTATTTAACAATTGTGTTTCCAGTGTCCACACAATATGCTTCAGTCCCGATGGCACCCAGTTAGTGGTTGGTGCGGGGGAGAAGGTTATGGTATATGACCCGAGGGACGGGGCTTTGGTGCAACTATTGCAAGCCCACAAGGGACCAGTCCATGCAGTGGCCTACTGTGGAGATGGCAAGAAGTTTGCAAGTGGAAGTGCTGATAAAAACGTCATTATCTGGACGTCTAAGATGGAAGGTGTACTAAAATACTCGTGAGTGTCATTACAACCAAAACATTTTTCATTTGAGCAATGCTTACAGCTGTTACAACAATGCCATGTTGTATAATAAGAACATTAATAACCTGTGTATTCCCTTGAACTTTAGATTATAAATGGCGAATGCATTACTAATTAGATAATGTTATGTAATGATAATAATAAAACTGTAAATATGTGTTGTGTTATCATAACTTTCTTGTACAACAGACACAGCGAGGCAATACAGTGTCTTGCATACAACCCAGTGTCAATGCATTTGGCTTCGTGTGCACTCACAGACTTTGCTTTCTGGTCAATTGATGTAAAAGCCGTCCAAAAGTATAGAGTGTCTGGTCGGATTACAAGCTGTGCATGGTCTCCTAATGGTCAGCATTTGGCTATAGGTTTGGCCAGTGGAGCAGTCTCAATTAGAGACAAGGTAAGCTTGCAATGTTTAGTTTTACTCTGTGACTGCTGTAAATTTTGAAATACTTAATACTATTAACTATGCTTTACTGATTACTTATGCATCATATGCGTGTATTAGAAACCCTCTGTTAATTGCTATAGTTTTTATTGCTTAATCTATACATCTTCTATATCTATACAGATAAATAAAATTGAAGTGTCTGTTTGTAATTCCAAAATAACAGCTGTTCACTAAATGCATATGAAAGTATACACGCTATAGACACAAAAAAACCAAGTTTTAAAATGTTTCTCTGTCTGTCTGTCTGTCTGTTTGTTCCGGGTAATCTCTTAAACGGCTGGACCGATTTTAACGGGACTCTCACTGGCTAGTAGCTGATGTTCCCAGGAGTAATTTAGGCTACTTTTATTTATTAAAAATATTAGAGATCCACGACATGGAGCATGAAACTAAATCTACGCGGGTGAAACCGCAGGGCACAGCTAGTAGATAAATAAAATTGAAGTGTCTGTTTTTAATTCCAACAGCTTTTCACTAAATGCATATGAAAGTATATATGGTACTCACATAACAGAATCAATCTATACATCTATTAAGATAAGTAAAATTTAAGTCTATGCAGGTGTATGCACACATGGTTTTAATTAATTTTGATCTTAATCCTTTGAAAGCTCTGAGTTAGTTGTTTGTGCTATGACTTATTTATACCACACACATAATACCTCAAGTAGGTAGACTTTTATAAAACATTTTCACAAAATATATATTTATTTCCATAGTTGGGGGAAGAAATACAAAGGGTGATACGAGACGCAGCAGTGTGGGCAGTTGCATTTTCGAAAACCTGTCTTATTGTCACAGATTGGAATGATATGCTTTCATTTTACAACTTGCAAGGCCAAGCGACTTACAAAGAAAGAAATATAGGCAAGTACTCAAATTATATTATATTTTCAAATTGACTTTAAAAAAATGATATAATTATAATATCTTCTTTCATACTATGTAATTGTATTAATTGAATTTGGGAGACAACCCAAATGTGGGAGGCACAAGACCGGTTGTTGTGGAGATCGTTGGGGGAGGCGTATGCCTATAAATGATGATGGATGATGATGATAAATTGAAAGTGCTCTTACCATGTACTATACGGATTTTCTTATGGATATGATTAGATAGATTTATATGATCAATAAAAAAGTTTTTTGTTGGTACTTATTTCTATCTGTTATGAATATTTGTTTGAAACTTATGCTTATCAAGGAAAGGATTTTTTTTGTCAAGCTAACATAGATAATTGTTAATGGTAGGTATATCAGCGTTGTCGATGTGTGTGGTTGGTGCGTTGGTGGTGATCGGCGGCGTGGGTGGCTGGGCCGTAGTGACCGCGGAAGGCGTGCCCATCCTCAACACGCCGCACGAGTGGGTCTGGGCCATCGCGCCTTCATCGCTCTTCAATACTCTGGTACATATCTTAACATCACATTGACTTATCAGAACAATACACATACCTATTCTTCTATTATAGTATAAATGGAAGTCGAAATTTACTAAATTATTTGTCTGTTTCTTAATTTATTCAAAAATAAATATAATACAAAATAATAATTTGTCTGTTTGAATGCATCATTCTTGTCAATGTTATGGATTTTGATATATATATATATATATATGAGTTGAAATTTGGGGGGCTAAAAGCTAAAGAAAATCCATCCATGATTATGTATTTGAAGACATCAAATCATATTCTCATCAAATCTTAACCCGAAAGGTATGGGGGGTTGGTCGCTTGTAATATTTAAAATGTAAAAATATGTTTCATACAAGTTATCCTTATTGTTATACACTAAACGGTAGTTTGTGATAATCCCTCAACAATGAAAAAAATAAAAGCTAGATTTGTGACTAATATTTATAATTCTATATAATCAGGTCATTTTGACGACGACAATTTGAAAGATTTAAATTTAAAATTTTCATTTTGCGTATCATTATAGGCGGTGGCATGCCAGGACGGTACACTATGGTGCTACCAGATGGTGTTCAGTACAGTGCACGGACTGTACCGCGAGAGATACGCGTACCGGGAGAATATGACTGACGTCATCATACAACACCTCACCACCGGCAACAAAGTGCGCATCAAATGCCACGATCGCGTACACAAGATCGCTATATACAAACATCGGCTGGCTGTAAGTTACTATTTTTTTTTTATAAGTAGTTACTAAATTGGTGGCAAATAAGCTGATCGCTGACTGCAGTCGATGAACATTACCAACGTCCGACACCAGTGTTACTCATGAGTCTCAGCTTCACTACTGCTCCCCCCCATGGAGCACTAGCGACCTTAATCACAACAGGAACATAATTTGTGACTACTCTGAGGTTGCTACAATATTGATTTATTTGGCTACAATCTCTTTTAAGGTAAACCTACAGTCCACAGTTGGGCAGCTCCGAATTTCTAATGAGAGATTCTGTTCACAGCCTACCCTACCTATTTTAAATATTACATAATAATTATAGGGAGCTAACTAGAGCACATCTCCCAAATGATTTTTATGTTTCTCCTAGGTAATAATTGTAATTATTTCCATGCATAAAGATTCGAATACTATCTGTATTATATTGTTAAGGTTCAGTTACCGGAGCGCGTGGTAGTATACGAGCAGGGTGACGTGGAAGGGATGTTGTATAGAGTTAAGGAGAAGCTGCCGCAGAAGACAGAGTGTTCGCTGCTCGTCGCCACCAGCGATGCTTTGCTGCTGTGTCAGGTAATACACACAAGAAAAAAAAAGTTTCGCTAATGTTATAAAAAAACTTGCAAGTGACTGCACCTTATAAAGAAACTAATCCTATCATTAGATTAGCAACATTTTCGAAATCTACACTTACTAGCGTCACCGACAATACTTGTATGAGATATTTTAGTTCACGTTACCACTAGGTGGCGCGAAACTCATACAGATCTGTACGTGTGAAAATAGCAAAACTTATTCAAGGAGACACCTGGGAAACTCATTGAACGTCGTTTTTAAGACTACTTTTGGTTCAGTTAAGAATTTAATATTATGTTGCTTTGCCAACATAGAAGATGAAAGGCAAAAGGAAACCACTATAGCCAGCATAGGTCCTTCACCTTCACCAAATCAGCTTTTGGGGAATCCAACCTAATGGTCCTAAACGTCTCCCTTCCCCACGGAGCAGTGGCGACCTTACTCTCTGCAATAACAAAATTAGTATTATTTGACTGCAATCTTGCGTAGGTACATCCCTGAGTAGGGCAGCTTCAAATTTCGAATGACAGATCCAGCTCTGCCCTACCTTTTCATAAAGTATTGATCAATCAAGAATTGATGATAATATTTCCAGGACACCAGATTGATAATGATCGGGCGTCAAATACCAAAGTCATGGACGGTGCCTGCACCTATACGTTACGTTAAAGTTACCACGCTGTACTTTGAAGAAGTTCTACTATTAGGATTACTAAATGGACAGGTGAGCCCAATTAAATAACTTTAATCTTGTCTAATGTCAATTACGATATTATAGAATGTTCTCTTTGTGTACGATGTTTGCCTATATGTTATATAGTATTACGTTTCATGTGTCTTATATGACGTAATATATTTATTTAGTATTTAACGGTCTGTTTAAGTAGTACCTTAGGTATTAGGTAACTAAACAGCTGATGTTAGTAACAATTCGCATTAGGGCATTTATCTGTAACAACTATTTAAAGAAGTGGGAAGGAAAATCGCGTGTAATTATTACAGAGAAACTGCAGGATATAGTAAGTGCTTCATGAACATAAAGATTATTGTACTTGCAGATATGGCAAGTGGAGCCGAGCAACAACAGTTCAAAGATGATACTGGAGACTCCGGCGAGTGTTCGGTGCCTCGACGTGAGCGCCTCCCGAGCCAGCCTCGCGGTCGTCGACGAAGCTTCCGTGTGTCGGGTCTACAATCTACCCACCGGAGACTTGCTTTATACAGTAAGTCACATCACCAACTTCATCACTGGCCCCTCGTCTTGCCACGAATATACTTCACTCATCCCCATCTCGCCATGAGTACACCTCACTCTTCCCCGTCTCACCACGCATATACCTCACTTACCCCCGTCTCGTCACGCATATATCTCACTAACATCCGTCTCGTCACCCATATACCCCAGTGGTCCCCGTCTCGTCACGCATATACCTCAAAGGCCTCGTCTCGTCACGCATAAACGAGTACCTCCAATACTTACTCAAAGGGCGGTACAACGGTTTTGGTCGAACTATAGTAATAGGCGCTATTAACACATGTTGTTTGTATGCAAATCAGGAGGAGAATGTGTCGTCAGTATCGTGGAACTCGTGGTGTGACGAGTTGCTCAGCCTTTCCGGAGGCGGTCTGTTATCGATCAAGGCTGGACTCTTCGCGTCAGCCTCTCAGCCGCTCGCAGGATCTGTCGTTGGATTTCAGGTATAGTTATTATCATATTAAAATGTATACGACCTAGGCCTTCAGTGTAAGGCGTTCCGGGCCTGGTATTCATAGTGCAAGATTTTCCCAATTTTGGATTAGAGTTATGCTTAGTTAGCACTGGAAATTATAGCTAATTTCTTAACAATTTTTAATTTTAATTTTAATAGTCAACTGGTTTATTTTTTATATTTCCAAGCGTAGACGTCACGTCATGAAGTTTGTGTTTTTTAGCTGCGACAGTAAAGGCAGAGTAATGCTTTCGTTGTCAATTCATTTTCATAGCTTACGTTCCTTTATAATTTTAATTTAATTAGTTACCAACTATGTGTACAGGGTGGTCGAGTGTTCTGCTTGCAAGCGAACTCCATGCAAACGATTCACGTGCCACTCTCACACGCCGTGCACCAATACGTACAACAGATGATGTTCAAGTATGTACATTGTACATTATTTATTCTCTAGCAGAATAAAGTGTATGCATAACCCTTTTCGCAAAATAGGTATATAAGCTTAGAGTTAAGAAAAAAGAAAAGAGAGCCACTTGAAGAAGAATAAAAATAGGGGAGGGGACAAGTAGGAGTGGATTCGCTGTGCTAACAATAATTGTCATTACGTTGGCACAGGGATTGTTGTACCAAGCGTTCATAGACTGCAGTAGCTTACCATCAGGTAAACTGCACGCTGGTTTGTCTCCTAAGTACTATAAAAATAATTGTACTGGCGTCGCTTATAGTAGACTAGCGGACGTCACGCGATTTCACCCGCGTAGTTCTCGTTCTACATATAAAAGGTATAAAATATAGCTTATATTCATCAGTGATAATGTAGAATTCAAATGGTGAAAGGTTTTAATCGTCCTTTTTTGAGCCAATTCGTTACAAACATACTTACATACAAATCTTTCCTCTTTATAATATTCGTATAGACTACTAAACCAAGTCGATCACCACAGAGGAATCTTAACGTGTCCATGTTGTAAATAATAGCGAGGCGTATTCAGTGGCGTGCCTCGGTGTGACTGCGTTGGATTGGGAGAGGCTCGGCTTTGCGGCGCTCGAGGAACTCTCCTTCGAAGTGGCCAGGAAAGCCTTTCAGCGGAGCGAGAATATCATTTTCCTCACACTCATCGATCACTTGCAGGTACTAACTCACTATATTTATATTATTTATACTATTTAGACGAAAAACAAGCGTGCAGTCCGTCAGGGCTTGTAGAATAAAGTAACATTATCCTCACGCTTCGCTACTAGTAACGATACAAAATGTACGGAAATGAAATATGTCACGTGATAATTTTTGTGTAAAAGACAGATATACTATGTTGATTATAAATAGCTTATTACATAATATCTAATATTAGAGTTTTTCTAAAAACTTATGTGCAGTGATTTCACAAACCGGTGAAGCAAAACACCTTGAGGAAACCTGTATTCTGAGAAGTAATTCAAATCAAAATGTATAGTACCCGAGACGGCGATAGACTTACCATCAGTCACGTTGGCTCTTAATCATATTCGGTGCAATGTGGGTGTTGTTATCACAACTCTGCCTAGCCCTTCGGGGAATACAGCTCTAATCCCTTGGCCACCACGGCTCCTTTAATTTCTTATTATATGTATGTACTAGCTGTGCCCCACGCAGTTTTAGTTTCATCTTTATTATCGCGGAACCCTAATATTTTTAATAAATAAAAATTACTCCTTGAATCATCAGCTACCTGCCAGTAAAAGTCCCGTTAAAATCGGTCCAGCCGTTTCAGAGATTACCCGGAACAAACAAACAGACAGACAGATACAATTTTTAAAATTTGGTTTGTCAAGGTCAGTAGCGTCTATACTTTCATATACATTTAGTTAAAAGTTGTTATTTTGGAATTACAAACAGACACCTTAATTTTATTTATCTGTATAGATGTATTTGATGGTACAAAAATTTAACATTTAGTCGTTGTATAGGAGCGTCTAGATGCGGGTGAGAAACGCGGAGTGATATGCGGTGAAGTGTTGGCTTACCGCGGTCGGTATGCAGACGCGGCGCGCGCCTTCCACAACGCAGGCCGCGACGAACGGGCGCTTAACCTCTACATTGACCTGCGGATGTTCAACAAGGCTCAGGTAACTATATACGGGTTTGTTCCCTCTTTGTGATTTCACGAATAGCGCCATCTATAGTTTATTTGATGTTAGTGTGAGCTGCTTATGACTCGTAGGATTGATAAAAAAAACTATTTTACTTGAACATATATTTTGTTTTGTAAAGGTGTTCAAATTACTCCTTGTAACATCAGTCATCATCATAAATTTAAGAGTTGTGACTCTTGTCTGTGTAACCGATGCAATTTCGTCCATTCGTCACTATGAAGTGCCATCCTTAACTTCCCTATACATCATGGCAGACACTTTTTCCTTTTACTTGTCTCATGTATGTTAACCTGGGTCTTCCTCTTACTCTCTTTCCTTCTAATATGTTTTTAAAGAAACTGTCATGTTGTATAAGGTGGCCAATTGCAACATCAGTAACATTTTTCAATTCCCGTTAAAATCTGTCTAACCGTTTCAAAGAGTAACCGGAGCAAACACACTCTTCACTGCTGGCCTATATTAACCAAAAATAGCTGAGAACTGACGCAAGAAAATTACTTTCAAATGATAAACCCCGTATCGAAACGTTTCAGAGCTACGTTGCCACAGACAGACAGACATTAACGTCAAACTTATAACACCCCTCTTTTTGCGTCGGAGGTTAAAAATGGGGATGTGCGTGTGTGATAGGAATACGTGAGTGAAGGCGAGGCGGTGACGGCGTTGGCTCGACGGCGAGCGGAGTGGGCCCGCCATGTGAACGAGCCGCGCGCCGCCGCCGAGATGTACCTCGCCGCCGGCGACGTTCGACGAGCCGCACGACTCATGGCCGAAACCGGGCGCAGAGACATGTCAGTTAACATAAATATGTCTCATTTTATATCACCAGTGAAAGTCCCATTGAAATGGAACAAACAGACAGACAGAGGAAAATATAATTTGTATTTTTTTTATAATAATAATTATTCATTTGGAATTGCAAACAGTCAATTCAATTAAATTTATCTGAATAGAAGATAAAATTAATCTTTGTACCCCGACGTGGCTTAGCCATCTGCGCAAGAGATAAAGTGCGCAAGTTCCCTCACTCTTATGGTCCGTCGCGAACATTGTTGTCGGTCTATCCCCATGAGAACTTCGGTGAGTAAGTGACCGTTAAGGAAGCATTATTTGACTCAGTAAATTAAACTCACCTTATTGAAACAAAGAAAGACTGTGTAGTCCATTCCAATAGTTTCTACTAAAAGTTTAAAATTTTTTCATAAGATCAATTCAATTCAATTTTAATTCAATCAAACCGTAAATATGTATTTCAGGTTGATAGAGCTAGCTCGGAAACTGGACAAAGGCTCGAGTGAATCCCTAAGACACGTGGCCGAAGCATTGGTGGCCGCCGGGGAGCCCGCTACTGCTGCCGACGTCTACCAACGACTGGGAGATTATAGGTGAAACACACACTTTATCATGTACATTTATAGCACTGAGAAATTTAAGGTGGAATATCTTTTGTAAACTCAACTCTACCCTTTTCATACTAGAGTTTAATTTTGCAAGTCGCGGTTCGGGATCTAAGAGGTTGTGTTCGCTATTTTCAAATAATCCTGAGCACTTCATGACAAGTATTATCTATATTCTGGCTAAAAAGAATTTGGAAAGAAGAAGATGAACCGTTGTGGCCGTGTGGTTTGAGCTATCTGTTATGAAAGCGAAACGAGTTTCAATCTCATCGTGTGCAATAAATATTGTTATCATAAAAGTAAATAGCACTGTAAGCCAAGTAATAATCTATACAGATAAATAAAATTGAAGTGTCTGTTTGTAAATCCAAAATTACTGCTTTTCACTAAATGCTTATGAAAGTATATACGCTACTGCGACAAAAAAAACAAGTTTTAAAATGTTTCTCTGTCTGTAAGAAGGAGTAACTTAGGCTACTTTTATTTATTAAAAATATTAGGGTTCCGCGACGATAAGAATGAAACTAAATCTACGCGGGTGAAACCGCAGGGCACAGCTAGTAATAAATAAATATCACTCCATCCCAGCTCACGCCATCCTAAAAGGGTATGTTGAAATATAACACCCATTTACATCATACACCGATGTGATGCAGTATGATGATTTAGTGTCCACGTGTCAGATGGCGAGTCCATCACCGTCTCAGGCACTATACATACATCTTTTGAATTGCTTCATATTTTCCTCACGATGTGAGACCACTGCACTTAAGTTTATATCTAAATACATTCAAATGAATTGCCGTTCGCTTGTCTCGATAAAACTTGATCTTGAAATAATTGTGGAATTTCAGGGCAGGTTTAAACGGTCAGAAATATAAATAATAAGTTCAGGAAAATAAAAAAAAATACAAGTATATATAGATGTTCGCCGGGTCATCTAGCTAATAAATAAATGTCAGGTAAAATGTTGCAGCAAAGTGGCTCAGTTGGCGGTAGCGGCGGGCGAGTGGTCGCGTGCATTCACTTTAGCACGCGAACACACGGAGTGCAAGAGAGAAGTGTACTTACCGTACGCGCACCGCATGGCACAGGAGAACAAATTCGTCGAGGCCCAGAAAGGTGAGCCTTTGACCCTACCGTTCCTTTTTTATTAGCAACTCCTTTTTATACTAGGACCCGCCCTCTTAACAGTTTTTCATGACCACTTTGTTGTATCGGTATCATTCGATCAGCGAAATTAAACAACCCCAAGCCAAGCCAGTAAATTGGATGGGTGACCGCACTCATAACTCGAGACGGCTCTTTTATAGAACATTAAAGAGAATATAGAAGCTCGTGGCACAGTTGCTATTGCGCATATGATTCGTTCAGCAAAGCTAAGCAACCATACGCCTAGCCAGTAGACGGATGGGTGGCCGCCCGAGTTCCCTCTGTGCCTCGGAGAGCACGTTAAGCCGTCGGTCCCGGTTGCCAATTTAACATCTTTGGCAATCTGACAACCGGTTTAACCCAGATTGCCGATTTTCCTCGAAAAAGGGGTAACGAATAAAACAGTCGCTTCGTATAAAACTCAGGTGATCAGCCACATCGGGTTGAATCAAGTGCCGACCCCAAATACATGGTATAAGGCCAGGAGATGATGGCGACTAAAAAATATAGATAAATATGTCGACAGCATACCATATGGCTGGTGAGACGGCGACAGCAATGCGAGTGTTCGCCATATTGGTCGGGAACGCGATAGGCGAGGAGCGGTTCGGCGACGCTGGATATCTGCACCATCTCCTAGCCACGCAGTGCCTCGACACTGCCGCCGCGGCTACAGACCAGTAACATATCATATATTTACACACTAGCTGGTGCCTGCGACTCCGTCTGCGCAGGATTTGATTTATTGATTCACACAATATCGTTATAAATTACAGCCTATGTGTTATTATAATGTGAAAGCTATATTATTGTCAAGTTTTATCAAAATCCGTTCAGTAGTTTTTGCTTGAAAGTGTAACAAACATCCGTCCATACTTACAAACTTTCGCTTTTATATTATTAGCAAGAGTAGGATGTATGACGTGAATAAGTTTGGAAAGTGTTTCGAAACGACTGGCATTTTTGCTCTTATGTGTCCGGCGGTTCCACCCGCGTAGTCTTATTTTCATGGGTGACATTATTTCGTGGAACCCAATTTTTTATATAAATGCCTTTTGCTTTTCCCAAGTTACTCCTTGTAACAGCAGCCCTATAAGTGAAAGGCCCGTTAAAACCGGTCCTGTCGTTATTGAGATTTGCCGGAACGGGCAGACAGACAGACAGAGAAATACACTTTTTTTACTTAAAATTACAAAAATATTTTTCTCATTTGTTATTTACTGAGTTACACGCCACCCGGCAAGTAACTCAGTAAATTCCAATCTCAGTAAAAGCAATCTTCCGAGCTCATAATCACGTAATTCTTAATATTTGAAAGTACTTTGTTAAAAGTCTTATCAAATCAAGATGTTTTGTTTTTTGTTTTAACTGTAGGAGAGCCCGCGAGTGTTCTCTTCGCGAGTACAGTCAGAATGAAGTGTTGGCGCGAGTGTACCACGCGTACGAGGCAGTGCACCGTTGCGTCCATGAGCCGTTCTCTCTGAGCCAGCCCGACGCGTTGCTCAACGCCGCGAGGTACACCCTCGCACTCATCGACGTCGACGCACCGCCGCCTGGACTATCGCTCTTGTATCCTTTACTATATGTACAGATTCATATTCATATATTTATTGCATTAAGTCAGATACATGATGCAATAAATACAGTTGAATAAGAAAGAGCCGTGGTGGCCTTGGGGTTAGAGCAGTCGCCTGCTACGGAAGCGACTCGAGTTCGAATCCCAGCGGGGCCTGTAACAATGAGTTTTACTAAAAACAAACCTATTGTATAGTGATTTCACACCACGTGCTTTACAGTGAAGGAAAACATCGTGTGGAAACCTGCATATGTCTGAGAAGTAATTCAAAGACGTATGTACAGTGCCTGAAGCGGCGATGGATTCACCCTCTGACACGTTGGCACTTTGTCATATTCGGTGCAATGTGGGTGTTGTTGTTACAATACCTCTGCTACCCCTTTGGGGATGGCGTGAAGTTATTTATTTTATTTATAATATGATTGCCTTAACATCAACCTCCAGCTGTTTATATCTCTGTCTAGCAAAACAGGCCAAAGTCCTTAATGCCCACACTCTGGCGCGGCAAATGCTGGACAAAATACTGGGTCTTCAAATACCACAGAAGTTTCAGGTTGGTTTTTTATTTAAAGGGCCTAAGCATTAAAACAATTTTTACATTGAAAACTTATAGTGTCCTTCACAAGTGATATTTTTTAAACCTAGATAAAAAACTAACCGCCATATATATGCCAATATTGGCGGTCAGTTAGATGACATGCAAGAACAACAGCTCTTTGAGGCTTGCAACATTAAAGGTGCCTTATATTATACAGGAAGATTGAGAAAATTTAAAGGGGCATTTTTTCTGATAGGTAAATTATAACATATGTATTGCCTGCATGTCACAGTCATTATGCACACGACTGTTCATAAAAGCGTAAAGTTTTATGCTTAACCCTTTGAAAATCCAATGTACGCACCTGATTGTAAATATTGACTATAGTGTAAAATGAGCTTTATGCAGGAGAGCGTAGAGTTGTTAATGGTGAAGCACCGGGCGGGTTCGTGTTGCGACGACGAAGCGGAGGAGGTAGCGCCGCTGTGCTGGCGATGTCGCAACCACGTGCCGCCGCTCTGCATGCAATGTCCGCATTGCAAACACCATCTAGTACACTCACTCGCCACACATGGTAAGCTTCACATACCACTATTAGGGTGTAGTTTTGCATTGGTTGCCATATTTGCAGATTTTAATATATTAATTGAATTCTATAGAACCATAAATCAATTGTAAAATTTTAGTCAAAGTCAAAGTCAAAGTCAAAAATATCTTAATTCGATTAGACTTTTTACAAAGTACTTTCACCTACCACCTACCGCCACATGCTATAAAGATGTGTATGTGCCCTTTTCATACAATAGGAAACCAAATGTGTATGAACTGGAGCTGGCCGGACATAACATTTTTGTTAATACCAAATTTACAATAAAAATCGTCATCATTTGATCATTGATTTTTTTATTAATATGTTATCTCCGTGAATATGGCACGAATGCAAAACCACATCCTGTATAGATGTCGTCATGAGTTTTGAGTTCGTACCTACTAGTTATTTCTTGAATTGCGCGGGCGCAAGAAAATAATTCCCATTAATTCGATGGGCGCTCAAAAATCGCCACAGCACCTTTACAAGGTTATTGATAATGTGACGTTTGAAAAATACCTAGGGTTTTTAAGAACCCCTATATATTTCACAAACATACGTAAGATTTTTTTTACCAAATACCTTGTGCAATGTAAATATATCTGTACATTATGTATGTATTTGGAATATATACATATATTCAGTGTAGTGAAGGTCAGTGGTAGTAACATAACATAATTTAACCACAGAAGTGCTACCACTGGTCCAGTTCGAGCCGGCAGAGGGTATCACTCACGAAGAAGCGCTGGATTTGATAGAACGCACCCCGCTCCCCGACTCGGCTACTGAGGAGGACTCCGGCGCCGAAGTGTTGACGATATCACACGAAGTCGACCCCACGGACCCATTCTTAGACAGAGATGAGGTATTATATACTACTATATACGGGTAATTAGACGCCCGACTCGGCTTCGGGTTACGTCTTTTAAGACTAACAAAACATTGGCTTTACTCTAGTATCTATAAATGAAATATGGATTTTACTTTAGACCCATAGGAGCTCAATCATTACTTGTTTAAAGAATTTGAAGCTCAAGATCCGTAACGTTAGGTTATACGATACGTTCAAGCAGACCAAATAACTTTGTATGGAAATTGTGACTTCAATGTATACCATTTAACAGGGGCCCAACCATGAGCTCTTATTGCAATGTTAATTCAGTTGTGCGACAGTGACAGATGTATGCACGTCACATACATCTGTCTCATAAATGAGTGAAACTATCATGGCAATAAGAGCTCATGGTAAGACCCTAGTACTATTCAAAGAGTCAAGTGGCTTGAGTAGTCGCCTGCTAAGCAAGTGCAATTTCATATCTCAGCGGTTTGTACTTATTAGAAAACGTATATGCGCGTGAACATACTGAAAACGTTTACTCTGAAAAATATAAATTGTTTAGCGACTGTGTGTGATTGTCCTGTGTGTTATGTTGTATAAATGTATATATTTGTACCCTCTACATCATTTTATTGTGATGGAATGGCCAGACGCCTGGCTTAGTTTCTTCTCGGTTTCCCTCCAAAGGCTAGTTACGGAACCCATGAGAATTTATCGGCCTTCATAAATATCTTATCGGTAGGCCTAGACAAAGTAACATTCTCTCGCGCTTACGCTAATAGAAACGATACAAAATGTATGAACTGACATAAATCAGTCACTTGACATATGTCATTCCTATATATTTTGTGAGGATAATGTTACTTTGTGTACAGGACTGTTTAAATCATTTTAATTTTCATAGGATGAAGACGAAGGCGTGGTAGTGTGCAGTAGAGGCGCGTTGCTCCGACTGAGCGCGGGCAGCGTGCTCGTGGTGAGGAAGCCACTCCTACGGCCCATACTCTACAGGAACATGCTGCCGGAGCTGCCTGCTACTGCCTGTCCACACTGTCAACACGTTAGTTATACATCAACTCAGCACTCTCCTATGACACATTGCCTTTAAACTTAGTACTCTCCTATGATACATTGCCTTTAAACTTAGTACTCTCCTATGACACATTGCCTTTAAACTTAGCACTCTCCTATGATACATTGCCTTTAAACTTAGTACTCTCCTATGACACATTGCCTTTAAACTTAGTACTCTCCTATGACACATTGCCTTTAAACTTAGTACTCTCCTATGACACATTGCCTTTAAACTTAGTACTCGCCTATGATACATTGCCTTTAAACTTAGTACTCTCCTATGACACATTGCCTTTAAACTTAGCACTCTCCTATGATACATTGCCTTTAAACTTAGTACTCTCCTATGACACATTGCCTTTAAACTTAGTACTCTCCTATGACACATTGCCTTTAAACTTAGCACTCTCCTATGACACATTGCCTTTAAACTTAGTACTCTCCTATGACACATTGCCTTTAAACTTAGTACTCTCCTATGACACATTGCCTTTAAACTTAGTACTCTCCTATGACACATTGCCTTTAAACTTAGTACTCTCCTATGACACATTGCCTTATACGTTTAGAATAATAGTAGATTAAGCCAATACGGATTTGGAGCTGCTTGAAAAAATCCATGTTTCCCTTTCCAGTTATTCTATTTGGAAGACTACGAGATCCAAGTGGTGACGAAGGGCCACTGTCCTTTCTGCCGGCACCCGGCCGACGAGCCTCGCGCTGAAGACGAAGACACCGAGGACTCCCTCTTCAACGACTCCGCCTCCACGCCGGGGAGCCCCCACCGTGGACACTCTTGGCAGTAGACCTGAATATTATGATGATGATGCATCATCGTATACCTTAGGGCCTAGTGCGAGTTTTTCACAAGTCACCGCGTTGACGTAAACGCAGATTTGTATAGGATTGTAACACCGCCATCTGTCGGCCCACGGAGGGCACTATTTCGATCCCATACAAATCAGCGTTTTCGTGAACGCGATGACTTGTGACGGATGTGGCTGATCACTTGATTTTTATACGAAGCGACTGCCATCTGACCTTCGTAACCCTTATTAAATTCAGTAATGTGAGTTAAACCAATTGTCACACTATATTAGGCCTCCGACTGACCTGTACAAACTACTACTATACTACGATTGCCAAAGATGTTAAATTGGCAATCTGGATCAAAGGCTTAACGTGCTCTCCGAAGGAACTCAGACGGTTACTCATCCTACTGGCTTGGGTTAAGTTACGTAACTTTGCTGATCGAATGATATGCGCAATAGCAACTGTGCCACGAGCTCCTATATAATATAAACATATTTATATAAATAATATGTAATTTAGGTAAAATAAATGTATAAAGGCGATAACCGACAGGTCTTAGAAATCGGCATCATCTTAGAAAAAGGCGTGCGCGTGCGCCGATAGCTCGAATGACTTAGAAAGATAGAAGAATAAGGTTGCGATTTCACCAGGGCTGTGAGATGTGTGCAGATGTGAAGAGAGGGATGTGTATGTTTTTTTTTTATTTATTATTTAGTCTTTTGTACATTATTACATATCAGTCCCATCGGACTCTTACTTTGTACTACCAACTAAATTCTAATCTTTCGTCTCATATCTGATACACTCCACTAATCAATAGAAACACTCTTAATGAAGCAACTCCATCCCTTACTTATTACAAAACATGGACGAAGATTAAAAGTAGCGCCATCTCTTTTTATATATGGATTTCGAAAGGGATAGACATAGTTTTAGTCCGAGTTTAATCTAGTCTGCTTTTAAACCATATTTTGTATTATGTGAAACAGTAAAATCAACCTTCCGACCTTGGCTGTAGCATGTATAATTATGTGATTCTGAAGATTTTAAAAGTACTTTGTTAAAAGTAATCGAATGAAGATATTTTTGAGTTTCGAGTTTGAGCTAAATGCATCTTCGCGCATCTCTGGTGGAAACGCGGCCTTACACTGAGATTAATACATGTAACTAATTATGATACTAATCTAACATAAATAATGCTGCTCTCTACCTATATTCCGTCCAAGTACTTCAGACCAATGGCGCTGAAATTATATAAGTTATATTTGAGTTAAGAAGTTTTTTATGTCAGTATTTTAAGTGTAGTTGTGTCATCACAAATTAAAAGCGCTGAGCATGAATGCGACGCAGTAATTTTACGAGTATTTCTCTGGCTGTCTGTATGGCGCGACGTGAATTGAGACAAGCGCAGTTCCCCCCACTATATTGTCTGAGCGCTCATAATTCGTGACGGCACCTGAGATCCTAGTGCGAGTTTCTTAAAATTGCTGCCAGTCACCGCGCTGACGTAAACGCAGTTTTGTATGGGATCATAATAGTGCTTCTAAGGGCCGACAGATGACGCTGTTTCGACGCCAATCTGCGTTAACGTCAACGCGGTGACTTAGTGACGTCGGCTGTGAAAAACTCGCACTCGTACAGCAAGCCTCTGAATGTGTGCCAGTTTTCTGTGTTTACGTAAACGCAGATTTGTATGAGATCAAAATAGTGTCTCTGAGGGCCGACAGGTGGCGCTGTTTCGACGCCAATCTGCGTTTACGTTAACTTTGTGACTTAGTGACGTCGGCTGTGCAAAACTCGTACTCGTATAGAAGGCCTCTGAATACGTTTGTATATTGGAAACTGTTTAATATTTAGTATAAGTTAAGTGCTAGAATGATCTCGAGTAAAGATTTGTTCTAAATATTTAATGTTTTTACACCGTTGTGATAGAACCACCGTCCCGTTATAAGATTAATAAAGTTGATACAATTAGGAAATGTGTTTTTTTTATTAATGTACTAGCTGTGCCCCGAGGTTTTACCCATGTAGTCTGACTTTATTTCGCAGAATATAATTTTATTAAATACGAATACTTTATTTTTTTACTTGTAATATCCGTTTTTATCCGGAACAAACAAACTGACAGATTTTTTTTATTTGAAGGTTGCGTATATACTATTTTGAAAAGTTGTACTTAGTGAAAAGCTGCTAAATTGTTTACAAACAGACACTTAAATGTTATTTATCTGTATAATCGTTTTATATATATCTGTATAATTCGTCTAGATTTTAACGGCCCACGAGTTGTTCAGACTTACAAATCTATACCCATTAGTAGTAAAACTGGGGTGCATACTTTCTTAATATTCAGCGGCAATAATGTACCTACTTAGTACCTAGGTACTAAATATTTAAAGAGATGATAATGCACGTCTGACTTCTTACTTAATAAGAATACTGATGGACGTATGTATAAAAAATAGATAGTCGAAAACAGGGGTATCAATGTGCAGCAGGTGATGGGCCCGAGTGTTCGTTTTTGGCGAATCAGAGGCGGCAGGTGCTCCAGCGCAGGTGTCGCCGCGATCTCAGCCGATATCACTATACAGGCTGGTACTGATTGCACGTGGGTCATTGTATTCAAATCACAGTACTTTATTTTACTTGGTATTTATTGAAAGAGCTGTTTGTATACAATTATTATTTTAAATGTTTATCAATAACAAGCTATATATATAAAATCACTAGTCATAAAATTTGGAGTAGATCTGTCTTGTAACAAAAGATGTGAGGTAAGTATTAAAATGATAATATTACGAGTAGGCAAACGCCAGAACAACATACTTAGGAAAGTACCCACAAATAAAAAAAAATTATAACTTAGTACTGATTAAATTTTGCGAAATACTTATGCAATAATTTCATACAGTGAGCTTCAATCAATTATGTAAAATCCTACCCATATCCCATGTTATTATAGATTACGCTAGGACGTAAAAACGGCGCCATTAGGTATATAAGTGTCATGCTATTATTATATTGCGGTGGGTGACACAGCGTTACCTTAGGTAGTGGCAGGTAGGTTATTGAACTCCAAAGCACGATCTTTGGTTGATATGTAATCGAATTACACATGTGAAGTACGCTTAAATACGTACCTCCATTTTTTTGTAGTCGGTGAAAAGTAGATAGGTACTTACGGTATTAAAATGGTCATCCCGTATAGTAGGGGCCCGTGCGCTACTATGTTAACTCCGGGGATGTCCAACATCTGTCTTGTATAAGACAGCTTGCGCCCGCGCCGCTGCGCCCCGCCCGGCCATACGCCGCACGGCGCACAACTTTCGCTTTTTTGTACATCTTTATAATATCAAAATCATAATAATTATAGCGTTGAGATTACAAACGTGATGTGGTAGACGTAGTTTGAGTAGTGGCCTGCTACCCGACCGACGCCTGTTCAAATCCCATCGATTTGTATCTAGTTGAATATCGTAGGGATTATCTAAATTATTTGGAGTAGCATAATCAAAATATTAAAAAATATAAATAACTACCTAGTAACCTAGTAACATAGACGTAGTTCTTGATAAATAAACCAATGGTGGTTTATGTGTACCAGTAGGTCTCAGGCTAAATAATTAAGTTGCAATGTTTTGATACGCGATAGCTTGTTTTACGGGTTTGGACATTCATACCTACCTTATATGAAATTGTTTTGAGGGTACCCTTGGTGCGCAAGACCTTGAACTAGACCGGTTTTCATTAATATAAGGGGGTCTAAGTTTTATTCATACGGAGCATCTCTCACGCATTATAAAATATCTCTCACACATGTTAGGTAGGTACCGTACGAGTTTTGCGCGCTGCGCTGTCCTTGAATGCGCAGTTGTAATGTTTTGGATCTAGTATGGCGCGAGCGCATGTAAGTAGGTACATGCACAGTTCTCATTATTGACACTGAGCGCTCAAAGCTCGTAACGGATTCTGTATCAAACCTACTCACTACAAAAGAGTGTAGTTTTGAAAAACCAAAAATAACTCCAAGGTCACAAGTCTTCATGGCTCCTTCTATTAAATTTAAAACATTCAATTGTCAATCCACGTTTTGAAATAGTCTAGGGATATAGGTAGGTACTTAGAACGGCTCAGCACCAGAGAGACATTGGACCACTTATGGACAGCACGTGAGACCCCACCAAAGCTGTTTCTGTTTTGCTATCTTAAAACTTTGGGATTTAAACCAAGCATAATCTACTTTATGACTTTATTTAGGAATGCATAAATATCGAGTACCTAGTTTCAGTTGACAGCATATTAAAATATGAATGCATAAATTATAGTAGTAAAAAATAATATTAAACTAATTATGATAATTCCGTGTACGTGAAACATACCTTAATACTAATCAGACAATTAATATGTCTTAAAAGCAATATATGCCATCTGTAGCATCAGAACGAGCCATAATGAGAGACCCGAAAGCGTGCGTGGCTCAGGTAGAAGAAGACTTTCGATTACGCCCAATTATTTTTAGGGACCCGCATGCTGAATGCTGACTGACAAAACATAATATTACCTGTACAATTTTAAGTTTAGGTGAAACTACAATACGATCGATGGAAATATACTTATACGAACCCAGGACTTCGTGTTCTGCAGTAGATTTTGTAACCTTAAGAGAAATTTTATTTTATTTTGAAAGGCGATTACGCGTTTTAATAAATATTCAGAGGGTCCGTCATATACAGAATGGAAAATACGTTCCAACCAGCATTGACGTCATAGTATTCGCTGTATACCAGCGCAGCATCATTGCAGTGTCATTCACAGCCAATGAACGTAAATATACTGACAGCTTGTCAGTACCACTCCAACGGATCGGTACGCGTTATACGGCCATCTTGTCGTATTGAGATTAAGAAGGTTATATTGATTATTTTTTTGTTTGATTGTACACCATGTCATGCGGTAGGAAAACTTTGAAACAGAATTTTATTAGCAAATTGCGACTTCAATTTATCAGGTTAAGTAAAAATAAAAAAACAGGAAAATGTAAATTATTAGAAAGCACTTCTGAACTTCTAAGAAAGAACTTACCATCGAGTTATATGCAGCCGCGTTATGCACTAAGGTTTCTCAGCGACGAACTCGACGACGAACTTTGGTTTAAATCATAGGAAGTTGATACATCATTTATCGGAAATAAGGTATAACAATAATATCAATTTGGTATCTTTAAAACCGACAATCGACGACGACTGCGACACTGAAAAACCTTAGTGAATAACGCAGCAGAACCCTAACACCGGCGTGATCAGTCACGTACTTGTCCAATTTTTTGGGCGTAAGAAGGTAGGTTGCAGCTGTCTTTAATAACTTAGTGGGCTTTAAAGTGGCGGAGCGTGCGCCTGCGCCGATTGCCTAATCTTCCTTGCTCGCAGCTGCTGGCTCGGCTTTGGATTCAACCACTCGATTTCACAGTTTAAATGATATATGAAAAGAAGGTATTTTAGGGGCGCGGCTGTTAAATTTTGACCACTCATTTTGGTTTAAATATGGATGTCCTGTGGCTGGAAATGTATTGACACTTTTGCGGAAATAATTTGTGGTTGAATTTCAAAAATGAACTATTTATCTTCACGAATACGTGATCAAAACCGTCAACAGTTATTTTAAAAGCTACTTTAGCGATACATAACGGAAAATTTACATTCAATAAATCACAACTTCCCAATACTTTGGAATAATATACCGATAAGAAAAGCTTGACCCAAATCTGTCAATCATATGGGACTGTTACGGTTCGCCAACTGCAGGACCGACAAGACGTTCATGACTTTGTTATTATAAATGGCTAGCTTCCGCCTGTGGATTTGTCTGCATTGTACCTATTTAGGTATCCCCTATTCACTTCTTCACTTCCTATTTAGTACGTTACCCAAGCAAGAAAGTGTCTCCTAGAGAGATGGGAGTGGTACCAATAATTAGTGCGTCGGCTGCTGTAAATGTGCTTCCTATTCACGACTTCAACTATAACCTACAGAAAAATGGGCCGAAGTAGTAATTTAATAATCAATTTTTAATGATAATTAAGATAATAACATACTCACATTTCAAAAGTGCTTAAGAATTATTTAATTCGTTGTTGAAGAGAATACAGTATTAATTTGGGCCGTGTGATCATTTCCAAATAATACTTAGGTAATTATTTATAAATTAGCTGTGCCCCGCGGTTTCACCCGCGTAGATTTAGTTTCATCCTTATTGTCGCGGAACCCTAATATTTTTGATAAATCAAAGTAGCCGGAGTTACTCCCTGAAACATCAGCTACCTACCAGTGAAAGTCCCGTTAAAATCCATTCAGCCGTTTCAGAGATTACCCGGAACAAACAGACAGACAGACGGACAGAGAGACAGATAAATTTTTTAAAACTTGGTTTTTAGTGTCAGTGGCGTGTGTACTTTCATATGCATTTAGTGAAAAGCTGTAATTTTGGAATTACAAACAGACACTTAAATTTTATTTATCTGTATAATTTTAAAGTAAGATTAAACTTGTAACTACTTACTTACTTACGTAATAAATTAATATTTACAGAATAAATAAAACTACCATGAGGGTTGCGAGGGTGATTAGTACTTTGCAGAGAACTAGATGTCGCTAAAACCTTGATATTATAAAAGTCTCTGTTTAGTTAGACTATTTTAGTAGAATTAGATTTGAAACGTGGAGATAAATTACAACAAAATAAAACAATGCACTTAGGTTATCACATCTAACTAGTACTTTTCGTTTTTCTTTTGTTTCATAAAGCTCGTAACACTGTAATTCGTTGTACTACGCATTTAATTATTGCGTCTCATCAAAATACGTTCGTTGCGACGTGTTAAACATTAGGTTGTTAACTGCAATAAATTATTAAGTTCATCCCCTAAATTACTTACCAAATACACCGCGAGATGGCACTGTACCTTTTTAGATCGCGCTATGGTTACGTTCCCCGGTGGGATTGATAAGGGACGCGGATAGTTTACTCGTCGTGCTTACAAAATAATACTGATAAACTAACCGCGTATTCGCGGATTATCATCGTTCTGATGAAATATTTTTGAAGCTGATAGTCCTTACTTTTGTAACGGACGTCGGTTTAAAATACCCTGATACAATCAACGGTTAGTAAGACTATATCCTACTAATTATATAAATTGCGAATGTTTGTATGTTTCGGTATCTCGACGTATGTTTGTCACTTCCATCAACTAACCAAAATACATCACAATAAAAAATAGGGTACCATTTTATTTACAAAAAGATATTGTACAAAACATAAGGAATATTTTAATTCTGCCCTAGTATATAATAACATAGCGTTAACTATTTCCATTCCATGTAAGGCTTTAACGGACACACTGAGGGGTCCTACCATGACCGTTTACTGCCATGATAGATTAAGAATTAATTATTATAAGTCAAAGTCAAAGTCAAAAATATCTTTATTCGATTAGACTTTTTACAAAGTACTTTCAAATCGTCAGAACGACATGGATTATACATGCTACTGCCAGGTTCGGAAGGTTGCTTTTACTGAGAAGAACCTGGCAAGAAACTCAGTAATTACTCTTTTAAAAAAATATTATACAATTTTTAAAAACAAAGTAAATCACTTGAGAAATGTAAGCCCATGGACACAGTTCCAATGCACAAATGTCAATAAAAATTAACATAAAGAAAAGTCTAGTAGTTGTACTTATATCTAAATGCGTAGCTTGAGATGACCAGCCCCCACAAGCAGCACCTGTTCACAAGTATGACGAGAATGCCAGCCATCGCCCTCCTCAACCATTATAGAGGGAAGTGAGCGACCCGTCATCCTGACGCCGCCGCAAGCAAAGGCATTTTAGTGAGCATGACAACTAAGATAGATGTATATGTATATAGATAGATATATATAAGGCCTCAATACACATATATTATAATGTAATATTATAATAAACTAGCATTCACCCGCAGCCTCAGATCAGCCCAACATTCAACCCCTATTTTACAACTTAATGGGTAGAATTTCGAAAAATTTTTCCTTAGTGAATACCCAAACCATACTAAGAACACAACCTCCGAATTTCATGTCTCTAGGATCAGCGGTTCAGACTGTGCTTTGATTCCAGTTAGTCAGGATTTTTAAATTTATAGATTTTGTGTATATAGGATGAGTATTTTTAAGAGAAAGATTAGAAATGATTCAGCCATTTAAATTGGACATAAAGGGCAATTATAAAAAAATGCAAAAATGACAAATACGGAATGCAATTGAATACAAGTAGTATTTCCATCACATTTTATAAAACCAATCTATTCAAAGTTTACGTGATTTATAAGCCATGGATTATTTAACTAGTAACTTTACACTTGTCTTGGAAACGGCTCATACGATTAGGACACAATTTTGTGTTGAGATGGAAATTTATCCGAGTCTGCTAGCGCTATTTCGTAAGTGAATTTTTGTGGTAATTGTATTCCGCGCAAACCTCGCATGCCCAGTTACCTAAGTCACGTCTATTATTCTTTAGATTCGGATCTGTTAGTGAAAGTCCAGTTAAAATAAGTTTCCAGCCGTTTCAGAGATTAGCTGGAACAAACAGACAGACAGGTATTTTTTCTTTACTTATTGCCGTATACAGGTACTTTCATATGCATTTATATATATAACAAACTTGCACTTCAATTTTATTTATTTTTAGATATACATATACCACCATAATATTAAATCAATCTACACTAATATAATAAAGAGGAAACATTTGATTGTTGGTTTGTTTGTTTGCATTGAATAGGCTCCGAAACTAGTTGACCGATCTAAAAAAATCTTTCAGCAATTAATAGCTAAATCATCAGCGAATAACTTAGGCTATATTTTATCCTCGTACTCTCACGGGGACGGGAACTACGCGGGTGAAACCGCGTGACGTCGGCTGTTTATATTTTGTATCTTCTTTGTATTTCATATGCGCTACCCATTGTTTCCTGTGTGTGTATTCCTGTCATTGTGTCCTATTGCTAGGTATGTAGGTAGGTAGGCCAAAAGCTCGCAAACAAAGGGCGATATGCTGATTGAAAGCGCTAGGGTGAAATGTCAGGATTCTTGAATGCACCACAATACTTTTTGCGCTTGGCAGCCGTGCTTACTGCGATGAGGGAGTTTGTAGTTCACAGAACATTTTTGTACATAAACAATGTCAAAAAAGTAGCCCAATCCGGATTGTTACAAATACAAATTTATAGACTTTTTTGATCTAAATTTCGACGAATAAGGGCAATCAACAACAGCGTTGGTCTAGCAGTCGTGAGTCGATTCCCGCGTCAGTGAAATCATTTTTTGCGATGAGCCTTAAGTCTGTATGTTTGGTATGTCTTAGAAGTATTTATTAACAAAAATAAGTTAATTAGTGTTATATCCATTGTCTAGTGCCCATAGTATACCCATATAGTACCCATAGCAAGTGGCAGAACGCAAGAGTAACCGCGAGCTGTAGCTAGTATATAAAATCGATCAAGGTGTTACAAGAACATATTATTACGAGCCCCTGGCCCTGTGGGGCTACTTAAAAAATAGGGCAGCATTCGGCGGCAGGTGATTATCGAACTAAGGCATCTGTCACATGTTGCCTTTAAGTACTTTCATTTTGTGCATAATATATTTTAAACTTCATTATCATCGCTTCACTTGCACGTGGGAAATTATAAATTTAATATTTAACTAGCTGTGCCTCGCGATTACGCGAATATTTTTGACAAAATACCATTGGGATTCATTATATGAATTAAACAATCAAATAAAGTATTTCCATACATATTTTTCCCCTGATGAACGGTGAAAATTATTGAAATCCTTTATTTTAAAACAAACATCCGAATAAGATTCATTGACATCTGTTTGAAGGTTTTTCATGCGAAATTACAACCTCTATTCAATCCCTATAAAGAACGAATTCCCTTCTTTCCACAATGTGCCTACCTACACCATTGGCAAAAATATTCTCACTTACATTTAAAGGTTCTACGACAAGGGGCCTTACTATGAGCTCTTATTGCCATGATAGTTTGACTCATATTATGAGACAGATGTATATGACGTGTATGCATCTGTCACTGTCGCACCACTGAACTATCAATGCGATAAGAGATCATGGTTGGCCTCCAGCGGCTTAGGGTCTGCGTTAATGAGTCGCTTAGTCAGAACATGCAATTATAACATGTATGGATTAATTACTATTCAAAATCAATGTGATAAGGCTATTATATTACAATTAATTCTGTACCGAGCTTGCTTTTAATCATTGCTAAATACATTTACAAAGTACCTACTGACTTTATAATACTGTGGTGCTGCTAGGCAGTTGGACGATTGGATATTGATGACGTCGCGATTTATGAGCGCTGAGCTTAAATGCTCACGGCCTGTAGACAAAGTAACATTATCCTCACGGTTCGCTAGTAGAAACGATAAAAAATGTACGGGAATCACATGTGTCACGTGACTGATTTATGTCATTTCCATACATTTTGTATCGTTTCTATTAGCGTGAGAGAATGTTACTTTGTCTAGGCCTACAGTAGTATTTTTTCGGTCTTATAGCAGGTTGTTGTATGGTCGTGACGACACATTAATGTTTATGTGCACCCATCAGCTTCACCCGCCGTCAAAAATCAGGAATTACTCCTTCACCCACTGCATTAAAGCTAAAATGGCCACATACCATTCCTGGGAGCCTAGTGCCTACCATCATCGGTTTAAGCAGAGCGTATTTATTATCATTATTTATATTTATTTATTAGTAAACATATATTTACAACTAGCTGTGCCCCGCGGTTTCACCCGCGTAGATTTATTCATCCTTATTGTCGCGGAACCCTAATATTTTTAATAAATAAAAGTATAGTCTAAGTTACTTCTTGAAACATCAGCTACCTACCAGTGAAAGTCCCGTTAAAATCCGTCCAGCCGTTTCAGACATTACCCGGAACAAATAGACAGACAGACAGAGAAAAATTTTAAAACTTGGTTTTTTAGTGTCATTAGCGTGTATACTTTCAAATGCATTTAGTGAAAAGCTGAAATTTTGGAATTACAAACAGACACTGCAATTTTATATATGTATAGATAGTTGCAAATATGACCTTATTCGTATTGTAAGTACATTAAGTTGTGGTTTAAAAATTGTTCCTTATGCTGCAACGCCTTTATGAACAAATATCTAGGTATATATATATATATATATTTTTAGCGTGATTTAGTTACATGATTCCATTAATACAAGCGTGAGTTTACATATTACGAGGCTGTCATATAACAGTGAACATGGTAGGAAATATTTAACAAAGACACCTTGCTTACTTAATTTAGTTGGTACTGGGGGACTCTCATGGGTTTAAGCAGAGCGCATTAAGAACTTTGAGCTTTGACGTTTCATAACCGACTTCAAAAAAAGAAGGACTTGTTCAATTCGATTGTATAATTTTTATTTGAAAGGCGATACTTCCCAAGTAGTCTAATTTTTTTTGGTTCCGATGGTGGCATCCATGAGAAATCGAGGGGAACCTTCAAAATCTTACTGGCGACTAGTGCGTTTGTCAATTAATTTCATTGAGTATTTGAAGTACTACGTTTAAATGAAGGTGTGGAGTCAATCTTATTATGAGCCGAAAGACAGTCGAAGGAACTCCTCGACGACATACAGCAAGTACCTGGTGTTTGGGCTTCATTAATTCGTATTGTACCCGGGTACGTCCTTAAACTACGACCAGCCACCGATGGGACGGGCAGCAGCGTCCTTTAAAACTCTCGGTGAACTATCTGCGATCCCCAAGCCGCCTGCCAAGCGTGGGGATTATGGCAAACCCCCCCCCCCCCCTCCATTATGATTGACAACAAGTGCACACGGCCCCCAGTCCCCGGCAGCTCCGCTATTCCTGATCTAGGTAGCGGATTGGGCAACGGCGGAGCAGGGGGTGCGAAGAATCTCCGGCAGATGCCCCGCTACCACCCCCAACGAACTTTGGCCCTAGCAACACACAACATCCGCACATTAAGGACCGATGAAAAGATTGTCGAGCTGGAGGAAGAATTGAGCAAAATGCGGTGGGATATCTTGGGATTATCTGAAATCCGAAGAGAGGGTCAGGATACGATAGTCCTAGATTCCGGCAATATGCTCTTCTTCCGGGAAGGAGACCGTAAATCCCAGGGTGGTGTTGGATTTCTCGTCCGCAGGTCCCTCATCAACAACGTGGTGAAAGTCGACAGTGTGTCGAGTAGGGTAGCATACCTTATACTCAGAATAACCAACCGGTATTCGCTGAAGGTCATACAGGTATAAGCACCGACCTCGACACATTGTGACGATGAAGTAGAGGCTTTGTATGAGGAGATATCCGAAGCCATACATACCTCCGAAGCATACTTCACCGTTGTTATGGGGGACTTCAACGCGAAGGTGGGCGCACGGAATGGCGATGAGTTGAGAGTGGGGTCATTTGGGTATGGGCAGCGAAACCATAGGGGCCAGCGGCTGGTCGACTTTATGGAAAAGGAGGAACTCTATTTGATGAACTCCTATTTCCAATAGCGGCCATCCAGGAGGTGGACGTGGATGAGCCCCGATGGTACTACCAGAAATGAGATTGACTTCATCATGACGACCAAGAAGCGAATATTCAGTGATGTCTCTGTGATCGCGAATGTAAAAACCGGTAGCGATCACCGTATCGTCAGAGGCACACTGAATATCAATGTAAAGCTTGAAAGGTCACGTCTGGTGAAGTCCACGCTCCGACCTGTTCCTGCCCAGATCCAGAACCCCGAAGACTTTCAACTCGAACTGCATAATCGCTTCCAGTGCCTAACCGAATGCGAAACTGCGGGTGAGATTAATGATGGGTTGGTGGAAACTGTCCAAGCAGTGGGGTCCAAGTTCTTTAAGACCCCACGCCGGAACAAACCTCAAAAGCTCTCGAACGGAACCATCAAGTTGATGCAAGACCGGACTGAGATGAGGCTGCAATCTTCAGCTGACAAGTCGGAGTATGGCAAACTCAATAGAAGAATATCTAAATCAATGCGACGTGATCTGCGTGCCTATAGTGCGGCGCGGATCAGAGATGCAATCGAGCGGAACCAGGGCTCTAAAGTCTTCGCAAAGAACTCGTCTATTGGGCGAAGCCAAATGACTAAGCTGAAGATCGACGACGGCAGTCTCATTTCGTCGAAACCGGAGATCCTGAGAGAGCTCGAGAGGTTCTACGGACAGCTGTACGCCTCAACACGGAAGCCCAGTGACGGTCCAGCTCGGGACGCAAGATCTAAACTGACCCGACACTACACCGAGGATATCCCAGACATCAGCTTGTACGAGATTAGAATGGCTCTCAAACAGCTCAAGAACAACAAGGCGCCGGGTGAGGACGGAATCACGACAGAACTTCTGAGAGCGGGTGGCAAACCGGTACTTTTAGTCCTCCAGAAGTTATTTAATTCCGTCATACTCGAAGGTACTACGCCAGAAGCATGGCATAGGAGTGTGGTCGTTCTGTTCTTCAAAAAGGGTGATAACACCTTGCTGAAGAATTATAGACCGATCTCACTCCTGAGCCATGTTTACAAGCTGTTCTCGAGAGTCATTACGAATCGTCTCGAACGCAGGTTTGATGACTTCCAGCCTCCCGAACAAGCCGGTTTCCGAAAAGGTTTTAGTACCATAGACCACATTCACACGCTCCGCCAGATTATACAGAAGACAGAGGAGTATAATCGGCCATTATGTCTAGCGTTTGTGGACTATGAGAAAGCCTTTGATTCAATCGAAACCTGGGCAGTATTGCAGTCCCTCCAACGATGTCAGATCGACTATAGGTATATCGAAGTGTTGAAGTGCTTGTATAGAAACGCTACCATGACCATTCGACTTCAGGAAGAGAGCACGAAGCCAATCCAATTGCAGAAAGGTGTGAGACAGGGAGACGTTATTTCTCCGAAACTGTTCACGAACGCATTGGAGGACGTTTTCAAGCTCTTGGACTGGAACGGATTCGGCATCAACATCAATGGCGAATACATCACTCACCTTCGTTTTGCCGATGATATAGTCATCATGTCAGAGTCTTTGGAGCACCTCAATACTATGCTCAGCGACCTCAGTATCGTTTCCCAACAGGTGGGCCTTAAAATGAATATGGACAAGACGAAAGTCATGTCGAATGTTCATGCGGCACCCGTACCGGTTGTTGTTGGGAGCGATACTATCGAAGTTGTAGACCATTATACTTACCTTGGACAGATTGTGCAGCTAGGTAGGTCCAACTTCGACAAAGAATCCAACTCGGATGGGCAGCGTTTGGGAAGCTACGTGACATCTTTTCATCGAGAATCCCGCAGTGCCTTAAGACTAGGGTGTTTAACCAGTGTGTGTTGCCAGTGATGACATACGGAGCCGAGACGTGGTCTTTGACAGCTGGCCTTTTAGAAAGACTAAGGGTCACTCAACTAGCAATGGAAAGAGCTATGCTCGGAGTTTCTCTGCGGGACAAAATCCGGAACAAGGATATTCGCCAGAGAACCAGAGTCACCGACATAGCTCTTAAGATTTGCAAGTTGAAGTGGCAATGGGCAGGCCACATCGCTCGTAGAACTGATAACCGATGGGGAAGAAAAGTTCTCGAGTGGCGACCACGGACCGCAAGACGCAGCGTAGGCAGGCCTCCCACTAGGTGGACCGACGACATCGTGAGAGTCGCGGGCAACCGATGGATGCTAATAGCGCATTGTCGTTCGGCGTGGCGGTCCAAGGGGGAGGCCTATGTTCAGCAGTGGACGTCTTCCGGCTGATGATGATGATGATGAATTCGTATTGATGAGAACTTTCCACCTAGATGGGTTAATGGAATTTCAAAGTAAGTATTTATTACATATAATTTTATTTTTCTCTTTTTGAAGGCGGTTTTAGTTTTTTTGGTACCTTAAAATTGAACGTCGAAGCTAACTAGTTTTTCGATCGTAGTTGGGTAATGTTTACTGTTATTTTTGAGTGCAGCTAACTTATTCAGTTAGTACGCACCCGCAAAAATAAGTATAATTATAATTTAATGAAATTGGCGCTTTTCATACAGTGGCAATCACGAGACGAAAGGGCCAATTTATGTATCGCCAGGAACCAATTCATTCACAACCAAAAAGCGCCATCTTGTGACCGTGGAGGTGAAACATGAAAACATTGCCACCTTGTTATGTATTCCTGGGGGACCCACGGTATTAACACAGACAGTGCTGTGTTTGTCCACCACCAGGCCCACCAGGAACCAAGATTCAACAGGATAACGATTTCAATCAAGGACATCACGAAACAAAATCTAACCAATGGATTGTGTTGTGACGGGAAGACCAGAATTCTCCACTACAGAGTCACGTTCGGCGGATTTTGTGGCGTAAAACCTTAACGATCTGAACCTTACCTTTTCCTACCTGCTTAATTCTTTAATAAATTTTCCTTAATTCAGATATTCGTTCATCTTATGTTCCTTCTTACCAATATTTAGCTATACATACATATCATATTATCATATACATATATAAGTCATATATCATATGTATATATAAGTCTTTATGATATTATATAATTGTAATAAAATATCATAAAGTATCATAAATTTACTTTTATTAATTATAATTTTTCATAATATCGGTTTATCTCGCAACCTGTATTTCGCTTGAACAACAACGCGCGCCATTAATTAGCGAATGACAATTGCTAGCAAGTTTTATATGAATACCCTCTGAATGCCTTTTATTTTAGATAGTTCGTTGCAAAATGACATAAATCAGACACGTGCCATATGTCATTCCCGTATATTTTGTATCGTTTCTATTAGCGAAGCGTGACGATAATGTTATGTTGTCTACAGGCCGATCTTCCCTGTGTACGTGTACGCTAGCTAACTGTTAATATTAACCAACCTTTTTCTTCCAGTTGTGGATTCTTGTTTTTAGGCTTTGATATTCTCCTTACAAAATGAGTAATATAAAAGCCTCAGTTGAAAAGCGAGCATCATTCAAGGCTAAGCTTGCACAGTTTTCTTCTCATATCATTCTTTCCAAATCTTGTGTAAAATTACATGAGTTACAAATAATTATTATTACATACTTTTTTATTCGCTACTTACAGGTGCTCTTTGTCAGAGATGTAAAATACTACAACCTAGGAAGACTTCAAAATTAATTTCACCACAAATACAGACTTTTCGAACGTCACTGATTTAAACTTAGCGCAGATTCAACTTTGGGACATCAAATTAAAACATTCTAAGCAGAGCAGAGACTCGAAAGCCATCGCAGTGCACGGAGTCTAATATCGTAAAATACCAACTTCGTCGGCAGTCAAAGCAGACGCAATAAGCAATCTGAACTTGACAAGAGTCGTCTGTCTTCACTCCTCTTCCGCCAATTCCTAGGGTTGCGCACAAACATTGATCTAAAAATAAATTAAAGAGTTTTTTTACGTCTTTAAAATTAAATATAGCATCTTACATTTATTGAATAAAACTTAATTATATTATATGCAAGGAACAGTACCTAAACTATTGAAATTTATTTTTAATTAGGTACCTACTTACTACTTTTTTGATTAGATGACCACAAAACCACACGAGCTATTTAGATGACTGCATCTGCCAAGCTCGAGTGGTTAGCAACGGTGGCATCGCCAGGACCTCAAGAAAGAGACAATTCGCTAATTTCGGTTTTGTAGATCATTGTCCCTGTCGCACATCACGTGTGTCGACTGCACAGAGTAAGTAATTCATGAATGCGTCTCATTTTAGTTGACTACTGCTGAATAGACGTTAAATGACAATGCAATTCTCGCCTCGCTTATAACTCACACCGAGAAGTGAACATTTGAACAGTTCGAAAAACAATGGTACGGACGGAGCGCGGCCAGACTACTTCGTTAAATTCCGTTCGAATTAATTACAACAACGCCAGTATCCTTTTGCGTTTGCAACATTGGTGCACAAAGCAACTATTTTGTACACCACTTTTAAGAGCTCACTTACTTAAATCAGAATGTTGGAACTCGAATTACGACGAATAATGTCAAAATTGTACTACAGTTTAATCTCTCAAGAAAATCTGTCTTGTAATCCGAGGTTGTTTGGAAGTTTCGAGTGCAGAGAACTTGCGACGTAGCTTTGAAAAACAATTCCTTTATTAACTAGGCGGGCGCCCCTCTAGTACATTATAATCTTCTGAAGTCTTCTTTACTTTATAAGTTCCTGGTTCAAGTCGTTCCAACTTTAATTTTCTACATTACATAGGTTCCACAAATACGTTTACAGCGAGTTTGTTTAAAGTTTTATTATAGGGTTCTTTAGACTGCAAGGGAAAATAGCGATGTTAAAGTGTAGCTTTATAAACGGTGCATTATTCATGAGGACGCGATGTGCAATCTCTAGGGATATGAGATCTTATTCTCTCTAATACTCCTAGAGGTTAAACGATTGAAAATTCAGTCGAATTTATATTAGTACGCAGTCTTCTTCAACAATCTACCACGTGCTGAGCGTAGGCCTATTGTAATGCACGCCAACTATCTCTATTTGAAATTGTGAGGAAGACTTTTAATGTGTTCCGCACTCACTGGTAGCTCCAGTGTCAAGGCGACGTCATCGTCAACAACACCATCGGCCAGCACCACTCCGAGTCTAGGAACTACTCCCCAATGCCCCACGCGGATCTCCGCGCGGCTAAGAAAACCTGCTTTAGAGTGCCATAAACTGCAGGCGGGAACCCCAGCGCCCAGGAGTTGTTCAAATAAGTCGAATATGTTCTCAGATGTATGCATATCCTTCACTTTACAGTTCGTGGTGCTGTTAAGGTATATAAAACATATGAGACCGATGGGTATAACCAGCTGGAATCGGCCGGAGGTGAGATTAGAACCAGTTATCATGAGATAGTGACAAGCTCGATGGGCGGGCGTACGCATTCATCTAATCTGGGTACAGTTTACTGACGGCATCTTCACTAATATTATAAAGAGGAAAGATTTGATTGTTTTTTTGTTTGTTTATTTGCATTGAATAGGCTTCAAAACTACTTGACCGATCTTGAAAACTCTTTCAGCAATGGTTAGCAACATAGGCTATATTTTATCCCTGTACTCCCACGGGAACGGAAACTACGCGGGCGACACCGCGTGCCGTCCACTAGTGCTATATAGTATAGGTACTTTATACTTACATTTGTTTCTGATTCTTTGCAAATGTACTACAATGTGGGCATTGTGTTATGGTATGTGGAAAAACTATCTTTAATTTAAGTAAATTAATTTCTTTAACTAAGAATACACACATCTGAATCAAATTAAATTTTCATTTAAAAACTGTCGATCTTCATTCCATCACTCCTCGTTGTGAAAGTTTACACATGTATACGTGTCTAGAACCCATATATATTTCTATAAATATCTCAATGCACAAATTTAAAAAGGGAATAATCGTTTAGCACTAGGAAAATTCCCGTCTAACCGCTAGAACTTTCTTAAGTGATTTTAAATTATCTCGCTCTTTCCGATAACGGAGGGACTTCAGTCAGTTCAACAGATAGCACTTGGTTGATGGTTGGAAGCCCAACATCACTCGCCGTTAAAAACTTATTCAAGTACAGCTCGGAGTTCACAACATTGGTATTTAATTTGTGCGAATATTCAATTACTAACTTACTTTTCAATAAGCATTTAGTTACAACTGGCGGTGATGCTACGTAAATCTTTAATGTTAGGGGTGTCACTCGCTTTTACAGATATAATGTAAAGTAAAAAAAAGAAAAGCTGAATTATTGAGAAACAATAGTTTAAACTAATTGCAAGTAGAACATTTGACTGAAATCAGTGTATCTCGGGATCGTGCCAAGAAGGCTGGCAGCATTGCCACGTTGAATAGCAATGCTGATTATCTGAGCGAGAAAAGCCCCAGCAAGCTTTTCACGGAAATATGCTTGCATTGATCAAGAATACATATTTTTGCTGCATTTGTGGATGAAACTCTGGGGCCTTGGGATGGCGATAGCATATTTAATTCTGTATAATCATGTAATTCTGACGATTTAAAGTACTTTGCTATAAGTCTAATAAAACAGAACATGCACGTCACTTAGATTACAAACAAGTAAAAACATTTCACTTACTTGAATTACTTATAATCTTAATTGAAAATGGATGAAGTGTTTAAAAAAATAATGGTAGCAAACAACGGATCATCTGGGATTCCGTTAATTTATTGTAAAATCAGAATTGAATTACGTGAAATAAAATTGCGAATGTTGAAACAAATGAAACGAAACGCGGAGGATGCGTTATTAAAATATTATGTTACAAAATGCCCTGGCAACATACGTAACGGTGGAAAACTTCAATCAGGCAATTGCCCGATTCATACTTGAAAGGAGGCAAAAATCAATTCGCTTCATGACTGGAATTTCATTTGGAATATAATGTCTATTCTAATGAACCGTTTATTCCCAGTAGATCCGTGGAAGTAGCTTCGTGACGGAACTAGTGAGACATTTTTCCCAGTAGTTCCGCGGAACAAGTCAACCAAGGGACCTGTGGGGTTCTTGCTTATTATGTATGTACTGCGGTTTCACCCGCGTAGATTTAGTTTCATCCTTATTGTCGCGGATACCCAAATATTTTTATTTTTAAGAAATAAAAGTAGCCTAAGTTACTTCTTGAAACATCAGCTACCTGTCAGTGATTGTGCCGTTAAAATCGGTCCAGCCGTTTCGGAGATTACTCGGAAAAAACAGACAGACAGACAGACAGAGATTTTTTTTATAACTTGGTTAGTTAAAAGCTGTTATTTTGGAATTACAAACAGACACTTCAATTTTATTTATCTGTATAGATGTGCCCCGAGGTTTCAGTCGCGTAGATTTAGTTTCATTCTTTATTTCGCAGAAACCTAATAATTTTTATAGATAAAAAAGTAGCCTAGGTTTCTCATTGAAACATCGGTTACCTGCCAGGGAAAGAAAGTCCAGTTAAAATCGGTCCAGCCGTTTGAGAGATTAGCCCGAACAATTTAAAAAAGTGGTGATTCAATGTCAGTAGGTATCGTGTATGTAGGTGCTCTCATATGCATTTAGTGAAATACAAACAGACACACGCGATCTTTTACAGTATTTTTAAATGTAGACTAAAATATAATACGAGTACAAAACTAAATAATTTACACGTGAGGTGGTTATTCCGTGGCAATACAAACATATTTGCTGGCAATTTGATATGAATATGAAGCCATTAAAACTGGTTAGTTAACAGTTGGCCGTACACCATGTGGCCGTAGACGCGAGGAACACATGTGGACGCTGGAACACACTATAAATATAATCTTCACAAGCAGTATGGAAAATAGGCCTATTATTTTAAATGAGTACGTTTGCTCTATTGTACGTGAGGGTTGTCAGTCTTATAGATCTTATAATTTACTCTTTTTTTATTATATTACTAGCTGTGCCTCGCGGTTTCACCCGCGTAGATTTAGTTTCATCCTTATTGTCGCGGAACCCTAATATTTTTAATAAATAAAAGTAACCTAAGTTACTGCTTGAAACAACAGCTACCTGCCAGTTAAAGTCCCGTTAAAATCGGCCCAGCCGTTTCAGAGATTACCCGGAACAAACAGACAGACAGACATACAGAGAAAAAAAATTTTTTTATTATCAGTACCGTATATACTTTCATAATGCATATAGTGAAAACTGTTATTTTGAAATTACAAACATACACTTCAATTTTATTTATCTGTATAGAGTATAGATATAGATTATATTATAATAGCCGTAAACGTAACTTATGTAGGTATACGCAATCGGACGTCACATCGCTAGTGCTATTCTGCTCATAACTTCGTAAATGACGTCTGTGCCAGTGTGTTATTTTGAACGATTAATTCATGTTTCCTTACTGCTTTTAATTCTTATATTTATACTGTGGCAGTAATGTGTGTGATATTGTTGCCTGCATTCTACCGCCGCAGCAATTAACATTCTTAAAGGTACAATAAAGTAATATTCAAGCCTTTTGTATTTATGGATAATTTTAAAAGCGTATTCTCTGTTCAACTCGAATACAGAGTTAATATTTTTCGACAACTGGAAAGGTGGCAAAGTGCCGATTTAACGTTTTAAACGAGACCAAAGCTAAATTAATGGCATGACGTAAGTTAGATTTATTTTGCAGTATATCGAGATTTGACCGTATTCTACATTTTATTTGGCAATTGGTCGGTAAGTATACATTAAGTTGGTTTAATTTATTGTGGTCGTTGCTACCACCAATCATTTGAAATATTAGCACCAACGTTCACTCTGGGCCGACTCTTAATTCTAGTTAAATTAAAGTCCATATTGAACATAATCTAGACCTCCTGTTCTAGGTAGTTAATCATTTTCTTCCGATGTGGCTAATCATCTGATTTTAACACAAAACGCCAACAGTTGTCAGACTCTCTTACTGACAGCCAAAGGCGATTAAATAGCAATTGGGCGGTCACCCATCTTACGGCTTGGCTTATAGTTGCTTAGCTTCCCTGATTTTGTGCGCAATTAGCAACATCGCCACGAGCTTCTTGGAACCAACGAGATAGTTATAGGATTTTTTTTTCTTATAATATGATATGACTTTTGGCATCACGGAGTCGAGTATTTCTCCTCAAAAGTCACAACCCAAGACCCCCGAGGTAATTAACACACGCTTGATAAGTATTCTGAAATACTAAGTATTTCCTGTAGGTAACCCGTATCGAATATTTGCGTATTCGTGTAGCTAGAATTGCGCCTGTGCCTATCTTACAAAAGGTACAAATAAAATACTTAATTCGTCAAAACCTAGTTTCCAACCAGTCCTACTAGTAGTTCGAATGTCGACATTACTGCCGCGTTATTCACTAAGGTTTCTCAGCGTCGCACTCGTCGTCGAGTGTCGATTTTAAAGATACGCAATTGAACTTTATTCTCTACTAGCTGTGCCCTGCGGTTTCACCCGCGTAGATTTAGTTTCATCCTTATTGTTGCGGAACCCTAATATTTTAAATAAAATAAAAGTAGCCTAAGTTACTCCTTGAATCATCAGTGAAAGTCCCGTTAAAATCAGTTCAGCCGTTTCGGAGATTACCCGGAAAAAAAATCTTAAAAATGGTTTTTTAGTGTCAGTAGCGTGTATACTTTCATATGCAATTAATGAAAAGCTGTAATTTTTTAATTACAAACAGACACTTAAATTTTATTTATTAAAGTAATGTAAAATTATGTATCAATTTCCTATGCTTGAAACCATCGCTCGTCGTTTTTCGATGCTGAGAAACCTTAGTGAATAACGCGGCAGAACTGATACGATTCCGATATGGAATTATCCTTTTCTGATAAACGGTTTACGGAAAAAGTTATCAATCAATATTGTGTACAATACAACTTACTGGATTTCACCTACATTTAATTAGGCTTCAGAAGTACGAGTGTGAGTGCAACACAATTGAAAACAAACAGCTAACTGCAGTAACGCAGCAATTAAAGTTTACAGCGTGTTTTTTAAGTCCACCGCGTTGTAAATTGATGCAGAAAGATACAATTAATAACAGTATGTTGTATCAAGACATACACAACGCATTTGCTATGTGTTTTGGCGATATTACTCGGAAGCACGATTATGAAGTATACATTTGTTATTTATGCCCTATATTTGTCATTTTGTCGTAGATACCTGTACTTCAAACAGCCAGTTTCACTCTCCATTATACATATGCAAGGGTTCCACCAGTCAGTCCCGTTATAAATTCATTGTATAGGTAAAACAGAAGATATTATGTTTTGAATATGAATAAGCGATTTTTATAGGAAGGTTTTAATTATTACTTGAAGCTATCAATTAAAAAGGCATTAGTAATTATCCGCCGAGGCTAGGTACTCATCCACAGCAAAATCTATCCATAATATATATGCGGTAGTAAGTACGTACCCGAGACCTGGCATCTTTTGATACCTTTATTAACATTTCATTTGAGAATTCATAATATTGTAAGTAAGTATTCAGTGCAAATCAAATGTATAATCTTGTGGTAAATCTCATACGAAAGCCAAAATGTAATCGTATGAACTAATAAGGTATCTGAAAAAGGGCTCCACCAGTGACAACTGTTGAACGCATCTGCGCCTCCACGCACCCTGCGCCCTGTATAATAGGGTTGCGAACCACCCGCGGAGCCATTCGCGTTCCGACCCTGGCTCGACACAGTCGATTCGCGCGTCGTCAACGCGACCCGATCTCACGGCTTCATCCACTCTTCGACTTATTCGCGACCGTTACAATGACTTGTTTGAAAGCCTTCGTATTAATGACTCTCTTTTTTATAATATCGGTCGATACCGCGGAAATTCATTTGAAAGACGAATTGCAACTACTCGCTGAGCAAGTGGAGATTTATAAATCTCTACACCTCTCGGATATCTCTACACTGACGAAGGAAATTGAGGAGTTGAAGTAAGTGGAATATTTCCTTTATTTTGATCAGCTAGGGTTCGATTGAAGCGAATTGGGTAATCTGATTTACTGGTAGTTTGCCGATGGTCCAACTTTCTCAATTTTCGGGTAACGGTGTTGAATAATTGATGAATATGAATAAAGTTTCGTTTTTTTTTCGTGAAGCTTTATCGCGCGCGTATTTTTACATTAGTATTTCATTCGTATTTTTATTCTTACTAATAACTATTTTAATTCTTAAAAATGTTTCGTCGTGTGTCAAAAGAGTACTAATAGGAGAAGTTCTATTTCAATGTGATGCTTAACAGATGTTGTGGTAGGAATTAAGTTTGTTAAACGTTGTCTGCAACTGTTACTGCACGTTTTTATTACTTTAGGTAACTTTTTGAGCGTTTGTGGCCATAAAAGTGTTTGAAGGTTATCATTTCGTACATTTTTTAATGTTACACCAAGTATTATTCTGTGGGAGTGGAAAGCCTCTTGCGAAATATTTTCGGCACTTGCGACTTTTTGCAATGTACTTAGTCTTACTGTTGTGTTAACTGGTGTCTTGAATTTCTCTTGAAATAACTTACCTATTCTTTTGTTGTGTCAATCATGGATATGTTTTTGAAATATATATATTTTAATTTTGCCTTTTCTATCGTAATTTAATATGCTTTCATTTTTTTGCAAAAAATAAAACATTATTATAAATTGTATTGTTTGTTACATACACAATATTGTATTCTATCTGAAAAAAAAGAGTTATACGTATGAAAATATGTGGCGACGCGACCTATCAAGCTTTTGCCTTCAATGCAAATAAAAATCAATTAGGAACTTATTTTTCATTTCGTTAACATTTCCATCTTATGTTACGTTAAATGGTATATTTAAAACTTTACGTCTTATTCAGTACGTAAATTATTGGTTGATTCAGAAACGAACTATGTTATTTGTTCCCGAATAGCTCAATTATTTGTGGAAGGCGGTATGCTTAGAGCAAAACTTTCAACGGTATTTAGTTAATTAAGACACGCGAGCTTTTATTCTACAACTTTCAAAAGTGCGACCAAAAATTTAAAAAAAATGGTACTATACCTATTACGGGTGAACTTTTTAGTTGGCACACTGTATAAGGTACTTTAACCGCTGTAGATAGAAGAAAAAGGTTAAAAGGAGGGTAAATCCTCCCTTAAATGAATACTAAACTCATTTTAATAGTACCACGTGAACTACGTAGTATGTAATGAAATGTACATGATGCCAGCTGAGTTTCGTGCCTGTTCTTCTCACAAGACTAGTTTCCGAACCGGTGGTTAATTCTTCGATATTCATAAGAGCCTTACCAGGGCCTAACTTGGATAAATCATTTTCATTTTCACCATCGTATCGGATCAGAATAATGGAACAAAAAAGACAATTATCACCAAATGTATTCTGCACCTTCACCTTATATAAACTTCAATGATTATTGGTCTTACTACATTTAAATAAACACCTATATTTGCGAGTAAGAATGTGAATAAAATTATTCGAGCTGAGTATAGTATTCCAAAAAGTTACTTTGTTGAGACAGACTGAATGAAAATAAAGCATAAATTACGACAGTAATTATAATAATATGAGTCTTGAGAAGCTATTCAAAGCTATGATAAACGTCACCATTTATAATTACAATCCTTACACAATTTATTTCGAAGAGATTCATTAGATAAGCAAATATAAAAGCGAGAAATGTTCTGAAAATAAGAAAAGCGTTTCATTTATTTTTTCCTCCAACGTTCCCGTTTAATAAAAGACAAATCTGGCAAATAAGATTGTTCTGCCGTTTGCCGCTCATTTTCGTTATTATATCTAGCTTTGGGATTGTTCCTTTCAAGTACTCTATCTCTCTAACCTAACCACAGATATATCATCATACACATAGAAGTATTTATAAACTGGCTGATAGTTTTAATCACAAAAACGATTAAACTGATTTGACGGGAATTCCTTAACGGATAACATAAGCATAGTTTACAAGGAATAACCAGATTTTATATATATAAAACAAATAAAGGGTCCGCGACTAAAGAAATAATAAATAAAATGAAATTAACTATACGCGGACGGGCACAGTATAAATAATAAAGATTTATGAAAATTGTTTTCCACTCATTTAACGGCCAAATACTGAAAGATTACTCAAATTCAGTACATTTCAGTTATAAGAATCCTATTTTATATGCTAAATTGTAGTTCGGCGACGTCTGAAGTGACATCCCTGGGTTAAGAAAATTCTATACCTACTTAGGTACTTACTTATACTTATACAGGTTTGTTGAGTTTAAGCTGCGAGGAAAAGATTTGCCTCCAGTAAGCTACCCATCGCTATTTCTTGAATACTGTCGTATTCATCATTAGGGGGTATGGGACTATTTATTTTGCAGACTGGTTTTCATACCTTTTGTGTCTTTTTGAGGCATGCAGAACCAGTTTCAATCCTTCAGTGGACAAAGCTCACTTTCCTTTTGAATCTAATAGGATTGTAGATATTTGCGCAATGTGGGTAGCGTCCTTCTTCGAACACGTGCATTGTTCGGATAGATATTATATTTGAATACTTACGGTATTATCCCATAGAAACGGAAAATAATTTTCGAAGATTTTTTGGAGTTGGGAGTTTCGGTCCAAATGCCTTTTTCTATATTGCGAAGCCCTGGAATAAATGAATTATATCTACGTGATTATTAATATTATTTCATACAATATCGGTTCTACGCGATTTTCACTCACGTAGACTTAATTTCTTGTGGGGTGGGTGTAATTCTCGGAACCCTATTTTTTATTTAAATAAAACTATCTGTTGTTGAAATTGTCCTTAAATCTGGCAAGCCGTTTCAGAGATAACACAGTAAAGAGACAGACAAACAGAAAAATATTATGCCTAATAATATAATACTATAATAAATATATTTTACCACATTGTAATAGGAGACAGTTCATATAAAAGTCTAAAACGAATACTTGACCTTTAGAATAGCAAAGTGTATCGACATGTAACTTAGTACAACATTTTGCTTACTTAGTTTACCGGGTTAAAATAAGTAGGTATGCAAGGAATTTTTTTGAAAATAAATCTTTGTATAATTTTTTGAAAAATTTGATCTTGATAAATTTGTTTTAAAACAAATCCTTAAAAGTAAGAACCTTTGAAAACATATGTAGGTTCTTACTTTTAAGGATTTCTTTTCAAACGTCTGTGAATCTTACCAATAATATACATACTACTTTGATCTAGTGGTTGCAAACGCTACTGCGGAACAGCTGGGTTTGATCTCCAGGTCGAGAAAATTTTTATAGGGTTTTTCCGTCTGTAATTTCTCAGTAGCAGCCCGGAGTCGATTAGTGCCCGGTTAATGGCAGTAGGCTAGCTCTCTATTACTTGAAACTTAAATATAAGTGGCGAAACTTAAGGGTAATATATATACACCTAGAAGCGTGAGTATTAGAATGTACAATATGAAGTACTGTGTGAAACCATGCTCTCAGTTACATCAGTTTGTTCAGATATTGTAAATATATTAAATAAAAAAAGTTAATTGCGTCATATATTGCTTTCAATGATATAATTTATATTGTGCTGCAACACTTTTGTTACTTACTAATCTATTGCTAATATCTACGTCGGGATAACTAATTACAGAGTGCCGCTTCTTTGACTCTTATTTCCCAGTCTTTGACACAAGTTGTAGTTCTGATTAAAGACGGTAGTTTTTCTCACGAAGTTTCAAATTGCTTTAAATTAAAATGTAAATTTACAAGTAATGATGTTATATTAGAGCTCCACACTTTACGCTTTTGTACGGTTAGGCAAAGTATTTGGGAGAGCAAGTCATTAGTTCTACACATTATCCCCCTAATTACAAAACTTGGTTCAAACTGAGAATAGACCAAACTCGGAATAAAACTATGTAAATCCCTTTTTAAATACATAGCACAAAAAGAGATTGCAGTACTTTAAGTACAGTACTTTAAATAGGGAAATATCGGCCATGAAAATTAAAATGATTTATTCAGTTTAGGTCCCGGTAAGGCACTTATGAATGTCGAGGAATTTACCATGCTTTGTAATGAGAGGGTGTAAGTTTCAGTAGCTTAAATAAAGTTACAGTCACAGAGAAAGTTGTATAAGTATGTCGTGTATTGATCTGTCACTGTCACTCAGTTGAATAACCATCGAGTTGTCAGAAAACAGTATTTACCAAGTCAGCGGCGAGTTGTTTAATGTCACGCCCGGGGCTTTGATCCCCAAGACGTGTCATAATATAAAACTCGTAAAGTTACAAGTGGCGAGCCGGGATCGTTGTGAACAAGGGCCTCTCGACAAAACCAGGGCATCTGATCAACGCGATTATTCCATTCTCATCTGTGGCCCCCGGGACCAAAAGAACGCGGCATTCTTTTTATTTTCCATCGAGTTTGTCGTGCCTCTATGTGTACGTCATATTGGCGGAATATTTCTTACATGAAAGTGCATGTTTTATTATTCATGAAAAATTAAATGAGTTTATATTCCTCTCGCTTCACCAAGAAGATGCCTCGACACTAAACTATAGGTAGATTAGCTATTGTCTGGGATCCTATTGAGTTAAGTAACATAACTTAAGAAAGAAAAAAAACAATTCAGAGCACATTTTGGTACTGACTATTAATTATAATTCCTTAAATATTAAGGACCAGATTACAACAAGTATCTGGACATTAACATTAAAAGCTTTAAGAGATTTCATGACTTGACTAAGTACCTTGATGATTAAAATAAATATAATAAGATTTATGACACAGTGGAAAATGGGTCTGAAATAATAAGTTTGTATATTTGATAAACAATATTATTATAACGTTGTTAAGATGGCGAAAGGGATTTGTACCGAGGGAAACGGAAGCGCAAAGAGAGGCACGGAGCGAAAGCGGATATTAAGATTTTAAGCTAACTAAGTCTCAATATTGCGCGTAATTATTAACTTAAGTTTCATCCACTAGCTTACAAAATAAGTAAACAAAGTAAGTATGGAGCGGCGATATCTCGTTAATTTTCGCCGGGTGGGGCAAACATTAAACTAAAACTCTTATTATAAAACATAGACTAAGATTGTTCTTGGTTTAAAAGTAGCCCCATCTCTTTATATGAATTTAAAAAAGGATGGACATAGCTTTAGTCCGAGTTTGGTCTGCTGGGCATAGGCCTCCCCCAACTATCTCCACGACGACCGGTCTAGTGCCTCCCACATCCAGCGGGTACCCGTGATCCTCACCAGGTCGTCGGTCCACCTCGTTGGGGGCCTACCCACACTTCGCCTGCCGGCACGCAGTCGCCACTCAAAGACCTTTAGGACCCATCGGCCATCGGTCGTGCCCCGCCCACTGCCACTTGAGTTTAGCGATTTTCTTGTAACAAAACGTACACAAAATTTCAAACAAATCGGTCCAGTCGTATCGGATGGGTTTGGTAACAAACACCGCGAAACGTGAGCTATATATTAGTCATTAGACAGATATAGGGGTACATCTTTAAACAGGAGTGAATAGAGAGGACTTAAATCAGCCTAAAATAGTTTAACTGTTGGGGGGACATCTATTAGTTTTGTCAAGGGACGCTAACTAAGTGGGTTTGAATTGAAATGAAGAGGTCAGAACAATAAACGTATTGAGGCCAGTAGTAGTTAGGCTTAGAAACCTATTTCGACGATTTCTTATTAACATTGACCCTTTAACGGTGTTTAGTTTATTTAGAGATGTAGAGCCGTGATAGCAGTGGGGTTTGAGCAGTCGTCTGCTACGAAAGCGACGCAAGTTCGAATCCCAGTGCAGTGATTCCACTCCACGCGGTTTAAGGTAAAGGAAAAAATTATGAGGATAGCTGCATATGCCTGAGAAATAATTAAAAGACGTATGTATACTGGCTCAGACGCCGATAGACTCACCATCTGCTACGTTGGCATGTGCCAATGTCATTTAATAATCATCTTCGGTGAAAAGTGCGGCATAATAGTAGAAAGTTCTCGCATAAAATAGTATGATTTGTATAACTGTTAGTATCACTTTTTTTAATTCCACACCAAAAAGGCCGAAATAGTTGTAAACCCGAGGTTAGGGCAGGTTTTGTATTAAATCGCTTCGAATAATTATTCGAGGGCGAATGTGTGTCGAGACAAAAGTGAGCTAACCGCAGTGTTAAGCGTTAAGCTGCGGTTAGCTTGCTTCATCGATATATTGGATACTAATAAATGAATCGAAGAGATTGTTTCATTATACGAAATTAAGCAATCTTTATTTTTTTATCTATTTGTTCCTGATCACCGAAAATATTGGACCGATTTCGGCGGAAGTGTCATAAAAGGCAGTGATTTTTTTTCCTCAGAATGAAACCACAGTGAACCGTACGAATAGACAGGCAGGCAGACATCCTTCCGTACACATATTAAATTTTTATAGGTACCTACTTCCATATGAAATTTTAGAAACCTTATTTTTTATTTGTCTGTATATATTGTAGGTATACATTTACTTATGTGTCCGCAAATAGAGTATAAATAGTCTTCAGATTGAGTAGCTGTGTTCCTCACAAAACATGACGTCACATGTACGCAGCGACGAAGTATTTCATTCTGTCCCTTCTCTCCGCAAATTGGTAGTAAATTAGACTCTATCGACATAACGCTTACACCTGCGCATCTAAACAGAAAATTATGTTACCTACTTGGACACGTACCGATCGATGTAAATGACAATTAATAATGTACCTTACACCGTTGAAATGAGATTGATATTTATTTGCCGACGTCTTGTATGATTCTGCGGCGACTGCATCGGGAACAGGTAAACGAACCTGTTTGCATACTTGAGATGCAACACCTGGCATCAATATTTTTATTCTTCGTTCCTTTTAATTATTTTATATAAGCATCGGTCGTTATTTATTATGAACTGTCTTAAAAGCTTAGCTATTTTGTTTAGATGGAAAACACAGCACCCTGATTAAAATTTTAGCTAGGTCAAAATGTAACGCTCTTCAAAAATCTTTGGGTAAAAAAACCATGCTATCCCATCAGGATTTCTATTTAGCGCGGAATCTGCGGCACGTAATCAACTTTCGTTGCAAGCAATTGGGGGTTGGAGTATTTTGGTCACAGTGAAGATTCGTCACAGCTTATGAAATTAAAAAGACTTCTCACCTTACAGACTGGCTCTTGCAATGTATACATCTATACAGATAAATAAAATTGAAGTGTCTGTTTGTAATTCCAAAATAACAGTTTTTCACTAAATGCATATGAAAGTATACACACTACTGTCACTGAAAACCAAGATTTACATTTTTTCTCTGTCTGTCCGTCTGTCTGTCTGTCTGTCTGTTTGTTCCGGGTAATCTCTGAAACGGCTGGGCCGATTTTAACGGGACTTTAACTGGCAGGTAGCTGTTGTTTCAAGCAGTAACTTAGGTTACTTTTAATTATCAAAAATATTAGGGTTCCGCGACAATAAGGATGAAACTAAATCTACGCGGGTGAAACCGCGGGGCACAGCTAGTCTTAAATATATAAAAGTTCGTTCACTACTTTCATACTGATGGACAAACTCTGTTAGGTCATAAGAAATCATTATTGAAATTCTGCATCTGATCTATACCTCTATACATCTATATAGATAAATAAAATTTGTTATTCCAAAATACACCTTTTCAATAAATTCATATGAAAGTATAAACGATACTCACATAAAAAAAAGCGAACTTTTTATTTTTTTCTCTGTCTGTCTGTTTGCTCAGGGTAATCTCCGTAACGGCTGGTCCGAATTAACGGGATTTTCACTGGCAGATAGCTAATATTACAAGGAGTAACTTAGGTACTTTTATTTGAATAAAACTATGCCACCCAAGAAATTAACTCTAGGCCGGTGAAACTGCGGGCCCAGCTAGTTCTTAATAAAGTTACTTGTGTCTATTGAAATCCTCTCTCGTTGTCTGATCTAAGGGTAGGAACAAATTTGATAAGCCACTATGAGCATCAAAACATGATCGATTGATTGGCAACCAAATTGGAACAGACAAAAATGCTTGAATAAAATATGCACTTGATTTCAAGAACATAATTTGTTCAGTGTAAACAGGTTAATTGTATTATTCTTGTTGCATGTGGCGAGCAGTGGAAAATGAGTCTTAAGTGCAGATAAACTGGTTCTAAAATCTGCTTAACAAAGTAAACCATTAGCTCACAAAATGCAGCTATTGATTGATGGATTAAAATAACGGCCAACAATAGTCTGCATCTGGCGAGCGGTTTTTTGTTTGTGTAAAGCACGCGCACCATTTGTCGTGCGCCGGATGTGGGTACGCTGCATAGTATTTCCGTTCGGATATAAATAAACATCCCACTAAGACCAGATGCTCGCCCCTATCTTACCAAACCCCTGATTTGGTTATAAACAGTCATGATAAAATACACCTAAATAAAAAATGTGTAATGATACATACATACATCGCGAAGGTTATATCATGACTGAAGATAAATCACCTTATTTCGGTAAAAATGGGTATTATCATTTCTTTCTATCCCTTTAGGAACGGTGAGTTGAATTCTACGTTACACAAGTCCCAAGTACAATTTAATAATTGAAAACCTGGATCTATTTCGTTTGACCTAATTCACTCCTATGAATAGGTGTGTGGTGCATCGGGGCATACGGGCCCGATGTAAGAGAGTGGTCTTTAAAAGCTCTCAACTTATTCTGTGGTTTCCATTTATACTGAGATTCGACTCGTCGGATATAAACCTATTTCCTTATTACAAAACATCGCATACGATAATCCTTGGTTTTAAAGTTATTCTCTCATTTAGTGATACGAATTTCACAGTTTTAATCCGAATTTGGTCTAATCTTAATTTTAACTAACTTTAAAAAATAAAACTCCTTCATAAAGAGAAAAATAAAATTACTTACTTTTGAACTTGGTGTTTTATACCGAGTTTGGCGTTACATTTGGCATCAACTTCTTAAGCAAGTACGTGACTAATTTATTGAGGGAAATTTAGTTTTTATTTTATTTTTAGGATTATGATTTAGGATAGGATAGGATTTTATTCTTTCTGATTGGCTTCTGAACTTTAAATTTGTCCAAACGTGTTTTGTAGTTCAAAATAAGTACGCGAAAATAGATAAAGTTAAATCCGTATATCTCTTTGCTGTATTCAGGAGCTCACTCTACAAAATGAGCTGCTTCTTGGAGGTTGAAATTACTTCCTGTATGAGGTTAATTCGCCGTGCTCTAGGTGAGGAGGGTAAATAACTTCACAAAAGTTTTCCGCGCTCCTTCTTTGATATAAAGCTAAAATCCCTTAAGTACATGCACTACGTCGGTAAAAATATATCGCGATTACAATATATTATCAATTGGGATAGAAAATAAGAATTAGGTACGATTTAACTTTTTTGTACATTCTACTACTCTCTCTTCACCCTGAAAGTTAATTACAATTAAGTTTTTGTTTAATAGCCTCCGTGTGCCAACATAGGAAATGTGTATACAGTCCCAAATTTAAATGTATTCCTATTGTAGCGTAGGCTGGCCGCCGCCGGTCTCTTTATGCAAGGGCCCCAACATTATTCAACCTCTAATGTCGAACAAAGGGCAGGTGCTATTTCTAATGATGGTCATTCTATTTCGACAGTATTTGGCTGACTGGCGCTCGTTCATAAAATTCGACGTCCCAAAATAAGCCTTTCTTGACTGTAATTAAGGCTTACTTTAAGTTGCTACTAGCATCAACATTTTGGGTTGTAATATTTTTTATAACGAACATCTTGAATTCTTATCGCCGTTGCATTTAGTGTAAGGGTGATTTTCTAATATATTTTTTGTATCTAATTCCGTTGTGCCGTGCCGTGAGGCACATGTCAGCTTTGCATCTGCCCTTACAATATACTTTTTTACTTTGTTCGTCACATGTCGATGCATTTATAAAGAGCAGCAGAACAGCTTTGTTATTCGCAAATTCACCAGTTTAACGTCGTAAATGTATGAACAGAAATGGTGGTTTTGTTTGACAGGGGCTCTCATAATTGCTGTTCGGAAAATAACCGCATGTTTTCGACATGTTGCATTGATATTAAAATATCATGTGTTGAAACCATACCTTTGATGGCATCGCGATTAAACGCATTATGCTTTTAATTAGTTTGTAACCACATCATTACGATGTATTGATAGTCTCCCCGTAATAAATTATGAGTAAGTGCTTTCGATTCGTTGTGGCGTGATACACATGCCGCTACCGAAGTCAATTAATATCGACACAGATTTTGCAAAATATAACATAAAATAATATAATTATAATCCGCAACAGCCTTCTCTGGTTTGTTAATCATGTTTTTCTATTGACTGCAAATTGACTTCAATAAGTAAAATTAAATTACGAGGAGCTCATGGCACAGTTGCTATTGCGCATATCATTAGATCAGCGAAGTTAAGCAACCATACGCCTAGCCAGTAGTTGGATGGGTGACCGCCCGAGTTCCCTCCGTGCCTCGGAGAGCACGTTAAGCCGTCGGTCCCGGTTGCCAATTTAACATCTTTGGCAATCGTTACAGGTCAGTCGGAGGCCTAAAAATAATCTGACAACTGGTTTAACTCAGATCACAGATTTTCCTCCTAAATGGGGTTGCGAAGGTTCTGACCTTGGCAGTCGCTTCGTATAAAAATCAGGTGATCAGCCATATCGGGTTGAATCAAGTGCCGACCCCAACAATGTATGGGATAAGGCCAGGGAGATGATGAAGTAAAATTAAATTACATATATTAAAATTATCTTATTAGACTGTTAACGCTACTGCGGTATACGAGGTTCTGGGTAGGCTTGCCCCGTATTGTATGGGTCTTAAGCATAACTGGTGAATTGTGCGTCTGCTCTGTCAGTCATTTGTGTAATGTCTAACTTGTCTGAAAAGAAGTTTGGCGGGTGCTTTGATAATTACAGTTGGTAATGCCGTGTCGTCGATATACAATAGGTCCTTATTCAAAACTCTATACCTGCCTTCTGATACTACCCTCCTAAAAGCACTGAATTGAATACAATTGCTTCTAAGAACATACTAATCGTCCACAGTGGCGTCGCGAAACTGCCAGTTTAGTAAAATAGCTCGCTTTTGCACTCGAGTGAAAGCAATACTCACAACAAGTGTAAATGTAAATACGTTGATGTGTAAATAAATAAATAAATAAATAATAAATAAATGATCGTTATTGCTTTTTAGTACTTAAACAAAATAATATAATAAAATTACAACAAATTAATAAAATTACAAAACAAAAAAAAATGTTTAAGGCCTTTTAAAAGCAAGGGGACATGGCTCAGCCTGTGCTGCCCGTAAATTTAATTACGTTTAGCGCTGATTTTCAGCCACTCCCGTTCCCTTAGATATTGTGCGGGAACATTGGGAAGAGGGCCATGAGGGGAGGTGTTGTGTACGTAATATGTATATTTTGCGGCGTGTATTTTTCTAAAAAAAGGTAACCACGATATTGATGATGAGGATGATGAGACTTTATTTAGGTTATTTCACAAAATAAATGCTACAAATTTTTTTGACCTAATTTTGATATAATTGATTTGACCTAATCCAAAAAATGAGTACTTTCTCTAAATTATATTTCTCGTAATGTAAAACAATTGCGTGGTAGACAGAGATATAGAAAGTATAGCTACGTCATGCGGTAACAAAAAGAACGATGTCAATATCTTTTCGCAGTGTTCGTCACTTGGCTCTTTTACCGACTTGAGACCGCCTGAGGACAGTGACTAAAGTTCTGACAACTTGAACGACTCAGTTTCAGCATGTTAGTGACATACCACTTTAAAGAGTCTAATATCATTGGTCGTATGGCTACCACAGAGCGCATGACTTCACTAAGGCTCTGAAGTTTCAAGACTACACTCACGACACAGCTCTTGCTCTTGCTATGTTAGTTTGAGGGTTAAGGGTCATCCCTTCTCAAACTAAACAGGTATGCAATTTGGCAGGGAGGTCTTGAAGCCCGGGTATGGACGAAGGTTACTTGTTACCCGGGTTTATGTGAGTTTTATGCATGCGTAGCAGGGACGTATAATCCTAAAGGCACTTTGAAACTTTCGTACGGAATGTTGATTTGTGGAGTCGCATGACTTCAAACTCGAAGGCTGATAAGATTGTTGATAATGTAACTCGCATGATAAGGGTGAAGTTATTACAGTTCGTGTTTAAGTGTCAGTTCTGAAGTAAATATTGGATGTGTACCGAGACAGGCGCACGGTGTCGGTCAATAACTGGATATCTATATCAAAATTATTTGAAGTCTTTTTGATGGTTCCTTCCTAGCTTTTCATAGAATATTATTTCGATCGACAGACTACCTAAATTTTAATCAAATTTAAGATATTTATTAATTCTGCTCTCGTCATTTCAGAGTATTTTTATTATTTTTAAACCTATTCGATTGATCATATTTAAAACTTTGCTCCCATATCCGTAATATTTTAGAGCATAAAACAAATGACCGAGAATCGAGCATTTTTGCTCACGTAATTCGTGTCAGTGTGTGTATTTGCGCATATCCAGTTTCGTATAATAAAAAAGATCTTTATTCAATAAAACTTAATTATATATACAAGGAACAGTACTTAAAACTAATTAAAGGTAGAAAACTTGTCCCAAGTCGGTGTCTCTCGGGATCGTGCCAAGAAGGCTGGCAGCATTGCCACGTTGAATAGCAATGCTGATTCTCTGGGCGAGAAAAGCCCCAGCTTATAATGTGTTAATTTATAAATATCTTGGATATTATGATGAGTAAAACAATAACGAAAATTGAGTTGCTCTGAAAAGAGGAAATTTAATTTTATTACATACGCTAGTTTTTACACCTTTTACAAAACATTATATTACATTTATTTATCATAAGTTTTACCTGAAAAGAGAAACAATATTTAAAGCTATTGCTTCACCAGTTCTTACTTACTATTATATAAATCTTCAAATTACAATATAATTCTTACTTGTGACATAACCTCTCTAATTGCCATGCAATGTCAGTCATCAAATTGTCATATCGAATGCCTGCTCTATAGAACGAACAAAGGAGTTCACAGTTAGTTAAATTAAAAATAAATACGCGGCATACTTAAACCTTACAAACAAATTAAATAAAGTGTCATGCACTTTGTTTACATCTCCCCCCCCCCCCATATTTACATAGATTCATCATCTTACTCCACTATTGGTTTAGTTTTTATAAGTTTTGTTATATGGAAGAGATTTGACTCCGGCTTTTTGTGACCAGTGTTTACTTTGTAAATTGAATTAGATATTTTGTCTGTAATTTGATAAGGTCCTATTTTCAATTCATCTAGTTTCTTTCGGTTTAACCGGTTTCCGTTTTCAACATAAACAAAATCTCCAACTTTCAGTTCATAAAGTTTTCTGTTTTTATCAAATCTTTCTTTATTATAATTGTGGGACTTTATACTATTTTCTAAAGCAATTTTTCGATCTCGCAATAGATGATTATGTGTTATATTTAGTTTCAGTTCATCTGGTACAATGTCAACATTTTTTCCCTCCAATAAATATTTTGGAGAGAACCCTGTAACACTATGTTCAGTTTCGTTATATTTTTTAGTGCACTCATGAGCAATACTTGTCCAAGCTATTTTATTCCCTTTCGTATTAATTATTTATAATTAGTCATTACATATTAAGACCATTTATACATCCTAAATCGTTCTCATTTTTAACCGGCTACAAAAAAGGGAGGATTCACAATTCGACCGTTTATTTATACGATTATAAAAATATTACTTTATCTTTTATCGCCCAAATATTATTATCAGTAAAAACTTCCTAACGAAACGCTAATAGTTTACTTAACCGATTTTCTACGAAGATTGCCAGAGAATAAACAAGTTAGTTAAGCGAAAAGTAAATATTACCCAACCATAAATAGTTAATTGGATTTCAACGTTGCAAGAAGGAAATTGTGTCTTAAACAAATTATGCGTCAAGAAAAACTAGCTAGAAAAACTGTTCCTCAACAGCTTCCAGTATTTAAATACAATTTCAATCGGGGTGAATTTATTTCCGGTTTACGAATAGAAAAGTCATAATAAATGAAATTCCTAGAAAGGAATTGCACAGTGATGAAACAAATTGAAATAAAATGATTGTAAAACATTGCAAAGAATTGCATTGCATTTGCAAGTTATTGGTGTTGGAATACGGAAAATTGCATTTAAAATTACTATCTTGAAGACCAATAAAGACTTGTGAATCTCACTTAAAATATTTACATTGACCAATTGAAAACTTTTAAGAATATGGCATAACATACCTTACCATGAGCTCTGATTGCCATGATAGGTTCACTCAATAATGAAACACGTGTATAATGTCGTGTAATAAGGTCCAGTTGGGCCCATGGGGTTCCCGTTCGATCGCAGCCAAATAATACTACTTTACAGTACCTAGTGTTGTGTTCCTGCGGTGAGTAAGGTCATCAGGCGCTGTGCTAGCGTGTCGTGAGACTTCTTTATCTTTTACTATGTTGGAAGTAAGTAGTAGGAAGGTAATCGCGAATCACACTTTGGTTCTGGTAACGTTTGTAGGCTGAAGTGGCCGCTTACCGACAGGCGGAGTATACGGTTATTTACCAATTTGGCAGTATAAAAAAAAAAAATGTATGCGGCTATGCTTAACATATGTTTCTTGGAGAGTGTGCGTTCTAGTAAGTTGTAAGTAGCGGGTTGTGTGTAGTAGGTTTGATTTTCATATGGAGCTGGATTTGGGACGTTACCTCCACCGCACCCAATGCTACCTTCGAGTAGTTCAGGTCTTGTGGTGAAGTCGCCAAAGGAGAGTGGAGGGGGAGGGGAGGGGAGACAATGTGCTAGCTATAGTCATGTAGAGGGATTCATGTGATTAAACTAGTATTAATTTTGTACCTAGTCTTGAACGCTGTGCATATTGAAGTTAGAATTACCTAACTTAATATAAACAGTGTTGTTAAGTTCCCACAGTAGGTTCGAGTTTTGATAACTTAGGCTGTAAATTTCCAATATGCATAGCATCTTGGAAATACTCAATTAAATCAATTGCCTGTGAATATTATTTGTACTAAGTATATAAAATTATATAAGCACTTTTTAATAGGTAGGGACTTTAGATTTCTTTTAACGTTATTATTATTTTTCTACTATAGGTAATTGCAAGTGTAATTATAACGGCCGTAAGGGTTGTTATATGTACAATAATAATGCAATATGCAAAGCAATGGATAATAATTAAACGTTAGTACAAAACGCACCGGATGGTGGGTGGGAGAGGAGACACGCTCGTGCGGTGTTGCATAACGTTGTATCCTGCTTTACTAACGACAACTATTTATGCTTACATACTTATTATGTTTAACTAATTATATGTCATAATTCATCGGTGCTTATTTACGCTAGAGGTTTTTGAATAGCGAAAATACGGGTCTTAAACGGGTTGATTTATATTATTTTAGTTACCTCGACGACGTTCGACCAAGTTACATTGGCTGTGGTCAAGAGCTGCCGCGTCATTCAATAAGGTTTCTCAGCGCCGAACGACGAGCGTTTGTTTTCAATCATAGTAAAAAGATACATAACACATATAGGATAAGGTTAAATTTCGTATCTCTAAAACCGACACTCGACGACGAGTGCGACGCTGAGAAATCTTAGTGAATAGCGCGGCTGATTACTTGTTGTTCTGTGCACCGCATACGTTTTGACTCGCTGGTAGGTTTAGGAAAAACGAATTTAAAAAGATATAGTTCGCTCGGTTTAAGTCACCTGCAACCCAAGTTACACAGCAGATACCAATGCTATTTTATTAGAAGTAGATTTTACTAGAACTTTCATAACTCAAATATTTTTCAATATAAGGGACACTATCGTTTCCAAATTAAAGCCTGACAGGAGAAGAAACGGCGAAACAAACTTCCTGGTTTTATTAAATAGGGTTTATTTAACACAATTACTTATTAAAATGATTGTATTTTAGGGTGAGAATTTCACATTGTCATCTTGGCTGTCATCAATATACTCGATTGCAGTGTAATGGGTTTTTGTTTGATGATAGCCCTAAAATTAAGAAAAAGTAGTTCACATATTTTATTGAAATAACGTATACTCAGTCCCACAAAAGAGAAACCAGTTTGTGTAGTGTAGTTACAGGAACATTTAGTTAAGTTTAGGTGGTAGAAGGTTCTGTGAAAGAAAATATATTTCTAAGAGAATCTCAAAGACGTAATACAGTGTCTGAGGCCGCGAGGACTCACAGTGTATCTCGTCGGCACCAAGCCATGTTCAAAGATCAAATAGAAAAGCGTGAATATGCAGTTATTTTCGTTTCAAATAAAGGTGGTGCAAACAGAAATCTATCTCTAAGCATTAAGGTACAATTTATTTCACTCTTTGTAATTACAAATAGCTAACCAAAAAATACACCCCTACGGCCGCTTACGAAACCAGTTGCGTTAAAAACCTTTTAAGTCCGGAAAAAAAACAGTAACGAAAATTCCATTTCATTTGAAATTGCAGACAGATATAACCACTTTTATGTGTAGAGTATAGGAAGAGACAGGCCAAAGAGGAAGTTCAAAAAATCTTTTTTTTAAATCGCTGATTCATTCCGCCGTTCCCGACGAATGTTTTGATTACCGGGGATACTTTCAAAGGGAAGCCGCATTCCAACCAATTTTTCCAGTTGTTTCCGCGTATTTGTCGAACTCAAATAAACTGTGTATACTTCGGTGGAACTGATTCATTACGATACGTACATGTATGCTTTTGAGTGGATTCGAACAAATTAATCAACCGAATTGAACAGAGTTCAGCAGCGGGCTACAAATATTTGCGTTACTCCAATGAGAAATACAATAGGTAATGTTTGCTAGTCAAAGAAAACATTGTGTTGTTAAATTGACTCTATACGAATATCCTGTCTTTGGTAATCATGTCGAATGAGGACAATTTACATTCGATATCGTTTTGGAATACTTGGATTTATTCTTGTCTATATGTATTTGTTTTATTGTTTGTAACTTATAAACTACAAAATTACTGAACCGATTACAAAAACTCTTTCAGTATTAGAATGCTACATTGTCGCTCCAGTTAAATTATGGTTCACTGTAACGCACGCGACGCCGCAGACGGACGATCTTAAAAACGTGAATACTGAATAGGCTTCTAATTCCGCATTGGCTCTCTTATTCAGTTTAGGCCCTGGTAAGGCACTTATTAACGTCGAGAATTTACACTTCAAAAAGAAGTTATCTTCAAAAGTATTGGCTCGTAAAGTAAATTTCATGGGTGAACCGCCGACCCCAAAAATTTACTTATAAATAAACTCCTTATTTAGCTATCTGCCAGGGAAAGTCCCGTTAAAATCGGTCCAGACGTTTCGGAGATTATCCGGAAAAAACGGACACACAGACAGACGGTCAGACAGCGATTTTTTTTTAATGTTGGTACCGTATTTAGTGTAAATCTGTTGTTTTGGAATTACAAAAATGCAGTTCAAATTTAATAATCTGTATAGAGTATAGATGATTAATGTGAGGGTTGTCACACAGGCTCAAGTCATGCAACCACGTGCCCTCCACCCACGACCGAAACGAGCAACTAACCCTCCAGTGGGCGAAGAGTTCCATGAAGGAGCTTCGGGTTGAGATGAAAGAGCTGGGCGACAGGCTCAACAACTCGGCACTCTTGCGGCAACTTCACGTCATGCGCAATGAGGTAAGCTTTGTAAGTTAATGGAAAACCGTCAAATGCCGACGATATTTTAATTAATTTGCTGAGAACGTCAAAGTGATTGGCATTTTTTTTCTTCGTCTTCAATGTCTTGCGAGTGGCGCTCTAATATCCTGCAGAGTCAACCCCCGGAAGCTTAGTTATTATATTTTTTCCGTGCACGGAGGGGAACCTTATTGAAAAATAAAAATTATTCTAGTATCCACCTAAAAGCCCTAGTAAGGCAAATTACTGAAGAATTCCGAGTTCTTTTGATTACCATAATAATGTGCACCTATCCTATTAGTGTCCACACCACTTGCTTTAATATAACAATGTATTTCAGCTGAAACAGGCATTGATGGAAGCTTCGGATTTGGCCCAACTGTCCCGCACCCAAGAGGCCCGGATTGACAAGCTCGACAATGAAGCCGGCCGTTTGAAGTACGAAACCCAGCAGATGCGAGTAATGTTGGCTGAACTGCGATCCCTTGTTGGAAAACTCTCCAAGGAGGTATGTCTTTCAATTTCCATTTATTCTATAAATAGCTCGCGGAAATACTTTACAAGTTTACTTTAAAAGGATTTTACGAAGGGTTTCTTATGTACGCAAAGTTCAGTGCTGTGTGTACCTTACCTAATAAATGTTTCGGATTGAAAGTACATAAAGCTCCTTATTTCTTGCTATTTATAAGTCCATATTTTAAACAATACACGCCTCTCATAACCGGCGGGGATGAACAGAACAGGACAGCATTTCACTCTAAGAAATGCTATTCAGATGGGCAATGCTGCCAATCTTCTTAGCAGGAAATCTTAGGTAATCTGAAATTATGCTTAAAAAAATTCAACTGTAAGGAATCCATCGAATTATATGTGTTCTAAATGTCAGCTTAAAGCTAATATAAGTCTGCCGGAAAATGTCGGCTTCCGATGGGATACAGATGTCATAGCTCAACGATTGCTTGAAATTGCGTCTGCAGGCAAAGCGGAAATGAAAGCCTTCGGGAAGGAAACGTATGGAAGTATGTGATAAGCCATGTAGCAACCATCGCGATTCATATGACGTTTTCATACTGCATTTTAACATCGTGAGTAGCTCATCTATTTCCAACAGTTTCTATTTCCTTTGTATTGTAACTGTTTGTATTCGCAGTCACGTTGCTTTCTGAAGATTAACAATATATTGTGTACTTATGAAATAAAAATGTTCTATTTATACCGATACAAGAATATTAATTTGTGATTCCGAAAATAGAACAGAAAATGTTTTTGTGTACCAATTAGTATTATATAATTCTTGGCCGTACTCGTACATCTAAATCAATTTATCAATACACAAAACTTTGCTTAAATCACATCTACCAAAAATGTCAAGTTTTCGCTAATTTGGCATATACATATTTTCACGGATGGCAATCTTGGTCGAGTCAATAGTCAAGATTACTATAAATGGGTGAAGCTAGGCAACATGAAGTAGATCGGTAATTTGAAAGTGCACAATCAAAATGCAGTTGAAAATAGCCGCTCCGGTTGATTGGTCGACGTCTGTTGATTTCCTCGATCGGAACTTACGAAGATGAGTTTGAAATACAGTGACAGGAGATTGATGTTTTGAAGCCATTATTGGAAGGAGCGTTGGTCGAAATTACTTCGTTTCCTTACAAATTGACTGTGCATTAAAACAGGTGTTGGATTGAACACTTTAATAACGGGTGTAAAGTCAGGCAGATTAAGATCGTTCAGATAGGAAGGGACTATTAGACGAAATTGGGAAAGCCTCGTTTACTACATTGCCGTTTTTTAGTCAAATTCAAGGTCGGATTTTTTTAATGATAACATATTTTCAATGAGTAGTAAGCTATTGATTTAAAATCACACTTCAATTTTATTTACGTGTATTGATTACGTTAGAGTTTTAATATATATAAAAGTTTAAATCAAAATGTATTAGGGACTTGGTAACGATCCACAATGAGATTACGGGGCCATACCCATCATTATTACTGAGGGAGGTTCGGACCATCGTCATTTTAGGGATAGCCGCCCTAGGGATAATTGGGCAAGGACAGAGATTTGCCCAGAACTTGGTCGCAAATAAATACATACGAAAGAGCGGCTTTTTAGGCTTCGACGATTTTAGACTAGTGGGTGGCCCTGCTGCTTACGTAATATTGCAATTGAACCGATACCATTACTTTCGTTTACGCATTTATGATTCAAAGTTAATCATAGCGTTTCATTAATGTTTATACTCCTTTTGTTTTCTTATTATATTGTAGACTAGCTGTGCCCGCGGTTTCACCCGCGTAAATTTTAATTTCATGGTTGCCCGCGGATCCCTAATGTTTTTTTAAAATCTAAGTAGCCTAAGTTACTCCTTGTAACATTAGCTATCCGTCAGTGAAAGTCAAAATCCGTCCAGCCGTTTCGGAGATTACCCGGAACAAACAGACAGACAGAGAAAAATTTTAATACTTGGTTTTACTTTGACAGTACCGTGTATACTTTCATATGCATTGAGTGAAAAACTGTTATTTTGCAGTTACAAACAGACACTTCAATTTTGTTTATCTGTATACATAGAGTGATCATGTTTACTTTAATATGCAATAACAATATCTGTACTAATATATAGAGCTGATGAGGTTTGATCTGTTACTTTGAGGTTCAGTGTCCCAAGTATAGGTTTCGACATGTTTTTATGAACTTCTGAGCTTTGACGTTTCATTTATTAACCGTCAAAGCTAAGAAGTTCTTAATAAGCGCTGCTTAAACGATAATAGTTGACCCCTGGTCGCCATTCGTTCCGCTCGTAGCACGGTGACGTGCTTCACGCGCAGTGGTTCCAACCGCCAACACCCGACCGTTACCACACATCAACATAACGTATTCAACGAGGGTTGAACGAACATCTTTTTAATATTAAGTACATCATTCTTACAATCTAATTCACTGTAACAGCTTTTGACAAACTATCTTCCATCAAATCTAATAGCACTTAGACCAATATGTCATTTCGGGTCAAAATGTTTTGTAAATTAAATATTTTGTCATTATTTATCTTTATCAATGCATCTATCTATGTGTATTTACTTTGTAATAACGTAAAGAGCATGGTAGTCTCTCATATATAATGGTATGATTCTGAATTCACCAATTATTCAAGAGTGCTGCTAGCTAATCACAAATAATACCAACTATTCGTATGGTTACACGTTTGCCCCAGACTAGTAGCCTTATAGAGCATATGAATCAATAAAAAAATACAAATGTATTTTTTTAGTTTTGGTATTAAAAACATTGAAGAAAACGATTGTTTAAAAAAGAACTTTGCCTGCACACAATAGATTAGGTAACTAAACGAGCTTAGAAAATGTCAATCATTTATGTACCATTCAATTTTTTTATCGACCTCCGTAATTATGGTACCAATGCAAAACCACAACCTGTACAATACACATACCTGATATAGGAGATTTTTAAAGAATCCCACGCTTCAAGTAATGCAATAATAAACCATTTCACCCTCTTTGATAGCTTGTAAAGAAATTACAGAGAGGAACAAATTAATCTCTTTCAGCCATCATAGAGTAATAGGTATGTCAGTTAAAAGAAATATATAAAGTTTCCATGTTATCTTCAGTGTTTTATTGCATTGCAGATGTGTGTCCTTACCTTGTATTTACCAACTGAATGTAATTAAAGGAGTTATATGAATAATGAAAACTACATCTGTTATTACGTAAGTTTATTCTTTGTACAAGGAATGAGTATTCGGAGCAGTCAATTTTATATAGTGGTGAGCGCTCTTAACTACACATACTTTATTCATTGTAACCTCAGAGTAACACAATTAAAACGCGACCATAAATAAGTGTTTTGTAAGTTCAATTGTTTTTTTTTTAACAAAAATACGAGGTATAATTAACAGTTTAATTGGTTAACAGTAAAAATGCTGTATAATGTCATTCTGACGACTAAATTCATAATTGAAATATAAGTAGGTAGGCTATTTTATGTTCATACTGTCTTGTCATAATTTCATTAACCTTTATCAAAGTTCTTTCAAACAACCAAAACTGATTATAATTCATGCTATACAATTAACCACTAACTATAATTAAAATTAAACCTTAAAACCTTAAAAAATATATAATCTGATACCTAAAATATACTAGTAAAAGGAGTCCCCGTTGGCAAGGTTCCGAAGATATATATATAAGAAGGTAAATATAATAGGTGTAGGGAGAAGATGCTATGTTCATTACCCTACGATATGTTATATTGATATATTTGATACTGATACGATGACGAGGATCGCTTGGATATAAAAAAAAATGTTTTTTCCGTTTTACTGTTTAATCAAAGTATACAGATAAATAAAATTGAAGTGTCTGTTTGTAATTCCAATATAACAGCTTTTCATTAAATGCACATGATAGTATATACGGTACTGACGTAAAAAATCAATATTTTATTATATTCTATATCCATCTGTCTGTCTGTCTGTTTGTTCCGGCTAATGTCCGAAAGGGCTAGACCGATTTTAACGGGACTTTCACTGGCAGTTACTTGTATGTAATGTTACAAGGAGTAGCTTAGGCTATACTTAAAAGAAACATTAGGGTCAATGAAATTCACTCTACGCAGATAAAAAAATACGTAGAGAAAGCCAAGTAACCGTATATACATTTATATGCAATAAGTGAAAACCTTATTTTTGAATTACAAACAGATATTTCAATTTTATTTATCTGTATAAATAGAGCCTCGTATAGAAAAGCTATAAGTTATGACTGTTATGTTCACCGTCATGGTATTTATATATACTGGCTTATGAGTATTATACTCGAGAAGCGCTTACCTTATGCATATCATTTTCCGGTCGAGTTACCACGATCAATGTGCGTTCCTCGATGAACGATCGTGTAAAGCGCACATCATTAAAAATAACGTACTTATTTATATCCTATAAGCCGTTGTGGCCGTGGGGCTTGAGTCGCCTACTACGCAAGGGATGCAAATTTGAATCCTATCGACACAAATGTTGCGAAAACCATAGCACGTATATTTTCAGGACATAAAATTGTCTTTTATAAGCATTGATGCAACGATAATATAACATTAACAACTTAATTATCAATCACAAAACCTACCTATACCTTTTTGCGTCTGAGATAAAAAGAGAGCTGTAGGTCTAAAATGGCCACTTTGGGAGAATCATAATGTGATCCGAATATGATTCAGGAATGATTAATATTTCGCAATTCACCTGTTTGACACTTTCCTATGAAGATTCCTAAAATGGTCCACTAAATATGAATTGCTTTTGTGATAAATAGCAGAACCATAAAAAGTTACATAGGGACTTACATCCACAATTATTGAAATCATTCGTCAATCATAAATATGAATTGCACTTAAGTGGCCATTTTGTCATTGAGGTGATGAATCATATTCGGATCACATTATGATTCTCCCAAAGTTGCCGTTTTAGACCTACTGCACTGTAAAATACAAGAAACGCTTTACATAGTTGAAAGTAGTCGAACACAAAAGGTTTCATAAAATGTCACCAATTGAAGTGGGCGCCGATCGACGTCACCATTTACCATTCACCATTCACCATCCAAAAAGCACTATATCACGTTACGTCCACAAAGGACGCGTCCTCCACATTCGCGCACACAAAAGTGGGCTAAATTGGAAAACTCAAAGCCGAGATCTTTTAATCCCATGTAATTATTATACATTTGTAATGACGCTAGTTCCCCGCAATACTGTCATGCGAGATAAGTACTAAGCAGAATTTATATAAACATACAAGTGAAAATGCGACCAACGGCTCAGCTTTACATATTGTAACACTGAAGTATTATGTAAAACGATTTTGCATACTTATTGTAAAGTCTATTATATGCGAGAATTTCCTTATTCAATCCTTCCAAGAAAAGCTTTAATCTCCTATTCGTTGCATCTTCCCTGTCTCTGCTTCAAACGTTATTTTCTCTGTAAAGACATACAAAGTGTTCAACGATAATAATAGGATACCTGCTCATTCTATATAAAGTTCACAAAGGCTTGAGTCTCTTGCATGTGTCGTAAGAGGATTGTATTTGCGTATCAATGAATAGTAAAATTATTGAAGTTTGACACGTACCTATAGCAAGGTAATTGAATTGATTGCCTAAGCAATGCGTGATTGTAATTTGCTTACGTCGACCCGCTCAATAATTTACTCAGGTGCCTAGTGGGAATATAACGCCATTTGGACATGAATGTATACTATATCAGTGTAAGATGACCTATCATTGTACGGAGTACTTATACAATGCGAGTTCAGCTTATTTTGGTAATGTACGCCTGTGGGAACCAGGCTTTTTCAGCTGGTTGGACCCCACACCGCACTTGCTACACGAAATTCGATCCCAGCAAATTAACCTGATTAAAACTACTCACTTTTGGCGACGAGTTTACTTTGCACATTTTAAATCCTGGTGTAACATCAAATGTCTATAGCAAGCAATTATTATACGGTTGTGTTGATTTTCGTCTGTAAATACAATTAACATAGGTTCGAGTTCCGAATAAATTCGCGGGATAAGTGGGCTCTCAGTTACAAGCAATGAAATTGAAACATAAATATACCTTCATTTTTAGAGTACTTTGCCCGGCTTGCGCTATTATTTTCTCTATTACTGTGTGCCATTATATTGTTTTTAAATCTATAACATTGTAAAATCTAATTAGGTACTATTGGAGATAGACACTTAAGCTCTCGAGAGACAACGATTTAGGTCAAGTTTTCGATTTGTATTTCGTTTAAAATAAGTACTGTTTTTTGTTCATTTAGGAATTGTCAAGAGTTTTGTGTTGATAAGACTTATAGTCGTTAAAATCGCAAATGAAGAATATAACGTAAAAAGGTTGTATTGCTGCATACAGTAACAATCAAGTGTTATTTTAGAAATTTTAATATATACTGGTGTATATAGTATGGTAGGTATGAGATATTAATGTATGAATCCACGTGAGAGCGCAATGTACGGCCACACATGCCTTCTGGGTGGCTCTGAAACTTGTATGGACAGGTGTGGATGTATTCATCACAATGATTCATACAAAGCGCCGCTTTTATATTAAACTAACTTCCACGTGGTGGCCGTGGGGTTCAAGTAGTCGCCTGGTACGCAAGTTCGAATCCCAGCGGACTGTACCAATGAGTTTTTTCTAAAAACTTATGTGCAGAGATTCCACACCACGTGCTACACGGTGAATGAAAACATCGTGAGAACTGTATGTATGTCTGAGAAATAATTGAACGACGTATGAAAAGTGCCTGAGACGGCGATAGACTCACCATCTGTCACCTCGACACATAATCATCTTCGGTGAAAAGTGTGTCTTGTTATAACCACACCTCTGCCTACCCCTTCGGGGAATACAGGCGTCAGCATATGTATTTATGTAACTTCCACTCGTAGCTTCGAGAAGTACCAGAAATATTCCACATAAAAACTTTCATCACATTCTTCACCCCCTTAAAATTATATACACACGAAACTTAACAGAGACCGCACTCTCGAACATGTCTCTAGGATCAGCAGTTTACGCTGTACATTGACACATAAGGCAGTCAATCAGATATTGGATCAGGACATTACATTTTATATAATCACATAAGTTAGCTATTCCAATGATTAAATACTTTCTCAATGCTATCACATGCGCCAGCTAGTAATAAAACTAATATTACCTTAGGTGAATTATGAAAGCAATCGCAATTCAAAGTCTTCAAGCATAGAAGAATTTTACCAATATTGCTTGCTTGAAAGTAAAGGCACAATATTACCGATAAGTTATTAATTTACTTACTTACTTTGTGCGAGAAGAAATTTATTAAGTATTTAAAAGACTCGTATATAAAATATAAAAGGTAGAGGAATCCGTATAAAAATTCATTGAGATTATTTTTGTATTTTCAATTACTTACCCTTAGAATGGCCTTAATATCTCCCGTTCATTCATATCCTTGTATTAAATATTATATTCTTCCACTGGGACATTTAATTTTCGGTAATCCTAACAAGAATGTAAAACAAAGAAGAAGTAATGCAAACAACTTAAGCGGGCTGAAGTAGAGGATGAATTTTAATACCCGAAAAGCGAATATCACAAAGCCAATATGGGTAGTAATGACGCTCGAACCTCTTTCTATTCTTGTAGTATCGTTATTCCAGTATCATCTGTTAAACCAGATCGTTTAATTGCTACCAATGCAATCTAAATTCATACTAGGCCTGCCATGTGCTCCGGGTATGACACCTGCAGTCTTGAAATTGTTTATTGAACATATATTTTACTTCGTCGTTGGATTTAAAAGCGCCCGAACTGGTCTTACTTCCGCGTCTTTGAAGGACGAGACATTTTGTAGTCATGTTGTTTTGTTTTTTCATTTGTTCACAATGCAAGCGGATGTAGGCCGTCCAGAGGTAAGTACCGAACCGGCTGAGTTCAAAAGGGAAAGCCGAATTATTAGGTTCAGTTAAAACCCAGCTGGTTAAAAAATAAGATTGGGCTATTGCTTTCGAAAAAAAACCTGTTAAAGTTAGCCGATCAAGAACTTTAAATTAAAATAAAATATACGCGTCGAACATAAAACCTCCTCCTTTGTTTTTTAGTCGGCTAATAACATATTTGTAGTGGAACGGAATTAATGTTGAAAGAAAGTATCGGATGTTCTATAGTTTGTTATTCGTGATTTGTAAGTATGTAAGAGTTAAAATTCTTATTGCATACGTCATCGGATTGAAATTGAATAAACAATAAAACTATGAAGAATGCAAAAATGTTTAGTAGGTACCTCATCTTGTAATAATTCTGCGGCGCCATGTCTTTGCCAGACTTTGAAACTACTAGATATGGATTTAGATATAAATTTTTACTCAAAGCTTTGAGAAAATTTAAAGTGGCAGGTTATAGAAATAAGCCTTAATATTACATTTTTCCTATGTTACCTCGCATTCATAAGAGGGAATTTAAAAGTTTACGAAATTTTAAATTCAATGTGGAAAAGTTTGGATGTGTAAGTGAAGCTAGCAGCATTTTGAAATAATCGAGTGACTATAATGTTTTTGTGAAAATATGAAAGGGGTAGCGCTAGGAAAGTTAGGTGCTGCGCTCAACTGCGGTGTAATAATGCGCTTCGTAGAATGTTAGCGTAACTATGCGATGACTGAATTCTGCATTCCTCAACTGAATTCAGTAGATATCGTGTGCAAAGAAAGTTTCTTTTGACAATCGAAATGTGAACGCACTAGTCACACGACGTACATGATATACACAACGAGCTGAGCGTCGCGATTTATGACACCTAAGTTTAGAGTGGGAAAATGACAGCGCGCAGTAAACGTGATATTATTCGAATTTCAACAACTTCGGGCTTCATGTGTAAGCTTTGATGTTAACGTTCTTTCTTTATTAATGGGAAATTCATTTGACTCATTTCAAATGATCTCTTAGACTTTTAATAAAGTAATTAACACTTGAGATTGAAGTAGATTAGCCCACTTGTAGCTTAGCCCAGTGTTATTCAAATTTTGCCTTGGCCTTGAGTTTGAGCAGTCGCCTGCTACGCAAGTTCGGATCCCAGTGGGGCCTGTGCTAATATTCAAATTTCTATAAAATTATGTTTCACACTACGTGCTTTACGGTGAAGGAAAACATCGTGACGAAACCAGCATATGTCTGAGAAGTAGTTCAATGGCGTATGTATAGGTCCTGCGGCATTAGTCTCACCATCTGTCACGCAGGCACTTAATCATCTTCGTTGAAAAGTGGGTGTCGTTATTACAGCACCTTTGTCCACCTTTTCGGGAAATAAAGGTGTGACTATTCAAATATTATTACAATCAAATAAATTTACAACTATTGTAAGCGCCGGATGAAAATGAGTAGTAGGTACGGAAAACGGAGAAGCGTCGGCTAATTTCACGACCGGATTATTATCCGGAATAGCCACTAAAAGGGTCGGTTGGTGGGTCATAGAGAACGCCAAAATGTCGCTGGCTCAATCTCAAAGGGCCACGGTGAATTTTTGGGGCAAATCCCACTATTTCAATTACTAAAGGGATATGGTATCAAGGAAAATGTTACGTTCACTTACTTACTGAGACTCTCTTGTACTCTTATATATTGGTATGAAGCTTGTACCTAATCATGGTATCAATTTTCCGTTTCACAATCCAACGTAGTGTTACCTATAAGAGAGATTTCTCTTTATATTTATAAATATTTTTATTCAGGAATTATAAATTCAATTTTGCAACAGTTTGTTTGGCAAGTATAAAAAGTATATTTAAAACTAGCTGTGCCCTGCGGTATCACCCCGTAGATTTAATTTCATGGGTATTTTTCGGTGCCCTGTTATCTTTTAAATGTTAGATCTTTCTAAGAAGTGTTAGAAAACATTGAAAAAAGATAAATTAAATCAAAAGAGTTGTTCTAAAGTTATAGCGTGAACAAATTAAGGTTAATTTTATACGTCATATATAACAACTGACTTGTAGAATACTTTAAATGAGGGTGAATTAATCTAACACTGTGTTAATTTGTTGCACGTGATTAACTGAGAATGTAATACGAGTAAAAAAGCAGATCCACCTGCCGCAGTTTATATAGGCGGAGATAAGTAGGAGATGTAAGCAGTCATCTGCTCTCGGGGAGTGGCCAGGTGTGGTGTTCGCGACCGGTGTCCATTACTACGTCTCACGAGGACCATACAACCGTCATGTTATCTATTTCAAGCTGATACAGTATATTATAATCATTATTTATAGGCATATATTTAATCTCTCAATGTACAAGCATTTGCACTTACAAGTGCATTTATAATTCGGTCAAATTTTTAAGTTTAATTACAAACTAGATTTTTTATTTATTGTTGGTATAGATACTGACTAATTTTAGAAGGCTTTTATAATTGTTTGATTATTAATTAATATCTTTTCCGAAATGCGAAATGATCTTCTTCTTTTAGACATTCCTTAAGACAGTTTCCTTTATCCTTGTCCATACATTTCCATTCCGTTACACTATCGATATTACATCACTGATCACCATAATTATAGCAAGCTTTGTACATAATTGTGTTCCTTAGGTAGGTTCTATTTTTTCACACGCTTAAAGCTTTGTTTTAAAAAAATTGTAAAAAAGTTTCGCCATTTCGATACAAAATTATTTCGTCTGATTTGACGCATCATTCTTCTGAACTACGTTACGGATCTTACAACGATCTTCACTAACATGTAGTAGTTGACGTCCGATGGGCTTAGCTTAAACAAATTCTTATTATTATGTTTATAGGTACCCAGGCAGTAAAACAATGTTAGCGTTTTATGAAGGTCTTAAATAACTTATCCCGAAGCGATACGACGACGGATCGCTAGTTGTAAATAAAACGCACCTATCAGTTTACTCCCAATGTAACTGGTGTTCGTGCGATCAACAAAAAGCGACGGCCGTTCACCAACTCGGCGCAATAAAACTTAGCAAACCTCCGGGGAAATCAACGCTGTCTGGAAATTCTCAACGAAATTAACTAAGGAAAATGTAGGAGACATAACAAAATGCCGGGATTTATGTGGGCAAGTCGCATCGTGCGTGGCTATGGACAAACGCGCCAGGATTCACCAGCCTCCTGGGCGAAACCAGTTCCGCGACTTACGTTAATTACCGCGCCGACGATTTCGAGCAGATGCCACCGACTGCGGTGACCCGCTCAATTTATATTACACTTACTTTAAATAGACATTGTTTTTATCAAACCCTTGGAGAGCTCTTGGCCATATTGCTTTTGGAATGTCTGAGAATAAGCCACTTTGCAGGCATTTCTCTACCAGATAATAATTTACTATAGCTGTTTAACATCTTTAAAATGAGGGCAATGAGGCGATACAATCCAGCTAATAATAATTTGAAATAAATAAAGGAAACATTGTTTGAAATGCTTTACCTGGCCTTCGTGTACGAGTATACGTTTTTATGAGCAATCATTAAGCGGTTACCGTAAACGCTCCTCACTAAGTCATCTTAGTCAAAATCTTCAGTACATTCTAGGTATTTCTGCTTTGGAACAATAACAAATAGTATGTACTATGAATGTGAATATATGTATGCAATATATTCAATTAGCCCTAAATATCTTCATGCACTATCCAGAATAAGCTTAAACCATTAATGGATATTAAGCTTGCGTTTCACGCATCTAGGGTAGATTCAATACCTAAATCCAGTTTACATCACTTTATATTTAAATGTTATACGTGGTATACATAAAAAGGGTTGGGTAGATAGCCTCTTCCATGTAAATAACTGAATTATGGGTATGAATGTGATATAAGTATATATGGTACTTTAGAACTGCCAGAAGTCTTAGTTCGCTACCATATCAATTTACTGATGTATTAATGTTTTTTCTTCATATCTATATCTATATTTTTAATACCATCCATTCCTGCGTTATTGTATATTCACGATTATAAATATAAGCAGACGAAAATGTCGACTATGTGATAGCCTCGCACTGTTTTCGTCCGTATACTTATTACGTTCTTACCGCGGCGTTAATTTGACTAATTGCATTTGGGAGCTTTGAATGAAACGTGATTTCATGTAACTTACTTCGTTCACTTGACAAAACTTGAAACTTTTAGTTTTCCACTAACTTGTTGCGCTTGCATCAGTTGTGTGAATTGAAACTAAAGCCCCAAGGCGTTTCCTGGGGGAATTCAGGATTAGTTGCGAGTTTTGTTCGCAGTAGATTTCTTCATCCAGTATCGTCGCTCATCACAATTTCTCATTAGCATTCTGAGTCTTTCTCGTCGCCGCGTTGCATCACTTTACCCGACTTTGAATGTTTCATGCATGATTGTGATACCAGCAAGGAGTAGATTACACTACCAAAGGACACGGATAAAGAGGTTCATAAATATTTATGAATTAGGGTTTCTTCCAACTGGGACTCGAAACTTGAAGTAAAAAACTGACACAGAATCCCGTAATTGTATGGAACGTTATCCTAAATGATATAATTATTGAGAAATCTTTTGCTACTTAATTGCACGGACGACATTATGACCTACATACACATGGGTGGATTCATTCCACCGAGCCCTCAAAAGAACCGCAGCAAATTTCTAAACCTTCTACCTCAAGGGTAGACGAATTACCCTCATCCAAACACCAACTAAATGTTTTATATTTTTTATTATTCAAGACGACAGAAACAGTCAATGAGTACAAAGTAAGAAACTAAGATAGCAGTAGATTATATGAAAAACAGTGTCCCAAAATTTATTAAGACTAGGAGAGATTATATAGATTCATACTATATCAGCTGTTATATTTGCAAAAATATATCTAAGATTATTTGATTATTTACACAGTACTTATTACAATGTAGCTATATTTAAATATATGTGACTTAAATGTATTTAAGTTATGAAACTTGGGAACATATGGAAGTAGTTAGCAATATAGTACCGCTGCGGAAACTACCTACTTTGTGAACCAAGTCACATAATCGTTTTATGTAAATGATGTTAACTATGTTATAAAGGAGGCTACCGTACGTACTAAATCAATCATTGCGTCCCGAAAATGTGCTCCAGTTTTAAGCCACTGTTTGAATAGGATAATAAACCATATTACGAATCCGTCGATAGAAATTCCAGAATACAAATACGTTACTTAATGGATTTCACTGTGGAACAACTGTTCAGATTGGGGAAACTCCGAAAAGCCGACTGCCGACCTTCAGTAATGGAGAGGCACGAAGAGGGAGATATAATGGATTTCAATATGAATGGTGCTTAAAAATATGATATCATCAGACGCTAGTGTGAGGCTTAAAGTCCGCCGCGGTCTGGCTTATAGAGCATATATTATTCAGCTAAGTATACGCGCTGTACTCTGCGTCTACCCCATGTAAACACAGCCGTGATAAGCCAGCCCACATAACAAAGGACTTGCACAAACTCTCCCACCTATTGAACCTAAGCTATTATTGCATGTCAAACTAAATAGGTAATTCCCAATATCATTTTATTAGTATCATCTAGCAATTTTGGATATTGAAGTGGATGACACAACACAAATTGTTGAATGTTGCAAGATAAGCTCCTACTCAATCAGGCTAATTGATGTTGTCATTCGATAATGAGATTCGCAATTATTGTAAAAGGGATGGTGAGCCGAGCCTAATGCAATATTATATGATACTTATATGCGACAATGAGCTATTTGAAAGTTTTGAACGCTGGTCTTCAATGTGCGGTAGTAATTTTGGGGTTTCGCAGTTCTCTCCACTGTTTTCGCTAAGCGTCCAGAGCTCATGTACGTTATAATTCTTAAGGGATCAGATTATGAGATACCTCAAACTCTCAGAGTACTTTTTTGAACTCAAAAATTTACGTGCAGGATGTCTTTTGTCTGTAACTACTCCTGACAATTTCCCATCTCTACGATGCACTTTATGTGAAGTTGCAAAGTTAACTGTTCATATGGGTAGTGTATGTCTTCAGTAAGTAGAAAGTGCTTTTCATTTGCCGCCTTTGGCTTAAGTTGTTATTGGAACTTCGAAGTAACTTGAATAACGACTTAGCTAATATATTAATTACTGATTTCTCTGCAACAATACCTTGCCCTATGAAGACAATTCAATAATTATTGCATATTATATGCTTTCAAGATGCATTTGATCGAATTGGGATCTCAAAAAATATCGCGATACATAATTACTTATCGGTGGTGAATTCTTGGGCCTAAACTAAATAAATAATTTTCATTTTTATTTTCGTTTTCACCGCTTTTAGACTCACGGTACAGACAGAGTAAACAGAATACCTTTCTAGACTGACAAAGCGTATAAAACAATTCAACAAAAGTTATGACGGCGTAAAATATCGAAACATGATCATTTCGAGAGTTCTTCACCTAGCCAAATTATGCTTTGGCCCTTGTGTACGCTCGCAGAAGTTTTTAATTGAAACTCTTTTGATTAAATTGTCCGTAGTAGTCCGTACCTACTGCGACAAAACACCGACGGATGTAACTTTATTATTTTTTATACAGTAAAATGAACTGGGACTGTTGGCAACATGGAAATGAAAACTATTGTTTTCATCCCAAATTCAAATACCTACAGTTACATAAGGATAGTTTTTCGTGCTTTAAATACCAGTCTCGGTTGTAGTCAGTCACGTGTTGGGTGGTCTGTATGTAGGTTCAAATATGTCGAGATACGAGATTCCGGTCGAGTGACTAATCAATTTATTTATGTACTTAGTAGTAATAAGTATGTAATTAATGTTTTTGTCACAGGCAAAAGCAAAGCAGATGGATGAAGTTTATGAGGGGTACAACGAAGTCTTGCAGACTCTCGAGACTAAGGCGGATCAGAAGACAGAACAGAAGCATAAGTACCGGCACAACAAAATGGTGCACTCGCAGATCTCCAGGCTGGCCCGCAGTCAGGAACAACTTGACAATTTCCAACAGAGCCTCCAAACTCAGGTCCTGGACGTCCAACGCCGCTTGGACCGTTATGAAGAGCCAAATTGGAACCTTCTTTCGGCTAAAGTGGATTTTCTGGAACTGGAAACAAAGTCACTCAGAGACGGACTGAAGAACATCACGGTGAAAGCTGCGGACTTTGATAATCTACACGCTTCGATGCTGGAACTGCGCGAAGACATTGAAAGCATTGAAAACAAAGCCGATAAGACCATACCCGAATTTCGGAAAGAGATTTCTAAGCTGGACATCAACTTTGCTCAGGTAAATATTCTGTCTATCCCTATTTTTATAACAAGCTGTCAACATACCATATGATCAATTTGATGGTAAGCCGTTACCGCAGCCTACGAACGCCAGCGACACTAGTGCGTAATTCGCGCGTTACAGAGTCTGTAAAAATCTCCTCTTTGCACACCCTCCTTCTTTGAAGAGCCTCTTGAGCTCAATTAAGAAAACCACGTTAGGGAGAAAACTCACTGAAACGTTCGCGGGAGGAAATTCTTTTAGTTTAACTGTCTGTTGAGTAAACTCTACCTGTGCACGTGCAGATACTGATTTTTTTTTTTATTTTAGCTGACCGCTCAATCTTCATACTTGAAAGAAGACCAAGAGAACCTTCGACAATCTGTAAAAGCAATTGCGGTTAGTGTGAGCAACACTATTGACCGCACTGAAGTAGACAGATTTACGCTGAAAGAAATTAACGATACGGTGACTCAACTGGAAGCCCGGACCAAGCAGCACTTCTATCGTCTGAACGATCATATTCTGAAGGTAAAATATTTTTTTTTAATAATCTTATTGTTTTTTATTAATAATTTGCATAATTATTCAATTTAAATAATCTCATTCATAAGCTGACAGAATGTTCCACAGTCCTTATACCATTTCCAACAGTTCTGATTTATCAAGTATAGATAGCATCTTAGTAATTGGCAAACATGAGGAGTACTTGGCGTCACGTGTCTAAGTAGTTTTGCTAAGCTCTAGCTCAACTTAGTTTGTTGTTCACTCTTAATGCAGTCTTTATACGTATACTTGTATAGTGGGAATATAACTACAAGTGCAGGTCGTATACGTAGAGCTACGAATTAACTCGTTCCTCCCAAGATCACTTAAGTGAATATCCAATCAGAAATGCTTTTAACTTATTAAACTTCTTAGTTACATACATTAAACTTAGTATTGGTAATGTTCTAAAATCAATCAATAGGATGTAAGTAATTGAATTTCACTCGGAGTTACATCAAAATTCATGTATGTTTTAAAATTATATTGATAAAAGGTGAGTCATTGAATGTCAAAACATCATTGAAAATATGCGTATTTATTACAGAGCGAAGCCAATCATGACCAGAATACTACCGAGTTGATTCCGTTGTCGCAGCTGATGGGAGAAGTGAAGGAGCTGCAACCTGTCGAACGTGAGTACGAGGATTTAGTGAACCAGCTGCCCCGCGATTGTTCTGGTATTTCTGGGCCGGCCGGCACCTACCTCATCCACCCGGGCCAGGCTCCTCTCGAAACCTGGTGTGTGAACGGAAGCACTCTCCTCCAACGGCGAGCCAACGGCTCTGTTGAATTCAACAGAAAGTTTATTGAGTACGTTCACGGATTTGGCGACCCTTCCGGAGAGTTCTGGCTTGGTCTGGCAACTATGCACGACTTGTCTGCTGACAACTGCTTTTCGATGAGGATTGATATGACTGACATCTATGGCGGGGCTTGGTTCGCGGAGTATGAACATTTCTCGGTAGGCAGCGCTGACGTCGGTTTCGCATTGCAAGTTGCTGGGTTTTCTGGGAATGCAAGTGATGCCTTCGAATACCAGAATCATATGGAGTTTTCTGCTGTGGACCGTGACCGTGACATTTCTAACACCAATTGCGCTGGTAACTACGAGGGTGGATGGTGGTTCTCCCACTGCCAGCATGTGAACATCAACGGCAAATACACCCTGGGTCTGACCTGGTTTGACTCCACCAGGAATGAGTGGATCGCTGTGGCCACCAGCGAAATGCGCATGTACCGCCGACCTGGATGCTCTTAAATCATCCGGCTTTCAATGCAGTAGTCTCTTAGAGGTTCATAATAAATGTCGTATATTATTATAATAATCATACCAAAGATCCCTAGTAACTCTTCTTATGGTTAAGTTTGATACACAGGTTTTAAGTAATTTTTAACTCGAATAATTTAATTCTGCATCCTTCTTCCGATTTTATTTAGGTAGCGATTTATTTTATCAACTCGAGTACTCTGATAACAAGAAAGATGGAAGGTACAAGCTCGTAGTTAGTCTGAAAAAAAAATAAGGAATGTGGATAAAATTTTAACTACTACCTACGCGTAGTCGTACATTTATGACGTAAACATTATAATTACATTCCATTTGTATGATTTATTAATTTATTATCATCTTTTGTAATTATTTTCTAAGACATTTTGTATATATTTATTATAGGTCTTGTTTTATTTGTAAACAATTCGGTCCATTGAATAGGATGTAAAGTAAGACGGAGGGTGGGGGGTAACTTGGTGGGTAGAGAATGTATTTTTCATCTAGGAAATAGTGAACATTGAGGCAACATTACATAAAATTGTAAGCATTTAATGCTTCTAGGTATAGTCAAGTCTGTGAAGGATATCGAATATGAAAATCTGTCGTCATCTTTGATACTTACCTAAAATTAATAAGCCAATAAATTGTTTACATTCATTTTATTATAAGTTATTTATTACCTAAATAAGTATTTAAAATTGGAATGGTAAAAAATTATGATTTCTATTTTTAAAAAACATTGCATATTATTATTATTTTTCTAAAATATTTAGGCTAAATAAATGGGTATTAATAATTGTAATGTTAGTAGTTTTAACAAAATCCAAAAGACTGCGAATCAGTGTTAAAGGTTGGAGTACCAGTTTGTGATCAGTTCATATTGAAACATCCTTTCACTATTGTTTCGTTCATATTCTACTTATCACAAATTAAAGTTCTTTATTTTATATTGACACTTGAGTTATATACTTTATTATTGAACCATTCCTTCAGATAATTTAGCCGTAAGAATATAAATGTCTGTAGACGTAGTCATTATACTCTTTAAAACCATACAGTATTTAGACTTATGTACGGTCAATAGTTTGAAATAATAAGTGTCTATTTAACCCGAATTTTAGGAGTATTAACAATATACTTATTCAAACACAAACCAATATAATAATCTTAATCAATTACAATGTATACCTTTATTCTGCTAATAGTGTGCCAATGATATGACAATGATTCAATATACAATTAAAATGAAATGTTTTCTTATTAAAAAGTACCCAAACTACGATGTCACGATTAGTTCAACACCACAATCACAGTATAAATATAAGCAGTATGAAATTTAGCCCAATTTTTGCAATGAGCGGTCGTGAAAATATAGGTCAATTATGTATGTCCCATTGTTATTCCGCCTGTTTACCCAATGTGTGTAGCTCCCGCGTAAAAGTATTTTGACGCCTTTGCAGCTTTCGACAATTTTAAATTCGACTGGGAACTAGTCCACCAAACTAGAATGACTTCCAGCAGTTGCTGCTGGAACTCATTCTAACATGCTTCCGAGCAATCCAATGGCAATGCGGCCCTGGTGCCGCCAGTGGCTTTGCCATCGTACCAATAGTTGTGATAATATGTCACATCAGTATTATCCGTATTATAGTAACGACCGTATTACTCCTCCAGTATCCTGTACGTCCTGCAGAATTTGCAGAAGCTCCGCAATATCCACTGCAACAAAAAAAATCTAGTTGCTGCCGCCAAAAGACGCGTGGCTATTGTTCTTGGGCACAAATACATACATACATACATACATATGCTTCTGCCTTCTGGGACATTACTGTCTCGCAGAAAGTATACGGCCCTCCATGCCTCCATGCCAGCTTAGCCGTCACTACGCGTGGCAAGGAGAGGTCCTGCCCGATCCTGGTGACCAGGATCCGCCGTTCCGATCTCCACGCTAGGCATTGCTCGAGCGTGTGCTGTGCGGAGACTGATAATTCTGGAAAATCGCATCCAAGAAGGCACTATTTTTTTTTGGTTATAACAGTATCATCGTAGTGCAAGTCGCTATCGAGATCTAGGATGTCTACGCTAGCTTGACGTCAAGCTATTGTATGTACCCGAAACAATGTGTTTTCGGAAATATAGTAGCACTAATTAAACACTTTTTTTTGAGGCTACTGCCGACCCTGAATTCCACCATGTCTACGCCAGCTTGACGGACACGATTTTATTACTCGCTTATTACTCAGTTTCATTGTTTTTATATTTGAAAATGGTAGACACATTTGTAGAAACAAACTGAATAAACAACGGAGTACTAGAGTACCTACTCCATACTTCATATTAAATTAGTAATGCTAGGCTAGCTTACAACTGCTTAATTTTGGAGCCTGCTAGTGCTTTGTTCAGTAATGTCTCGGCTTCTAAATCCTTCAATTACTTAATTCCAATTTAAGCCAACTTATGTAGCAAAATAAATCATCTATGGGCACATAAATATCCCTATAAACGCTTAGCCTTGCTAGCATAAATAAAAAAGTTCAATTTGTCAACGAAATTAAATTTATTGTATTATGTATTGTAACAAAAATTTATAACTATTGAAGATATTTTACAAAATTAATAATGAACAAGTATAAAAAAATACTACGACAGGATTTAGTATTTGTATCATCATCATCATCATCGTCAGCCGGAAGACGTCCACTGCTGAACATAGGCCTCCCCCTTGGACCGCCACGCCGAACGACAACGCCTTTAGTATTTGTATAAGAATACAAAAATAATAATAAATTTTCGTTTTAAAATTATTAAGTAATATACAAAAATTACTTTTTTAACTATTTAAAGTTAATGCACCCAAATGCATTTGAGGCATTACTTTATACTGTAGGGATTTTTAAGTCGAATTTCAAAAGATTTTAGGGCAAAACCAAAATGAAAAGTGGAAGCACACTGCTTTAATGTCGCTATTTCACCGTATCAACCACAAGTGTCACAGTATACAAAAGTCAAAAATAGAAACGTACCCATCCAAAACAAATCTTTCAAATTTAAATAACTTATATAAAGAACATAATATTATCAATAGAGATAGAGTTTAAGTTTGGTTTCCCTATCAAAGATACTTCTTGTGTGATCTTCAGTTGTATCTGTAACCGTGCCCTCTCAATGGTTCAGTAATATATTTTACTTTATTTATTTATCTTATTTCCGAGCTTTTGACAAATAATTTATTTTCAGATAATCATTTGTTTTAGAATCTTAATTATCTTACGTTAACAAAAACAAAGCTTCTTGCTACTTTTTCTGATGTCTTCTGATGATTTTCGGAGCTTCAATAAAAACAATAATATTTGTTTAGGAGACCCTAGACCCTATATGTTGAGGACAGACAAATTGAGGCCTGAATAAATTTTCTCGTCTAACTTTAAATGCATGGTAGTCAGAGTTTTACTCTAGCTATTTGCATATTTATTATTATAAGACGCATCTAGCAATAGCTAGTTTCGCATCTGCAAAAATAAAGCAAGTTTACTTGCAATTTTTGTGTGATAAATGTCCTTATATAAGGCACTACTTTACAATTAAAGCGTAACTGGATTTTCCAGCACGGCCAACAAGTATTTTCCTTTTGCACCAAACCATAGCGCGATTTAAAAGCAAAAAGCGCCATCTTGTGACAAACGGGTGAGTTAAATTTCTAAGAGAAATTGCTACGTACGTTCTTTACGTCCTTGATACACTCATGGGCGCTGAAATTTCTTATGTTTAAGATAATGTTACGAATTTTGACTACTTGTTTATGGTGATACAGATATAATTGGAGGACTAAAAAAGAAACCAGTTTGTGTTGTTGCATTACTCATTTGTTAATAAAGTGTATGGTTATCGCTAAACAAAACAAGGATATAAATATAATGGCTCTAACAAAAGAATTTCTGTACATACAAAACAAGCGCTAACCATCAGGTTTCTTATAGTTATTTTCTACATTAATCGTAAAGAAGAAATATTTTTAGTCAATATATAGGGCCTTTTTCGGTGCACATTTTTGGCGCAAAACAACGCTTTAATGTTTTTATATTTTGTCGTTTCCTACCACTTATGATATAATTTTTTGCTTAGGTAGAATAATATGTGGAAAATAAACATCAAAATCGCAACATAAAGTTTTGACTTGATACTCAGAAGTTATATTTGTTTCTTTATTATTAGTAAACGACATTATTATTTTTGGTGTTAAGAACATTAGCTCTAATTGTAAAAATAAAATTTCTATAATATATCGCTACATCAAAATGATTTTTATCCTGTGTAGAAATTCGGACACGTTCTTTCAGTACCCCTATTACGAGTTTTACAAAATTTTGCCAACTACTCAGTCAAGAAATTGTATGGGAATCAAGGCAGCGCCTCCAGCGGTAACTATAGCCTACTAAATGTCTTATTGCGAGTTGACATCGTACCATTCACCCTTCGTGTAGATCACCTTCACTGTAGTTACGAACAAGATTGCATACAATTTGGTATCAAATAAATATATATAATAAAATATTCGGAATCATGTTTATTTTCTCAAACTTAATTATAATAAAACATTTAGAGTACTCGTACGTATTTGCCCATGACTTCGTCCACGTAGTGATTTTTAATTACTCTATCTTAGGGTCAAAGCCATCCCTTTACTTAATATGATTTCATGTAGTATCAGCTGAAATATAAAAAACTTAATTAAAAGTATTAGTATTAAAAATATTTCACTCTCAATACATGATATGCCGTCACACACGATATTTTACGATTTCTTCTTTATATTTTAGTTCAATTGCTCTTAATCAAAGCCTTCATTTTCCAATTCGTTGTCTTTCTAATCGAATTGTGCCCTCGCCAACTCAGCCTGTGTGGATGGTCGACATCTTCTCGGAAAGGTGAAGGGGCTGGTGTTCGCCTGCGGGCCACAACACGGCGCCGCCGTGGATAGCGAATGGATTCTTCTCTCTCCTCGAGTTTCAGGCAGCTTAGAGATGACTCCTAGACAGCTAGGAGTATAACTCCAAACTCCTAGGTTGATCGTTGGTGACAGACGTCTCCAGTGGCGGACATGGAGCTGTGCTCAAACTGCGAACCGCTGGTTTTCATTCGGAATTGAATAATTTATATTACGAAGTAAATTATGTTCCAATGATAAACTAATTTTAATAATTTATCAAGAATATAATAATTGAGTTTTCTTAAAATCGCCGTCACAAGTCACCGCGTCGACGTAAACGCAGATTTGTATGGGCTCACATTAGTGTCATATTTAGCCCGACAGAGGCGCTGTTTCGATCCCATATAAAACGGCGTTAACTTTGACGCGGGGACTTGTGACGGCAGCAGTGAAAAACTCGCACTTGTCCCTCTGGAATAGTTATAAAATCTCAACACTTAGGGATGAACGCAGAAATGTATACAAGCGTTCACGCGGAAACGTTTGCCCTTCATGTCATGCGTTACTCATGCGGCGTCTGCCACGGTACACAAGCTTTCGTAAGGTGAGGCAAGGGGTGTTTACATTTGCGCATGACGCCCGTGCCAGGTGAGCAAATATTAACACATTCGAGAGCTCGAATATTCCCTTAATCATATGCCGGGGTCGCCACGGGCTCTAGCTCGCGGCGATGAACCAGACGCCACCTCTCCAAGAACCGAAATTTGCTTGACGTCACGTTGGGCTCTGTATAACATTTGATTTATTTATGTTTAGGTCCTGGTAAGGCACTTATGAACGTCGAATAATTGACCACCGGTTCGGAAATTAGCCTTCTGCAAAGAATCGGCAATAATTCGCGTAAAGAATATGATTTGAACTCTAAACTGATCCGAGACAGCGTTCGATTCGATAGACTCACCACATAATGGGACCACGAGAAAAGATATATTTGTGTGTCACGTTTTACCGAAAATGGTACCTTCCGAAACATCTTAAGGCTCCATGCCGTCAAACTTAATTTTAATATCTAATAGATCCCAGGCCGCGGATGCTATACCCACTGATGATTGCGTAAAGGTGGCTACTTAATAAAAACAAGATGTCCAAACTTTCAGTAAAATTTATAATGTATTTTAATTTTATCATTATGGGTGCCTTTCATTAAGAACGTCATCGAGGGAATAAAACAGAGTATTTGGTCAAACTAGAGGATAATCTTTAAAAAATATTATGAAATTACTAACTATAATAAAGATGCGAGTCGTTTCCTATGAATCGTAACGAGTCATTGCCAAGGAACGGTCTCATTTCGACATCCTTTTCAGGTTTCATCAGTGCTATTCGCTGCATATTCAAATGTTGTTTGAACAAAGCTTTATACATTTCAATTTTGTCGTAACGATATCTTCCGTTGTGTACGAAATCCCTGACATCGTACACAGATCCGTTCAGCCTGACTAGATGTGTGTCCACATTGAGGGGTATCATCTCCCTGAAGGAGACATTGAGTGTAGTTGGTTTGACTATCCTTGTCGCTTCCAGCCATTGACTCAGAAAACTCGCGCGGGTCACATTGAAGATATCACTTAAATTCTCCTGACTGATGTTCTGCAGTATTTCCATGTTGTGATGTATCCACCTTAAACAAAGTAAAGTGTTCGGTTGCAAATCAAGAAATTGCAAGAAATCTACTAAGTGGAGAGAGTGAAAGAAGGAGTTTTTACACTGTGTATACAAGGCTAGATGGCAGTCGCTTCGTATAAAAATCAGGGGATCAGCCACATCGGGTCGAATCAAGTGCCGACACCAACAATGTATGGGTGATAAGGCCAGGGCGATGATGATGAGTATACAACAAGGCTGCGTGTGAATGAAGGATGAGAACCACAGTTTAAATCTTTTCTCAATATACAGAAAATAAAAGTGTGTAATACAAATGAAAATCTTTCACTAAATGCATATGAAAGCATATACGGTATTCACATAAAAAATACATTTTCTCTGTCTATCTGTCCGTCTATCTGTTTGTTCCGGCTAATCTCCGAAACGACTGGACTGATTTTAACTTTCACTGGCAAATTGCTAATATTACAAGGAGTTACTAAGACAACTTTTATTTAGAAAATAACACCATTAGGGTTCTACGTCCCACCCATGAAATTAAATCTACGCGGGTGAAACAACGGGGCACAGCTAGTGTAAGCCTATATGTAAACTGTGTAAGCCGTGGTGGCCTCGGGGTTAGAGCAGTCAACTGCTACGCAAGCGACGCAAGTTCGAATCCCAGCGGGGCCAGTACCAATGAGTTTTGCTAAAAACAAAAAAGAAATAAAAAACTTATGAGCAGTGATTTTACACCACGTGCTTTACGTTGAAGGAAAACATCGTGAGGAAACCTGCATATGTTTGAGAAGTAATTCAAAGACGTATGTATAGTGCCTGAGACGGTGATGGACTCACCCTCTGTCAAGTTGGCACTTAATCATATTCGGTGAAATGTGGGTATTGAATATTACAACACCTCTGCCCACCCTTTCGGGGAATACTAGCGTGAGCATATGTATATGAATGTAAACTGTGTTAGTACGCTCCCATAAAATAAAATATAAAAATAAACTTTATACCAGTACCACCAGTTTAGTAGTGCCACGGGGATAACGAGGGATTTAGTATACTTCTACAAAGTAAGTTAGTACTTTCAAATCGTAAATTTTTCACATTATAAATTATCATAAAATGACTTAACCCTGGGAACTGCGATCGTGATCCCAGAAGCCCCCTGACTAGCGTTCGGAAGGTTGCTTTTACTCGTACTAATAAGAACCCTGCAAGGAATTCAGTACCTACTTACTTACTTAATTAGGTACAATTTTCAAAAATAATGGTAAAATTTTCTAATGGTGGCGATACTATTTCTCAAATAATAGGTGATATTAGTTCACAATTTACATTATATATAATACTAGCTGTGCCCTGCGGTTTCATCCGCGTAGATTTAGTTTCATCCTTATTGTCGCCGAATCCTAATATTTTCATAAATAAAAGTAGCCTAAGTTACTCCTTGAAACATCAGCTACCTGTCAGTGAACGTCCCGTTAAAATTGGTCCAGCCGTTTCAGAGATTACCCAGAACAAACAGACAGACAGACAGAGAAAAATTTCAATACTTGGTTTTTTAGTGTCAGTAGCGTGTATACTTTCAGATGCATTTAGTAAAAAGCTGTTATTTTGGAATTACAAACAGACACTTAAATTTTATTTAACTGACTCAAACTCAAACTCAAACTCAAATATATCTTTATTCGATTAGACTTCATACAAAGTACTTTCAAATCGTCAGAATGACACAATAACACAGATAAACCTATATATACACTATCGTTCACCTTCCACCAGTTACCTAAAGGTGTGTACTACCCTCGTTCAACTATAACGTAAATACGCAGGGCTTCTAAATACAATGGAAATACATGCTATGGTGGGACCCTTTTACCTTTCATGAATTATCGATTGCATTCTAATAAGATAGGTATAATAGAACACAGAAAGACGATGTGTTTTCTTGCTGCAAGTATTCAGAAGATTCTCATGAAGAGGGCTTACAAAAAATACCGACGCACCGAATATTTCGATCCTAACACAAATACTAATACTAGCTTTGCCTCGCTGTTTTATCCGCGTAGAGTTAATTTCAAGGGACACCCGCGTCACCCTAACTCCTCAAAAATTAGCTGCCTGCCAGTGAAATTCCCGCTAAAATTGGTCCAGTCGTTTCGGAGATTAGCCGTAAAAAACAGACAGACAGGCAACCAAACGGAGTTTTTTTTTAATTGTTCTTTTTATGTAAGAACCGTATATACTTCCATATGCATTTAGTGAAAAGCTGTACGTTCTAGTATGGATCCCTAAATAGAGTGGTACTGTACTTAGGTAGGTATGTGTGGTATCTTGTGATATAAGCGGCCTTTCTGCAACATTCATGAGGTATTGCGGTTGACCTAAGCGTAGAAACCGCAGTGCTTGCATATTAATTGTTCAACACCTTATCACGTGGGAGTCCATTGCTACCTTGAATTTCAAACACAGTCGCGTTATTCTGTAAGGTTTCTTAGCGTCGAACTTTAAGTCAAGCTTCGGCTTCAATCATATCAAATTGAATACATAATACATAGACGATTAAGTTCAATTTGGTATCTTTGACACTTGGCGTCGAGTGCGCCTTTGAAAACCTTATGGAATAACGCAGCTTATAGAAGTACTTTGGATATACAAAATTACGCATACTGTAAGTTGTTTAGTGTGAAAAATTGCTCTATTCTAGTTGCACACCGAGATAGGACGTTTATGCTTACCGTCCATAAGAAGATAGTTTTCCACAGTAAAAAGTATAAACTTAATAAGCAGTATCAAATCTAGACCAAATTTTTGAAGTATTAAGATTTGCTGCATTGAGCAAACATTCGAACAAACTTCACTTCTTATAGTTTCATTATCAAAATAATGTCGATATTACGATTTGAAATTTTTTAAAACTATAAACCACGTAAATGACCCACATACGTCATTAGTCGCAACGTGATACCCCTTACTGACATAATTACATCGGAGCCGCTTAGAATATCGTAGATGCGCTTTGCGTGCATGTGTGAGTGTGTCATTTCGAAAGATTTTTTTCTTTATTTATACTGCCTGTACTAAGCTATTTATACTGCAAATTTAACTAAAATTTACACGCGCCGGTGGTTGAATAATAAGATGTACAAATCTATCTGATTTGCTCTTGCTCAAGTCGTCACTGAGCTGTGATTCGTATACCAAAATAACATATTATTCGAGGAAAAGAAAAATGTTTTTATAATGACAAAACACTTTATATTTCCTTCTCCTAGGGAAGTTATATTCTCAAGGTATGCTCGCTTGGCACGCGAGTAATTGAATATAGAAACCACTCTCTTTGTGCTCGATTCCATGAACAAGAAATAAAGGTTTAAGAGAAAAATGTGGCGTGTTTGCTATCACTTTTTCAGTAGGCGCTATGAAATTTACAATTATTTGGGTCCTTGTTTATCTATCTAACAGCCTTGCTTCATTATATTATATCAGTTCAAAATTAAGTACACATTATTCGGTTATTAGAAAAAAAAAAGATATTACAACTAGACAAATATTCCCCAGATGAGGCCAGGGAGATAATGAATTTAGGTGGGCCCACAAGGTAGTATTTTTTTTAGAACAAATTCATGCGCAGTTATTACCACTATTTTCGCAGAGCACTCAAAACTCGTGACGGCTGCTTTTGATCCCAAAAAATAGAGAAATGATTTATCTATTCATTGACACCTTCTTTATCCAACAAATAATTTACGCTGTAATAAAAGAGCGACAGAACATGATAAGAGTCAGGAAAAGGCACTTTTCATATCAATTTGCAACCTTTTTCAATTTGTTGTAACAAGATTTGACGCGATAAAATGGGTCAGTTGAGGTGCAGCTAGGTGAGGACTTAGCCACTACCAACACTGAATTTAAATTGCATGCCATCCTCTGAAAAATTAAATATAGCTGGTCTTTGTAAAAGCTCTTTGTATCTCACGATTGAACTAGTATACAGGAACAACATATCCCTGGCCTCATCCCACACTTTGGGGTCGGCACATGATCACCTGATTTTTATACGTAGCGACTGCCATCTCACCCCTTTTACGAGGAAAATCGGTAATCTGAGTTACCAGTTGTCACTTGTCAGACTCCCTTAGGCCTCCGACTGACCTGTAACGATTGCCAAAGATGTTAAATCCGTGCTCTCGGAGGCACACAGGGAACTTAGGCGGTCAGCTATCCAGCCTTGGGTTAAGGGATAATTAACTTAGCTGATCGGATGATAAGCACAATAGCAACTGTGCCGCAAGTTCTTCTCATAAGTAGTGCAGAAACGTTGGCACTTAATCATCTTCGGTGAAATGTGGGTGTTGTTGTAACAAGATTTCTGCTTACCCTTTGGGGATACTTCTGGGATGACATGAGCATATTATAATCTACTTACGGTTGAAAATATCGGATGTCAGTGTAAACGAGGGGCATATCGTTGACGTAGCTGCAGCCGTGGCCCCAAGACAGGAGGCCGAGGAGGTGCGCCCCGGACACCAGCGGCGCTCCGGGCACGCCCAGGCACGGACACACTGGGTCTTGCACTCTCGCCCAGCCCAAGCATATCATACCCGGCTTCAAGAATACATCTTGCTAAACATCAATAAATAAAGCACTGGAAGTAGTATATAATACCTATACATCTATACAGATAAATAAAATTGAAGTGTCTGTTTGTAATAAAAAAAAAGTCCAAAATAATAGTTTTTAACTAAATGCATTTGAAAGTATACACGCTACTGACACTGAAAAACCAAGTTTTAAAATTATTCTCTGTCTGTCTGTTTGTTCCGGGTAATCTCTGAAACGGCTGGACCGGTTTTAACGGGACTTTCGCTGGCAGGTAGCTTATGCTTCAAGGAGTAACTTGGGCTAATTTTATTTATAAAAAATATTAGGGTTCCTCGAAATTAAGCATGAAACTAAATCTACGCGGTTGAAACCGCGGGGCACAGCTAGTATAAGTATATAAGAGCCCTGGTGGCCGTGGGTTTCGAGCAGTCGTCTGCTACGCAAGCGACGCAAGTTCGAATCCCGGCGGCCTGGGGCCCATGAGCTCTTATTGCAATGTTAATTCAGTTGTGCGACAGTGACAGATGTATGCACGTTACATACATCTGTCTCATAAATGAGTGAAACTATCATGGTAAGGCCCCTGTACCTACCAATGACTTAAGGACGGTTATTTCAATGCACAAGCTTGACGGTGAAGGAAAACATCCTGAGGAAACCTGGATATGTCTGAGAAGTAATTCAAAGATAAAATCACCCCCTGATAAAAGAGTATATTTCTTAATTGCACTGAATGGAGCAAACATTCTTATTTCTTAAAAGATGCCTAGATTGCTTACAGCTTGTTAAACTTATATTTATTCTGTAACTTATGCTTGGGGTGTAGACCACAGAAAACAGAAAGATATATCTTTGGGCCTGATTCCACTTTGGTATTATTTTTAATCAAACACGTAAAAATATAAGTACACACTGGATTTATGATAGAAATATAAATACGAAGAATGCCCCTCGTGACAAGCAGATTGGGGCTTTTCTCGCTCAGAGAATCAGCATTGCTATTCAACGTGGTAATGCTGCCACTTGTAATTAGTTTTAAGTACTGTTCCTTGTATAAATAATTCAGTTTTTATTCAAGAAATGTTCCCATTTATGGATACAAAGTACTTAAACATACAGAAATACCCAAGAAATTTTATTTTTCCTGCTCCAACGGATTGCAAAGAGCTCCACGCTTTTCTGAGAAAAATGATCTTGACGGACAAATAGATGGATGAACGAAGGAGTGCCAATAAAAAAGGGTTCCTTTTTCAATGAAATCATAAATCGAACATAAGATCGTAAGTAGTTATTATTAGAAATCGTACTAAAGTATGTTTTGCGGGAAGAGAACATAATATTTCGATTATTCCAAACCGATACATAGCTACAATACCCTACCCAATTAGGGAGACCACTCGGGCTATTCAAGTTATGTGATTTGGAATGTGAATCCATATGAGTGTTTTGTACCTGTAGGTCAAAAAAGGCCACTTTGGGAGAATCATAATGCGATCCGAATATGATTCATCGTCGAAATGACAAAATGGTCACTTAGGTGCAATTCATATTATGATTCACGAATGATTAATATTTAGCAATTCACCTGTTTGACACTTCCTATGAAGATTCCTAAAATGGTCCACATAATTTGGATTGCTTTTGTGACAAGTAGCAGAACCATAAAAAGTTAGGAACTAACATCTACAATTATTGTAATACAGAAAACTTTGACGAATGTTGTATCTAGCACAATAAGGTTAAATAAAACCTTAAAAAAGAAGTACAATCTTTATTTGTTGAATATCAAAAGGTTCTCGTAATAAGTATATTTGTAGTAAAACAATTAAGACCTATATCAGATTTTGAAAAAAATACACGTTTAATATCTAACTATCGATGAAGGAAATATGGCAAGGTGGCAAGGTGGAAAAACCTTACATAACTTTAGGTACTAAACTGAAAAATATTTTAGATTTTTCAATATTTGATGACATAGCATAGAGAAATAACGGTGCTCCGGTACGTAAATGACTTGTCATAAAATAGGGAACACTATAGAACGAAACAAACGAAAGGAGAAGGAGAAACAATTCTTTGACTACACTCATTACTATTTAAGTACCTACCATTGATATTTGATAGCATACAAATTTAAGAAATTTAACGAAGTGTAGGACGCCCTCCGGCCAGGTGGGATCTGCAAAATAATGCAGCCAGATGCTGGATGGGGCAAGCTGAAGACAGGGCGCTATGGCACTCATTAGGGGAGACCTATGTCCAGTAGTAGACAAGGTAGGTTGATGTTGAAATACCAAGCTTGGAATAAAGGAACAAATAATCAAATTTGTAATAAACTGAATGTAATTGCACTTCCTGGAAAGAAGTAGTTAAAATCTCAAAGCCCAATATAGAAATGACCCTCTAAAAGTCTCTACTGATTCAATTTTTTGCGTCGCGTAATTCAATTAAGTTCGAAGGGGAGCCCTGAAAGTACAGGAGAATAAATTCACAATACGTTTCATAGTTGACAAAGACTTTGCTCAATGTGGTCATTACGGAAGGCCGGGTTTTGAAGATCCTTGAAGCTGTAGAACGCTGCATACAACAATAATCGAATTAAGTACGTCGCTGTCCAGTAGATTCACGTAAAACAAACAATCGAAATATGTGGTAGTATTCACGTGCTCGTTGTTTGATAAGACTTCAACCCATGAGGATCGTTACTAAACATTTCCTCTACATACCATTCATTTATTCATTCGATATAAGGCTTGATATTTCGTTTTCTGATATAATAATTGAATATGAAAATGCGGTCATGTCGATAATTACAGATTTCATAATGTGAATCAGAGCTTCTGGTTCACATCAAACATTATTCTTCTTATTACAAAACATGGATTAAACTTGTAGTAAAACTATGTACATCCCTTTCAACTTCGTATAACAGAAAGAGATGTAGCTAGTTCTAAATGAAGAAATATATTGTAACGTTCCCCTTGCTCCAAGAATCGAAAAGCCTCTCGTTTGTTTCATCGCTAAGGGCGAGTCGCTGGTAAATTTGACCGACTGCAATTGTTTCGATTGTTAAAACATCTTGCAATTAAGTTAAATTTTAAGATACGAAATTGAACCTTATCCTCTGTGTATCATGTATCAATTGCCCATAGTTGAAACCAATGCTCGTCATCAAATTCGACGCTGAGAAACCTTAGTGAATAACGCGGCAGGCGCGTCTACATACGTCGCAACACAAATATTTCTTTGGTATGATTATGAATTACATACCTTCTATTACATTATTACATTAATACTGTAAAGAGGTTTGTAAGTATGTATGTTTGTAACGAATTCAAAACTAGTTCAATTTCAAAAATTATGTCACAATTTTAATGCTACATTACCACTGATCAATATAGGCTATATTTTACCTCAGTACTTCCACGGAACGGGAACTACGCGGGTGAAATTGACGTCTGCTAGTATACACTATACTTTTATAGGTGACGTATTAACCGTGTTCCCACTGCTATTGACCCGCAGTGAGACAATTGGGTTATGATTTTCAGTTATACTGACATAAAGATCCCTAACTAAAACGTAAAATTCTACAAGAGAAGCGCTTTGAGTTTCAAATATGATATTATTGACTAGATGTACTCAGAATGTCAAGCTCTCTACAGCAATACAGACTTCAACTACTTGAAAGAGATCCAATTACGCGCTCTCTATTGAGATTGAAATAATTGAGGAGGGGTTCAGGTTTTATAGACTTCTTTAGTATTATAGGGTGTATAAATGGTGGTTGGCAGTGCATCCTATTTATGGTATAAGGTGGCGAATGGTCGACATTAATTAATACTAAATCAGTATCAGTATACATTAAAAATACACCTTTATTTACTAGCAAGAGCTTTCCTTTGGCTTATTATGTATTATAATATAATACTATATATAATAATATAATATATTATTATGCTAGGAAATATCCGAATCACTCTTGAATATTTGGCTAGAATTTTGGACCGTGGGCTCACAGAAACAGACATATTGAAAAGGATAAATTAAAACAAGCCAAGACCATAGTGGTCCTACGGGTAAAAAATATTACCCGTGCACCCATTGCGGGTCAATTGTAGTAGGACCACGGTTAATATCCCGACGTTACTGCCTGCGTATTTTCCGCATTTTGTATGGGAATGTTAAAAAGCGCCCTAAGCGGCGAGTGTACGAAGTTTTACATCTCCATACAAAAAGCGCAAATGTCATGGGATGAGTTTCAAACGTGTTAAAACCAATACTTGGGGCGCTGAACAGACTGTACTCCCCACAGGAACACGACACTGCAGCATCATTTGATTGGGTATTTAGCAGCAGCCGCTTACTGTATGCTAATTGGCTGCCTTTGTACTATAAAAATAAGTTGTTAGTAGAAGTAACTTGTTAGTGTGTACTGAGAATATATTCATGCATGAAATATGATCGTAGTCAAATCTTTGAAAACTTTCACCAACGTGTCGAGTTATAGTTTCGATAAGAATATTTTCTAAATGTCATCCAATTACTGAGTTTATCAGATAGACCCACGCGCTGTGCGCAACTTTTACAAAGAAAGTATCGAGATACTTGCTTCTGATAGAACTGTCATTCGACACTAAAAATATTACTCGTGTAAAAACTTTTAACTACCCATGACTATATAAATTTCAAGTGGGAGAAGATTTTTTTAAGCTTTGCTTCATTTTAATATTTGTTAGGTATATTATGTTCATTAATAACTAAGAACTTTTGCTACTAATATTATAAACTAGCTGTGCCCCGCGGTTTCACCCGCGTAGATTTAGTTTCATCCTTATTGTCGCGAAACCCTAATATTTTTGATAAATATAAGTAGCCTAAGTTACTCCTTGAAACATCAGCTACCTACCAGTGAAAGTCCCGTTAAAATTCGTCCAGCCGTTTCGGGGATTACCCGGAACAAACAGACAGAAAGACAGAGAAAAATTTTAAAGCTTGGTTGTTTAATGTCAGTAGCATGTATACTTTCATATCCATTTAGTAAAAAGCTGTAATTTTTAAGCAAACAGACACTCGATTTTTTTTTATCTGTATTATCTGTATAGATTCGAAAGTTTGTAAGAATGTACGTATGGATGTATATTTGTTACTGTTTTACACAAAAACTGCTGATGGATTCTGATGAATCTTTACAATAATATAGTTTACATAAATATATTGTGGAAATTGTCAAAAATATAAAGATAAGTCAAAACCTGCGCCGGCAACGTGGCGGGCACCAGCTAGTATCTTACATATTTGTGTACAGAAAGGAAACCTACAACGTTTGTAACAACGATGGACTCGCCGTCTGCCGCGTTGGCACCTAATCAACGTCGATGAATAGTGGGTATTGTAACATGTCTGCTTACCCCTTTGGGGACCGTTATGGGAAAGCGTGAGCTTACATGAGCGCCCTAAGATATTTACGATGAGGAAAACATCGTCAGTAATCCTGCAAACGTGTTAAAATAAATTCAATGGCGTGAGTGTGTTGTCCTCAGAGACATTGACAAATTCACTGTCTGTTTCGTTAGTGCCTTATTTACACCCCCTTGTGTTAGCCCTTTTATGTGAGGGCGTGTGTACTCGGCAATGTACCTATACAATTCACGATCTCTATGAAATAACTAGGCAATGTATAGAATGCCTGGTGCAACCAACCAGTGTTGTGTAAAACATGTATTTGCAATACTAGACAATATATTTATCTCTCTCATACCTGTTCATAGCCGTTGCAGTAGTTATTTGGGTGAACTAAGTCGAAGGATATAGTACGCAGCATTGGATTAATCTTTTCATCAGGAAAGTATTTGCTCGAACGATCCAAACATAATTCGCTACCCTGGAATGAAATGACAACAGCGGATACAGCATTGAACGAAATACATTTATACATGAGAAATTTTATATATTTATTGGGATTTGCTGTGAGTTACTTGAAACTTGCTTGAAAGGAACAACGCACATTACTTACTATATCATAACAGCTTTTTACTATATGGTACTAAAAAATAAAATATTATTTAAAAAAAAACTCTAGCCGTCTGTTTATTCCGGCTAATCTCCGTTTGTAGTCACGTCGTGGCTGATCGCGTTTTTATACCATTTACGTGTTTTACGACATTTCCAAAGACTACAACATAATATTGCTTTAACAGTAAATCATGGAGCAACTTTTAAAAACATTTAAGAGTGAAACGGTCTCATTAAAAAAAAGGCATAGTTCGAAAGCTACTATATAAATACACTATGTCAATGCAGGGATTAAATTGCTCTAAAGTATGACCACAAAACAAATAAACGATAAGCTTTTTATTCCCGCAAGGTAAAAGCATCGCTATTTTCAAGAGAATATTGCGTAAACAACTGTTGTTTGCTAAATTCCGAATCGCCGGCACACAAAGCCGCGAGCAGACTATTAAAAAAATGGAATCAAAAAATTAAATGGGGATTCTGTTATAAATTATACAAGAGTATCTAGGAGTATGAGTAGATTGGCTATGAAACAAAATGCCTCACTCCAAACATCAAACGAAACACTAAATTGGATATATCCTAGTTTTTTCCAAGTAATTTTAGCTCCAAGCCTTTTTTTATTAACCGACCGGTTCAACTCTTTGAAGGATATAACCAATTTGGTTATGATTTGGCAGGAGAATATTGTATTCACCAAAATGTAGTTGCAGCTTTTCCACATTCATTGAACGTCATTTACCGAATACAGAAATTGTATTTGTGTAAGTAAATCGAAGTGGCTGCGCGTAATCTCTTGGAGGGCAGGCGTTAGCTACAGACGACGCTATTACAGATTTTAATGCGGTTTTCAACGATTGATTTGAAGGGTTGTGCATAGACCAAACTATTCATAGACTAGCGGACGTTACGCGGTTTCACCCGCGTAGTTCCCGTTCCCGTGGGAGTAAGGATATGAAATAGTTATGTTACTTGCTGAGCAAAGAATTTTCAAGATCGGTCGGTGGTTTCGGGGCCTTTTCAAAGCAAAAAAACAAACAAAAGAACAATCAAATCTTTCCACTTTATAATATTAGTGTAGATAAGTTTTACTATTGCATTTTAATAATATTTGGAAAGCCGGGATTAAATTACCCTTCGCAAACATAGATTTTTTTAATTCTTACCCATGCGTAATAAGCTAGTTCATAATGAACGTACCTATTGTCAATATATTAGCTGTGCCTCGCGGTTTCATCCGCGCAGACTTTATTTAGCGGAACATCTTTTTTTTTAAAAGTCGCCAATTTTCTTACAACATCAGCTCATCTGCCAGTAAAAGTATCGTAACTAACAGGCAGATAGACGGACAGACTACAAACAGGAAAAAAATAAACATTGTTTTTTTAATGAGAGTAGTTATGATACTTTCATATGCATTTAGTGAGAAGCTGTTGATTTGGAATAACAAGCTGACGTTTGCATTTTATTAATTTCTAGATACATAAATTCGTTTATCATCATCAGCCTATCTTAGTCCACTGCTAGACATAGGCTCCTCTAATGAGTGCCATAGCGCCCTGTCTTCAGCTTGCCGCCTCCAGCGTCTGCCTGCAGTCTTTCGCAGATCGTCATCCTACCAGTAGGCCGAGACAAAGTAACATTCTCTCGCGCTTGCGCTAACTCTAACGATAAAAATGTATGGAAATGACATCAATCAGTCACGTGACATATGTCATTCCCGTACATTTTGTACCTATGGTTTCTACTAGCGTAGCGTGAGCATAATATTACTCTGTGTACAGGTCCTGGCCGTTTCGTTAAACTGTAGATTAATTACCGTTAGATCGCAGCGACCCCAGCCAGTCACAAACGCCCTACCGCCGTCCAAGTTATACGTCGGAGTCACCAAACGGATTGACTTCACCGCTGTTCTGATAACAATCGTTTTTAATTAAATTACTTACATCCACTGACTGCTCTGTTAATGCATCGTTCATCTACTGGTCCTGGCGCGTTATTCACTAAGGTTTCTCAGCGTCGCACTCGAAATTCAACCTTATCCTTTGTATTATTATGAATTATGTATGAATTTCCTATGATTGAAACCGACGCTGAGAAACCTTAGTGAATAACGCGACTGGGTTCGATACCCGATCAGAAATAGTGTTATTGGGATTTTCACAGGTTTAATTTCAGTAGCATCCCGGAGTCCACTATGGATTAGCGCCCCGTTAGTGACAGCAAGCTCACCCCCTATTATTATACATGGGCCTTAAACATATCTGACAAAATGTCGTTGTACCATATGTACACCTCTGCCTACCCCATCGGGGAATACAGGCGTATGTAATGTATATTAATCACAATTAACAAGCTTTCGTTTATTCCAATACTCGAAGTAATAAAGGCACATACATTTTTTAATTTAAATAAGACTAGAGACTTATAGTATGCACTAGCTGTGCCCCGCGGTTTCACCCGCATAGATTTAGTTTCATCCTTATTGTCACGGAACCCTCATATTTTTTATAAATAAAAGTAGTAGTTTTTATAAAATATATGCGTAGAGTGAATTTCATTGACCCTAATGTTTCTTTTAAGTATAGCCTAAATTACTCCTTGAACCATCAGCTACCTACCAGTGAAAGTCCCGTTATAATCGGTCCAGCCGTTCCAGAGATTATTTGGAACAAACAGACAGACAGACAGACAGAGAACATTTTTAAATCTTTATTTTATAGTGCACGTATACTTTCATATGCATTTAGTGAAAAGCTGTTATTTTGGAATTACAAACAGACACTTCAATTTTATTTATCTGTTTAGATTAATATCAGTGAAAGTACTTCACGATATTTTTGGCGGCAATAAGGATGGAACTAAATCTACGCGGGTGAAACCGCAGGGCAGGTATATAATATTGTATGTCTGTATATCTAGCTGGGTCGTTAAACCAAAGTATACCAGCGCCTTTATACTTAAGTATAGCAACATTTGCATCGTAGGTATAATACTTTTTCCTTAGAGTAGGTAATATATAAACCACGTTCGTAGTTTAAAACTTCATTGACTGAACGTTTAAGTGCAGTTACCAAACTTTTTATTGATATTTTTATATTCCCATATGAAAAATAAAGCTTTACTCACTTGAAAACTATGTCCTCGTATATCCTTATTAAGCTTATATCGTTCTGTAGAGTGTATTTGTCGAAGTTTTCATGTAAAATCACAAATATTACTGTGTGGAGAATGGATCCCCGGTCGGCGTAACTCTGACCAACTATCACGCCCAATTCATTTATAGGAACACTGGAACCAAACATATGTACTTAGAGTCTAGAATTCCATTTTTATTTTTATTCCATTGCTCTTCAATGTCCACATTGTATAGATAAATAAATTAAACAATCAGGTAAATAAAATTGAAGTGTCTGTTTGTAATTCAAAATTACAGCTTTTCACTAAATACGGTACTTACATAAACAATGTTGCCTATCTCTCAGTTTGTTCCGTCTACTCTCTGAAACGGCTAGATCAATTTTAACGGGACTTTCGTAGGCAGATATCTAGTGTTAGCGGGAGTAACAAAGGCTTCATTTATACCGCAGTCACGGGACATTTTGTATCGTTTCTACTAGCGAAGCGTGAGGATAATGTTACTTTGTCTACAGGCCCAGGGGCCCTACCACAAGCATCTTTATGCTATCATAGTTCCACCGTGACTTATACATCCGTCTAATAATAAGTGTTAAACAATCATGGCAATAAGAGGCATGATAGGACCCCTGTATGTTAGTATACAATTACTCGAGTAGAGGATGTGCGATAGATATCAGTAGGTTCTTAGTGATAATAGTGGCTGTGCAGTAGTGTGCGTAGGTCCGGCGGATGCTTGCGATGTACGGGTGCTCATTTATAAATACCCGCATTCCTCTGTAAATCTGAAAAACAACATGGTTCATTTTATTCTGAAAGTAATAGAGATATAATACCTACTGAACAAGGTACTGCAATTTTCAAAAAATTGCGCAATTTACAGAGTGCTCTTTTGATTAGCAGAGTGTTGCCGTACGAATAGTGACTTTCTATCTACCTTATAGAAATGTCTTACAAGAAAGGAGATTTCTTTTTGTCTCGAACATTTTGCATCCGCGAAAGTGCAAATCAGGATATTTATCGCTGTTATTTGAAATTAATATTTTTTTCCGACTCTGTCCCGCTGTTCGTCTTATTTCATCAGTTTTTTATTCATCGTAAGGTTTGTAATAGCTATGAGAGGTAAGTGTTTAAGGGTGGTGTGAGGTACTTGTGTTAATAATGCCCCTATTTTCATTATTACTTTTAAACCAAGACTTACTAAACTCGAACTACAACTATACCCATCCCTTTTGCAATCCGTATCACACAAAGATATATTCTAAATCAAGGATTATCTTGGACAATGTTTTGTAACAAGGGCTAATGAGAGTGTGTATAATATACAAAAAGCCTTGCCTTCCGATTCAGCAAAGGTATATCTCCCGACTTTCTTTCCTGAATATTCTCAGAGACTGTATGGTATAATATTTCGTAGGAGTTGTTGAAGCACGCCGTTTCCCTGACTCGACATAGGATGAGTAACATCCACGGCAGAACTGCAATAATCACTTTCTACTTAATTTTAATCCATCAGCTTTGATAAATCCTCAATGATTAATGAATTGCTTATCAATTTTATTAGTCAAGCGAAGTAACAGAAATGAATCCTATAACGACTTTAAGATGTGCCTCGGGTTCCATGCGAAGTTATCATATCCTATTCTGTACAGCGCGCCAGATAGTTCATTCCATTAGCAAAGTGCCTAGATAAGGACATATTCGTTTGTCGTGGAATCGCAAAATGCACAATCATATATTTGATTTCAAAATGTTTGCTTTATAGGCTCGAACTCTGCTCCATTTACGAGTAATACAGCACTACATGTTAGCCAATCCTTTTAAAACCCCGCTCTTTGTAAAGCTTACACTTTAATCATACTTAGGTAGTTCCAATTGCACCGAATTAAATAGCACATGCAATCCAATGTGCCTACATACATTCACACGCCTATGATCTTCGAAAGGGTAGGCACAGCTGTATTAACAGTAATACCTACATTTCGCTAGTTATGTCTCAAGAAATAAGGGGCGAGCTTATTGCAACTAACCGGGCACTAATGCAGACTCCACTGAGAAATAACATTTTACCCGACCCGGAGATCGAACAAAGGACTTCGTGTTCCGCAGCAGCGTTTATGACCACTAGACCAGGGAGGCCGTTAACAGAGTAATAATTCATAATTGTACATAACAATATCATCACGCCATGTTTCACAAGGGATTGTCGATACTTCGTCGAAATAGAATGAATGTTGAGTTAGGCTCCATATTGAATAGATTGAATATAAGCTGTAATGCTTGTTTTATCCCCGTGTATTATGTGTATTGCTGCGAATTCGGCATACCTTGGGTTATTAATAACAGCATATTAATTTCTTTGATACACCAATTATTAAAATTATCTTTGATTATTATCTGTCACGATTGACCTGAGTAGGTGCGTATCAAAATCTATGTGGTTGCCATACAAAACAACAATTAAAAACCAAAACATTTATTACGAACTTATCCGTACGTTTACACGCATATAAATAAGAAAGTGAAAAGCATAATAAATACATAATAATCATAAAGTCATTAACAGGGTAACATTAAAACCCAAATAATCAAACAGCCCATAATAAGTAGTATCAACCCAATTAAAATAAATTATGACCATAATTAAAATAAATCTAAACTTGAACGTGGTAGCATCGCCCACGTCCTAATCATGTATATTAAAATGAATGTTCATAATTGGCGCCCAACATGGGATATTCTTTCTGAATGACTCACAATAGTCAAAGCAAAAGAATAAATTAAGTTGTTCTGGAAATGTTTGCAAAATACGTTGTCTAATGAACTAAGTGCTGAGTTCATTTGTGTATATTAGTTACTACAACATAGACTCATACTGAACTTAATTGGTTATTTGACGCGTGTTCAGTGATGCGTGAGAGGCGCCGATACAAGTCAATATTAACAGGTAGATATCAAAATCTAAATTTGTACGCCCCCATATTGCTTTGCGCAAACAAAATTGAAATAGAAACGTAAATTGCAAACTCAATACGTTTGGACTTTATCTAAAAATATACACGATTATTTAATGAATACAAATTATTAGGCTCGTGATGCACCTCACAAATATAAAGAGCATGCCAGCCATCGCCGTTAGAGAATGGTGAGAGAGCCGTCATCCAGACGCCGCAAGTATAGTATTATTGTGAGCATGATAAGCACGGGACTGCTTTGATGTAACATAATATCGCGTAGTCGTCCCTCGTCGAACATGACGCAATGCATCGCTTCGGCCGACGATCGGTTTACTTGGGCTAGATTCGGCGCGGTTGCTTCTATCAAAATAATCGAAACATTCCTTAATTGTTTGAACTTAAAATTAAACGATCCGATTGTTTCGATCATTGAATCATTTCGCAATCGCGTATCACTTACATAATTGTATCGTTTACTCTTTAGCTAATGTGGTAGCTCTATGGTCGCCAGTACTAGGTGTGGCAAGGTGCACGTATGCTCTGGAGGGCCACGCAGAGGGTCGAGCCCGCTCCATGCGCCCGAGGCATGACTCCGCGCTGCTGTCAGACTCACTAAAGGGACGCGTACTCGCCGTCGAAAGAGAATGAACTGATATTACCTGTAATTAATACAACAATCAATTGAAAACAACGAGCTATTTTAACCATTACCACGTCATCTACCTCATATACCTATATCTTTATTATATACTGTAATATTATAAAGAGGAATGATTTGTATTTTATCCCCACTTCCACGGGAATGGGAGCTACACGGATGAAACCGCGTGTTTTTAGCTTGTGTAGGTATAAAATTGGGTAATTAAATAACATTAAGGAGGCCACAACTGCCCGCAGGTACACTTGTAGGGAAGCGTGAATACTTATTATTATAACAACATTAGAAAGACGCTTTATAAATCTTCCACCAGTTTCGAAATTAACCGGCAAGAAAATCTAAACAAAAGATTATTCGCGAGGCAGCTTACCCTATTAAAGTTAGTGCTCTGAAATTCCGCAGACACGCACGTAAGAACAACAAACACGTAGTGTGGTAGCTAAATGTTATTATAGTCAAAACCTCACATAATATAGGCACAGTAATTATTGTACGAACACATTTCAGTAATAATTAACTGGGACATACCAAAATCAGATTCAGCTGGAGCGTAAATCCTTTGCTACCTAACAATGTTAAGGTACGGTTGTCTATGACAGTGTCTCAAACCGCATCCCTTTATAAACGCTTATTGATGCATGAAGCGATTCCTGTTTACACATAGACTGGCAAATACCATTGATTTAGTTCGAAGGACTTGAGGGATATTGAAGCTATGTTCGTGCTTTAATCAAGATTAATGCCCATTAATTAGTTGCCACAGTAGTGTCACAATTATAGGAAAATCGAGCAATAATTAGCGACCGGCCCTCGTTTTGTTAGGGTTAGGATATTTTAATACTATTACAAAACGTTCACTTTTCTCTACTATCTATAAACATAATATGGATTAGTCCTGTGTCAATCATGAACGATTCGATCAGATGACCCGGGGTCGCGCAAAAGTATTCATGATTGCAATCAATCATTTTGAATGAACCGTTACGCATGATCGCTTGTCATGGATATTTTCATATAAATCTATGATTGTTTGCAGTAATTTTAGTGTGCATACATACAATCAGAAAAAACTAATTCAAAATTTAATACTAGCTGTGCCCCGCTGTCACCCACGTAAACTTAATTACATGGGACCCGCCGATTCCTAAAATTCTTTTAATAAAAGTAACTACTTCTTGTAATATTAAATATCTGCTAGTATAAGTCCTCTTAACATCGGTCCAGCCGAAACAAACAGTCAGAGAGAGAGAAATAACAAAAATAGTTTTTTTATGCCGTATATACTTTCAAATGTATTAAGTGAAAATCTGTGATTTTGGAATTACAAACAGACAAATACAACAAATACAAATATAATATAAAATACAAAATTGTTATAGCCTTATATAGACACCTCAATTTTATTAATCTGGGGCCTTACTACGAGCTCTTATTGCCATGATAGTTTCACTCATTTATGAGACAGATGTATGTGACGTGCATACATCTGTCACTGTCGCACAACTGCATTATCATTGCAATAAGAGCTCATAGTTGGGGCCCTGTATAGATATCGAGATAGTTTAGAGACTTCGAGATATTAATCAGGCAACATATAATTTTCACATTTTTCAATTTTTATTTGACTGAATTAAGCCATTGACCGAACGGTTTCTATGATCTTACGGTCAGTAATAAGTTAGCAGTCCAATGATTATACTAATTGTACAACCGATCCGGGTCATTACACCAATCAATACTTGAAACATGGATTTTATAATATAGCCATCGGAGTTTAACTTCTACTTTTTCGCTAACGCATCAAGATTCGTAACGCAGTTTAAAAGAATAATGCGTTCGAACACAAAAATGTGTAGGTATGAAATAAAAATAAATAACTACCCAATATTCAGACATAATTTGATTCTGAAGTAGAGGGGACTCCACCCTACAGTTATTGGTCCAATATACATTTGCTAGCGTAGCAACGCGATGAGTATTTTATTTTCAGCTCGTATCTTATTCCAATATTTTTATAATAAATTGTGAAACTATTTCTATTATATACTGAGCCTGCAAGTAGTTATTATTCAATGTAACAATTCTCATTAACCGGCTTCAAAAAAGGAGGAGGTTATCAATTCGACTGCATGTTTTTTTTTAAGTTTGTTACCTCAGTACTGGGTGAACCGATTTCGATGATCCTTTTTTTTATTTGAAAGGTGATGCTTCTCAAGTGGTTCCATTTAAATTTTATTCAGTCTGATGGTGGATTCCATGAGAAATAAGGGGAAACCTTTGAAAATCTTACTGGCGACTAGATCTTTGTTAATTATTTTCATTAAGTATTTGAAGCACTACTTTTTAATGGAGGTGTGGAGTTAGTCGATCTGATGATGGAGCCGAAAAACAGTAGAAGGAACTCCTCAACACTTTACAGCAAGTACTTACCGTAATATAGCAACTAGTGTTTGGGCTTGATTAATTCGTATTGATGAGAACTTTACACCTAGATAGGTTATGACTGGTGTAGGTGCACTTTACAAAGTACACCTATACCTTTTTTCTAAAAAAAAATGAATAGGTACTTTAATTATTATTAGAACATGGTCTTTAATTATTGGTTATACAATTGGATGAGATAGAAGAGAATGGATTTTAATGCATTTTGACAGTTTTAAGAAGTCATAAAAAATAAAAGGAACGTATTTGGAAACTATAAACAAGTAACAACTATGGATAAACAACGTAGGTAATAAAAATAATATACAAATACATAACGTGGAAAATGTTGGGATAATCTAATAACATACAGACAAAACTAATGAAGTGTCTGTTGGTGATTTCAAAACTAACTGCTTTTCACTAAATCCATATGATAGTATATACGGTTCCTACTTACTTACATAAAAAGCCAATTAAACAAAAATGTTCTGTGTCTGTCTGCTTGTTGCGGCGAATCGGCACGGACTGACGGCAGGACAGATTTAAGCGAGACTTTTGCTAAGAAAATCTTACTTTAGACCGATGATGGAGTAGCGGCCGGCTCTCAGTAGACGAGCCGTCTCCTTCAATGCTTCTAGTTTGGTATCCCTGAGCCATCCGGCTGAACAGCAACATTGCCAGGGCCAGCACTGCTGCGTACACGAAGAACTCTGTTGCCTGGGATAGAACGTCGTAAGACTTTAAAATCTTCTCCTCTGTAAAAGCAACCTTCCGAATCTGGCGGTAGCATTATAATCCTGTGTAATCGTGTCGTTCTGACGATTTGAAAGTACTTTGTTAAAAGTCCAATCAAATAAAGATATTTTTGAATTGAATTGAATTGAATCACTGACATAATTATTTAAGCTCGGCTGGAGGCCCTTCTGTCTCGCCCTTTAGTCCGGTTAAGCAGTGTAGGTAAAAAACTGACAGAATTAGCGATACAAATATGTTTGATGTTTGAAAAACTCATATTACCTAATCACTTACTCAATCTATACACAGATAAATAAAATTGAAGCGTCTATTTGCAATTCCAAATCAACAGCTTTATTACGTTACTAACATAAAAAATACTAATTTTATTATTTATTAACTTATTTTTCGTTCTGTCTGCTCCGGGTAATCTCTAAAACGGCTGTTCTGATGTTAATGGGACATTTCTGGCAGATAGCATAATGTTGCAAGAAGTAACATAGGCTATATCTTTATTTTTAACGGGCCCACGGATAAAACCACACATGAAAAAAAAAAATCTACCCGGACGAAACCGCGGGGCACTACGTAAATATTAACCAAAGCGTGCCATGGTGATATTGGTTTGTGACAAACTAATAACAGCGCAATATTGGTGACACGCACCAGTACCTTCGCCAGGCCCTGCTGTTTTCCTGTACCTATCTTTAGTATGAAAATGAAAAATATTTATTCAGTTTAGGCCCTGCTAAGGTTCTTATGAAGCTCGAGAATTTACCACCGGTTCGGAAACTAGCCTTCTGAGAAGAACCGGCAAGAAACTCAGCCAGATATCACATGTACATTTCATCTAAACAAAATAAATATTACAACAATATAGTATTTACTCCACATATATCTTTATACATACAGATGAATAAAGTTGAAGTGTCTGTTTGTAGTTCTAAATTAACAGCTTTTCACTAAATATTCGTATGAAAGTAATACTTAAATAAGAAAAAAAAATTGTTTGTTTGTCCGTCTGACAGTTTGTCTGTCTGTCTGTCGGTCTGGGTAATTCCGGGTAGTCTCCGAAACAGCTGGACCCATTTAACGGGACTTTTACTGTGAGATATCCGGTGATATAAGGAGTTACTGAGGCTACTTTTAGTTTAAATTGGGAATTAAAGCTTACGCGCGTGAAACCGCGGCGCACAGCTAGTACGGAAATACTCTATGAATCGTATGTTAAAACCTATATTTGGGGTGCAGAACAGCCATGTCATGTTAACTGAGCTAAGTGGTCCTAATAACTTTAAGACTAATTAGAACAGACCAATAATGTTTCTGAAAACTTAGTTAATTTAATATTAAAACAATTAACTCCTTTAATACTTAATAGCGAAACAATCAACGCACCAAAATGACGCTGTAACTGGGGAGGGAGTTCAAAATTACTTTGCAGTAAATAATGTTGTTAAAGCAATTTCGCAATTTCAGATTTCAGGCGACGATGTATATAATGAATAATACTGATATTCATTATCCGAGCAATTTGTCCAACGACAACGTTGATTTTTAAAATAAAATACGTTGATGCTTTTGTTGTTCGACGAGCGAATATTGGCTTAATAAAACTCTGCCCTGAATGAACCATTATAATGGGTGGTGACTTGCAGCGCTGCCTTGATATACCTTCATTACGTCATCATTTCATGATTTTTCACGTGTAATATCCCATCTTTGGACACGTTTCAAGGCGGGGTGGTACATTTATTTAAACGTCTTGTCGTCCAAGGTAGACTACCTGCCATAAACTGATCAGATTAAAACAGTCATGGGTGGACACGAGTGCACCAGAATGACATCCCACAGAGATCGATAACGAGATATCATGAACCGAGTGAACCTGCGTAGGCCTTTTTACAAGGAAAATCAGTAATCTGGGTTAAACTTGAGATCAGATTATCATAGGCCTCGGACTGACCTGAAACGATTGCCAAAGATGGTAAATTGACAACTGGGACCGACAGCTTAACGAGCTCTGCGAGGCACGGAGGGAACTCGGGCGGTCACCCATCCAACTACCGGGTTGACTTTCTGGTAGCTTAACTTTGCTAATCGAATGATATGCGCAATAGCAACCTTGCCACGAGCTCCGCAACTGGTGCAATGTGGGTATATTTACTATAAGTACCCGTCTGCCTTCCCTTTCGGGCAATACAGGCGTGAGCATGTTTGTGTATGTAGAGCCATATTTTCTGGGGATACCAATTGAAGTGCCTACTTCTTCTTGTCTAAATAAGATTGTGTGTAACTCACCCGAGATGTGAAGAGCTTGGTCTGAGCCACAAGTATCACTATCAAGTTGCCAAACGCGACGGAGACGTACCAGGCGGCTATTGTGATTGTCTTCATGCTTTTTGGTGCCTGTATGGAAATAATACTTTTTTCAGAAGATTCTTCTAAAATTGAAGCACGCAGTCGTACTCTCCAAAAGCATGGAGAGCCGAATGGAACTTTTCTCACAGCCTACCTCGTATGCTTACCCTCGGTGTGATGACCGTATCTCGTTATCCGATTGCTACGTATTAATATTGCCGAGGTAACATAAATCAATAAGCCAATCGCATCTCATTAGGCAATTATCGGCCAATAGCCTACATATCGTCAGGTCGAATTACACGGGGAGAGAATGGAGGCAAAGGAAACAGACCGTATAATCAATATGTTGTGTAAATTCAATAGTGTGCGTCCACCGGAGTCCTACGCACTGATGTGCTCTAAATCTCTGTCCGGCAAACTAGATGCTAACAATCATAGCATACAGAAGGCCAGCTCCCATTATTGTGAAACCAGGTACCTACAATACGCGTCACGAAAGATGAGTCTTGACGATTTATTTGTATTTTAGCTTGAGGTTGGTCATAAAAATATTGTTAATAATTTGAATATGTATGTACAATTTTTATTTTATTTGCGAATGTCTTCAAAAGGTACCCGGCCGCCATAGAACGGGTAGTTACTGAACTATAACCCCCATCGGTTGCCACCCTCCATTCTTTAAGGTGCCCGGGTACGCTAAAAGTACGCTCCGGTGCCCACCCGTATTTTAACGGGCCACATTACCTAACTAACCACTAACCTAACCAACCGCACAGCGACTATAGGAACCTCGCTCACCACTACCGACGCTCGTCAAGTCTCATTCGTAACATGCATGAAACACGCACACTTTAAATGGATGCATATACATGTGCCGACGAAACAGTGAGATCCAGCTCCCTAGCAAGCACTAGGCCGAGGTCCGAGCCCCGAACCGGGGCACCCTTAGCTGTGTTGCTTAGTTTATAAATTTAAGTTCGGCTAGAGGCGTTTGGGTCTCGCCGAGGAGTGTGTGTGCAGTTAGTGGACGTTGCTTCCTGCGAACAACTGCGAGAGACCATATAACAAAAAAAATACTCTGGCCTTAGCCCGACTTGATCTGAGATTTTAGTACGTGCGCTACGCGTATATTCTCGTCACGAGCAAATAACGAGCAACAAAATAGTGGGGATACAGTGCATGTTTTTATTTGCTTCATGCCATACATATAGACAGATGCAGACTCATAGACTGACGACTGCGCATTCAAAATTACTCGTTCTTAATTCGTGACGGGTCTAATACAGGAGGTGATTCTCGACTAATACATGTAACCGCACATCTGTTTCCTCTATATTCAGTGCTTGAGGTTCAGATTACAATACTAGTTACTACGTCACCCCTCGGACATATTCACCCAGGAGCGAGGAAGCGTTGGTTATCCAAATCAGTGTCTTCGAACTTGATTGGACTGAAAATCAATAGTCCTGTCTCACCTCAGGACATGTGCACTTAATGCCAGTTATGCCATGTTATACGGTACGTAAACCATGTATTGTCTGATATTTCGAATATCATGAATTTTAATACGACGTTAAGGATCATCAATCATGACACGATTATGTTACTTATTTTAGAAAAGATTAATGTTCCTAAGGAATATAACGCGTACATAATGTAAGTGGAAAGAGTAAATGGTGCTATGGTGGTAATAGTAAAATCTACTTCTTTAAGCATGTACAATTAGAATCGAATAGTTAAGGGCCTACCACCATTTTAAGAACTTCTGAGAATTGACGTTTCATATTCGTACCGTAAAATTAAATAACAAAGCTAATGAGGTCCTAATACGCGCTGTTTAAACCTATGGTAGAGCCCCAGCGGTGGGCAGACTTTCTTAATAGGAGGCTTTCTTAGGAGGAGAGTTTAGGATTTTTTTGACTAGGACCGGAATTATGCGAAAATTGCATTTCACTTGAAACTTTTAATAGTTTTGGGCCGTCAAATTATAATTTATCGCAGGCCATATAAGTACTATTCTAGTCGAAGGACCGCCCCGGCGGGCCCAATTAAAAATTTCGCGCGCCGTACTTTACCCATCACTGGTCTAGATGTCGAACACGAAGCATCGTGTTACTCTATGAAAGCCCATCGTTAAAGTGTTTATAATAATAGGATCTAGTGGCTAGTATATTCTGTCCGCTTTCCATCCCCGCTTCAAAACAAACAGGTACTATGTGATGAACAACAGCGTACCTTAAGTCTAGGTGATTGAAAATGTACACACCTACTATAATCGTTGTCTGGTACTCATAGAACAAGCTTTACTTAGTTTGAGCGCTGTTTGATAATATCCGAATTTACTTATTCAAGTGAGGATTTAAATATTATGGTCGAGGTTTACGTTCGACAAAATTTTCCGATTAAATTAAACTTTCCAAAATCCCCGCTTATAACTTTAAAGCTTCACTATTTGTATTGTTGTAGATCCCAAGCGGACCGATTTAAAGATTGATTTTATTTGATAGCCGGCTATTTGTATAGTATGTGATGCAGATAGACTCTTCGCGTTTCATCCCAACCGTTAAGGGTCTTTAAGTGGGGTCAATAATTAAAAATGAATAAACCTGAGACTTAATGGACTGGTTTCTGCGTTGAGTCAACAGCACAAATCTATGTCTGTGAGTGGGGATAGCTGCGCATGTTTATTATTAGCGCCACCTCATACAGACAGACAGAGACCCACACAAAATGACTTCTGCGCATTCATGACTCTATACGGCATTTGTGAAACAAATATCAAACGCCCTTAACTTGATAGCGCAACTTAATTTTTTTAATGAATATTTGAACCTGAGTAAATGAGAACTCGAGTCCTGACACAGCAAACATAATCTCAGCCACGGAGACCAGCAGATACTGGGGTACTATCCACGCCAGGTGCAGTTCGTTAGGTGGATTGGGGGCGTGGAGCACCGCCGCGTCAAGCCGCCCTAGCCTCTCACGGAGACAGAGGACATACACTCCACCAGCCCTCAGGAAACCTTCCCCTGAACCTGACAGATCATTGTTCGCACTCGCAGCTCGCCATCTAAATCTAATAGAAAAAACAAAGATTTTTGTACGGTTTAAATCAAATAACCGTCACGTCTCAAGTATAAGGAGGTCACAGAAGCAGTACTGTCGCGTTATCGTATAGCGTCGTCGTCGAGTGTCGGTTTTAAAGATACGAAATTGAACCTTTTGCTCAATGCATTATGTATCAATTTCCTATGATTGAAACCAACGCTCGTCGTCGAGTTCGGTGCTGAGAAACCTTAGTGAGTAAGAGAGGCAGAAGAGAAGAACCATATATAAAAAAAATCATCATAGGTAATATCATCCACAGACGAAGAAGAGCTAGGGAATCATCATTTATTGAGAAACGTATAGTTATAAACCACTAGTATAAATAGTGAGGAATGCTCTGTCAATAAAGCATTTACTTTTAAATACAGATCCAATATCGATGCGATGAAACGGTCGGGGAAAATATCTTCAAATGGGTCGGAATGTCTCATACTAGGTAACTAATACTCATCGATGCAGCGCCGCGTCGCCGCGTCCGCGCGCCTTCCGATGCCATTCAATAGTACTGAATAGGATTCTTTAACAGACCTTCCAACACAACGCCTCTTATATGCCACCGTACCGTGGTTTTTAACCACAAATAATAAAGACATGTAAAGAATTTCTTCAGCTTTTTCTAAGTATTGTCACCCAAAGCATTAATCAATGTATATCCAAGTGAAATTCACGAATAGTAAGGAAAGTGCGGATTAACATCTTTGCAAACTGTAGGTCTTTCGATGTACACTCGACTAAAAGGTTCTCAGTACTCGAATCCGACAAATTGTTAAAGTATTTTAAGGTACTAATACTAAAAAAAAAAACAGTCGAATTGAGAACATCCTTTTTTTGAAGGCGATTAAAAAGTATTATACCTAAAATACATTATATTGAATACTTGCTGAATAATTATAATAATATTTATTCAAAATACTTTACAGATAATACATTAATTCACAATACACAAATTTTACTTATGGACTACATACATTAGGTGCCTAAACTAGGGTATCCTGTGTTTCTGGCGAACAGTGCCGGTTTTATTAATAAATTAAATCACAATTAATACCTACATAATTCTACACTTACCATAGATATCTACTGCATGTAAGCACTACCTAAGATATAAGGTTTTATGCAAGAAGTCTAAGTCCTTATCTCCGTTAATCAGTTCGTTTGCACCTTGAGACAGGATTAGGCTATAGCCAGGGTCTAATAATTTGGCAGGGAATCTGCCTGTCGTAAGAGGCGACTAAGAGAGGGCCGGAGGGCGGTGATCGGGGTGGGAGTTTTGACCACCGAGCCGCGGGCCCGGGAAGGTGGCAGCGCGATATGGCTCGCGCTGCCTTGCACAGCGAGGTGTCTAGGGACGGCGATAGAGCTGCCCCGGGGATGTGCCCTGGCAAAGTGTGGGGGGATACCGGTGTGATCTATCAGAGTACCCGGAGTGCCACTTACCTTGACCTGCCTCTCCCACGGAGGTCGGGGACCTTTGGAAAGTTTCTACCTCGTCAATAAAAAAAAATTTGGATAAAATAGAAATTTTCTTAAAGAAGCTAGTAAGTAAGTATATATTAAGAACATACTAACCTCCCAGACTGAAGGCACATATAAGCGGACTCTCCGATATGATCGACAGGCGCGTCCGACAAATAATAAATGTCACTCAAACGTTTATCAGTCTCCACGGCTATAGAAACATTTTTATTCGGACCCGTATCACCCACGTACACCACTCTTAAAAAAAAGAGTAAATTTTAAAATAAAAGGAAAACTACTTAATAAAGAGCCGTTGCAGGCAAGTGGTTGGAGTCGCCTGCTCCGCATCGATGCAAGTTCATATCCCAGCGGTCAGTACCAATGAGGTGATTTCACACCACAAGCTTTACTATGATGGTAAAAATTGTGCGGAAACCTGCATATGTCCGATGAATAATTGAAATACGTTAAGTGTCCGAAGCCGCGATGGACTGCTTACTGTCACATTGGCATATAAGTCCCTTTCGGGGACTTTTCAGGGAAGGCGTACATTTCTGAATGTAATTAATACAATTGTAATCTAATACAGCCTGTATTATCAGAATGATGGGCAAAGGCCCCCGTTATCAGTTCGCCCCGCTTTGTGCCTATGTTGGCCAATACATCTAAGTATACATCTAGATAGGTGTATATACAGATATATATAAACAGATAATTTCAATTGAACTGTCTGTTTGTAATTCAATAACAACAGCTTTTCACTAAATGCATATGAAAGTATATACGGTACTGATATAAAGAAAAAACAATTTTAATAATGTTCTCTCTCTGTCTGTCTGATTTTAAAAGGACTGTCACTAGCAGATAGCTCCTTTTACGAGGAGTAACTAAGGCTAAACAAACTTTAGGGTTGAAACACATTAAATTAACTCTACGCGTGTGACATACGGGGTTAGGTAAGATTTGGCTATGGTATCCCCTGCCTGTCGTAAGAGGCGACTAAAAGGGGGCCGGAGGGCCTGCTGGCGGTGGTCGGGGTGGGAGCCTTGACCACCGAGCCGCGGGCCCGGGAAGGTGGCAGCGCGATGTGGCTCGCGCTGCCTTGCACAGCGAGGTCTCCAGGGGCGGTGACACAGCTGCCCCGGGGATGTGCCCCGGCAAAGTGTGGGGGGACACCGGTGCGATCTATCAGAGTACCCGGAGTCCCCCCTGAGCACTGAGGATGGCCACCGGGGGGGTTTTAGTGCGGTAAAAATCCCACATACCCCGATCTGCCTCTCCCAGGGCGGTCGGGGACCTTTTGAAGGTTTCCCCCTCGTCAATAAAAAAAAAAAAAAGGTTAGGTTAGGTTAGTAAAATAATAATAAATCAATTAATAAAATTCACTTACTTTAATTTCGGCTTCCCCGTCAAAGATTTGACGAACGGATTAGGGTCCATGAAGTACAAAGAGATTTGATCGTCCGAATTTTGGCCAATGACCACAGGCATGAACTGAAATGGAACTACCTTTTAACTCCTCAAGTACTTGTTCTTCTTACTATGGCACTGTTATAAGATACATTATCGAATATTTTATAACAGTATACTCAGCCCAGACCACTTTTCATTTGCAAAGACATTCAATCAACGTTAGAGATCATGCTTTCATGGCAATATCTACTTTAAGGACTTTTTAACTATAGAGGAATGGCTTCCACCTTAGTTCGTCTTCATAATGATCAAGCTTTAAAATTAGCTTTAATGCAATCAACCACAACATATCCCTGGCCTTAACCCATAAATTGTTGGGGCCATCAACCTGATGTGGTTTGACTGCCCTTTGTAGCCCCTTTTACGAGGAAAATCGGTAATATGAATTTCCAGTTGCCAAAGATATTAAATTGAATACATATGTAATAATTTTGGTTAATCATTCGATGAGAGAATTACTTGACACAATGTATGGCATAATTCTTTCTTCACAAATCAGATCAAGAGAGCTTTATTGTTACAAATTGAAGCCTATAAAATACAGGATTCCTAGAACCATTTTACGGCAGAGACAAATAATTATGAAAGATGAAAAATCCCACAAGAATTGTAATGCGGTAGCAGAAAAGATTACAAGAAGGAAAATTTATCAGCCTGATACAAAATATAATTAAGATGCGGGACTAATTAATGTAACGTTATAAGATTTATCGATACCCGGAATACCTGCAGATGAGCTTAGCTTATTTATTATCCGCAGTGAACTCGAAGACTCGTTTAATAGCTTTAACAATACATTTTGTATTTAAATGTTACCCCCTCTTGATAAAACTAGATAAAGACCAGCATCCCGCTAATTCATTAAAATAATCGATCTTCCCAGAATAGGAACTCGAATGTCTAGTACCTAATGACATATCTATATCTATACAGATAAATAAAAATGAAGTGTCTGTTTGTAACTGCAAAATAACAGTTTTTCACTCAATGCATATGAAAGTATACACGGCACTGACAAATAAAAACCAAGTTTTAAAATTGTCTCTGCCCGTTTGTCTGTCTGTTTGTTCCGGGTAATCTCCGAAACGGCTGGACGGATTTTGACGGGACTTTCACTGACAGATAGCTTAGCTTTTTACAAGGCTTAGCTTATTACAAAGAGTAACTTAGACTACTTAGATTTAAAAAAAAAAACATTAGGGATCCGCGGGCAACCATGAAATTAAAATCTACGCGGGTGAAACCGCGGGGCACAGCTAATAAGTAAATATAGCCAGAATGTATGTAAAACTACAGAAAAAAGTATTTATATCTAGAGAGAATGGTATAGTCCGTTGGGAACTAGGAACAAATCGTTTAAAATGACACGCACACATCTACAAGATGAGTAGACAAATTACATTACTTTTTAAATCTTTAGATTGACAACTATCACGGTCAATGTAGAAAACGTTTTTATGTAAAAAAATAGGCTAAGTTTTCTAAATGCTTGTAAATCTATATCTATACATCTATACAGATAAACAAAATTCAAGTGTCTGTTTGTAATTCCAAAATAACAGCTTTTCACTAAATACATACGAAAGTATACACGATACTGTCACAAAAATCCAAGTTTAATTTTTTCTCTCTGTCTGTCTGTTTCTTCCTGGTAATCTCCGAAACGGCTGGACCGATTTTAACGGGACTTCACTGGCTGGTAGCTGATGTTTCAAGGAGTAACTTAGGCTACTTTTATTTATTTAAAAAATATTAGGGTTCCGCGACAATAAGGTTGAAACTAAATCTACGCGGGTGAAACCGCAGGGCACAGCTAGTCATAAATATATTTTAACTGTGTTATTATCGTTGCCAATGCCCGTATGAGGTCTTTTTATAATCAGTATGTTTTAAAGTATTTTGTTTGTTTCATACCATGCCAGCGACAGTTTTCAATTTCTCCTTTATACAATGTCTTTTCATGACTCTACCGGCGCAATTTTCTGGGCACGAAACGGAGAAGGTGAGCTGTCGGTGGAGAAGGGGCGTCATGAGCGCGGTGCCGTGCTGCGCCACGTTCACTATACCCTCACCCTCCACCGTCACATCCACAGGACAACCCAGGGTGTTCAACAACACCAGTCCGGTCTCATGGTGCCCTGGTACTTGCAGTGTGGAACGCTAAACAAAAGAAAAGATTTATTCAGTCTGGGCCCGAAAAATTATGGCATAAAAAATATGCTGAGAAGAAAAACCGCGAAGTCACTAAGCCAGACATCATTATATATTTGATCAATACAAAATTAAAAATACTTTTACCCTGTTATCACTTACTACGTTAGCGCGGTGATTCCATTTTTAGGTAGACAATGAGTGAGTGGCACTCAGAGGGCCTAGTGCGAGTTTTTAACTGCCGCCGTCACAAGGCACCGCGTCGACGTAAACGCAGATAGAAATAGGAGCGGAGCAGCGCCTCTGTCGGTCTAAAGATGACACTATTGTGAGCCCATACAAATCTGCGTTTACATAACCACCATTTTAGTAAATAAAAAACATTACTTCCTAGCACTTCCCAAGTCTGCGTTCGCGTTGTTCTGTAAATAATTTCAGCTAAATCGGTTCAGCGGTAAAGCCATGAAAAGGTTAGCAACCTTTTCATGACAACAGACGGACAACTAATGCACCCTGTAAACGACAGACGGACACTTTCATTTATAATAGCAACTGCGACCGCCCTCACTTCGTGAAGACTTTTCGCTACTTTCTATAAATATCATATGGAGTTTTTAGCTCTAAACTGAATCTGAAGAATGTGTTTGTTAAAAGCGCATCAAGATACTCAATCGTAATAAGTATTTTTCAGAAAGGTCATATTCGGAGCTCTCGTAACCGAAGTGTATGAAGCAAAGCATGAAAGTGGATGAAGCGAAAGAAGTATGTAAGAATCATGAAGCAAACGGTGGTCTCTGCCTACCCCCATGGGATACAGGCGTGAACATATATATGTATATATCAAGATACGTATTTTGGAATAACGATGCGGTCAAATAAAATAAATAATTTTGAACGGAAATGTCTGTCTGTAATTCCAAAGTAACAACTATTTACTAAATGCGTTTGAAAGTACATACGATACAGAATGAAAAAAAAAATTTTTAATATTTTTTCTGTCTGCCTGATCTGTTTTTTCTGGCTAATCTAAAACGGTTGTGCCAGTTTTAACGGGACTTTCACTGGCAGATTTTACAAGGAGTAACTTAGGCTACATTTATTTAAAAAAACATAAGGGTACCGTGGGTTATACTATTTAAAGCTATCAAAACTATTCTAATTCTAAATAAGAGAGCTTATTGAGACCCAAAGTAGGTAAGGTAAAGCGGTAAGAAAAGTGCTACTCGCATTACGAGAAATCCGTGAATCTCGAGACATCTCCCCACTAGCGTAAGGAACGTTGAAATTCTATACCTGCCATAATTCAAGGAAACCCTTGCTGTATTTCAAATATTAATATTGAAACACGAACGGTCTGAAATCCCTATTAATGAACTATGTTCCTAAGCTGCCTTGAAAGGTTCCGTCTTCCCTTTGGAATTGGTTACACCGTTCCTTAGAGCAGTCCGTACTAGAACACAAGAAGGATAATGCTGGAATAGAAGCATGCAACTATGGGTTCCTATATGTAATACTAGCGGACGTGACGCGGTTTCATTCGCGTAGTTCCCATTCACGTGGGTGTACGGAGATAAAATATAGCCTATATTAATCAGTGATAATGTAGCATTCAAATGGTGATAGAATTTTTAAAATCGGTCCAGTACTTTTTGAGCCAATTCGTCACAAACATACATACAAACCTTTCTTCTTTATAATATTAGTAGACTAGCGGAGCCCTGCTGTTTCAGTCCCTTAAAATTTATGTACCACGAAAAAGTATTATTATTTATCGGGTTTTTCGTACAAATTTATTACCATAAAAAAGGCCATAGTGAGTCAACCTTCATAGATAGATTTTTTTTATAGCTTTTAAATACGAACAATTTTCTCATACATAATTTTTGCTCAACTTAAACCGTTTATGATTACCAAAGAGATTAGCGCGTTCAACTAAACAAACAAACTCTTCGGCTTTTGTATTAGTATAGATTAGTATTAGTGTATATAATACCTGTATGTAATTTTATTCACTGAAGTAATTATAAGTGTAAGCCGATCGTCTATTAAATAAAATAAACGACAAAATTTCTTGTTTGTAACGAAAATATGCCTTACGACATTTGTCTTGCAAATGATATTCGAACTAGAGACGTAAACGAAATGGCAGAGAACAAGTAGTAAGTAACTTACATGGAAGACCATACCTATATCATGTACAGATAAATAACATTGAAGTGTCTGTTTGTAATTCCAAATTTTATTCCAAAATAGCTTTTCACTAAATGCATGTGAAATATATACTTACATAAAAATTTTTCTTTCTCTATCTGTCTGTCGGTCTGTGTTCCGGCTGATCTCTGAAACGGCTAGACCGATTGCACGGGACTTTCACTGGCAGGTAGCTAATGGTTATAGGAGCAAATCAAGTCATCAATCTCAAGTCATCTCAAGCTACGCATTTAGATATAAATAGAACTACTAGACTTTTCTTTATGTTAATTTTTATCGACATTTGTACATTGGAACTGTGTCCATGGGCTTACATTTCTCAAATTATTTATTTTGTGATTTTTTTTAATTGTATAATATTTTTGAAAAGAGTAATTACTGAGTTTCTTGCCAGGTTCTTCTCAGTAAAAGCAACCTTCCGAACCTGGCGGTAGCATGTATAATCCTGTAAATTGTGTCACTCTGACGATTTGAAAGTGCTTTGTATAAAGTCTAATCGAATAAAGATATTTTTGACTTTGACTTTGACTTTGAAATTAGGCTTAAAAAAATAAGGTACCGTGAAATTAAGTCACGCATGAAATTAAATCCACGAAGTGAAAACGCACGACACAGTTAGTCGTTACTATATGTGTTGGTTTGCATAATTTTACACAAAGAATACCGTAATTTTTTGCAAAGAAATAGTTAAAAGGCCCAGAAAAGTGACATAATTACGTTCCCGGAATAAATAAACTTAGCTTAAATGCAAATTTTACAGTTGAAACGTAAATACTTCGTTCGTCCAACTCTTATATTTCTAAAAATGTCAGACGTCTTCGTAATTGAATAAAAAGCTTTTATGGCTCGGAGTACTTAAATAACAAAAAGTCAACATATTTATTATTAACACTATGACTTCTACATAAAAATGAGACGATATAAAATTCTAGGAAGTGTGAATATTTGTGAACAAGGCGTATATGAGGATGAGCAATATCGGCCTCTCGTGTTGCAAGTACTTAATCCCATGTAAAGTACACTTAAGTGAATAACTAATTATCTTCGTTGGAAGTTTAACCTTCCTGGAAAGCTTGAATATAACTGAGGGCCAACTATGATGTGGGTTTAACAGCGCGTAATAAACACTCGAGAACTTAGAAGCGCACCAAAATGAAAAAGCAAAGTTAAGAAGTTGTTGATACGCGCAATTTAAAACGACCATAGTTGCTTCTTGGTATTTAGAATTTTAGAACTTTTAAGTCATCTCCCGGGAATTATCCCACGCAATGTCGGGGTTCGTGTCGGCACTTGATTCAACCCGATGTGGCTGATGCCAGATTTTTATTCGAAGCGACTGCCCTCTGACCTTCGTAGCCCCTTTTACGAAGAAAATCGGTATATAGGTTATCAGACTTTCTTAGGCCTCCGAGTGACATACATACATGTAAAATTGGCAACCATTACCGACGGCTTAACGAGCTCTCCGAGCTACGGAGGTCTGAGTGCCTAGTGCGAGTTTTCTTAAAATCGCCGTCGCAAGTCATCGCGTCGACGTAAACGCAGATTTGTATGGGCTCACAATAGTGTCATATTTAGGCCTATAGAAGTGCTGTTCCGATACTATACTAATCTGCGTTTACTTCGACGCGGTGACTTGTGACGACGGCAGCTCTTTTGTAAGGTGGAGGTATAATTAGTTTAATGGCTATGATATGCATTACCTCACTTACATTTTCTAAGCCGTTCTCTATATATCGACTAAATTTACGTAGTGTTCCATAGTGGAACAATATATGTATTTAAGTATCAACCTACTAACACCATTACACATACAAGACAGCACATTCATGGTTTTTTATATTTTCGTCTGTTTTTGTATGTACTGGCGACTTGCTACGATTTTCTGTTACCGCCATTATCCTTCGGGTGATGGTATCACTGGGCTGGATGGCAACTACTAGCGCCATCTAGTGAGTTGAGCCGTCGTCTACCGGCGTCTCGAACTTTGCAAAAAAATCTCTCTGCCACCCGCCGTCGTCGCGTGAGCATGTAATTACGTGTCCTTCTAATTAAATATCCCGAGATCTCTTTCTCCCTGGAGAATCGCTGAGCCGCTGACCTATGGACTAAATGTGCGGTATCTTAGCTAAAGAACATCAGTGTAGTGTTGTGTGTCGACTGCCCACCGGACCGACGCCTAGCCCTTGGGACCCTTGGCGGTGTTGGATCATTTGCGGTGAGTCGCCAGATTTAGCTGAATATCGTACATAAAGTTTTTTGATCCGTTCGATCCGGATTGTATTCTCCAGTCTGTGCTGCCTTGTTGTGTGTATCAGTATTACGTACTAACCTCAACATTTTTCTCACACGAATTCCTACCCGCCATCTTTGTTTCGCAAAATGTCGGACGAGGAATATCCGTGTGAACAAGATATTTTCGAAAGAGACCTTATTTTTGACGAACTCAGACGTTCTCTTCAGTTCGCAACAACTGATGAACAACAGTTTCGTTCGCGAACTACAGACTTAACATCACATCATCGTAAATTCAATAAACTTCAAACTAAAATTGAAAAAACCCTAATCAAGTTAAAATCGTTTAACAAAGAGGAACAGATTAAGATTCGTAATGATTTCAATGACCTGTACTATGCCATTATAACCCATTTAACTCGTCTAAAGAAGTTGGATGAAGAACAGCGACGTATGAGTCGTCCTGTTGTCAATCCAGTTGCAACATCTCAGTTTAGTCACTGTAAAAATTTACCTACTTTACCATTACCAAATTTTCATGGCGATTCTACCGATTGGCCGTCATACTTCGATTTGTTTCGCTCACTTATTCATAACAATAGTGCCTACACCGATGCGGAGAAGTTTAGATACTTACTTTTAACGGTTCACAATGAGCCACATAATTTAATAAAATCCATTCCAATCACGGATGAGAACTATACGGTAGCACTGGATATATTAATCTCCCGCTACGAGAACAAACGAATCATTGCTACAAAACACCTTGATAGAATTTTCGACATCGAGCCGTGTGCAGATAATTCCAACCAAAGTATACGTAATGTACTTAATATTTACCAAGAAAATATCAAGGCACTCGAAGCCTTGCACTTTCCCACAAGTCAATGGAATTTTATTTTATTAAATATTTTACTTCGTAAATTATCCCTCACTACACGAAAGCATTTCGAAAGGTCGTTATCTAAACCATCCGACATTCCAGATGTCAACTTACTTATTTCATTTCTTAACAAAGAAATATCTGCGGGTGAAATAACAATGACTGTTAGCGGGCAGTCCACTAATAAATATTTTATGAACGGGGGTAATCGGGGAACTTTGCACAAGTCAGATGGCAGTGTGCCGCATTCCACACGCCGCCAGTCATTCAAGTCACTCGCAGCTAACGTCACTCCGGCTAGCGACTCGCATCGGTTGACGAGTCATTCTCAATCTTATGTTCAAGGTCCAAAGTACAAATGTTTATGTTGTGAGGCGCAGCATACATTAACTAAGTGTGCAAAATTTTTAAATTTCACCCCTCAACAGAGGTATTTATTTATACAAAATAAAAATACTTGTCACAACTGCTTACATGTAGGTCATGACGTACAAAAGTGCACCTCCCATTTTGTATGTCGCACATGCCATAAGAGGCATCATAGTTTGCTACACTTTACAAGTAGTCAGGCTTTACCAATATTACATGACACGGATAATAGTGCTGTCACACTCCCTCCCAGCGAGCAATGCAGCTCCGCTGCTGCGAGCGGTACAAGCGTGACTTATGAATCGAACGAAGTTTATAATAATTGTGCGTCGAATGCTCTGTCTGGTCAGACAAGCACGGTACTTTTATCTACTGCGCTCGTTGATGTTTGTGTTGGCGGAACGAAATTATCGACTGTTAGATGTATTGTTGACACTGGGAGTCAGGCATCTTTCATAACAGAAGCTTGTGCGCAGCGCCTTTCTTTGGCGCGTAAATACATTAAAATGCCGGTTTTCGGGATCGGGGACTCTGAGCCCGTGCAACCAAAAGGGATGGTTTCGTGCATTATCATGCCTAAGGGGAAACAACACCCTTCGATTCCAGTGGATGCTCTCGTTCTACCAAAATTAACTTCACAAATGCCAAGTGTTCCACTGCCTCATACGGGGTGGTCACATTTGGAAAATTTAAACTTAGCTGACCCTACTTATAAAACTCCCCAGCCGGTGGAGATGCTGCTGGGAGCCGACATTCTGTCTAACGTCTTGTTAGGTAACATTATTACGGGTTCGCCGGGATCGCCGATAGCGATGAATAGTATATTCGGGTACTTGTTGTTAGGTAAACTCGCTTTCAATTCCGTTGTTTCTTCTCCTCTACAGGTATGTTTTAGCGCTTTTGACAATGATAATCTTCAAAAATTCTGGGAGTTAGAATCGCTTCCTGAAAAAAGAAGCTACACCCCAGAAGAACAACTGTGCGAATCCTTTTATCAAAAGACGCACACGCGTGATGATTCAGGGCGATACATCGTCGCCCTCCCGTTCAAGCCCGACGCTCCGCCCCTTGGTGACGAGCCTGTGTGTGATTATCGTCTCCGTACAGTCACATTCGGTGTTAACTCGTCCCCTTTTCTCGCACTGCGAACAATTCAGCAGTTAGCTCGCGACGAGGCTGATCACTTTAAACTTGCCGCGCCTGTTTTATTGAATTCCGTATTTGTTGATGACGTAATATCTGGAGAGGATTCGGAGGTCCAGGCTCTCGCTCTACAAGCCGAGTTGATTGGTATCTGTGCAGCGGCGGGTTTTGAACTCCGCAAATGGCATAGCAACTCCCCAGCAATACTTGCAGCTGTGCGGACTCCAGGTTCTCATGGTGAGCGGCTGGAGAACGTGCCTATTGCTGAAATGGAGAACGATAAGCAAATCAAGGTCTTAGGGCTCCAATGGAACCCCCACACGGACTGTTTTAATTTCAAGGTGCAGGTGTGCTCCGACCTATGCACAAAACGTTCCATTCTTTCTGAGATAGCCAGAATCTACGACCCGCTCGGGTTTTTATCTCCAGTGACTTTGTATGCCAAACATTTGATCCAACTATTGTGGATTGCTAACATCGATTGGGACGAATCTCCCCCGATTGATATAATAAATTCGTGGAAATGCTTTACAACTGAGCTCCCGCTCTTATCACAAGTTTCTTTTCCTCGTCATATTTTCAAGGAGTCGAATTTAATTCAAATTCATGGTTTTGCCGATGCGAGCGAAAGAGCTTACGCAGGTTGTGTATATATACGTCTTACGTGTAATAACGGTGTCAATCGCACTTTTCTCGTAATAGCTAAAACTCGCGTGGCCCCGATCCGTGTGCGTCTTAGTATACCCCGCCTTGAATTATTAGCCGCTTTACTCTTATCAAAAGTATTAGAAAAGGTTATAATTACTTACGGCGATCGCATAAACTGCGACCAGGTTTATGCGTGGTCGGACGCATCTATCGTTTTAGCGTGGCTCCGCGCTCCTCCGCATGAATGGAAAACATTCGTGTCCAATCGCACCAGTGACATTTTAACACGAATTCCCGTGTGTTGCTGGCATCACGTGCGCTCGGCGGACAACCCGGCAGACTCCGCATCCCGAGGATTGCTCCCCTCGACGTTTACACAAAATGACTTATGGGTACATGGTCCCGCTTGGCTTAGGCAACCCCAAGACTGCTGGCCTGTCTCTAAGGAAATCTTAAAGACCTGTGAGGAGAGACGAACCCTTCCCTTGACCTCTAACACGACTACGACGAGTCCTGTGGAGGAGTTAGATATTTTTTCTCGATTTTCCTCGCTTGGTAAGCTCGTTCGGATAACTTCATTAATATTTCGGTTTTACAACAAATGTAAAGGGATTGACCAATCTTACTGCAAATATGTATCAGTACCTGAATATAACTTTGCACTAAATCGACTTATTTGCTTAGTTCAACAATCGAGTTTTAGTGATGACATCGATAATATAATGCGAGGTAATTTGCCCTCATATCAATTAAGACGTCTTACGCCATTCCTGGATAGCGACGGAACATTACGTGTAGGTGGACGAATCCACAAATCATTTTTACCGTATGAATCGAAACATCAATTGATTTTACCAAAGAAACATATTCTAACTAATCTTATTATCGACGACGCGCATGTGAGTCATCTTCATGCTGGGCCCCAGTCCGTTCAACATGCATTAATGCAGCGATACTGGATCATATCTAGTAGCGATATCGTACGTCAGCGCATACATCGCTGTGTGCGCTGTTTCCGCGTTCGTCCCGTGCGCAGCCAGCCGCGCATGGCACCTCTCCCTGCCACTAGATTACGTCCAGCGCGACCTTTTCTAAAGACCGCAGTTGATTATGCTGGTCCCTTTTACGTGCGCGCTAATAAAGCACGTAATGCTAAAGTAGTAAAATGCTATGTCTCCGTATTCGTATGTATGAGCGTTAAGGCTGTACATCTGGAGATAGTTTCGGAGCTGTCTACGGACGCCTTTTTAGCAGCCCTGCGACGCTTCACGTCCCGCCGGGGTCTGTGCTCTGATATTTTTTCGGACTGTGGAAAGAATTTTGTCGGCACTGATAATTATTTAAAAGAGTTATACGCGTTTTTACGTAACGATTCCATACAAGGCGCGCTAAACAAACAAACCTTGGATCAAGGTATTACGTGGCACTTTCAACCTCCGTACGCAAGTCATTTCGGTGGACTTTTTGAAGCTGGTGTTAAGAGTTTCAAACACCACTTGCATCGCGTGGTAGGAACACGTACACAAACGTACGATGAGATGCACACGCTTCTATGTCAAATCGAGGCGGTCTTGAACTCACGCCCATTGTGCGTATTGAGCTCGGATTCCACAGATCCGCTTCCATTGACTCCGTCTCATTTTTTAATAGGAGAACCTTTAATGGCCTTGCCTGATGTCACGTTGCTGAATGAAAATCCTAACCGCCTCACACGTTGGCGCTGGATACAACAATCCATCCAGCATTTCTGGAAACGATGGAGTAGGGAGTATCTCCACCATATTCAACAAAGCACTAAGTGGCTTCATGATCGCGGCGCCCCCATTCGTGAAGGCACTATTGTTGTGGTGTGCGACGACAATCTTCCTCCGCTGCAGTGGAAGCTCGCGCGTATTCATGCCCTACATCCTGGACCAGACAACGTGACTCGCGTAGTCACGTTACAGTACAGAAGTACTTTTTTTAAACGCCCTGTCGTAAAGGTGTGTCCACTTCCCTTAGATTAAATTGAAATCTTTACCTATCTTTTTCTTACCTTAATATTAATTTCATTTCTTTTTTTTGTTTATTTTCTTTTTTTTGTTATTAAAAGTAACCACGTTCTTTTAAGGTGAGCGGCATGTTCCATAGTGGAACAATATATGTATTTAAGTATCAACCTACTAACACCATTACACATACAAGACAGCACATTCATGGTTTTTTATATTTTCGTCTGTTTTTGTATGTACTGGCGACTTGCTACGATTTTCTGTTACCGCCATTATCCTTCGGGTGATGGTATCACTGGGCTGGATGGCAACTACTAGCGCCATCTAGTGAGTTGAGCCGTCGTCTACCGGCGTCTCGAACTTTGCAAAAAAATCTCTCTGCCACCCGCCGTCGTCGCGTGAGCATGTAATTACGTGTCCTTCTAATTAAATATCCCGAGATCTCTTTCTCCCTGGAGAATCGCTGAACCGCTGACCTATGGACTAAATGTGCGGTATCTTAGCTAAAGAACATCAGTGTAGTGTTGTGTGTCGACTGCCCACCGGACCGACGCCTAGCCCTTGGGACCCTTGGCGGTGTTGGATCATTTGCGGTGAGTCGCCAGATTTAGCTGAATATCGTACACGTAGTTATTATTATAATTTACAAATTGGATAAATTCTAAGCCCAAAAAGGTGGTAGGGGCTAACGTAAACAGTACTCCGACAGAAGTGATATCCAACGTGTCAATAGAGCAGTGAACCTATCTCTTAGAGACGTTCCTGTTCCGACCATTTAAATTATATTGCGGAAGTGTTTGTATACATTTCCATACAGCAAATATTTGAATGCGTTTCAACCTAAGCATTACCGCTGAAACACGGGATCAAACGTACTATTATGATATATATTCCGTACTAAACTATAAACAAACACGAATAACACAAACTAATGTATAAAGCAGCAGTTTGTGTATCCATAAACGATTCTCCACATAAAAGAAGGCTAAAAATAAAATTTATGCAATTCTTGTAGTCTGAATAATGTTTAGGTTTATTTATGACACGTGAATATTTTTAAAGCAATTTGTGATCCATCATTTCTCATTCTTTTTTATACTTGACGCTGATGCAACAATTAACACTTTCAATCTTCAATATATCTTTATTTGATTAGACTTTTAACAAAGTAGGTACTTTCAAATCGTCAGAACGACACGATTACACAGGACTATACATGCTACCACCAGGTTTGGAAGGTTGCTTTTACTGAGAAGAACCTGGCAATAAACTCAGTAATAACTCTTTTCAAAAAAATATCTTTTAAGTTTGAGTAGTAAGAACAATATAATTTAAATCTTAATATCCCTACTTATTTTATAAATGCGAAAGTAACTCTGTCTGTCTGTCTGTTACGCTTTCCCGCTTAAACCTCTCAACCGATTTTGATGAAATTTGGCACAGACAATCTTTAGACCCTGAGAAAGGACCTACCTTTTATTTATTAAAAATATTAGGTTTCCGCATCCATAAGGATGAAACTAAATATACGCGGGTGAAACAGCGGGGCACAGCTAGTAAAATATATAAGCTCATGGACACAACATAGTTCCAGTACAAAAAAGTCGATAAAAAAAATTAAAAACTAAAAGTAGATACTACGTATAAAAGTTCAAGTTGCACAACTCAATGTCTTATGTCGTAGTCATTTGAATATCAAGAGGCTTGATGTTGGGCAGTTGAAAATAAGAATACTTGTACACATTTACCTCGATACCAATTTGTAGAATCCCAGCAGAGACGAAGGCCAGTGCAGCGAGCATGCCTCCAATGAACATCTTCTGCAGAGACGGCAGGTCCGGGAGCAGGGGCCACGCTCCCCCGGGACACACCGGGATCATGAGCAGCACCATCGCCGGGTTCATCACTTGAAGCTGGTCGGGCATCAACGACACGCCGAAGATCTCACTCCGTAGCCGCGAAGCTTGGAACGTCCAGCGTGATCCCTGGAATTCATAGATTTAGTTGAAATCCATACCCTATATCAGTTCTTTATTCTATACTAGCTGTGCCCCACGATTTCACGCTTCAGTTTCATGCTTCATTTCTCGGAAACGTTACAATTAAATTAAATGAGCCAAAGTCACTCCTTGACACATCAGCTATCTGCCAGTGAGAGTCCCGTTCAAATCGGTCCAGCCGTTCACGCGTGATGTTGTAACCAAGGGAAATAGGGATTAATTTTTATATTATTCTACGAGTTTTTCACTGCCGCAATCACAAGTCACCGCGTTTACGTAAACGCAGATTTGTATGGGATTACAATAGGGCCTGTTTCGATTCGACGGCGATTTTAAGAAAACTCCCAATATGCACTCAGAACTTAAAAAAATAACAAGGTGAATCACCTGCTGATCGAACAGTGACCAAAATATGGGTACTGGCAGATAAAGATAGAGGATCGCGAACACCACTTTCATATCAGCCACCAGTTTCTCGCCGTACTTCTCAATGGAGTAGTCCAGCCAGTGTTCGTTCGGTGGGCCATCCGTTTTGGGATCGTATTTGAAGCGTCTTGTAAACGCATACTAAAAAAACAAACCATATAATTACACATACATGTTAAGCTTTAATACAACGGCGGATCCAAGGGGGGGTCTTGACCCCCATGGCCCCCCCTGAGCTGGTTCCAGGACTTAGGTGGACCACTAATTGAACATAATGATTTTATTTACATATTTTGTAACCATACAGATTTTATGTAACTACATGCCTTCAATATATAATTAATTTAATATAATTATAATAACTTTGTATGATGGTAAACGTTTAAGAACGAACGACTATGTGACCCCCTCCTGGCGCCAAAGCTGGATCCGCCCCTGCTTTAATATCATATTGAGTATAGTCTCTACCCATTCCGGTAACAGATCGCAGTGGGTATAGTACTGTATGGCTCGAGATGCCATAAAATAGTAACCTTTGATGCGCATGATTCTCTGACTATATATGGCGAATAATATTGCATTGCATGGGCTTATAGTTGCTTGAACAATTTATTTTGTATTTTTAAAACTGTATAATATTCTTTAAAAGAGTAATTACTGAGTTTCTTGCCAGGTTCTTCTCAGTAAAATCAACCTTCCGAACCTGGCGGTAGCATGTATAATCCTGTGTAATTGTGTCATTCTGACGATTTGAAAGTACTTTGTATGAAGTCTAATCGAATAAAGATATATTTGATTTTGATTTTGATTTTGATTTTATTATGTACAGTATCGCCAGTATCGTGAGGGTAGAGCGTCCCGACATTGATTGCGAATAAGGATACATCTAAATATATATAACTCAAAGGTGACTGACTGACATAGTGATCTATCAACGCACAGCCCAAACCACTGGACGGATCGGGCTGAAATTTGGTATGCAGGTAGATGTTATGTCGTAGGCAAAGCGAAGAAAGGATTTTGATTAATTCTACCCCCAAGGGGATAAAATAGGGGAAGTTGTGTTGAATGAAAGTTTGTATGAAATTAAATTTACGCGGGTGAAACCGCGGGGCACAGCTAGTATATAAATGCATAGCGAAGGAGGTTTGTTAAGAATCCCTTCATTTACCTAGCTTTGTTCCGTGCAATCGCAACCGCTACGCATCCCCGCACATCTCTAGTGGAAACGCATCCTAACATTGGTGTCTAAACAAGCCTTATGTTAGTGTGTGTATCTTCTTTTGTTAATATTGTTAACCACGAAATAAAAAGTTGCAAATGTTAGGTTGTATCCCATATACACAGAGCCTCTGTTAGTGATACACATCAATTTAAAAATAATATAATATAGAGAATACCTTAACTTTTTTAAATTTTTTCGTCACCTACAATCAAAGCTCTGTGTTTAAAATGTGCGCCTGAAAAGTCTTAACTTTGTATACATTGGTGGAAACAAGTTAACTAATAAAAAGAAGATATTATATTCAAGAGCGTCTCGCTCTATTGTTACTGGCACATTAAAGAAACATTAACATTACAGACAAAATTGTAGGTGACTGTTAAAGTACACAGCGGCCACGGCTATTACAAAATTGTCAACAATAACACCCGATCATATTTTTTGGAGAGCACTTAGTTAAATTCTGCGCTTTAAGCCCACTAAGCACATTTGATATCGCATCCAAACTCGCCAAAATTCAACTAAGAGGCTGTATCTATAGAGGCATTGATGTCCATCCGGCCTGAAAAAATTACCTACTTAACCAGTTTCAAGTTAAATCTAAGCTCATAAAGACATAATGCCGCCTTATCCGCCGGCGCGAGGTTGGCAAGCATCAATCATAGGCCGTACTCCCTTTTTACTGATAGTTGAGCAAAAAACTTGTGAAAAGGATGTGCAAGCCCCTACGATGATTGATACGTACCTATTAACGCTGGCTATTGGCACAGAATTGAAATTGACTGATGGTCGGCTCCCACACATACACGCATCCTAACGAGCATTTTTCTCTTAACATGGAAATTCGATCCGCGGCTCTACTACGCGCGGCTATGCATGTGTGGATTGATAGAAATGATAAATAGAAACCCCGGGAAAGGAAGCCGACCTATCGCTACCTTTATATTTTATGCTGTTGGCATGATGAATGGCATCATTGAACATCCATGCTTTCAGAAATTATCGGCAGAATTCCACATTGAACAGAAAACGGGGCTTTGAAACTATTGAAGATAAGCTATATTTATAACAAAACAAATATTATTTATTGCACACACCATGCATAAATACATACTTTATTTAATATTAAAATATGCCCATGCCATTCCAAAAGGGTCCGGAAGTGGTAATCCGCAGTATTACACCATCCACGTTTCACCGAAAATGAATTGACAGATGTTGAGTCTATCGCTTTTTCAGGCACTATACATAGTACTAGCACTAATACTATAAAGTTTTTGTTATAATGTAGAATACAAACACAAATATTCCTCACGAATTCCTATCTGTTGGTAACAATCGAATAAAATCTTAGAATGTAGTGAAGTAAGTAACTGATTCCGAACATCCCGACAATACGCGACCGGCACACTCAATTTATGTTAAGTTAAACGAATGATATGTATCTAGTCATAGGTAGATGTTGTGTCCCTACGTCGAACCATAACATTGCTTTTAGAGATAATAGTTTAATTCGAGTGAGGGGAGAACCAAAGGCCGAGCAAAATCGAGTTTGTATACGAAGTTTACAGAAGTGGCTCAAAATGGACACATACAGAGGACCGGCTCTCTAACTTGAGCAGCAGACACACGCATTACATGAATATAGTCTAATACCAACAAATCATTTAAAACTAAATCAATCAAAAATATGAGGTAAAAAGGGAAATTTTATTTTCAAAATTGATATGATCATATTATCTTAGTTAAAGGGTCTTAAAAATTGAATGAAGTTTCACTTCATCTTTTTATCGTATCTATGACAGACATTTAACATTGTCGTAACTCAGAACTACGCCACTGTTTATAGGCCAATTATTATTACGAATGTACCGAATTACGAATTTAATTTCGTTGCTTATTAGTGTAGTTGTGTGAAAAATATATTGATAACTAGCGGACGTCACGCGGTTTCACCCAAGTAGTTCCCAGTCCCGTGAGAGTATGAGGATAAAATATGACCTATGTTACTCGCTGGTGATGTAGCTATCCATTGCTGAAAGAATTTTCAAGATCGGTCAAGTAGTTTCGGAGCCTATTCAATGCAAACAAACAATGAAAAAGCAATCAAATCTTCCCTCTTTATAATATTAATGTAGATAATAATATTAATATTGGATATAATTATATGATATGATCTTTGTAGGCTATTTGATGATGGGATATTTAATGCTACAAATGAGTTTTCGGTTGAATGTCAACGATGGCAGATAACACTTATTTGCCACACGCAAAATTTTGCAGCATATATCGTGCCATCAACGTAATTCACGAACATTTAAATTTATCAACCTCTAACTGAAACCTTGGGACACTGGAATCGTTCACGTGTCTACACGTTCGTGCGGCAATTCTCGACCAATGCACGAAGTCGCTCATCCGTATACTTCCATTTTGTGTTAATAAGTTCCTTTGTGCAATAGATTTTCCGTTCAAATTGAAACCCCCGTCCTCATATTACATAAATCACGTGTATCCGCCGTACACAATATTACGCAGCAAAATTGAATACCAACTCCCTTATTACATAACATGGTTTAAACGAAGACTAGACCAGACTAAAACAATTTTTCTATATACGTATCACAGAAAGAGATGGAGTTTCTTTTAATGCAAGGACTATCTTAGAATCAAAATTCAAAATATGTTTGTTTGATTAGGATTCTAACAAAGTACTTTGAATGGTTTAGAATGGCATAATTATACAGGATTGGGTAAATCGCCGGGTTCGGAAGGTTGCTTTTACTGCAAAAAAACTCGGTAACTACTCCTTTCAATAATATTTTTTTACAATATTGAGTGCGTTATACCAATAAATCACAAAAATATGTAGGATCATCGACACAGTTCCAATGGACACATATCAATTAAGAAACTAATAAAACGAATAGTAGCTATGTGTATAATTGAGTAGCTTGAGATGACCTTAGCTTAGTCTATGTTTTGTACAAATAAATATAAATAACATTTATTCACATGATATATGGTACAAAATAGGTATTATTAAGGTGACAAGAATCGCATATATCACCCAATTTTAGGACATGTAAATATTAACATACTTACCTACTTAGGTACTGCAGTTACATTTTAACTTTAACAGTATTCATATTATAGTATTTTTTAAATAATTATATAATTAATAACATTATATACAAATTGCTTTATTATGAATACATTGCACACTTTAAAATATACTATATAAGTAAGTACTAGAATTTATAATTGGGGTATGTATCTATCTAGTTCCTTGCTAAATGGCAATTAAGTGGTTAAAAACAGGGGCCTCCCATTCATAATTGAAGCTGACCGCCTGGGGCCAAGTGACTATTGTAGTGTCGTGTTGCTCCGGCGGTCAAGGCTTTCGTTATATTTGCCGTGGTTGGTTGAACTGATAACTGTGAGACTAGCTTCTTGAAAACAAAAATAAAATTCTTTCCATACTTATGGATAGCTATGAATTATTTCATAACTAGTTGCGCCCCGCGGTTCCACCCGTGTAGAGTTAATTTCATAGGTGTCCCGAGGAATATATATATATATATATATTGTAAAGATGTAGACAAGAAACCATTCTATTCCTCATAAAAGTTAAAGATTATTCAGTAAGGTTTCTTAGCGTCGCACTGGACGTTGAGTGTCTTTTCACCCCTGCGCGGTCCCTTTTGGGCAGACGTGAAAATATAAATTAATCGTTACTATTAAGTTTGTTATAAATTATAAACTTCAAGGAGCACTTGTCTTGAATTGTACGGTAGATACTAAGATTATGAAACTCCCAAAGGACGATGTTTTGTAGGCATTATCCTGTTTTATCAACCTTGAAAGTTCCTTTCTAAAGTAACAAGTTTAACGTAACGCGCATGAATAAGTTATTCAAACACAAGACTACTTAAGGGTGAAGATACATAATTAAACATACCTACTGCTTGAGGGGAAAGCATTTTGAATTACGCATCCAAATTATACTTAAGTAGCTAGATTATTAAGAAATAATAATAAAACTTTTCATTGCACATCACAAAGCAAAGATAATTAAAGAAACAATAAAAAAAGAAAATTATGAGAAGAGTGTATAAAATATAGAAAGGCGGCCCTACCGCTAAATGGATCTCTTCCATTCAGGGGCGTGCATTGCATATAAGCAGATAAGCAGTGGCAACAATTTGTGATGTCTGAATACACACGTGTCGTGTGTGTGCGTGTGTGTGTGTCTATACCGATACGTATGTACCTATGCCGCGCCACATGTTTTTGCCTTCCCCTCCGAAAATGCAATGCTTCCATACAACCTTTGGGTACAGAAGAGAGAAGAAAGACATTGGAAATAATAAGCGAGAAAGGGTACCTGGGTGAACTGTTGTGAAGAGTTTAGTAAAATAAATAATATAAAATAATAAAAATTATCCTTATTAACAGTGTTATCTATACAGATAATTAAAACTTGTGTCTGTTTGTAACTCCAAAATAACCGCTTATCTCTAAATGCTTATAAAAGTATACACGGTACCGACATGAAAACCAAATTTAAAAAAATCTCTGTCTGTCTGATTGCTTGTTCCGGCTAATCTCCGATACGGCTGGACCGATTTTAGCGTGACTTTCACTGGCAGATGGCTAATGTAACAATGAGTAGCTTAGGCATTATTAAAAAAAACATTAGGGTTTTGCGGGTCACCCGTGTAATGAACCCTACGCGGTTAACAACGCGGGGCGCTGGTACTGAAATAAGGCTTTCAATTCAATGATAAGTACGTAATCATATATATCAGCAGGGATGCAGGTGTGATTTGTTCTGACGTCTAAACACTACATTCTAAGAAACCCTCTTTTGTTAATATTTCCCAGTAGCTGTGTCCCGGTTTTCAGTGTAGACACAACTCCATGGTTGGCCTAGTGTCGCGGACTACATTTGTAGGTAGTTAAAAAAATCCATCACTCACCCAAGCGCAGGAGACGAATTTCAACGTCACATTATCCCTCGGCTGCTTTATCCGATACCAGGGTTTGCCAGCCACGAATATTACTGAAACATTAAACATAGTTACAGGTACCGTCGTGAGTTCTGAGTGCTCTGCTACCCAAGAGATGCAAGATCAAACCCCAGCGGGGCCTGTACCAATGAGTTGGTCTAACAATCTTATGTAATGATTTCACACCACGTGCTTTGCGTTGAGGGAAAACATCGTGAGTAAACCTGCATATGTGAGAGAAGTCATTCAAAGACGTATGTAAAGTGCCTGAGACGGCGATAGACTCACGTTGGCTGTTAATCATCTTCGGTGAAAAGTGGGTGTAGTTGTCACAACACCTCTGCCTACCCCTTCGGGGCATACGGGAGTGCGCATATGAATGTAAAACGTAATGTTAAAACTTAAACTTGGGGAAGTTTACGTTTTAACATATGTCTATATTTGGGGACAGGTTCGTACAACTTTCTATGCGATTTTGACATTGCGGGGATATTGAATAATTTTTATCAATTAATAGTTCAATACTTTATCTTAGTATCAAACAATCGGAACCCGAATTCAAAAAACAAGCTCAAAAAACAGGAATAATATTTCAACTTTAACAGAGTTCTATGTTGATTATGTGGTCTACTGGTATGTTAATTAAACCGGGTTTTATCATGTTATAAATATTTGCCTACTAATACCGGGCATTGCATAGCGAATCAAAACGTTATATTCACATTCCGCAATTTGCGAAATCCATGTTTCATAGTTTCAACATTCCTGGCAACATTTTGTGAAACGAACAGTTCATATTCTCTAATTTAAATAGACAAACGCTAACAATATACCAAGTTCGGAGAAAATACATTTTGTTGTTTACTCAGATAAATAAAGGATTACCTTGGAGCCTACTATCATCGTAGCAGTGACGTCTTACTAACTGCTTAGCTTTTGCCATTTCATTTTTGTACATATATACATCTATACAGATAAATTAAATTGACCTGTCTGTTTGTAATTCCAAAATTACAGCATTTCACTAAATGCATATGAAAGTATACACGGTACTGACATAGAAAATGCATTTAATGGAAATTTTAATTTTAACGGGACTTTCACAGGCAGATAGCTAATGTAACAAGGATTAAATTAGGCTTCTTTTGATTAAAAAAATTATTAGGGTTACCAGAGACACCCATGAAATTAAGTCTACGCGGGTGAGGCCACGGGGCACAGCTAGTAGTATATATATATATATATATATGCGCACTGCAAGTTACCCATACTATTTTCGCTGAGAGTTCAATATACTCATGACCGTACCTACCTACATGACCTATTATACATAGTAATTATTTTCCCTCAATACCCTATGTCTATATCGACACGTTATTAAAGGTGATTCGGTAATGAATACCGTTAGATCTTACAGCGCAGTTGATACTCTCTATCTAATGAGCCTAACAAGGGGCCTGGCAATTACTGCTATGGACTATTCTTCCCGGATATTGCTTACAGGATATCCTCTGCCGGATATCCCGTTAACAATAAACACATAAATATTATTTTACGAGAGCGTTATATTGAAATAATTTGTTATTTATTTGTACGAAATATCACGCGCGGAACTAAGTAGCGTAATGATTCGATTGTGTTGTTACGTTTTATTAGGTGGTTCATACAATAAATGCTATGCCAGACAAATATTAGAATCAGTCAGTTATCAATTTTAACTATAACTACTAACATGGATAACAGATTTTGGATCGTAGATATATTTTTATAGAATGTACAAAAATTTCTAAATAGCAACCTCTTTGGGTCTTTCAATGCCCAATATTCAGCTCCTATCAGGCTCTGAGTTCGATTTACGGATGTGACAAATATGTACTTCACATACACGTTCAATATTATTTTTGGAACACGTAATGAGGCATAGAAATGAAGTGAAAAACGTTCGTTAAAAAATTGCACTTAATTTCCATATTGCTTGCTTATATACTGAGGTGATTTGAGTGAAGTGAAAAAGAAACAAACTGACTTATAGAGATGAGCACAAGACAAGCGGGGAAGCCGAAGCCGAGAGCATAGCAGGCGTCGTCGCCGAAACACATGACACTCCTGCGCAGCGCGGGCGTCACTATCATCCCCATGAACCCGCCGAAGTTCACCGTGCAGTAGAACGTGGAGAAGAACCTCTGCAGCCGCTGGTTCTCCTCCGGCAGACGAAACTGACAAACGAAAATATATAATGAAGCACAAATAAGTAAAAAACAGGATTAATTTCACTGTATTATCTTCATTATAATATGAATGCAATTTACACTTCAGTCTAAGTAACACGTGGCCGGCTATGCTAACACCAAAAATTTAAAAAGTGGAAATAATTGAATTATACGGTATTTCGTTCACTACAAAATAAATTTAATTAATTTTATAGCGTCAACAACACGTGGTAATTATGCTGTTAAAATGTAGCTTATATGACACGTTCGTAGATTTACCATAGCAGCGCCATCTATTGATTACTTACTCAACCCAGTCGAAAGGTATCGACATCTGTTAGAATCATTTGGAGTTAACAGATAATTGCGACTGTCAAATAATAACAGACAAATAATTAGCAATAAATTAAAATTGCGACTATAATTTGAGATTTAAACTATCCTATCTCTCAAGTTGGATCGAACTGCACATGGTGTGCGAATTTTATTATAATCGGTTAAGTGGTTTAGGAGTCCATTGAGGACAAACATTGTGACACGAGATTTATATATAATAAGATATGATGCTATGGCTAGAATGGGAGAGAATACAAACATGATATGACAGCTGATAGAGAGAAATGAAAGAGAAGAATACATTGCGCTGACCCCTAATAACACCGGATATGATTGATATCTTGATATGATTACGTCAACGTGCACCTCACTAATTAATCAGCTTTTCTTCAACCTGGGACTTTGTTCAAGAAGGAGATCTTGGAGGGATTACTCACCTGGTCACCACCGAAGGCAGCGACACAAGGCTTGATCCCGCCCGTTCCAGTGGCTATTAGTGCCAGCCCAATCATCGATGTGGTGCTACAAACACAACGACATTAGACTATGAGAATGGATATGTGTGCGGAAAATTAAGATTGAAGTCTCTTTGTGTGCGTGAATCTAATCGCAAATTTTATTTAATTCTAGCTGTTTTTCGCGGTTTCACCCGCAAGGACTTAAGACTTAGATGGTCACCGTAGAATAAATAAAATAAAGAACTTATAATGTATACTTACGACGCGGGTAGCATAAGTGGCGGGATCGCCGAGCAACAAGTGAGGATGGTGCCAACCAAATATATTATTGAGAAATACAGTATCACTCTGAAATATATAATCTTGAATTTATTTTTTTATTTATAATTTACCTTTAAAAAGGATTTATATTTAAAGTTCATAGCACACAGTATTATACATATTAATATTATGTGTCATCATCATTAATAAATGTCGACCCCTTGAAGTCCACTTTAGGAATCCCTGGCTAAAAGCTAGGGGTTCACATTCGCATACCTTCAAAGAAAAAATTCCCAAAAATAATATGGACGAAATTTACACAATTTTTTAGCGACGATAATCAAACCATTTGTAGATAATCTACGCGTCGCTTCATCGAAAGAAAAATTTTAGTGTAGTTTGATATTTCATGTGTGTGAGTGAGTTTTAGTTACAGAGAATCGTCGCATACGCATAAACGTTTGCGTTCGAGAGTCACGGATCATCTCGGGCTAATTCCAATGGTAATTTCAGAACGAGACGCTTTAAGTATGCATGTATGTACGTGCCGACTATAAATAGGAGCCGGGCTTTCTGTAAGATGTTATTTTGTGGTTTTTAATACCTTTAAGGTGGTAAAGAAGCATGCAGCCCTAGCGTTCGGCGAGAAGTGGTTACCACTACCTAAGGTCGCTTGCAATACCAGGGGCAGCACGCGCGGGTTGTAGATATCTCACACGCTCCCTGAAGAACCACATGCTGTCACCGTTTAGGAAAACCACGTTGGGGAGATCAATCCACAACTTGAATGTCGGGGAAATGAAGTTCCTTTAAAAACGAACAGGTTCTGGTTCCAGCGTGTGGCCATTAGTTCCCCGCCGATGGCGAGACGTGTGCGTTTAAACCTGGTTCTGCAATATCGGGACCTGAACTGCACGAATAGCTTACATCATATTTCGTCTTACTATACAATAATCTGAATCAGAATATAGGTACTAACTTATATCTCCCAAAGAAGTTATCGGCCAAAATGGCGCCTACGAGCGGCATTGTGTAGCACATCATTATGAACACGTGGTACACGACCGTCGCAGCATTCTCATGGAGGCATAGAACATTCCTCAGGTATAGCGATAATATTGCTGTAATCAGATAACTCCATCAACTTCCTAGAACCAGCAACGCTCAGTCATGACCTGAGGGACTGAAAGTGAACCTTGGTAGTCCTACGGCCCTACCATGAGCTTTTTTGTCATGAGTTCGACTCATATTATGAGACAGGTGTATATGACGTGTATACATCTGTCACTGTCGCACAACTCAACTATCACTGCATGAACTATTAATCTAGTCAATAATATTAAACGTCAAAGTATGAAAACATGACTGTTTAGTAGCCCAGGGGCTAATTACATTGTGTCCGAGTACAATTTTAGCTGCTCAGCCTTAGTCCTGAAAGATAATTCGGCAGGCTTTTAATGAATATACTAATGCAGGCAGGTAATAAATAAATAAATACTAAAAGGTAAAAAGTAAACATGGAATAAAAAATGTATTCGCACTTCTCAAACCGCAAAATGAAAATCTTTCACAAAACTCCGTAGCTATTATACAAAATATTGAGGTTGGATTACTATACATGATTGAGGATTAAAATATTAAGTACTGTATCAAAATTACACATATATTTTTAATATGAAAATTATGACATTTATTTTTATTTGTCTTGATGTATGACAGATTTGACATCTATTTTGACATATATAGATTTGAAGTCTATGCACAATAAGTAAAGACAAATAGGTACTAACTAACTTACGCAAATATTTCTTAGTCCTTGACTTCGGTCCAATACATCTACTTTAGGTACTTACTTTTAGATAAAAATACATCTTACAATAGAACGAACGATAGAAGAGTCTTTGCCTGCCTAGGCAGAGACCACCGCTTGCCACATGCTATACATGTGATAAAGGCATGAGCATATGTATTACGTACATACATATTTATTAAATACATTTCTCAATGTTAAGTTTATCATAATATTTAAATAATAAAGATTTTATTATTAATTAGGTCACTATAAGATGTTGTAGGTTCGCAAATTACGTAATAACTTAAGACAGAAAGTCTGATAAGTAGAAACTTTAACGGTAGAAGTACTGAGTTGCGAGTAGAATATTTTTACAAGTAATGTTAATGATTATACTTACGTGAGAAGAGTTTGATTTGAATATTCTGTTGAATTCTAAGTATCATCCTATTTAAAAATAATAACCATTTATTATTTCCCTAACAGGTTTATAATAATTATTCAGGTTAGCTGAAATCCCTGCATAACAGCATGGTGCTGACACCTTTGGAGCAACAGTCGAGCTAGCATCACGCGCCTGAAAGAACCTTTTCAGGCGCTCCTGTCAACTAGCTGGTATGATTTCAGAAAGTTCGCAGTAAATATATTGAGATGTCACTAAAACAAATTTTCAGTTGCCGAGTTACTATGCCATTCTTTTCAAACCCTTTATCATCTAAATTACATTACAGCTCTTATTGCCATCATAGTTTCATAGCGTTCTCAGGTTTTCTTTACGGGTGCCAAAATAGTATCAGATAGTGATACACATGATTGTTCGTAATACTTAGGTCGATACTTGGTAGTATTGAACACCAACTTCAAAAATAATATCTATCTACTTGTACGTATTATAATTACTTGTCCTGACCAACTTATACAGGGTGTCGGGGAAAACGGGACAGCTCTTAAAATATGTGATAGGGTATAATTTTAGGAAGCAATTAAAATTATTTAAGTACTGTTCCTTGTAAATATATTTAAGTGTTATTGAATTAATAAAAAAATTATTATGCCAAAAATATTTTCTTCCGTTTTCGAGTAATTGTTGTTTAAAATTGACCATATCAATACCTTATTTTCGCATAGAAATTAGCTGTAGCGTAGAGTTATTCACGTGAAAACTAACTACGTTTTTATTTTTTTTTCTCCCACGAATAGTTCCTGAAATAATCCCATAAAACCATTTTTCGAAACCATTAACCTTCCCCTTAATTTAAAAAGTTTGATGACCGCGTACGGAATGTAGGTAAACGCGACCGCGCGTTCATTCGATCACTTAAGGCCGCGAGCTCTTCGGCCGTTGCCTATAACTACGTTATCGTTGGAGCTAGATATTTTACGGTTTCAATATAGTGATATATTCATAAAACCCTACAACTTCTAGAAGACAACTGTTCCTCTTTCTCCGACTCCCTGTATAGAGCATAAGCCCCGAGTCCTAGAGACTTTAAATTTGGAGAGTGTATTTTTCGGAATTCTCGTACTAAGAATAGATTTTTTAAATTCCATCTGTGAAGGAGTTAAATGAGGGTTGAAAGTCCTTATGCAAAACCTAATTTTTTTTAATGAACATTCTTACGTGGGTTTAAAAAAAAGAGTAAGATGTTTTTCAGGTATTGTGATTATATAGGGACTGAAAGTTTGTGTGGAATTCCTTCACTAGTGGGTGAAACCCCGCGGTTTCTGCTAGTCCGTGGAGTCACCAGTAAAACTAGAAGTATAATATCCTGACCTGACTGAATGACAGATTGATAAATTTATATATTATCGACCTACAGCCACTAGTCCTACCACTAGTCCTAGGGACATGCAATTTGTAAGGTATGTTTTGTGAGGTTTAAGTATACACTTAGATAGGGTTATCAGAAATTCCAGTACTAAGGGGGTTAAATGGGAGTTGAAAGACCAATAAACAAAAAATGGCTGATTTTTGCATAGGGTTTATAGGGGGTCAATTGGTTGCAAATACATCCCCATAACAGATTGCCAATAACCCTGTCTAATATTAATTTTCTTTTCTAAAGTAAGACACATATGAGACTGCAAGTATTTATTATGGTATGAGTAGACACAAATATTACGCAAACAATATTAAGTTTTACACACACAGAGTAATAAAGTTACACGATAGTATGTTGAAAATCATTAGTAAGTGGGATTATTACTGAGCATATATTGTGCTCTCTATTGACAATAATAATTAGCCAAAGACATTCATCCAGACCGGCGGGTTGATGAGCCATGAGTTCATCGACACTACCCCAATGGAGAGCCACTGGCCTGACTCCCTGCTCAACCTTCAACCTTCATCAATCCGCCACTATCAAAGCGAGTTATAAAAGTACAATTAACGTAGTGTTAATTACTAGACAAACAGATGTACGACGTCACCAACATGTTTCTCAGATATTTCCAACGATTTCGCTATGGTGGTATGTGACATTTCGTACAATCGCGCCCTTAATATCTATAGACACATCATATGACACATATTTTAATTATTATAACATGAACATTGATATTATTATTGGTAAAGTGACAATGATACACTTGATGAAATAAAGTTGACGGTTACATGTTTGAATAGAGAAATAATCACATTGACAAGATTTAATGTCGAAATATTATAGAATGCAACAAAAGCTTTACGTCTTGAAAATAACTTTAAATACACGCATGATTAAATAAAAATAAATAAAGACACAGTAGTAATAAGCCTATTAATAAAACACATCGAAAAATACTCGAAATAGGATCTAGCAGCAAACTAGTTTTGATCAAAACTCGAAGGGGACAAGATGACGATAGAAATATCTCCAGCTAATTTGCCTACGATGTTTTTTTTTGCATCTACCGCTAGATCTATCGAATCAAAGTGGTACAATATCAAAAAATTGAGTTCTAACTACCTTACATAAGTTTTTTTTGTCCGAACTCGATCAAGCTCAAATTTTGTTACTTTCAATGACATTTTTTATTTTTTTGTGCAGCCTATGCTGAATTTTGTATTTTATACACGGATATAAAAAAGAGGGAAATCCTTCGCATGCTTAGCACAATTGTTCACCAACATTTACCCAGACATTAACTGTCAAACATATTAGGTATATATCACATACTCCACATAATATTCGGTCGCTATTTTTACCACTTCTCTTCGGCCTGTTCTAATACAATCAGGATTTTAAGCTATCATAAACACTGCATTTAAGGGGACACACAACTAACACAGTGTTATAAAACATGAGCTGTATTATAAAGACACCAAACAGTTCCTACGCTCTAAGTTTACACCAGGACTCTACGTGACACTATCCCCAAGTAGAACAAGGAAGAATCCCGCATCTTCAATTGCTCGCGAATGTCGAGCATAATACAATCAAACTCCATGATGTTCAAAGTTAAAAGCAGAAGGAAGGATCAAAGAAGAACACGAAATAGGAAGAAATACGGGATAGGTAGGACAGGGAATCGTAACATAGCTACGTCCAGTAAGCAATAGTAATTATGAAGATTTATTCAAAAAATATCGAAAGTAAGAGGGGATCTCAAGGAAGAAAATAATTTTGGGATTGGCGAACATAACTTAATGGGACAAATAAAAAAAACAAACAGGGAGGTTGCACATTAATTGGAATACATTTAAGAGGAAGGGAAGGTAGATATACGATAATCTGAACAGGTCCAAGGAATACACAAAAGAAGGAAGGATAGATCTCAGGGAAGAAAAAGCAAGATAATACACACGATGGAATAGAATATTAAGTGGGGAAGGTCATATGAAAAACAGGATTTATTATTAAGGTTAAAAGCAGAAGGAAGGATAGATCAAAGAAGAGTACAAACTGGGATGAAATAAGGAATAGGACATCGGACAAAAGCAATCGTTTAGAATAAAAATTATGAAGATTGGGAAGGAGAAGCGAGAAAATCAAAAGGACTTCACATTTATTCAAGAAATATCATAATAATAATAGGAAGAACGGAGCTGAATAAAGAAAAGAAATATAAATAATAAAGGGGTTAATTGTAAATAGGGGAAAATAAAAGGAGCAATAACTAATAGAAATACTTTAACGAGGAAGGGGGATGGGAAGGAAGATCAATTATCCTTTGAAATCTTTTTAAGTATATGTAAGAGGAGGAAGATTAGATCTCAAGACAGAAAAGAACAAGATAATACACACGTTAGGTTAAAGGAAAATTAGGATAATCAAGACATTCACTGATGTTATAAACAACCCTGACCGAGATACAATGTGTTTAGATGAAATACTTCTCATATATGGTCTCGGCACTTTCCACTGCTCATCATCAGCTTACAACAATCCAACTACTAGAAAACAAGGAGTATCGAATCTTCCTACTAGTAGAAGCCACGCTACTTTAGTCAAATTCACACAGGAGACATCAAATGTTGGTAATGGAAGCTCAGCATCTCGTTCGCTACTATCTGTGATGTTAGCCACTATTGCAAATAGAAGTAGAGCGTCTGAAATCTCCTCAATACTCATAGTGAGTTAGATGATTAGATGGTGTTAATAAAACTTTGGATCTGATGGTAAAGAGGAGATCAAAGACCCTCTAACTGTACTCAACTCTCCATATCTGAAAAAAAACTGACGCTTCAACTCGCTATCTCCTAGTTATGAACAACTTGATAGTTACACTTTTGATGTTAACAGTTCATACAGAAACAATGCTCTCTTTACATAACCACCTGAGATGACCTTAGCCTTAAAACAAGTACTTAGTTCAAATTGTCGAGGGATGACAAAACATTGAGAAATGAAACTATATAATAAATACAGGGTCAAACTAAGGGAAGGGCAGAGCAAAAAAATTATAATCTGGATACCTTACTCACCACAACCGCACAATACTGCATTAGAGCAGTATCATTTGGCCGCGATCTTCTGTAAGGTGGAGGTAATTATCCAGTCGGGCAGACTTTGAACGGGACATCCCGTTGTGCCCTACCTCCTTGCTGCTCGTTTAGCGTAATCCAGGGGTCACGTGTAGATGAAAACCTACGGACGCGAGCAGCACCAACCCCCATTATACTTACATAATTACTACACTACGTCTGATGATCACAAATTGCATTTTCTTCAGTTCTTGCAAATTGCCTTCTTGTTAAGTTAAATAATGTCATTGTTACCAAGGCACAAATAAATTGTGTTACGTTCATGGCGCGAGTTTGGAACAACCAAGCTTAAATGGAACATAACATTTGGTACAGAATAGTGCACATCATTTTATTTTCTTTGCACTTCTCAGCTAAGTATCCCCATCGGTGACGAAGCCCACGGCAATTGTAGAATGTTGCAATGTCTCTTCGGTCTGAAACAAAGGTTGAGTTTGGTAAATCTCAGGAAATCTCAGGAAAAATGTATAGGTATTACAAATATCATAGAACATTTCAATCTAGACATTACCGGTTCTTAATATCTTGGCCAACATGTAATGAGACCCCAGAGAAGAGAGCAGAGAATCCCAGCTTTCATGTGATATCTGGAACAAGAAACAAAAATTATTATTATTCACGCAAAACGGACCGCTCAGCTTGATATATGATCATGATTATGAAGAATGGATGTGATCGGAAACAATATATGGATATGAGAAGACATACCTACAGTTCTAAAACAAATATTCGCAAAGCATATTCCAATGCATTAGTACCATTATGGTTTTAATTTGAAGAGGTATGTCTTTGTTCAACTTAAATTTTATAACTATAGAACACACTCAGTATCATCGCAGTGCATAATGTACAACGATTAAATTGGACTTGAGTTAATCTGGCAGGAATAGCCACTGTATAATAATTCACTTCGCACATCTAATAAGAACTTGAGTGGGCGAGGTCCGAACATGCTGGCAGTTTTCGTGACGCACTTAAGTCAATACGCATGCGCTGCCCGGGATGCACCAGCTAGCATTTTAAAGGTACCCTATCTGAGAGCTAGATCAATAATGCCTCAGCTATCCCCCTCCGCCCGCCCCCTTACTTCCCCGCCGCCCATGTACACGGAGCAATCCACAAAATGGCCGCCATCGATTTAGTTATAAATATCTTTATTTAATAAATTAAAGGTACAGACTGGGTGATTTTACAATATAGTTAATTTATTTAGACACGTTTCAAGATAAAGTTACATATTGTGATATTTGTGATCTATTTTTAATTCAGGACAAAAAATTAGCTTATTAACAACTGAGATAATCAACAGAATTAAAAGCAAGATTCACCACGAGATCAACCATAGAAGCAGAAGTTATGAATATCGTTTTTTACTTACCTCAATCCTTCTAGAATCAACTGCTGCAATATAACCAGTAAGTACTGCACTAGACCAAATGTCGGGATACACTGTGCCTGAATCTGGAGGTGTCTGCTTTCGTATAAATTTCAATGCGCGCGCAGCACCCACCCGATCAATAGACGACGCCCCCGTCTGATATAGACTTAAGAATATTATAGAGAACAAATATTGGTAGTGTTCTTATTTTATTTACCTGTGACACCTTTGCAAGATTGTATGTGTATCGGGGGCGCATGGATATTTTTTCTTAATCTTATATTTAAAAATTAATCCCCATTTCCCTTGATCACGGCATCACGCGTGAACGGTTGGACCGATTCTAGCGGGACATTGACTGGCAGATAGCTCAAGTTTCAAGAAGTGTCTTAGGCTAAATTTATTAAAAAAAAACTGTAGCCTACTTCTCACTCTGTCACATACACACACAGAATACATATATTTACAAATTAAAATATTTATTCGTATAATTATATCTATATATTTACAATATAAAATTACTAACTTATCTATCTAAATAAAACTATCCTATTTCCTACAGAACATAAAACCTACATATTGACGGCTAACATCGATAATATAATTAACACAAAATGCGGTGGAAACGCACGGCATGCCAGCTCGGCGCGTGCGCAGGCCATACGACACTGCACATCAGTCGTTAACCGATCCTCGGCCGCGAAGCCCGTGTCGCTTGTTCTCGAACGCCTGCCTATTGTTTGCTTTGCGCGTACTAGTCTTGCTATCGTCCGCTACTACTGTGAACTTTCTATCTTGTGCTGTACTCTTTCTACTCCTTCTATCTTATATGGTCTCTTGCTCGCTTGCTTGCTATTGTGTACTGTGTGTGTGTAAACTATACTTCCGTGTACCGTAAATATATGTGACTATTTCTGTGTTGAACTCTGGTGTTTATTTACCCTTCTTAAACACTACCGCCGCACGACACCTACACCACCACCATAAAACAGCATGAAACTAAATCTACGCGGGTGAAACCGCGGGGCACAGCTAGTGGTAAATAATTTTGTTCAGAAAAGGCGACTTTAATTTATAGCATTATCGTTGTAGACAAAGTTTATGAACATTATACCTTAATACTCAACTCATCTATTTTATTCAGGGTTCAGATAAACATTAATCTGTATCAACTTCAAAAAATACCTTGGTCTTAAAAATGCAAGATAAATGCTAGTTTTATGTTTAGAGGTGGCGTCTGAAATTTTTCCTGAGCAATATTCTCAGTACCTACTCTAGCTACCCGGGGGGGCGAACGGGATATTTTTTAGAAAAATACGATTCCTGAAATACATATGAGTAGTGGACCTCACTAAGTTGACACAGGGATTGTCGGATAGGGTGGTGGACTGGAGCTTTAATTTGTCGGCGTATCCTACCTCCATAATATATATACGGCATAAAGCCCTCGAGGTAGCCATTTCATGCAGTGGACACTCCTGTAACTCGCCCACCGAACCCACCACGTACCTGTATAAAAACAAAAAGGCCAACTGATTCGAATTCAAAGCAGCACTAATGACATTCATGGCGGAGTCTGACCTGCTTAATCTTAACGTGGCTGAAGCGAGCGCGGAGACCGTAGAGCGAGTGATCACCGACTTTGTCGAAACCATTCACAGAGCGTGCCGTGCCTCAATGCCTACTCGCGCGCGTAACGTCAAATTTAGGCCGCCGTGGTGATCCGACAAACTCCAGGTGTTGAAGGAGAACACACCATCCGCCTCCATCACAAACTCAGTCGTCAGAAGCGTCGCGGTTCTCTCAGCGACGATCTCATAGCCGAGCACGCGGAAGCCAGGAAGTAGTACGCGGAGGAGATACAGCGGGCTTCATTTGAAATGTTTCAGTTCAGCTCCCGCCAGGGCAAGAAGACCGTCTGGTCGGCTATTAACAGAATTTTGAAAGATGCACCCAGCTAAAAACCACCCATCACACTTCGCTTAGGAGACCAATTCACTAATAATACCCCGACGACAATACCGGCACTCTCCAACAACATACTCATCTTCGCTCAATGTCAGGAGACATGTAAGGCCTTTCCACACTTCATCACTAAAATCTTAAACACATGCCTCACATTACATTACTTCCTAGAGTAGTGGAAAAAAGCCTTCGTCAAAATAATTCCAAAACCCAACAAAGCAGATCTATCCAACCTTAATTCATCCCGTCCTATCGGTCCCCTCCCTGTAGTTGGAAAACTCCTTGAGAAATTATTTATAAAAAGAATAACTTATCTAGCTACTGCCTCCAACAACATGAATAACTGACAGTTCAGTTTCAAAGAACAAACATCCACCACTCACGATCTCAAGACTGCACTAGACATCATACGAGACCAAAAATCCGAAAACCAGCAAGTCATCGCTGTGTCTCTCGACATCAAGGCAGCATTCGACAAAGCTTGGTGGCCCGCGCTGCACGATCGGCTGAGAGTAATTGGATGTCCCAATAACATATTTGGGCTCATCCAGAGCTACATCACAAACCGTACTGTCACCTCAGAACGCAGAAACTAGCATAACCAAAACTATGACCAAGGGCTGCGTGCAGGGATCCGCTTGCGGGCCTATACTGTGGAACATCGTCCTCGATGAACTGCTGGACATACCCCTACCAGCTGGGTGTTAGTTACAAGCTTTCGCGGACGATGTTCTGCTGGTGGTCTCTGCGCCCGATGCATACGAGACCGAGAAGCGCACCAACCAGGCACTGCGCATCATCAAAGAGTGGAACGACAGCTTCAAGCTCGTGTTCGGTCCGGAGAAGACGCAGCTTATCGCATTGACCAACAAGGCGGCGGGAGCAAATATGGCTGGAGCGCCTCTAGCATTCACCGATAGCATCAAGCTGTGGGCATCATCATAGACCACAAACTCAGATTTTATCAATACATCAATCACATTATCAATAAAGCCACAAATATATTCAATTGCCTCTACATTTTCACCAGACCCACATAGGGGATCCCACCAGAGAATATTCATACTATCTATCTGCAGGTTATGTAACCAAATATCACATACGGAGCAGCAATATGGGGCCACGCGACGGAGAGGAAGTGCATACAAGACTCCTGCGTATGCAACGATTCTTCGCCCTTAAAGGTTCAGCACCATTTCTACTAACGCAGCGCTAGCCATCACCCAGTTTACTCCACTGCATCTAAAAATTCGGGAAGTACAAACAATAGAGCAAACCAGATTGACAGGCATTACCAATTACCTACCCGACGATACCAATCTAGATCAGCCATCCAAGCCCACACTCTATCTCCATACCATCAGACATACTGCCGCCGCCAGCCAGGATGTAGTGGAAAAACTCGACACAACGCAATCCGACTGTAACTATACAGATCGTAGCAAATTGGAGGACGGCAAGGTGGGCGCCTCGTGCATTATTCATCGACTACGATGGAGACCCATTGTACAAAAATTGTAATTGCACGATTCGTACATAGTGTACCAGGCCGAATTGTTGGCCATATTAAAGGCATGTGAGTGGATCGTTGCCAACGATCCATAGCTTTATATTCAGTGACTGCCTATCCGCCATCATGTCAATAGAAAACCTGAGCAACACCCACCCCATAGTAGCATCAATTCACAAGCACCTACAAACCATTAAGTCTCTCGGAACTATCGACGTCGCGTGGGTCAAGTCTCACGTCGGGATAGAGGGAAACGAGGAAGCTGACCAGGCGGCTAAAAGCGCAGCGGCCCTTCACCGAGCCCCGGACTACAGCAGCTTCCCTCTATCCTATGTCAAGCTCAAGGCGAAAATCTACGCGGCCAACACCTGGCAGAGAGAATACTTAGAGTGTCCTCAGGGGGAACGTACAAAGCGTGTTTGCCCCAATCTTCAGACCATCAATAAATTATTCAATTCAGCCAAACGTTCATTCAGCCTTACACAATATCTCACCTGACACAGTTTCACCAAATCCTACGAGTACCTGCACAGATTCCATATTATCGATAACAACAAATGTCATTGCAATAACACACAGGTACAAGACTTTGACCATTTAATCACAGAATGTTTAAGATTTGGGGCACAACGCCAAGTGCACGAGTCATTATGCGTTCATCAATCCGTCAACCCTTTCATCCTAGGGGATATACTTCAAAACTTCTAAAAGAGAACACTCCACAGTTACTTCAAATTCATCTATACAGATAAATAAAATTGAAGTATCTGTTTGTAATTCCAAAATAACAGCTTTTCAATAAATGCATATCAAAGTATACACGCTACTGACACAATAAAACAAGTTTTAAAAAAATTCTCTCTCTATCTGTCTGTCTGTTTGTTCCGGGTAATCTCTGAAACGGCTTGACCGATTATAACGGGACTTTCACTAACATAGGCTACTTTTATTCATTAAAAATTGTAGGGTTCCGCGACAATAAGGATAAAACAAAATCTACGCGGGTGGAACCGCAGGGCACAGCTAGTAGATCATATAATAACCAATCTGAAATCATTTAAAAACCCACAAACATCAACACCATAAACTGTATAATAAATATAAATAAATATGTATCTAATTGTAAATAGTACTTGTATAAAATACATTTGAGTTTCAGCTTTGACGTAGGCAGTGTAGTATACCTACATAATATACTAAGAGGACGTAACCATGGTCAAAACTTAGTGCATGATAAAATGTTTGAGTCCCGTTTGGTATGTTATAGTCATAGAATTAATATGAAATATGGATATTAATATTTCAATATCAAAATATCCTTTGTCAATAATAAAGTTGAATGTCGGTCAGTTGAGGTGTTGTCATTACCGAACTAAAGGCATGCAGAGACAAATATAAAGAATTGGAAGTAATGTAAATAATGAAGATAAATTTTACCTTTCATATTTATTGGTGTGCCTATAATTATTTGGAACCCAACATCCCCCGCCCCCCTCACTGCACGCCATTTGAAGTACATACTATACTACCCTGACAGAGCATTTCAGAGAACGCCATCTAGAGGTATCAACTGGAATTTTCATAGTTTGTTAGATACTAGGTCCACGTAGTACCTACTAGAGTGCTAAGTTACGATTTTGATCGATAGATTGCTAACATATTTTGCGAACTTTATCTAAAATGTTTGACTAACTCCAATTTTCTTCAAGTATTAAATCTCATCTAGGTCTAATTTAGGTTGGTTAAATTAACTACTGATCCTGTTTATGAATTGCCCTACCATGAATCGCTACCGTAGTCACCAACTGATACAAATGTTCGCCATCAATAATAAGGGCCCGTTAGCTCAGTTGGATAGAGCGTTGCTCCTTAATGCAAAGGTCGTGGGTTCGACTCCCTCACGGGTCGACAATCGAACGATTGCTTTTTTGCGATTTTTGCAATGCAATAAAATATTTTTTTTTATTTTCGGTGGATTTAGGCTGCAATATCTTACAGAGAACTGCGGATATTCGTCCGTGATAAATTTTGGCTAAAATTATTCACCTTTAATATGTATATTGGAAAAGTCAAACACTCCATCTCAATCTCTATCACTCCATACAGATAAATAAAATTTAAATGTCTGTTTGTTATTTCAAACTTACATCTTTTCACTGAATGCGTTTGAAGTAGCATATGTACTTATAATACTTGTATTTTAGAATAAAATAAGTAGTTTATTATTATCACTGAGTATCATAGTTGTACATAACTAATCCTTGGTCTCCCTCTTCTTCGCTTTCCTTCTATCTTCCCTTCTATGATGTTTTTAATGAAAGCGCCATGTCGTACAAGGAAGTCAAAGTGTTAGCGGACAATAGAGAGGGTTGGCGATTGCTTCACCGACAAGAGCCCAGCTCTTAAATAAAAGATGATGATGATGAACATAGTTTTTATTGTTAATGCTACGAGGGTAAATCCATCGCCAATTCAGTGATTTAGTTGAAAAAGTGAGGATTAAAGTAGTTATTTCCTTTAATATGTCGTGGAATTGTGATAGTATGATGACACCATTTGGTTTCGTATTTAGAGTTTATAATTGTAGAAGAATACTTATCTCCTACGGGTAGTAGTAGCTACATCTTTTTTGTCCCCTATAGGTAAATATCTACATTTGGCAGATGATTAAGTGCAAACGTGGCAGATGGTAAGGCCGTTACGTCTCAGGCGCTATACATACCGTCTTTGAATTTATTATGAAGGATTCTTCACTATGCTTTCTGCGATCATTACGAATGTGACAGTAGACGCCACTCATGCCAACTGGTAGACCAGAGATGAAAATCTACCCTCGTGTACTATAGGCTAGCTGCACACATAGACAATATTATTGACCTATACCAAAATAGTATTGTCGATAAAGTGCATATTAACAATAATATTGTGTGTGGCTAGCTATAGACGAGAGTAAAGTTATTCTTAACTTTCTTGATAACTGTTTTTCTGAAATACCCAGGGGCCCTACCATGAGATCTTATTGCCCTGATAGTTTGACTCATATTATGAGGCATATGTATCTATGAGAGCTCATGGTTGAGCCCCGGATGCGTCTACCCGCACGGTGGCGTTACCGTTTCCTTGTGAAATGGTGAGTGGCTAGAAGAATGTTGTGTCTGGAGTGCTACCTAGGTAGATGCTGCACAGGCTGGTCGGTTGGCTGGCGGTCGACTCGATAACTAAGAGTTTTGTATTCAGCTGTCCGTGTTCTGTGTCTTATGTGCCACTCCGTACTACTTTGATAAAGTAACCTGAAGGCTTCCTTTTCAACATATGATTGCCTTATAGTAGGGGAGCCCAAGCGGGGATTTCGTGTTTTCCTAAAGCGCGGCAGATTAATATACAGGGGGATACCTTGTACCCGGTTAGGTACCTCCACCAAATATGAACCTCATAAGAAAGGCCGCGCGTCCAGGATAAAGGATATTTAAAAAAAAAAATTTTAGATTTTTTTGCTTGAGTATTTTAAAATGGCGAATTTTTTTTCATATTATAATAATGGCCGCGATTTTGCGTCTATTTCGAAATCGTCTGATTATTGCATGAGAGCTTTATTTAAGGTTCACTTAACACCCCATAAGAAAAAATTTTTTTTTCATTTTCAACCCTTTCATACGACCACCCCCATCATGCAAACGATCAAATTAACATACATTCATTATTAAAAATACGTAGGACATTTATGCCATCAATATCTGACGCGCTCGAGTATGTCCACATATCGTAAGTTTTTTTAAAAATTTGCTATAGCTATAGCCGCTTCCCCCACCAATGAAAAGGTATACATTATATGACATTCTTTTCTTATTATCATCTAAGCTTGTAACCCAATAGATCTTTATGACGCTCGAGTAAATCCCCATTTAGCATCGTGGGCTCCCCTACTATTAGGTCATATCAAGCTACACTATTGTTTATTTTATCATTATCGACAATTGTTCATCGAAACTGTGAAGTAAGCTTATTTGTGAATAATTCTTCATTTCTCAAAAATGTAAAAGATTTTTGCAAACAGTAATTGCTGAGTTTATTGTCGGGTTCTAGGCGGTCGCCTGGCCCCCACTAGCCCGTAGTGTTGTGTAGGTACTCAGTATGTAACCATTGCAAAAGAGTTTCAAATTAGACTCTCTAAAACAATGAGTGAGAGCTTTAGAGCAACTAATTCTTTGGACACGATTATAGTGGCAGTGACTCCGCCCACATTATTCTCAATGCCATGCATACATAATTATTATGCTTACGCCTGTACCCCATGGGGGTAGGCAGAGACTACCGTTCGCCAAATGCTATGTTTATTTATCATTATTTAGTTCCAGCTAGCTTATGCACTTAAAAAGACCCGCGTATTTTTTCGCATCTGTTTTTTCTAATCCATCTTAGATAATTTCAGAACTTCGTGTATCTTTTTTGTTATAATTAAATAAGATATATTGACGCTCACATGAAAAGATAGCAGACAGACACACTTTCTCGTTTGTAATATTAGTTCTATACACGAGTGTTCTGGGTTCGATTCAGAGTCGGGCAATGCCATTGTGTTTTTCCTTAGTAGCAGCCTGGAGAGTAGATTAGTGACCTGAGACTTTGAACATAAGGTACACCTCTCTGCCTACCCAATTCAGGGAATACAGGCGTAAGTATATGTGTGTATTTGATATTACTATAGATTACCTGATCCTTATACTTACGATCCTTTTGATCCTTTTCCGGAGCTAGCAAGCTGACAGGACTGGCAGGTAGGGAAATAACCGACGTGGTACTTTCCTAATCTTGGGAACGACTTTGCAATCATAGTTTTTTTAATTTCAAATATTTCGTAGGAGGCTCTTTTGACCCCCGTCCCCTTCCACTTTTCCTGAATCCAAAAAAGGAACATTTCCGATGAAGGAAATGAATGCATAATATACATATTGAGTCTGAGATACTTCTCAATGACGAATGTATAGTGCTTGAGACGGCGGTGGTTTTACCATATATTACGTTTGCACTTATTCATCTTCGGTGAAAAGTGGAAGTTGTTGTTACAACACCTCCTTTTGCTTACCCCTAGGGATCCTTCTGGGATGGCGAGAGCAGTTATTATTTTTCTTTCATAAATTATTTATTTTTTATTATTATTTCCCACCCAACTTGCAATAAGATTTATCACCACGGACTTAAAGCAACACGTTTCCAGTAAAAGGCATGTATGTACGTACATACTTACCTATCTAATAATTAAATAGTTTGGATTTCGCGAAGAAAAACACATGTTGGACACCAATTATTTTATTATGTTATTACAGTAAATAAATCAGAATTTACATTCAAATCATATAAACAGTCATAAGTAACCATACAATTATACGAACAAAAGTACAATTAAACATTTTACACCAACAAATTTTACTTGTTACAGAATACAAATAATATTACAATACAAATACCTATAATATTATTTTTCATATATTAAGTATGATTTCTATTGACATCAATAATAATTAGCCAAAGACATTTATCCAGACCGGCGGATTGACGAGCCATGATGAGTTCATCGACACTACCCCCATGGAGAGCACTGGCATGGCTCTCTGTTCAACCTTCAACCTTCATCAATCCGCCACTATCAAAGCGAGATACATTAAAAACATCGAGTTAATTAGCGAGTAATCAGAATGATACGGCCCACACATGGACGATCAGCTTTAATATGTTGCTTTCCAGTCGTGATTCTAAAGCGTGGTCTTGCAATCACCTGGGCCTTTACCATAAGCACTTGTTGCCATGATAGTTACACATATTCAGAGACATATGTATATACATCTGTCCCTGGCGCACTGCTGAAACTATCTTTGCAATTAGAGCTCATGGTGGGCCCCTAATCACACGTGGATTATCCATTATTATATATAGACACATACTTAATGATACAATACTTAAGCTATAATCAACCAAAGATATAAACATATTTGGGAAGCATAGGTACATGTCAATATTTAATCAAGAACAGGTTTAATAAAATCATATATGAACATGGAAAGAAAAATAAAAACTTCATAGAAGAATATAACAAATTTAGATATAAAACAGGAGCATCTAGCGGCAAACTATTTCTGGACTTAATTACCACTAGGTACAGGTAATTTTACTGGTGAAATTGTTTCGCCGCTAAATGTATCAAATAAAAAATAATTACAATCAAGTACATTTATCAAAACATCGATGTTCTAAATTCCTAAGTTTTTTTTTGTTCGAGAACACATTTTGTGTTTTTTGTTGACATTAATAACGAAATCACATCGATTTTTTTTGTGCAGTTTTTACACTGACTTTTGTATTTCATACACGGACATAAAACTAGAGGAAAAAGTCCTTCGCACATGCTTAGCACAATTATCACCGACATTTACCCTGACACTTTCAGACAATAATATTATCACATACTCTGTAAAATATTCGGTCGCGTTTTACCGCATCTCCTCCGCGTGTTCCATAATAATTAACATTTGAAGCTTACAACAAAACATTGCATTTTAGGAAACATTGAAACACACACCAAATGCAGGGTTACTAAACATGAACCTTAATTATATAAATACGTAGCTAAGCCTTATTATATAAGCATTTCCTTTGATCTTCACGCATTCTCCATGACACGAATATAATAAATTGTGATTTCGTGATCATAATCAGTAGGTAGTTTTGTAATATTTGAGTATCGAAGGAAGTCAATTTCGCATTTTCTAAACAGGTTATTACGGCCATGAGGAATAAGTGCCCTAGATCCTTTCTCTAAGCAGAACATGGTTCAGCTTCTTCATACCTTACCTTACCATATAAATATTCAAGAAAGTTGAGGGAATGCTGAGGATTAGATATAGTGCAAAAATCCGTAGTAACTAGAATTGATAGAAGTTACAGAACTACTTTGATGCGGTTTGGACATCAAACTTATTGTGCTTATAGAAAAATCAAACGTAGACAAACAGTAAGCAAATAAACAAAACAAAATATTTGAAAAAAAAAACATTTAATTTGAAAATAACCGGTTCCAAGATGGTCGTCCGTACCTTTCCCTCTCCGTTAGGTTTCCCACCAGTGTCCATAAACAATAATCCCTTTGTGATATTCTTAGTACTCATAGTATTTATCTCAACCAGGTATAGCAACAATTCTAATTCAACCAATGATAACGAAACACCGCTTCATATCCCACTCCACTTCCTAAACAGTTTATAAATAATATACAGTAGAAATATAATTAAATTTATCACGACCAAATTCAATGAAACTTCATTATAATAGAAATCAATAATAAAATCAAAGACAAAAGTATTTAATTAACTGAGATACCGAACAGGGAAAACAAATTAACGTAATAAAAATAACGAACTAAAAATTCCTGCATTTAGTCGACTCTTACGACACGCCGCAGGACAACGGTGGGGCTATTCTTCTCCCGGGCCCCACACGGGGCTTGGAAAGGTAACATACGTAGGTACGTATGTATAACAATACATAATAGGTAAATTATTATTTATCTACCTAAAACCTACCACGAAGAAGCGGATTATGGCGGATTATTACCTTTCATTCGCACTAACGTGGCTAGAAGGCTTCTAGCTCTTTTGAGAAGAGGTCTTATAAGTGGGGATATAATCCCGCATTTTAGAGAACTAGCAGAACTATCACAAATATCGGAAAAATATTAACTTCTTTCAAATCACCATAGGCGAGAAAATCAAATCGAGAAAGTGATTCAACAGACCGTAACAACAGATCCGTAATACGAACAATTACTTTTAAAATGCAAGTGTGATTTTGCAATTTAAAGGGTAGGAAAGAGGTAGGAAATATTTAACAGGTAGGAAATAATGGGTTCAGTCATTACAAAATTCAGCGTTCAAAATTAACTTGCCCCGTTTCTGACGTTTATAACTTCCTACCAGTTTGAAGCTGAATATTTAAAGAAAATACAATTAAGATTTGAAAATGTAAAAGGTGGAAGTAATGGGACCACCCATTAGTAAGTCTGGAGTAGTGACCCTGTGCTGATCCAAACAGATCCGAAAGTCAGAGAAATCGACTGTAAAAGGTGAAAATTTACAATTTAGTGAGAGGCAGGAAATAAATCGTTATCCTGGCAGAAATCAAACATGCCTAACCGTAAATACCTCCACATTTCAGAAATTGCAGTCAAAGAATGCAATCAAGTAAATAAGAGTACAATAACGACCGGGTGTGTAACATCACGACCACTTTCCTGACTTTGTAAGTCTCTAACCAGGGCATAAAGTGAAAAATCTTTAAAATCATTGACAATGACCATACATACTTAATATTTTCTGCATGTTGGAAGTATGAGTTTTTTAGAATGTCCATTGCGGTGGAAATGCAATCGAGAAACTGATTCAAATAGATCCGAAAGTCGGCGCCATAGTTTTGAAATGCGAGTGAGATTAGGGATGGCGATCTGAGATCGATTAATCGAAGAATCGATTTCTTGAGCCAAAAAAATCGATTTTTTAAATCGATATGTAGTTCTGAATCGATTCAGTGAATCGATATTTCACCCTTGAAAATCGACATTCGATTTTTTCAGTTTTGGTAAAAACCATAAAATTATTTCCAATTAGGAATTTAAATTACGCGCTTCGAGCGCTTTAATTTTTCAACCAATAAAGAATCAGGGACCATATTTTTGCGATAATTCGATACTCAGTTAACTTTACACTTATTTTGATTTCATTTATTTTAATACTTATTATTATTATTATTATTACATTATATATATTATAAATCATATATAATAATAAATATAATATATAATATAGAGGATACAGGATTGGTTGAATGTAACCGTAATATTACGGTGTTGTCCGTTAAAGAGTTAATGGCTCAAAAATCCGCAAGATGGCTATGTGCTTAGTTTCCATCACCTCTCTTTAATTAAAAAAAAAAAGTTACGTTTGTTTGTGGTCTTTGACTTTTTGTATTTGTTGATTGATGATATGGCCAATATGGCGTCATTTATTTGTTTATGTATGGTATGGTTGAGTGACTGACTGTTGTAAAATCCGTACTGTGATTAGCGAAATAAATTCTTATTTTTATGTAGTGTTTGTTTGTTACGGAGTACTAAGTAATTGAGGGTAAGTAAAGCACTTGTTATTTTTTTTTACTTTGATGCCATTATTTTGAGTTTGTTCTGTTAGTTGCTATTATAAATCTAACCATGTATGATCACTAATGAGCATTGAAATAACTATGTGGAATTCTTAATTGATGAACTGTTCATACTTTACTATTACTTTATGTCCACTTATCTATATAACCTCAAATTGCTTATATGAATTTTATTTTAAACTATTTTATTTTAAACTACTCTTTTGAATTATGTGAATTGATGCTGATAGGATTTTGAAAATTATTTGAATTTTATTATTTATCAAGTTTAATAAGGAACAAATGTATTTTTTCAGCATGTCGGGTAAAAGTGATCTATGGAATCATTTTATAAAAAAAGATTTCGGAGGTACATGCAAATATTGTCACCAGGAAGTAAAAACTAAAGGAAACACAACAAACTTGCGTAATCATTTATTAAGACGTCACCCAACTATTAAAACCGTAAGTCTCAAAAAGAAGAGTGAAAGTGGTGGTGGTAAATGTGTTAATGCACGAAATGGTGATGAAAATGAACAAGTCAGTGAAACCTGTATTTCTTATATCTCATTCTATGTATTCCAATCTACTGAGTTTGAAAAAAATACGAATCAATGTTCGATAAATCAAAATAACTATGTTTTTTTTTTTTTTTTAGGTTGTTGATGATATAACACTTGACATCGTGCCAGTTCCAGATATACAAAATGTTGATCATTCGGATACTGAAAGCGTGGCTTCATCTACTGCCTCTGTATCAATCTTGAAACAGCAAACATTGACGTCTTGTTTCACAAGTATAAAATCATTTGGAGGTAAGACATGAAATTGAAATATTTTTTGAATTCATTTTCATGAAAGTGAGAAGCATACAGGATCGATAATTATGAAATTTTTTATTAATTTTCAGATAATGGTGTTAAACGTGGTCAAATAACCAATGCAATAGTCTTCATGATAACAAAGGATGCCTTGCCTCTGAATACTGTGGAAAAAATAGGATTTAATTATTTAATGAAAGTAGTAGCACCTCTATATAAAGTCCCAGCCAGAAAAACAATTACCCACATGATTGACGATAAATATGACATTCTTTCGACCCAACTTAAACTAAAAATACAAGAAGTAGAAACACTATCTTTAACTGCAGATGTTTGGACCGACTTGCATAATAGTCAAAGCTACTTAGGCTTAACTGGTCATTGTATATATGAAAATAAGTTAATGAGCATAATTTTTGGTGTCACTATTCTAACAGAACCACACAATGCTGACTACTTAGCACAAGTAATTATTAATATGACAGAAAAATGGGGAATTACAAATAACAAAGTGATAGCGTTTATCACGGACAATGGCGCAAATATCGTTAAAGCTGTTACAAATGTTTATGGTAAAAATAAACACATGCCATGTTTTGCCCACACATTAAACTTAGTAGCATCAAAACCATTTGACAATAAAGATGGACTGGAAGAAGCCAAGAATTTACTAACAGCTGTCAAAGATATTACAACATATTTTAAGCACAATACAAATGCGGCTGACTCTTTAAAGAAAGCTCAGGATCACCGAACAAAGCCTTTAGGGCTGATTCAGTCTGTATGTACCAGATGGAATTCGGTTTTTTACCAATTAGAACGATTTGTTGAGTTATCTGAAATAATTGCCCCAATATTACTAAAGTATCCTAAAGCGCCGGCAATGCTAACTTCACAGCAGTTAGAAATCATAAAAGATCTTATAAATATATTGAGACCATTAGAAATAATAACTAAAGAAATATCGGGAGAAGGTTATGTTACAGCCAGTAAAATTATACCAATAGTATCTTGTCTCACTGAAACCTATAATACAATGAAAACTTCAACTGTTATTGGTGTTAAAACAAGATCTTTACTAGTGGACGGCTTAAAGAAAAGATTTGGAAGTGTCGAACAAGTTCATTTGTTAGCTGCTGCAACAATTTTAGATCCTAGATTTAAAAAAATCCATTTTGCTGACCATGTAGCCTGTTCTCGGGCAATAAATAGAATAAATACTTCAATTTTAGATATAAAATCACAGCTTCAACAACTTCCACAAAATAATAGTGAAGAAGTCGATGCAATAGAAGGGACTGATATGAAAAAAGGAATTTGGGATTTTCATAAGTTGCTTGTGAAAAAGCAACTCTCTACATGTAATGCACTTGCACTGGAAAGTCAGGGCTTAAACGAAGAATTCAAACACTATTTATCACAGGCAGTTGTGCACCTGAAGTATGATCCTATACTTTTCTGGCAAGAACAAAAAAGCTCTATTTATCACCACATTCACTCAATAGCAATTATGTATATGAGTATCGTGGGATCATCTGTTCCTTGTGAGCGCCTTTTTTCCATTGCTGGCAACATCGCAAGTGATGAGCGGAACCGTTTGGATCCCAGTAGACTTGACAGGCTGTTGTTTTTAAAAAGCTTAGATATTAAACATTGGGAACTATAAGCTGAACTATCTATTTTCTTCACTTTTTAATGTAATAAATACATTTAGAAAATAAATGTCTTCTTTTAAACCTGACCTGATACTTTAACATGGTAATAAAAATAATTTAATAATTATAAAATAATTTATTAAAGAATAATTTTCTATAATTGTCATTATCGAATTTCCTGAACTAAAAAATTCCTTGATTTTACAGATAAGAGATCATTTATTATGGTATTTTTCTTGTTTTTCATAAAATGGATTTATATTTACATTGTAAATGCAAACTTAAAAAAATCGATTTTTAAGGAATCGATCTTTTGGACCTCGATTTTTTTGTGAATCGATTTATTAGGTTACGATTCGAATCGATTTAAAAATCGATCTTTTTCGTAAAGAATCGCCATCCCTAAGTGAGATTTAACAATTCAATGAGAAGTAGAAAGTAATGGGAAATTCTGGCATTTGATCCAAACTTGTTTAACCATAAAAATATTAGAGACCAGTAACGATAGGTGTAACATCGTGACCTCATTTCAGACGTTTATAAGTCCCTAACCAGGGTGAAAAGAGTATAAACCTTTACAATCATAGACATTCATTTTAATGCATGTACCAGTTACATAGGAAAAAGAGTTTTTTTTAAATCGTCCATCGACGAGAAATTGCAATCGAGAAACTGATTCAAACAGTTCCGAAATTCGGAGCAATTGGTTTTGAAATACAAGTAAGGTTTTACAATTTAATGAGAAACAGGAAATAATGGGAAATTCTGACATTGATGCAAACATGGTTAATCGTGCGTACCTACACGTTTCAGAAATCGCAGCAAAATAATGCAATAAATATATCAGATACCAATAACGATCGGGTGTCTGTGTAACATCGCGACCAGTTTTATGACGTTTATAAGTTCCTAACCAGGCCGTAAAGTGAATAAATCTTTATAATTAGTCACCAATCATAATTCATATTTTGATACAAGTTCCAGTAACTTTGAAAAAAAAAAATTTATATCGAATCGCATATAAAAGAAGTAATGCGCATTCGAGAAACTGATTCAAACAGACCTCAAAGTCGGAGCATTCATTTCTAGATTGCAAGTGAAATTTTACAATTTGAAGGGAAGCTCAAAATGATAAGATCTAAATAATAGATATTTTGATATCGGTGACTTTGGAAACATGAGATTTTGTTTGAATTGCTCATAGATGAGGTAATGAAATAGGGAAAATGATGCAAATAGATCCGAAAGTCGGAGCAATTAGTTCAAAAATGCTAGTGAGATTTTACAATTTTGAGGAAACTAGGAAATAATGTGATCAACCGTTAGAAATTCTGGCGCAGTGCGTAACTTCGCGATATCCTTTCCGACATTCATAAGTCCCTCAATAGAGTAAGTTAAGTGAACAAACCTTTATAATAATTGACGAATGATAATTTATTCTTTATGCATATACCAGTTACTTCGGAAATATGTTTTTTTAATTCGCATGAAATGCAATCGAGAAACTGATTCGAACAGGTCCGTAAGTCGGAGCAATAAGTTTCAAAATGCGAGTGAGATTTTACAATTCATTGAGAAGTAGGAAATAATGGGTAATTCAGGTATTTGATCCAAACATGCCAACGATAACCAAATTTGAGTACAGTAACGATCGGGTACATAACAGCTCGACTACTTTTCTGACGTTTGTAAGTCCCTAACCAGGGTGAAAAGAGAATAAATCCTTATAATCAGTGACCAATCATATTTGATATTTTAATACCAGGAATACCAGATGAAAAAAATTGATTTTTCTATTAAATCGTCCATCGACGAGAAATTGTAACCGAGAAACACATTCAAACAGTTCCGAAATTCGAAGCAATTGGTTTTGAAATACAAGTGAGATCTTACAATTTAATGAGAAACAGGAAATAATGGGAGATTCTGACATTGATGCAAACATGGCTAACGATCCGGTATATAACATCGCGACCATCATTGTGACGTGTTTAAGTTCCTATCCGGGTTTAAAAATTAATAACGATGATTCGACAGTTCAAACGGAGAAAGGAAGTAAAAAAACCCGTTAGAAATTCCGGGGCAGTGGATAACTCCGCGATAATTTTTCTGACATTCATAAGTCCTTTACAAGAGTGTAAAGTGTATAAATGTTTATAATCATTGACCAATCAAAATTGATATTTTTATACGAGTACCAGTAAAATCGGAAAAATTTATGTATATACCAGTAACATCGGAAATATGTTTTTTTTATCGCATATATATGAGGAAATGCAATCGAGAAATTGATCCAAACAGGTGCATAAGTCGGAGCAATTCGTTTTGGGATTCGAGTGAGATTTTACAGTTCACTGAGAATTAGGACATAATGGGAAAATATGGCATTGATCCAATATGCCTAACAACAACAAAATAAGAGTACAATAGCGATCGGGTGTGTAACATCGCGACCACTTTTCTGACGTTTATAAGTCCCTAACCAGGGTGAAAAGAGAATAAATCCTTATAATCAGTGACCAATCATATTTGACATTTTAATACCAGGAATACCAGATGAAAAAAATTGATTTTTCTATTAAATCGTCCATCGACGAGAAATTGTAACCGAGAAACACATTCAAACAGTTCCGAAATTCGAAGCAATTGGTTTTGAAATACAAGTGAGATCTTACAATTTAATGAGAAACAGGAAATAATGGGAGATTCTGACATTGACATTATAATCAGTGACCAATCATAATTGACATTTTAATGCATGTACCAGTTACATAGGAAAAAGATTTATTTTTTTAAATCGCCTATAGATGAGAAATTGTAACCGAGAAACAGATTCAAACAGTTCCGAAATTCGGAGCAATTGGTTATAAAATACAAGTGAGATCTTACAACTTAATGATTCAAACAGTTCCGAAATTCGGAGCAATTGGTTTTGAAATACAAGTAAGGTTTTAAAATTTAATGAGAAACAGGAAATAATGGGAAATTCTGACATTGATGCAAACATGGTTAATCGTGCGTAATAAAACCCGTTAGAAATGCCGGGCAGTGAATAACTCCGCGATAATTTTTCTGACATTCATAAGTCCTTAACTAGAGTGTAAAGTGAATAAATGTTTGTAAGGAGTATTTACTCCTTAACCATACCTGGCCGTATAGTCAGAGGAAAAGAGTTTTGACGTTATGACATATGTCATCAGATATTTTCACAAATATAAAATATGTTGTGTTTGTTTTATTATAGTTAGGCATTAAAATTAACATAAATGTCGTTTCTCTTATTCCAGGTAAGTGTCTGGTTTATTATTTGACATTATTGTATTATATTGTAGTAATTTTATTTAACGAGGAGCTCGTGGCACAGTTGCTATTGCGCATATCATTCGATCAGCGAAGTTAAGCAACCATACGCCTAGCCAGTAGTTGGATGGGTGACCGCCCGAGTTCCCTCCGTGCCTCGGAGAGCACGTTAAGCTGTCGGTCCCGGTTGCCAATTTAACATCTTTGGCAATCGTTACAGGTCAGTCAGAGGCCTAAGAGAGTCTGACAACTGGTTTAACCCAGATTGCCGATTTTCCTCGAAAAAGGGGTTGCGAAGGTCAGATGGCAGTCGCTTCGTATAAAAATCAGGTGATCAGCCACATCGGGTTGAACCAAGTGCCGACCCCAAATACATGGGATTAAGGCCAGGGAGATGATGATTGTAGTAATTTTATTTAAGGTTCAATAAATTCTCTTATTCCAGAGCAACACATTGTGTACATTATTTTAATGTCAGAAAATATTGTTCTTATATGTTTATAATTGACCAATCAAAATTGATATTTTTATACGTGTACCAGTAACATCGGACCAAATTTGAGTCCAGTAACGATCGGGTGTGTAACATCGCGACCACTTTTCTGACGTTTATAAGTCCCTAACCAGGGTGAAAAGAGAATAAATCCTTATAATCATAGATCAATAATAATTGACGTCATTTTAATGCATGTATCAGTTACATAGGAAAGAAGAGATTTATTTTAAATCGTCCAGCCTCGAGGATATCCAGTCGAGAAACTGATTCAAACGGACGCGAAAGTCGGCGCAATTAGTTTTGAAATGCAAGTGAAATATATCAATTGTGAGGATCGAGGAAATAATGGGCCTCCCGTTAGAAATTCTGGCGCAGTGCCTAACTTCGCGATATCTTTTCCGACATTCATAAGTCCCTTAATAGAGAGTAAAGTGAATAAACCTTTATAATCATTGACCAATGATAATCGATTTATTATGTATATACCAGTAACATCGGAAATATGTTTTTTTTATCGCATATATATGAGGAAATGCAATCGAGAAATTGATCCAAACAGGTGCATAAGTCGGAGCAATTAGTTTTGGGATTCGAGTGAGATTTTACAGTTCACTGAGAATTAGGACATAATGGGAAAATATGGCATTGATCCAATATGCCTAACAACAACAAAATAAGAGTACAATAGCGATCGGGTGTGTAACATCGCGACCACTTTTCTGACGTTTATAAGTCCCTAACCAGGGTGAAAAGAGAATAAATCCTTATAATCATAGATCAATCATAATTGATGTCATTTCAATGCATGTACCAGTTACATAGGAAAAAGAGATTTGTTTTTAAATCGTCCATCGACGGGAAATTGCAATCGAGAACCTGATTCAAACAGCTCTGAAATTCGGAGCAATTGGTTTTGAAATACAAGTGAGATTTTACAATTTAATGAGAGACAGGAAATAATGGGAAATTTTGATATTGTTGCAAACATGGCTAATCGAGTCTACAACCACAAATCGCAGTCAAATAATGCAATCAAATATACATAACGATCCGGAATGTATCTTATGTGACGTTCATAAGTCCCTTATTAGGGTGTAAAGTGAATAAATCTTAATGAAATTTTTATGCATGTACCAGTAATTTTGGAAATTGACTTTTTGATTGTATAAATATACATGTTGCATATGCATATTTAATTGCATATGCGTATATATTCTTGTAAACACAATCGACAAACTGATTCAAACAAATCCGAAAGTCAGAGCAATTCGTTTTAAAATGCAAGTGAAGTATATAAATTTGGGGGGTCTAGGAAATAACGGGATCACCCGTTAGAAATTCTAGCGCAGTGAGTAACTACCTACGCTATATCTTTACCGACACTCTTAAGGTTGACATTCCTTAATAGAGTGTAAAGTGAATAAACCTTTATAATCATTGACCAATGATAATTTATTTTTTATACACATATCAGTAACTTCGGATATATGAGATTTTCCTTTACTTTGCATATATACGAGTAAATGCAATCGAGAAAAAGATCCGAAAGTCGGAACAATTATTATGAAATGCGATGAGATTTTACAATTCAATGAGAAGTAGGAAATAATGGGAAAATCTGGCATTGATTCAAAATGCCTAATAGCAACAAAATAAGAGAACAATAACGTTCAGGTGTGTAACATCGCGACCACTTTTCTGACGTTTATAAGTCCCTAACCAGGGTGAAAAGAGAAAAAATCCTTTTAGTCATAGATCAATCATAATTGACGTCATTTTAATGCATGTACGATTTACATAGGAAAAAGAGATTTTTTTTAAATCGTTCATAGACGAGAAATTGCAATCGAGAACCTGATTCAAACAGTTCTGAAATTCGGAGCAATTGGTTTCGAAATACAAGTGAGATTTTACAATTCAATGAGAAATAGGAAATAATGGGAAATCCTGGCATTGATTCAAACATGCCTAACCGTGACTACCTCCACATTTCAAAAATTGAAGCGAAATAATGCAATCAAATAAATTACAGTAATCTTTTCTGGCATTCTTTAGTCCCTAACCAGAGTGTAAAGTGAATAAATCTTTATAATCATTGACAATCATAATTGATATTTTTATACCAGTAACATTGAAACAATGAGATTATTTTTATATCGCCCATCGACGAGAAATTGCAATCGAGAAACTGATTCAAACGGCATCGAAAGTCAGAGCAATGAACTTTAATTAAAGTGAGAATTTACAATTTAATGATATGGGAAATAATGGGTAATCGAAAAGTTGGAAATTCAAACACTGTGACTGTACCTCCACGTTTCAATAATGGCAGGGAAATAAGTAAGAGTACTTTGATAAGTTCCTAACCAGGGGCCCAACCATGAGCTCTTATTGCAATGTTAATTCAGTTGTGCGACAGTGACAGATGTATGCACGTCACATACATCTGTCTCATAAATGAGTGAAACTATCATGGCAATAAGAGCTCATGGTAAGGCCCCAGGGCGTAAACTGCATAAATCTTCATTAACATATTTAGTTTTTAAAATATAAGTGAGAATTCAAAATTTTCAGTGATGCAGGAAAGGACGAGATGACTCTAAGGGCAAGCAACACAATGATTTAATTTTAATTTAAAAGCACACATCCACTAATGTGTGCCTATTAAAATTTGTTTTTGTAAACTCACTAAAAAAAATATCTACTTAAATCATCATTGATTTAATAGTCAAAGTCTTGTCTTATGCGACATGACAGACACCTTTTCTTTAACTTAGCTTATGTGTGTTAACCCTAGGTCTTCCGCTTCCTTGCTGTTCTTCTATTTTTACTTGCAATATCGTTTTTATATAATATCACTTTCCTTATAAAATAACAAGGTGTCATGTCACGAGGTATATAAGATTTGTCTCTTAAATGTAGGTACTGCTGTGGCGGCCGGTGCTGCTGCTCCTCAGCAGGAGTGCCACAGGCGTCGGAATTATGCTTGTATTATTCAATGATACATATTTTCTGCGTTTGCGGTTGAGCTTCAACCTTTTGGACCGTTTGGACCTTGGGGTCCGTATGCTCATCAACTTTTCTAAGAGGTTGCACGGTGTCTGATAGAAGCCTCTCGTGACAAGCGGGCTGGGGCTTTTCCCACTCAGAGAATCAGCATTGCTATTCAACGTCAAGCCTTCTTTGCACGATCCCAAGAAACACCGATTTGGGACAAGTTTGTAAGTGCTACCTGGGCCCTGCTGTTTCACCCAACAATAATCTTGACAAAAATAATTCAGCTTTATTATACTGCCATAGAAAAACACCGTTTTCAGGCACCATTCTTCAAAATTCAAGGATTTCATACAAACCCCCCCCCCCCCCCCCGCCCCTTTTTACCCCCCCCTAAAGGAGAAACTTGCAAAATTCACGAAACACGTGTTTCTTCATTTTAGATTTATATGAATATATTTAAAAAAAAATTACATTCTCCATATATCTCCAGCTTGTTTACAAACCATTTTATTTCAATTGAAGGATTAATTTCCTAAATGCCGGAGACCCATATATTATTCAACATCAAAAAAGTGTTAATTTTATTACCATCTGTTCACAATTGAAGGCTTTGCATGCCTCATAAAATCCTTTTTCTGCGCCTAAAACCCAATATAATATCCTAAAAAATTCAAGTCTTTACGACAAGCGGTTAAGGCTCTGCGTTGATGAGTCTATCAGTGAGTAAGACAGGAGTAAGAATTAAAATTATATCAAGAATGAAGAAAGATTGAAAAACATTTATGTACTCGCACAGACCGCCTTTTAATTAAGACGTATTAACCGTGTGGGACCACGGTGCTATTGACCCACAGTGGGCCCACGGGTAATATTTTTTACCCACTGCTCTAGTTTCAATTTATCCTTTTTGAAAATATTGACCTTATGCTAGGGGATACTCGAATCACTCCTGAATGTTTAGAAACTGACATATTTTTTTAAAGGTTAATTAGAACTAGAGCAGTGGGTCTACGGATAAAAAATACTACCCGTGGACCCACTTTGGGTCAATGCAGTGGGACCACGGTTAACACTTCACTACTAAAAGTACAAAACGTGATAATCCACATACACTTTAATTAAAATGAGACAATTAACGGGTTTTAGTAATAGCTTGCATCCGCAGCGTTGTGTGCTTGTCAGTAAGATTTTACAAAAAAACTTTCAACCCCTACTAAACCGGTAAACATTTCACGGTGTATACCTTCACTTCACCAGGAACATACATACATATGCTCACGCCTGTAATCCCCGAAAGGGTGGGCAGAAGTGTTGTAATAACAACACCCACTTTTCACCGAAGATAATTAAGTGCCAACAAGACAAGCTCTAACGTCTCGGGCTCTATAGTTAAGTCGTTGAATTACTTCTCAGGCAAATGCAAGAACATACCCTCCAAATAAATGTCTCTAGGACCAGCGGTTTAGGCTGTGCGTTGATATTTCTATGTGTAGCGACGGAGTAAGAATACCGCTCCCAAATATTATTAAACAATCATTCAGTCAAGACATTGCATCATCAAATAGGATAGGAGAACAACTTACAAAAATAAAGCTAAAAGTTAGTATTAGGTTATAGATTAATATCATTATGTTACATATTACCTTCATAACATCAACCATTTACGATCTTAAAAACATTTGGAGAATTCAAACACTCACCAAATAAGCAAAGTATGCTCCCGTCAAAATGTTCAGTACAGAGACTGCGTATCCGCAAATTATTATTGCTTTTTGATCAGAATACGCGTACATAAAGCGTAGCACACAGACTAATACATAACTAAATCCTACTTATTTATGCTTATATTATTTATCTTGTTTTTTTTATTAATACCTCCTCAACATATATTCTACGCTGTTGTACAAAAGTATATTTTAGTCGAAACTGTCACGATACGAAAACAGATAACAATAACAATAGCAACCCTTCAACTGGATGTTAGATCATCTGCCAAACTTTCTCGCCAACAAATCTTGACAACGACAAAGTTCTGATGGAAATGGGAGCACCCCTTCCAGCACCAATCCCTCTCCGTTATGTTTGCAACCAGCATCAATTAGAAATATACATCAGTGGTCTTCTCGCTACTCATCGTAATTGTCTTAGTGCTCTAAGCCTAAGAAAGATGATAAAGGGGTGAAAGTGATGAAAATGATGGAGACGAGAAGACCAAAGATCCACCTGCGATAAAGCGAGCCATCGCTACTCATATTATTTACGTCCCAATAAAAATATAAGGTGAAAACTAATTTACTTGAACGAAATTTAAGTCGTAGTAACTTCACGAAAACAAAAAGTAATATTAATTTCACTAAAACAAAATAAACCGATACAAACAAAGTTAAGTACCCAGTCCGTATATTTTGCTTCAGATATTACGTACCATAATTTAATTCTGATATTCTTTTACGATTCCTCTTCAAAACCCTAAACAGTACTACTCGCTTTCTCCTAAAAACAGAGCTTCAGCCGAAAGTTCGAAATGATCCTACCACAGTTCATATTCGTTTTAAAATTACTCGGTTGCACTATTGGACTTGTTTTATTTATCGCACTACCCTCATAATCTGTTACATTCTTAATGACACAACCCACTTCACTTGTGAGATTAGGCTTAACTATTTTAATAATGCCGTTACGGTACTTGTATGTGTTTGAAAACTATACTATAAGATTCAAATTGTATTTCTCAGTTAAACGAAAATGTATTCTTTTCAGAAATAAATATATTTAACCATAAATTAAGTCCGCACGTGGTCAGCTAGAAAATTCTTTGACGTTTATATAAACTAAAACAGCTTCTTTAAATTAAACGAATGAAAATTTGAGTTTGATAAAAACAAAGTGATAAGAAACCGAGTTTGATTTCGTTTGTTTGCGAAGTTTCGTTTTCGAAGAAAGAGAGTAGACTCCCTGATTTTAAAACAATCTATAATACCCTAACATTTTTTCTTTAAAATACGAATACGAGATATTTAAGTGAATGGATTTTAACTGCAATTTTACCCTCCTAAAGGCACAAACATAAAGCGTAAACATGTTGACAACAAGAACCCAGTGCAAATTCTAAAGTAAACTGTAAATTTATATAACACAATACTGTACGACGACTCAGTTGTCCGTATGGTCAACTAAACGCGCAATGAACATTATAATTGATATTTTTTGGGGTTTTTAGCGTTGAAATTTATTTAATGGAAATTTGTATGTAATATACAGCAATTTGTTATTATTAAGTATATATAATTTGCGACGTTAGCATGCTCATTTGATTTTTACTATGGTGAAATATAAATACGTGCATTTTTTGCAAATTAAGCATGTTCATGAAATGTTTTATTTTCTTCGTAAGCCTTATAGAATGAGACATCGAGGCTTTTAGTAATAAATTTCAAATCTAAATCTAAAGACTACCCATCACCACTCCTGGCAACTATACCTCCGCATTGTTGCGATTTGAAAAATAGAAAAACAATACAAATGCACAAAGATTCTAATCCTAAAGAAAAACTCTCCACAGGGCACGCAAATAGATAAATTAAGAACTTATTTTTTTATAGAAGGGTGTCTTTCATTAGTTAAGTTCAAAAAAACTTGTGGTTATTCAAATTATTATTAAATTTCACCTCATTATATACTATCCCAACACATCTACGGTGGTATCGTTTAGTCCCACCCTACCCACAAGGGTGTGGTCAGGGGTCTGGTGGGTCCGGAGGGCCCTTCACTATAGACAATATTTTTTTAAACTTCTGAGGCTACAAGCAAGAGTATAGTCCTCCTGAAGGTAATAGGCTATTGCAGTCTATGAAGGCTTAACTAACGTCAAGTTTCTAACAGCTGTCAACCGGTTGTCTGACTTAGGAAGAGTTAAATCTTCGTGCCTACATAATATCAACTATTGCCAGCACAGGGACTACAATCCTTCTGCTCCTCTTAATGTAAACATGTCGACCTTCACCTCAGAAGTACAAAACTATTCAATGATTGCATTATTTGACTGCGATTTTTGAAAGATGGAGGCTCCCTGGGGAGTTGAGTACCTCTGAATATTTCAACGAATGATCTCGTTATGTCCTACGTATAATTTTAAGTTAAATTTTGTTAATATTTATACGTTTTTGTTCGTTTGTTCAAATGAACAAAATGTATGGTATTCAAATTTACCTATTTACTCTACTTGACCGTAGAATATTTTAAGAAGTACTCAAAATTTTACTTGCATTTTTGAATACAAAACTATTCAATGATTGCATTATTTGGCTGCGATTTCTGAAACGTGGAGGTACCCTGGGGAGTTGAATACCTATTCATATTTCAACGGATGACCTCGTTATGTCCTACGTATCACTTTACATTTAATATTGTTCATACCCATTAGGCATTTAAATGAACAAAATCTACGGTATTCAAATTTGCCTATGTACTCTCTTGACCATATAATATTTTAAGAAAGTACTCTAAAATTCTTGGTTGCATTTTTCGAATACAAAACTATTCAATGATTGCATTATTTGACTGTGATTTTTCAAAGGCGGAGGTACCCTGAGTACCTCCGAATATTCGAACGTGTGTTCTCATTTTGTCCTACCTATCACTTTATATTTAATTTTGTTCCCGCCGTTTAGGCATTTAAATGTACAAAATATCGCATTGAAATTTACCGCAAAAACTACTTGACCATAGAACATTTTAAGAATGTACTCAAATATCTTGGTTGTATTTTTGATTACATATTTATATTTGCTTGGTCCTGAACCCCATATTATTTCAATTGTGTATTATAATGTTCATTGAACGTTTAGTTATACCCAACATATTAAACTGGGCCTGTAGGACATGTCCACCGAAATATGATAAGGTTAAAGGTTAAGCAATTCAAGTGAGGTTGTGACTCTTTTCAAAATATGGAAATAAGATAATTTTTTTAATTTTTTTTTTCAAATATGAGTATCTAAGTATCCTAAATTGATATAAGAAACTGAATTTTAGAACGTACTTTGTCATTGAATCTCATTACGATGTAGAATTCCTCAATATGAATTGAAGAGTCTAATTGATAATACAGACCTAAATTTAGTGGATAATACTGGTACTACCCACTACGATAGTAACTTACATGTAAGGCAGTTATTAATAAAGTGGAGTAGTAAGAAGTATTTAAAGATACACATCACAACATCGACTTCTACATTCCTAAACTAAATTTTTTTGCGTGAACGTTTCACATTTTATATTTTTTTATTATACAAGTATCTACTCACATTATTACAACATCAAATTCTACAGCCTTATCTAACTTTTTTTGCGAGGAAGGTCCCCATTTTTAATTTTTTTATTATAAAAATACCTACCTAACTACATTAAGCAGTTACAATTCAAAAACCATTCTGGAGAATTCAGACATTCAACAGTTAACAAAGTATGAATTCGTCAAGATGTTCTTTATATGTACCTACATACAGCGACTGCGTAAGTCCAAATAATTATTGCTTTATCTTCAGAATACGCGTACATAATAGCAGACGAAGCGAATACAGCAAAAGCATCCTTATAACTATATTTGATCGTCCCCGAAACCGAAAACGATTTCCCATGGACCATTGCCAAACTTGTCGTCACCTATCCCCCTCCGTCCACGAGAGTCCTTAGAAATAAGCATCTGAGATCTCCTCAGTACTCATGTATATCTTAGCCAGATAAATTTGAAGTAAGAATAATATTGTTTGCGTGCTAAATGGTAACGAGGAGATCAAAGATCCTTCTAGAATTAACAATCATAAGTAACGACATACCTAGGCATCGCACTAAATTCTTCTTCAATATTATTCACGTTCACGATCCAATAACAAAAAGATTCACAATTTCACTGTTAACAAATAAATGAGTTGAACACGGCGAAAGTCGCGGATACGTAAATATAATACATTAGAAAAATAATATAGCTAAGAAAAAAAAATTATAATGAAGTCGAAAGAATGAATTTAAAAAACGAAATCCACCTCTGTATGAGTTTTCGTCCGTTTGCTTTGGGGACCGTGGTCCCGGTCCGAAAAGTCAAATCAAATCAAAAAGTTTTATTCAATATAAGGGACACGTGGAATACTTATTGAACGTCATTTCTCTTACGCTAACTTAGGTTAATTTACTACCGTTTCCAAAAGTAAGCCTGTCAGGAGAAGAAACGGCGAAACAAACTCCCCGGATTTTTTTTACATGTGTCCCTTCTGTATACATAGGATTTTTTAAGTACATTTTAAGAGAAGAGCGAGCAACTCATGGCCATGTTTGGCTATCATCATTATACTCAGTTACACTATAATATTATTTTTCACAAAGTTTCTGTTTGATAATTGCCTTAAAACTTAAAAGTCCCTCGACCCTTTACCTACACGCCATGACACGGGATCTCTATACCATATTAACCACGCCCTCTTGACACTTATACAGTATGCAAGGATAAACGAAGGACATTTAACAGGAAAATAAGAAGTATCCGATTCTCGTCCTAAATATGTAAAAATGTTCTTTTTGATGGAATTGTCCAATGAAATACGTAAGTCATAAACCCCTCATATCATTTAGCAGGTACATCTCGTAAGAAATGCCTACATTGCATAGAGCACGGAACACGTGGTGTCATAACAATCTAGCCCCTAGAATAGGGGTCTATTCTTTGTATACTCGCCGCCACTCGCGCCGATTGAGTCGACATCGAGGAGACGCGGTTTTTTCGGCCCTTTATTAATGAGGATTTTTTGGTGTATTTTTATTAATCACCAATAATTATGATTTTTCGACTGCTTGAACGTGCTTCGTTCATCCTTACATAATGTATAGGGGGATTCAATGTTATCTTCAGAAAGACGCAAAACATAAATACAACAACAAACCTACCTACACAAGCTGCACTGTAGCGTAAATAGTCGCCCTATGTAACTTTTCTTACTACATATTACCTAAATAGCCTACATACCTTAAATCTTATATTTACAGAACACTTTGGAGTATTCAACAACTAACCGAATCACAACTCGCCAAAATGTTCTATAAAAGTTATATAGAATCTGCGTTGATCTCTGTTAACAGTCGATAAACTACCATAACAATAACATATTAACTAGATATAAGATCATCTTCAAAACCTCGAAAACCTTAACGAATATGACTTTTGAGGGAAATGGACAAACCAAAGAATCCTAGAAAAACCATCACTATTCAGTCTCAAAAACTGGAATCCAAAAAAATTATTGAACAAGATGAAAGTCAAAGCATTACTGAGATGGAAATAAACAGAAAAATGAAATAAACAGTATAAAATGTCATCGCCAAACAATTCATCACTCCTTGATCCAACATCTAGTTGAATAAACATCTTCATTGTGAAATAACATACAAAGGCGCAGCAGTCTTTTTGAAGTCAATTATTAACAAGGTTAAAATATTCTCTCCAAACGTAACATAATTATGTCATCAACAATCAAACAAAACAACGAGATCGTCAAACAAGAACAATTACTTGAACACCAATTTACGCTAATTGCGAACTGAAAGCTACCAGAGATGCTACATTTTAAAGGTGATAACTTATTCTATAGAAGTCAACTATTAATGAAGTGGAAAACTGTTAAGACAGAAGTACACATATCACAACATCGACTAATACATAACTAATCCTACATATTTTTGTGTGAACCTTGCAAGGTTCACATTTTCTTTTTTATTATAAATACCTACTTAACACCTTATCTTGTAATAAATGAGTTCTGATGAATGGAAGCTAGTCTATCATTCATCAGAAACGATATAATATTGAGGCACCACTGAGTTTTTAACAGTGGCGTGCATTGCATATAAGCAGGTAAGCAGAAGTTACAATTTGTAATAACTGAATACACTCGTGTCGTGTGTGTGTGTCTTTACCAAAACGTATGTACCTACGCCGCGTCACATAGGTATGAACTTAACCTGCCTACCTACCTACTTATTGTTTATGCCTACCCCTATTAAAATCCAATGCACGCCACTGTGTTAAATAACCATAAATAAATTTCTCACCAATAATCACCAGAAAAAGAAAAGATCATAAACATAAAATGTCCCCAAAAAAGTAACGAGTAAAGGATAAAAGTCTAAGCTCCGATTCTAAAATCGAAATAAATATTGAATTCAAAGAAGGAGCAGGTCTGAATTTTAACGACCACATCCTATCAATCCAACATCTAGTTCAACAAACCTCTTCATGATGAAATAACACACAAAAGCCCAGCAGTCTTTTTTAAGTCAATCATCAACAAAAGTTTAATAATGTTTCCATCCGCGAGCGCCACCAATCAAAGAAAATCATCATCCATCAAAACGGCAAATAAATCGGAAAATAAACTCTACAACAATAATTTCTATTACGTAACATTAGTTCTGGAAAAATGGGGCAGCTAAAAAATAATAAAAAAGAATACCAAAGAAAGATTCCTGCATTTAGTCGCCTTTTACGACACGCCGCAGGACAACGGTGGGGCTATTCGAATCCCGGCCCCCACACGGGGATAAAAGATAAGAAAAGGAAAACAAAGAAATGACAGAGAAAAGAAGAAACATAATAACGAATTTCAAAATGTATCAAACGTAATTCGCGCCTGTATGGGATCTTCATTATCAATCGCGTGCGTGACCTCCTACGTCGGAATGAATTGCACAAAAAACAAAGAGAAACTCAAATTGAATTGTTTACGACATTAGAAGCAAAAAAGTAAACGATCGAAAGAAACGTGGTTGTTGGAAAATCATCAAAACAACGCGATTGCCAATCAAGAACAAATTATTATAAATCATTTCCCAATCCGCCTTTATAAATTTCTCATTAACAGTCCCTAAAAAAGAAAAGACCAAGAAAATTATGAAAGTTAAAGCAATAATACTAAAATGGAAATAAAAGTTGAAATCACATAAGGAGCCAGTTTGAATTTGAACACAATCAATTCTAGATCCAACAACCAGTTCAATAAACCACTTCATTGTGAAATAACATACAAAGGTGTAGCAGTCTTTTTTGAATCAATTATAAACAAGGTTAAAATATCTTCTCCAATGTAACATAATTATGTCATCAACAGTCATAGATCTATCCATAAACAACACCAGTCTTAAGTGAATAATCATCCAACAAAGCAGCAAATAAATAGGAATAAAGCTCTCTACAAAAGAAATTCTGTTAGGTTACAATTAGGTCTGCAAAGAGGGGATAGCTAAGAAACAACAAAAAAGAATACCAAAGAAAGATTCCTGCATTTAGTCGCCTTTTACGACACGCCGCAGGACAACGGTGGGGCTATTCGAATCCCGGCCCCCACACGGGGATAAAAGATACGAAAAGGGAAACGAAGAAATGATAGGGAAAAGAATAAACAGAACAACGAATTCCAACTTTCCAAACGAAAATCGCGCCTGCACGGGATCTCCATTCTTTACCTATCGCGTGCACGTGACCTCCTACTTCGGAATGAATTACACAAAAAACAAAGAGAAACTCCAATATAATTGTTTATGATATGAGAAGCTACAAAGTAAACGATCGAAAGAAACGTGGTTGTTGGGAAATCATCAAACAATGCGATCGCCAATCAAGATCAATCATTATTATAAATCATTTCCCATTCCCCAAAAAAAGAAAAACAAGAAAAGAAGGAAAGTTAAAGGAAAGTACTAAAATGGAAGTAAAAATTGAAATCAAAGAAGGAGCCAGTCTGATTTTAAACTCAATAAATTATATATCCAACATCTAGTTCAATAAACCTCTTCGACGTGAAATAACATACAAAGGCGCAGCAGTCTTTTTGAAGTCAATTATCAACAAGATTAAAATTTCTTCTCCAATATCATAATTATGTCATCAACAATCATACATCTATCCACGAGCGACACCAGTATAAGTGAATCATCATCCATCCAAACGGCAAATAAATAGGAAAAACCACAGTACAAAAATAATTACTGTTAGGTTATACTTTAGGTCTGGAAAAGGGGGATAGATAAGAAACAATAAAATAATACCAAATAAAGATTCCTGCATTTAGTCGCCTTTTACGACACGCCGCAGGACAACGGTGGGGCTATTCGAATCCCGGCCCCCACACGGGGATAAAAGATACGAAAAGGAAAACGAAGAAATGATAAAGAAAAAATCAACTCCAATAACAATCATTATTATCAGTATCAGTTGTCAGTCCGCCTTTATAAAATTATCATTAGCAGTCACAAAAAAAACAAAGAAAGGATGAAACCTAAAACTACGATACTAAAATGGAAATAATAATTGAAATAAAGACGGAGCCAGTCTGAATTTAAACACAATCAATTCTAGATCCAACATCAAGTTCAATAAACCTCTTCATTGTGAAATAACATACAAAGAAGCAGCAGTCTTTTTGAGGTCAATTATCAACAAGAATAAAATATTTTCTCCAAACGTAACATAATTAAGTTATCAACAATCATACAAAATCGCACAAGAAAACAATCATTAGAGAAACACAAAATTACAATCATTTCGTACTGAAAGCTACCAGAGATGCTATATTTAATGATGAAAACTCATATTATTTAAGTCTACTATTAACGAAAAGGGATACAGTTAAGTAAGTAATACACATACCACAACGCCGACTACATCACTAAACCTACTTATTTTTGCGTGAACCTTTTCAGGTTCACATTTTAAGTTTTTTTTATTAAAAATACCTACTTCAAATATTTTATTAGTGCACACGTATATTATTTTAGGCGAAACTTTCACGACACACAAATAAGTAACTACCACCATAGCACCTCTTCAAATAGATATTGGATCATCTGACAAACCTTCCCACCAACATTAACTGAGTTCTGATGGAAATGGAGACACCTCTTCCATTCATCAGAAACGACATAATAATATTGAGGCATCCCGATCCATGCCCCGATTCACATTAATTAAATAACAATCGTCAAAAAAGAAAATAACAGACATCTAAGGAATGTATGATTGAACGTAAACAGAATGATAGTTAAAGCTACGGCATTAAAACAGAAACAAATAATGAAATCAAAGAAGGAGCAAGCAAGTCTGAAATTAAGTTCCTCTTGAGTTGGGAAATCTTCGTCATATATCCTACAGCCTGTCAATTCTAGATCCAACATAGCTGAATAAACATCTTCATTGTGAAATAACATACAAGGCGCAGCAGTCTTTTGAAGTCAATTATCAACAATGTTAAAATGTTATCTCCAAACGTAACATAATTATGTCATCAACAATCATACAAAACAACAAGATCGCCGAACAAGAACAAATACTTAAACACCAATTTACGGTAATTGCGAACTGAAAGCTACCGGAGATGATACATTTTAATTCATGTCAGCTATACGAAAAGCTAACGAAGCGGAATACTGTTAAGACAGAACAACACCTATCACAACATCGAATAATACATAACTAATCCTACTTATTTTTGTGCGAATCTTGCAAGGTTCACTTTTTCTTTTTTATTATAAATACCTACTTCACATCTTATCGTAGCATAGGCACATACAGTATTCTAGACGAAACTGTCTCGCCACATATAAAGTTAACAATATCAATAACAACCCTACTAGATATTGGATCGTTCTCGCTAATAATAAATGAGTTCTGATGAATGAAGGCTCGTTTATCATTCATCAGAAATGATATAATATTGAGGCACCGCTGTAGTTTTAACAATACACCTTAATACACACAAGAAAAGAACACAAACAATTCAACGTAAAAACTTTAACTACGACACTAACATGGAAAAAAATGTTGAAATCAAAGAAGGAGCATGTCTGAATGTAAACACAATCAATTCTAGATCCGTCATCCAGTTCATTAAACCTTTTCACTGTTAAATAACATACAAAGGCGTAGCAGTCTTTTTGAAGTCAATTATCAACACGATTAAAATATCTTCTTCAATAACATAACTATGTCATCAACATTCATAGATCTATCCGGGAGCGACACCAGTATATCATCATGAATCAAAACGAAAAATAAATAGGAAAAACCACTGTACAAAAATAATTTCTTAAATTATACTTAGGTAAAGGAGGGTAAAGGAGACAGCTAAGAAACAACAATAAACTATACAAAAGAAAGATTCCTGCATTTAGTCGCCTTTTACGACACGCCGCAGGACAACCGTGGGGCTATTCGAATCCCGGCCCCCACACGGGGATAAAAGATACGAAAAGGAAAACGAAGAAATGATAGGGAAAAGAAGAAACAGGATAAACTTTCTAAAAGAAACTCGCGCCTGCACGAGTTCTCCATTCATAATCTATCGCGTGAACTCCTACTTCGGAATGAATTACAAAAGTAACAAAGGCAAAATCTAATAGAATTGTTTACGACACGAGAAACTGTAAAATATTCGATCGCCTGAAACGTGGGAGTTGGGACAAAGCATCAAAACAACGCGATCGTAAAACAAGTAGGTACAATCATTAATTAAACACCAATTTACAATAACTGCGAATTAAAAGCTACTACCCGAGATAATACATTTAAGAATGAAAACACGTACTATATATGTCAGTTATTAACTAGGCGGAATACAGTTAAGAAAGTAATATACATACCACAACTTCGACTACATCACAAATCCTACTTATTTTTGTGCGAACCTTTTCAGGTTCACATTTTTTGTTTTTTATCAAAAATACCTATTGAACTAACTTCTTAGTACACATGGAGGCTCATCTTCCATTCATTAGAAACTACATAATATTGAGGTATCCCGATCCATATCACAATCCGCCGTAACATTATTCACATTAACCGTCACCAAAACGGAAAGAAAAAAGACATCGAATAAATTGATAAAAAAACATGAGGGAAATTGTACGTTACTACAGTCTACGAACGTTCTGCTAAACGAGTTACGACACTTAAGTTGAAATAAATATTGAAATCAAAGAGGAGCAAGCAAGACTGAATTTAAATGAACACATCCTATCAATTCTAGAACTAGATCCAACATTAAGTTCAATAAACATCTCCATTGTGAAATAACATACAAAGGCGCAGCAGTCTTTTTAAGGTCAATTATCAACAAGATTAAAATATTCTCTCCAAACGTAACATTCGTATCAACAATCATACAAAATAAAGAGATCGGACCAAGAAAACTATCATAATATAAACACAATATTACAATAATTTCGTATTGAAAGCTACCGGAGATGCTATATTTAATGATGAAAACTCATATTATTTAATTCAGCTATTATCGAAGCGGGATACTGTTAAGACAGAAGTACACATACCACAACATCGACTAACATAATATCACTAATCCTACTTTTTTTTGCGTGAACCTTTTCAGATTCACATTTTATTATGTTTTTTATTATAAATACCTACTAAACTTCTATTTTCGTACAAACGTATATTATTTTAGGCAAAATTGTCACTAACATTCAAAAGAAAATAACAATTCTATCCCTTCTAATAGATATTTTGTCATCTGCCAAATCTGTAAAATAATAAATTACTTTCGAAAGATATGAAAGATTGTCCTCCCGAACCAGTCCGTTACGTTTGCAAAAGGTATCAATAAGAAATAAGGATCTGAGATCTTCTCGCTACTCACAGTAGTTATCTTAGAGCTCTAAGCCAAAGATGGGTGATATAGGGAAGAAAGTTATCGAAACGATGGTAACGAGAACACCAAAGACACTGTGAGACCAACCATCTTTAGAAATGACATAATATTGGGGCCTACACGTTCCTATCTACCGAAACATTATTCTCATTAACATTCGCGATAAAATTAGAGAACAAACAAAATATAACTGAACATTTACAGGATGAAAGTAAAGTTCTTTTCACTAAAACGGAAACAAATAATGAAATCAAAGAAGAAGCAAGCAAAACCACAGCCTAACAATTCTTGATCCGACATCCAATTCAATATATCTCTTCATTATGAAATAACATACGAAGGCGTAGCAGTCTTTTTGAAGTCAATGATTAACAAGACATAATAAATATTCTCTCCAAACGTAACAGTATGTCATCAACAAACATTCAAAACAATGAGATCGCCAAACAAGAACAATCATAAGATGAACACAAATTTACGATAATTCCGATCTGAACTGAAAGCTACCGGATAAGCTACTGTTAAGAAAGTAGTCCACATATCGCAACATCGACACACACACACACACACACACACATCACTAAATCTACTTATTTTTGCGTAAACCTTTTCAGGTTCACATTTTTTTGTTTTTTTATCAAAATACTTATTGAACTTATTTCTTAGTACACACGTATATTATTTTAGGCAAAACTGTCACGAAACATCAAAAGATAACAATAACAATAGCAACCTTTATTGGATAATTTGCCGAAGCTCCTTGCCATCAATAAATCAGCTCTGATGGAAGTCTCGTCGACGTAGGCTCGTCTTCATTAAAAACTACATAATATTGAGGCATCCCGATCCGAGTCCCAATCCACCATAACATAATTCTCATTAACCGTGACCAAAAATGGAATGAACACAAACGACGATGAAATTGATAAAAGAACATGAACGGAATGAAAGTTAAAGCTACGACTAGTGTCACAGCTTTAACTTTCATTAAATAATGAAATCAAAGCAGGGGCAAGCAAATCTGAATTTAAACAACCACATCTTATCAATTCAAATGCAGCCTCTAGTTCAATAAACATCTTCATTGTGAAATAACATACAAAGGCGTAGCAGTCTTTTTGAGGTCAATTATCAACAAGAATTAATATTATTTCCAAACGTAACATAACTGTCATCAACAATCCTACAAAATAACGAGATCGCCAAACATGAACAATTACTAATTAAACACCCAACTCGATAATTGCGAACCGAAAACTACCGAAGATGCTACATTTAATAATGAATTCATATTAAGAAAGTAATACACACCACAACATCAACTACTCCTACTTATTTTTGTGTGAACCTTTTCAGTTTCACGTTTTGTTGTTTTTTTATCCAAAATACCTATTTAACTTATTTCTTAATATGCACCTATATGCTTTTAATGTAAGCCGTTACGAGGAAATAACAACTAGACATTGGATCATCTGCCGAAGTTTCTCGCCATCAATAATTAATGAGTTCGTATGGAATTGAAGCCTCGACTTCAATTCAGTAGAAACTACCTAATATTGAGACATTCTGATCGATGTCCCAATCCACTTTTACACAATTCTGATTAAACGTCGCTAAAAAAGGAAATAACACAAACATCGATATAATTGATAAAAAATCATGAATAGAATGACAATTTTACGTTACTACAGTCTACGAACACTTTTAAGTAATAAAAACTTAAATTGAAATAAATATGAAATCAAAGGAGCAAGCATCCAGATCCGACATCTACTTGAATAAACCTCTTTATTGTGAAATAACATACAAAGGCGCAGCAGTCTTTTTGAAGTCAATTATCAACAAAATTAAAATATTTTCTCCGACGTAACATAATTATGTCACCAACAATCCTAGATCTATCCGCGAGCTACACCAGTCTAAGTATATCTTCCATCAAAATTAACAATATCTAAGAAAAAGTACTCTATGTTAAAAATATTTGCTAGGTCCCAATTAGTTCTGAAAAAAAGAATTAGCTAAGGAACAATAAAAACAATCCCAATAAAAGATTTCCGCATTTATTCTCCTTTTACTATTCGCCACAGGAGCGCAACGACAAGCAACGGTTAAGCTATTCGAATTCTCTCGAATAGCTTCTCGAAGGTCTCGGCCCCGTGGCGAAAAGTGAAACGATTAAAACGATAAAAAAACGACGAACCAAAAATTCGCTAGAAAAAAACTGCACAATGAGTTACAACACTAAAAAGGAAACTCAAAGTGAATTGTTAACGACACGGTAGCCATAAAATATTTGATCGCTTGAAATGTGGCAGTTGGTACAAACTATCAAAACAACCAGATAATTGTGTAGCTACCGGAACGAAACGGGATACTATTAAAGAAGTAACACACATAACACAACATCGACTAATACATCACTAATCCTACTTATTTTTGCGTGAACCTTTTCAGGTTCACTTTTTATATTTTTTTTATAAATACCTACATAACTTCTTTCTAAGTAGACACGTATATTATTTTAGGCGAAACTGTCATGAGAATATTAAAGCGTTCACAACATCGACTAATACATAACTAATCCTACTTATTTTTGCGTGAACCTTTTCAGGTTCACATTTTGTTTTTTATTATAAATACCTACTTTACATCAAATTTTAGTACATATGTTAGTATATTATTTTAGGCGAAACTGTCATGAGAATATTAAAACGTTCACAACATCGACTAATACATAACTAATCCTACTTATTTTTGCGTGAACCTTTTTAGATTCACATTTTATGTTTTTTATTATTAATACCTACCTTTCATATAAATTTAGTACACATGTTAGTATATTATTTTCGGCGAAACTGTCACGAGAATATTAAAACGTTCACAACATCGACTAATACATAACTAATCCTACTTATTTTTGCGTGAACCTTTTCAGGTTCACATTTTTGTTTTTATTATAAATACCTACTCAACATACATTTTTAGTAAGTACACATGTAAGTTTATTATTTTAGGCGAAACTGTCACGAAGCAATAAAACATCATTAATCTGCTATAACCAGAACCTGTCCTTAGCCGAACGATGGAATAACAAAAGCAACCTCCAGGCATCCGTTCCCATCTACATCAACTTTCTCCAAAAAAGAAAAGAACATAAACATCGATGAAATAGAATTGAACAGAATGAAATAGAAAATAGTGGTAAAGTAACAATTAAACAACAATAATTACTTACAAATTTGAAATACCTATTAACTTACGCCCTTCAAATAAAGGAGTCCAAATTTTCCATAAAAGTACCCTAATATAACAATTACGCAAGTTCAAATTATTATTGCTTTTTTTTTTAAGAATACGCGTACATAATAAATAGCAGCAGGCCTAGACAATGTAAAATTCTCTCGCGTTTGCGCTAATAGAAGCTATATTTTTTTTTTTAATGGCCTTAATTAGGCAAGTGACATGTCATTCCCATACATTTTGTATCGCTACTACAACCAAAGTCGAAAGGATAATGTTACTTTGTCTACAGGCCCTGGACACCATGAGACCATTCATCGAACCAACTCATTAATCGATCACAATACAATAGCAAGCAACAAGATATTTTATAGTCACTGAAACCTTATTGCCTATGATAAGTTCCGATGCACCATTTCAAGGTGGTAATTTCGCCCTGGGGGTCTATCAGCATCGGTTCAACCAGAGCGTAATAAAATATTCTGAGCTTTGACGTTTCATTTATATACTTAAAATCAAACGTCATAGTTAAGACGTTCACTGCTAAAACGATCATAATTGGCCCCCAGCTCGCAGACACATGACATTTGGAGAGTGTATTCTTGGTGAAGTGCAGATATGCAATAAGATAGGTGTTTTGCGGTATTCCACCCTTAAGGACGATACATTTGAGTTCAAAGTTTGTTTGTGAAATCTTCCTGCGACAAGGCAAGCATATGATAAAAAAAATATGGCGTCTAAGAAAAATAGACTGACTGATTCATTAACGCAGAGCCTAAACCGCCGGTCGTCGAGACTTGAAATTTGTTTCTCGAAAGGGATGATAGCTTAAATAAAAAAAAACAATAAAATTCGTATTAAGATGATTGTCTAAGAAAAACACGTATTTCAGGAATTTTAAAAACTTTACCTTTAAGGGAGGTAAATAGGGGCCGAAGTGTGTATGGAAATCCTTCATTTCTGAAGAGAGTTCCATTGCTATTTGAGTGTATTTTTTATATAGTAAAGCTGAAATGGTTTTTTGTTTAATTATTCGCGGCGCTTCCGCGAGGGGGTTTTAGTACTAATAATAAAGCCGACAAATTTGTTTTTGAGTAAATGGAAAAAAAACTAAATTAATTTAAAATTTATGGGAGTAAAACTGCGGAGCTCTTCTAGTAAATTATGCGAACAAACGATTTACCCTCATTTGTCTCCATTTACCACTCGCAGATTTTTTTCTAGAATGTTTATCAATTTAATTTAGTTAACATTAACACAATCCTTATTCATTTCAGTAATCTTGTTGTCAGTAAATAAAGAACTTTTTTTTATAATCAATATGACATAGCCTTTTTATGTTTGACTCAGCTTAGGCCCTGGCCAATTTTATGAACGTCAAAGAACTGTCCACCCGTAAGACGACACAAGGCCGAGAGCTTTTCGAATACCATCATGTTAATCTTAGGAAGTAGCGTACAGGTGCCGTCAGTTTTTGAGCTCTCGGCGCTACAAAAGATCTAAAAAAATACTACTGGACATTCAAGACCAGCACTCAAAACTAGACTGCTTCTGCTAGTAGTGACTTCTGGTAGTACGTGATTTTTTTTCCGATGGTGCTACTGGTAGAACCACCGGTATCACGGGCAACAAAGGGAATTCAAAGTTCAGGCTATCGTAGAAGCGATACTTAGTTGTTATGATTTAAGATCGATTTAATACATTAATTGTCAGTCTGTGGGGGATGATAAATATCCCAGGTTATAGTTTCAACATTTGCGTGCCACTGATTTCAATTATCATTTAAAAACGCATTATGAAAAACATAAAATATTCAAATGGTAGTTGACAGGAGAACAATTCAAAATCGAAGGGGAAAAATGATTGGCCATCTCGTGCGACATGACGGCTTCTTTAAAAACGTAATAGGAGGAAGGTAGAAGAGAAGAGAGGAAAACCAAGGTTAACAACATACATGAGACACGTTAAAGAAAAGGTGTCTGTAATGTCATATAAGGAGGTCAAAAGAATGGCAAACGACAAAATGATAAGTTGACATCAGTGGTACGCAAATATTAAAAGTTAAACTTGGCTGGCACTATTATATGAAAGAATTGTTTGAGTTAGCTTCCAACATTCATCATCATCATCATCATCAGCCGGAAGACGTCCACTGCTGAACATAGGCCTCCCCCTTGGACCGCCACGCCGAACGACAATGCGCTATTAGCATCCATCGGTTGCCCGCGACTCTCACGATGTCGTCGGTCCACCTAGTGGGAGGCCTGCCTACGCTGCGTCTTCCGGTCCGTGGTCGCCACTCGAGAACTTTTCTTCCCCATCGGTTATCAGTTCTACGAGCGGTGTGGCCTGCCCATTGCCACTTCAACTTGCAAATCTTAAGAGCTATGTCGGTGACTCTGGTTCTCTGGCGAATATCCTTGTTCCGGATTTTGTCACGCAGAGAAACTCCGAGCATAGCTCTTTCCATTGCTCGTTGAGTGACCCTTAGTCTTTCTACAAGACCAGCTGTCAAAGACCACGTCTCAGCTCCGTATGTCATCACTGGCAACACACACTGGTTAAACACCCTAGTCTTAAGGCACTGCGGGATTCTCGATGAAAAGATATCACGTAGCTTCCCAAACGCTGCCCATCCGAGATGGATTCTTCGGGCGACCTCTTTGTCGAAGTTGGACCTACCTAGCTGCACAATCTGTCCAAGGTAAGTATAATGGTCTACAACTTCGATAGTATCGCTCCCAACAACAACCGGTACGGGTGCCGCATGAACATTCGACATGACTTTCGTCTTGTCCATATTCATTTTAAGGCGCACCTGTTGGGAAACGATACTGAGGTCGCTGAGCATAGTATTGAGGTGCTCCAACATTATTCGGAAGGAAAACACTTAAACTCAAGTGTTCAGTAATCGTTGTTGGTAATTATCTATAAGAGATTCTCAAACGCAAAGTTAGAAAGAGGAAGGATTTGATTTTTTATTTGCATTGAATAGGCTCTGAAACTACTAGCCGGTCTTAAAAATTCTTTCATCAATGGATAGCTACATTACCAGTGACTAACATAGGCTATATTTTATCCCCTTACTTCCAAGGGAATGGGAACTACGCGGGTGAACCGCCGTCCGCTAGGTTGATAGGATGGTGAAATAGGGTAAAAAATAAGGTAAGGTAGGTCATGCCCTACAGCTTTAAAAAGGTCATACTTTTCATCGGACACTCATCTTTCTGTTGTGCCTGTCCTGCCCCCCTATTCGCTATCTTCGTTGTACACTGACAATCGTTCACTCAGAATCTTCGTACACCGCGTAGTCCACACTACAGCGATCGCGAATCTCTTCAGTGGCTATCAACTTACGTAGACTATCAAAGCACCTCTTGACATGCGGTGTACATCAATTTATGAGTATATAACGATTGTCAGCGTACAACAAAGATAGCGAATAGGAAGGCAGGACAGGCACAACAGGAAGATAATATAGAGTGTCCGATGGAAAGTACGATCTTTTTAAAGCTGTATAATAGAACGCTGGTCCTGTCTTTATACAAGGAACACTATTCTCAAAAACACATGGCTATTGACACATAGGCGAACTTGTATTTTTGTCTATATTGTTATTCGCAAGATCGAGGCTTAATTTCAGCACGTTTCTGTAAACGTATAATGAAGATGCACCTACGTTTGTTACCTCAAAGGAGATGAGAAGGCTTAGTGTAAAAGGAATACTTGAATCATCCCCATCATATAATAAGGTAATATTTAATAACCCTGCAAGACTAAGAACGATAACTTGATGACATTCACTATCAAATATATATCTATAGAAATCGTCTAAGCTAAAATTGCGCGCCCATGCTCCCACTTCAAACACCAGGCTGCAAATGTAATTATTGAGGCGAAAATAACTACTCTAGTTATTTTCTAATAAATTATATACTGACCGGCGCGCAGTTAGCTTAGATGACCTATATATGAAGTTGGATCACAGATATGGATCTTAAATAGGTGCCGCATGTCCCTTGCTTCTTTATGAAAACCAAGCGTGCCATTTTATTGTTATAATTTTTTCCATTCCTTAATTACCTTAAATGAAGATCAAATACTCAAGTCTAAGAGCTGCTAGAAGTTTCATGGTTCTAGAACAACGAGACGTATCCCTATAGGTTTTGATTCTCTTGCGAATTCGGTAAATATTCTTGCTACTGTTATCATTTTCTCAGTTCATTTTCTTGTGGAATTATTACAGCTAAATAAGAGACAATTAGCTTCTTATGACGTCCTACTCTCACAACCATGGAGTGTATCCATCTCTCTCCTACTTCATCAAAAGAAGACAATTGCTCTCCCTTTTGGCACATTGTTTGGCACGCCAAGTACTTACATGCACTCGCGACATCTAGGTATGTAGATCGATATCTGTGAGCAAGATATTTAACAGTAACACCGTTTTAATCAGTCACAGAAGACACGTTGTATACGACTATAATGACGACTTATTGTAAAAAATATTAAAACTTATCCTAAACACCTGAGCAATGTTGAAAAAAATTATCGAAATATCTTAGTACCTACTTGTTTTTAATACGCTTCTCTACAGGATGGTGCATTTGCAAGACGGACGTATACATCTTTGATATACTACGAGTAACTAGATCTTGATTCGTATGAATTGATCTCATACAATAAGTAGATGCCATCATAAATTGAATATATCATTTAAAAAGGTATTGTTCCGTTATCAGTCAGCCAGTATATTAGAGGGTAAAATTTACTTCTACCCACATTTACGAACAACATTGTATGAGCTACATCTAAGTACTTAAACCTACATCCAAATTACATATGAACACGGAATAGACAAATTTGCACAAATTAGGTACTCGATCACCAAGACCCGTGACTTCTCAAAGAGGTAATCAAGGCAGGCGGCTAAAATACTTTTTTTTCTTTGATTTACTATGACACAACAGCACTACAGAACAATATGTATATGTATTTTAATTTAAGCGGGAAAGTTATTGTAGCATTTTACAGGTATAATACTTATAAACCAGCAACGCACTCCACCACTTCAACTGCAAATATTTTAATTATTCACTTCTCATTTATCCAAATCACCCTAAGTATATTAATTATATATTAAATTGATACGTATGACCTTATTAATAATAAAGGTGTGAGACACGATTAGTTCAGAGATACCAGACAACATTTATGTTTTGTGTTTATGGACAAATAGACATAAGGATTAGTATATCTTGGGGTAAATAATGCGAGGATTCTATAAAAAAATATCAAAATGATTTTTAACATTTTAGAGATTTATGAAGAATCTGTCCTTTATGTGCAGATAGTCATTTATTTCAGACCACCTCCACCTGCGATTGGAGGAATCGCCGCCCTCGCCCGAATGGGCCAATTCTAGACTCATTACTTTCTTGTGCGTTCACTTTATCATGACCGTTCCTTTAAATACTTTTCATAATACAGCTGCCAAGTCGCTTCGATGCTGGATTGTTTTCAACGGTACAAAGTAGGTGTCTAGTATGTACTCTGCACTTTTATTTTCGATATTTCCCCTAAACCATATTTAAATCGATTCTAGTAACTGTCATTGACCTTGTCCCACACCAATATAATGATATGCTTAAGATATACGCTTTATGTAATTTTTCTTTACTTCACTGGATTAATACGACTGATATAGAATACTCATCTAGATTATAAGTCAAATTACTTTTACACTACATAATTTAACATCAAATTTTACGTGGCGATATAATGACCCACCGTTGTAAAACACGACTTGCAAAGCACTCGATAGTTAGCACTATACATGACAACTAAGAAAAAAACCACTTTAAAATAAGCAATAAAAAATATCACTTTTAAAAAACTTTATAATATGGCCTATTTCAAATAAATACTAAAAAAATATAACTATAAAAAACACTTTAAATGGCCAATTTAAAATAAACACAAAAAAAATACTTTTAAAAACCGACAACATTGCCACTGTAAAATAAACACTAAAAAAATATCACCTTTAAAAACATTATAACATGGCCACTTTAATAAATCATTAAAAAACATCACTTGTAAAAATCACTATAACAGGGATAATAAAAAAATACAAATTCAATAAAATATATAAAAAAGCCACTTCACTTCGAACACACAAAATTGTCACTATTGGGATATTGCAAAATATCAATAATTTTGGACATTGAAATGCAATTTGGGTATGTAAGTTAGGTCAGCTATAAGTCTTTAATTTTTTTTCAAAATGACTAGTCTATTTCATGTAATGAGGAAATTTAAGGGACTAAGATATAATTACTCTTTACAGTTTCAAATATGTCTAATTTATTCGGCAGTTTCGGTTCCATTTATTAGGATTGCTGGTTTACTTTGTATAGGTATGTTATGGCTAAGTGTCGAAAATGCCAAACCCCAGTTCTAAATTCGGCTTCTAACCACAACATACATATATTATATATGTACGTACTACTACATAAATACTGACTGATCTGATACAGAACTCCTCTTATTTGCTATAGTCATGACCTACAGTGAAAAATGGAATCACTTAAATGTATTACAGTTCAATTCAGCATTAACATTTCTGATCGCAAATCTTTTATTACTTGTATTTTATGATATCGACACATTTCAATGACAATCCGGTCTTACATAAAACACCAACACACACTTGACGGTACGTGTGTACAAATTGATTATTTTATTTATTACACAGTAAAAGCAGTACGATATGAGTTTAAATATCAGTATGAAGTACTTAGTAAGTATATTTTAATGTCTATAAACACGCATAAATATGATGTATAATAGGTATATACGAATGGATACTTACTTAAAGAATCCCTAGAAATTACATTTACAATGAAATTATCCCTTGTTGATACCTCACGAAACCTTATTAGTTACCTTTATCAATACTTCAGAAGTAGAGTGTACAAGTAAAACAAAGTTTAAAAAAATAAAAAATCTAAGTCTATCAAAGGACAGTGGGCATAATTACTTAAATTCATTCTTTTAATTATCGTTGAATTCGACGATAACATCAAATTCCAAGATTTAATAATATAAAAAATATGTATCAAAAACTATTTCAACTAAGGGCATTTAATTACGTACCATATCAATTGAGGGCGAAATAGAACAAAAAAAACAAAAATATAAATTATATATTTAATCAATCAGCCAATTATATAATAAAATAACATTGGGGCAGACAATAATATTATTCTATCCTTAATTAAAATTCATTTGAGTATCAGATTACAAGAGGTAAAGTAATATAATGCTCTCGAAGAACAGTTTACATAAATAGGAGTACTTATATAGGATAACATTGTAAAAAATATTGTCTTTTTAAACGGGGATAAAAAAATACTCAAATAGTTTTAAGATATACATAGATACCTCAATTTTAGATGAAATTAAAATATAATAGTAAAATAAGGGCCTTCATTATGAAGATTACGAGTTTGGAACAAATCGACCAAATCTTGTGCCGTCCGAGAGACGGTCTTCAGAACCCCAGGTATAAAAAATTAAATGATATTGGTTTGTAAATGTTCAAACGACGTTTGACCTCCTAGTGGCTTAAAATGTTGATCCGATAATAGGGGTAATGTAGCAAAACCGAGGTAGTGTTGTCTTTGCCTCCCTACTCCGTACTCAAGGAAGCGAAGGCCATATCTCATTATCTGTCAAACGTTTTTAATGTTATTGCATTGTTGTCGAGCCTGTTTCTACAAGGGCACAGTCATTGTAATACGAGTGGTAACCATGGTAACGCTTTCTTAAATACCAACAATAGACTAAAATATTTTTCAATTCAAGCATATCATCTTATAGTTCTTTATTTGGGGGTCATTGTTGTGGGAGGAAATGTTACCAGTGTATCTTTGAATTTTAGATAACCCACTTTTCACCGAAGATGATTAAGTGCCAAGGTGACAGATGGTGAGTCTTTCGCCGTCTCAGGCACATACTTACGTCTTTGAATTACTTCTCAGACATATATAGATTTCCTTACGATGATTTCCTTCACCGTATAAAGCATATGGTGTGAAATCACTGTAGTTAAGTTTCATAAGAAAAACTCATTGGTACAAGACCCGCTGGGATTCGATCTTGCATCGCTTGCGTAGCATGCAAGGCCACCAGGGCTGATAAATAATATATCGCTTGAATGGGAAATTATGCGATGGGCAAGTTTTACAAAAAATATTGTATTGCTATCTGAAAGTAACCCACTTGTATTACAAGGCTCGTACTCTTAGAAACAGGTCTTAAGACACGTTTATCTGTCGCATGTATATTTATCACCCATATCGGTTATGTGTTAGTTCAATTTAATTCACGCAATATTGCATTATTAATAACTAATATAAGTATATTAATAGCATATAAATATAATTATGTCACTTGTCACCTATATGAGATAAATTAATACGAAATATTCTAATGATATAATGTTATGGATATTCCAAAATAGACTTTGTACAAGCGCCAGAGAGCTATAAATTGCCTATCAGGGCACATAAATAAATAAATAAATAATATCATATTTCAATGAACGACGTTGTGTGTGATTATGAAGCATTCGCAGCAACTTCGCCTCCACCTACGATATGTCACCTATACCTTGAACCAACGAATAATTAGCCCTGAGCTTTTATAATTATTAACAGTTAAATACAGGAATCGAAAAGTCATTTATCCATAGTTAGTGCATAATTGAATCGATACTGCATTACTTTTTGGCTCAATCTCAGGGGTATTTATTCGTTGCATACTGTTACAGGAGCTGTCACAAGTTATGATTTTAGAATATTGCACATGTACTTTATTCGCGTCGCGCCGTACAGACAGACAGAGAAAGACTTATAAAATGATTAGTACGAATACACGGTCGTCGCTCATAACTCCTGACGGCACCTTTATAACGCTTAGGAATGTAACTCTTACCTTCATCATCAGAATGCATGGGGGCTTCAAAATGATTGAATAAATGTCACTTACCTAATGATAGAATACCAACCGAGGATGATTTACGCCGCCGACGTTCAATAGAGCGCGCAGGATGCCGACGCCCGACAGAGCTGGCATTCTGTAGTCGTAGCGGTTGATCGTATCGTCCGGAGGGTAAGGGTTGCACGGCAGGTGGCGCATCACCGGCGGGATTATCTGGACAATACATACATACATATAGACCACTCTGTTAGTCTGCTACAGGGATGGCGCACTGCAAAATTCATTATGCACTACTAAATTACGCGAAGAATTTGAAGTCTGTGACTTCATTAAATATTTCTTTACAAAAATGACACGTGGATACGTAAACGTTCGCCGTCCCACGTCTTGTGGTTCTAATACTAGGTGTCGCCGGTTCAATTCCCGCTTCAGAGCAAACATTTTGTATTGTGTCTGGGTGTTTCGTAGGAATGTATTATAAGTATGTAATATGTTTTTACAAAAAAAGTACTCAAGATACTTTTATATTCATACAATTTGTAAGTATAGATGTGTAATATTTGTAATTCTGTATAGTCAAGGTATCAACCGACAATACCAATATAAAAAACTATTTGAATTCTTTAATGCAAATTTATCACACACATGGCCATAGGCGTCTATATAAGGAAAGGCTACTGTTTTAGTACCTAGTATAATTATAAATTGTCCTAAATTATGAGAAGCGAAAACTTTTTCCTAATTTTTATTTACATAATTCCGTCATTTCCATAACGTATAATTTAAAAAATAGTCTAGCCATTAACTTTGTCAGATTTAATAGATAATGAAAGAGTTAATGAAGTAATTATAATATACATACCCCTTCAACTAGCAGATCAGCCATCGGCTCGATGATGCTGATATGGCGCATCAATCCCTGCGGAGTGCGGCGGAACAGCGACATGCGGTGGGTGCCGTACTTGTTGACCAGTTCCTGTCACCAATTACATCCAACATAAATCATCATCTCCTGGGACATTATCCCATTTTTAGGGTTGGCACTTGATTCAACCCGATGTGGCTGATCACCTGATTTTTACTGACTGCCATCTGACCCTCATAACCACATTTTTCGAGGAAAATCGGTAATCTGGGTTAAACCAGTTGTCAGACTGTCTTAGACCAAGATGTTAAATTGGCACCGACGACTTAACGTGCTCTCCGATACACGGACGGAACTCAGGCGGTCACCCACCCAACTACTGGCTTGGATTAGGGTTTCTTAACTTCGCTGATCGAGTAATTTGCGCTAATATGCCAAAAATACTATATGTTTTTATTAGACAAAAACATGTGTCCCCTTCATTAATTATCTATACTTATATATAAAGCTGAAAAGTTTGTGTGTTTGCGTGAAAGCTTAAATCTCAGGAACTACCGGTTTGAGTTGAAAAATAATTAGGAATGCTATAGTCTATATATATCATCACGCTACGACGTAGTCGCGGGCAAGTATTAAAATAAAGTGCTCATATGAAAAATACATTAAAAACAATAGCTGTTAGCAGATACATACCCGTGTTTCAGCATTGTTGTTATAATCCGTGACGAGTTCGGTGACATTACGCTTTAGCCACTCAAACACAGGGGGTTCACGCCAGCGGGTGAGCGACATCGTCGCGTACATCACTATCAGCTCCTTCAGACCACCTGGCGTGCTACAAACGAAACATACCATTTATACTCTGAATTACATAACATACCCTCCTTTTAAGACAGTTAAACCCACCGACTTAGCCCATAAATAACTATATTTATACATTATGTATATACCGTATTAAAAAAAAAGATTACTTTCATATTAAGACTTCCCTAATTTCATGTTACATTTCGCGGAATCCTATTTTTTTTATATGAAAGTAAGTAGTTTTGGGTGAATCCACGGGGCCCAACTAGTTTATATCATAGTAAATAAAAAAATGTCTTCTGGCCTGTTACTAGATTTGTCTGAAATTTGATTTAAAGGGTTTTTTTAAGGGATATATAGATGATTAAAGGATAGGGTTTTTTTAAGTGCGCGGGCGCATTAAAAAAACCTTGATAGCTAGTCATTTCTCATTCGAAATCATTTCCATTATATCGTAATTATTATCTTAAAAAAATCTACATATTTAAGTTTGTATGAGAAAGCAGGCTTCTTAGAACACTAAATTGAACTTACTCAGTTTCAGCTTTAGAAAACAATTCCTCAGAAGCAAGTGTCGTGGCTAAGTTGTCCTTGGCCCCCTTCAGTAGGCTCATCAATACGGTCGGGAAACGCATTATCGCGTCTTTGAAAAGTCCATCGGCTTTGACCACTTCCACTTCAAAAGCAAATAAACATTTTACTAATTGGTGCCATTGGATACAAGTATATTATAAATATTATACTGTTTTTGCATGACACATGTTTCTTTCACATTCTAAATTCTTAAAATGGTCAGGATAAATACGACTACGAGGCGGGACTCGAATCCACGACCTCTGCAAACCGTGCAGATGCTCTTCCAACTGAGCTGCTCCCTACCTCAAACGTCGAATTATTCGTTCCCTTGTTTTTGCGGTTTAGGGGCCGCCATGCGCTATCTGTTGGTTGGTGTATACAAACTGACCATTTTAAGAATTTAGAAGTATATTAAATTAAATAGGGAAAATAAATTACCTGGACTTTTAGCAACATGGAAATGTGCTAAGGCGTTGGAGTAGACAATATGGTATAGGTAGGAAGCCTGTCTCTCCTCAGACCAGTACTCAATAGCATCGATAAGCCAGCGGTGTTGGCGAGCACGCAAAGCCAACGTGTCAATTACTATGAGCACGGCTAGGGGGTCGCTAGGGTCCAGGGTCAAGAGAAACTTGGCCAGCTCTAAAGCAGTGCGATGGCAAGCCCTGTTCGACAACAGGTATATGTACTTCAACACTAGGATATGGAAAGGTCGATTCTCCAAATATGAATAGTCCAAGCGTATTTTGTTCTGAAAGAAAATATTACGGATCAGTAACTATACGACTGTAATCTATATAAATAAATACAAGTTAATTATCTATCTGTGATTTCAAATTAACAGATTTTCACTAAATGCATATTATGAAAGTATATACGGTGCTCACATAAATAGCTATAATCATTTTATTCTCCGTCTGTCTGTCTGTTTGTTGCGGGTTATCTCCTTAACGGCTGGACCAATTTTAACAGGACTTTCACTGGCAGATAGTCAATGTTACAAGGAGTATATTTTATTTAAATAGCAACATTAGGGTTTCGCGGGTCATACATGAAAATGGGTAAAACAGCGAGGCATAGGTAGTTTATATACTAATATTATAAAGAGGAAAGATTTAATTGTTTTTTGTTTGTTTGCATTGCATAGGCTCCGAAACTACTTGACCGATCTTGAAAATTCTTTAAGCAATGGATAACTACATCATCAGCGAGTAACATAGGCTATATTTTGTCCCCGTACTCTCACGGGAACGGAAACTACGCGGGTGAAACTGCGTGATGTCTGCTAGTATAAGATAAAATGAAAGTTTGAACTAACGGTATAGTTGAAGCTGGGATGTGCAGCGAACTGGAGGTCAGCGATGGCCCTCTCCAGCAGTTTACCAGCGGCGCTGTACTCCTCGGCGCGGAACAAAGAGTCGATCACCTATATACATAGCACAATCACTCATAGCACTTACTAAGAAATACATAAGTCAAGTAAACAGAAATGGAACAGCTATTCGAGTATGTAATATAGAATTCAATACTAGGAAGTAAAAAAAATATAAGAGGAATATCTTTGACTTTCACAGTTGTGATAATTTAGACTTTATTTCCCATAAAAGTCAGCTTTTACGAAGAGTATACATTAGTCTAAGTATGGTTTGATTCTGTTTCTTCTCCTTTTAAAAGTTCTTGTAATAATCCCACATAACCATGTTTTGAAGTGAATACCACATCCCGTAATAGTCTGTTTGATTGTGATATATTCATAAAACCCTACAACTTCTAGAAGAAAGCTGTCATTAATTCCCTTTATTCATTGAAATTCATTGTATAGTGTCTATATTTTCAAGCTACTGAACCGATTTGACTGGACTTATTTGTATAGGGATAGCTTTGATTCTAAGAAGGACATTGGGTACTTTTAAAATCGTAAAATATAAATAAGTCAAAAATTCTTACCTGAATTTTGGCCTCGATCAGCAACGCCGTGACCTGTTCCGTAGGCATCATCAGATTGTAATCTTGGATGTTGGCCACACGGAAGAACGACGAAAGCCGATATTGATAATCGACGCTATGATCGTATACAAAGTACGTGATATCACCCTCGCGGCGCAACACTGACATGGACAACCCTGGAATAACGACGTCATTTAATTGGATATCCTAAAAACAATCAAGCAATATTGAGGGGACACGGCAAGTTGGAAGGAGGAAGTTTTCACGGCTCCGAAACCTAAGGCAATGGGTTAAACACCGCTTGTTAGAAATAAGGACAAATTTGCGGAGCTGACGGCCAACCTTCATTAGTGGAGAAGTAGCGCAAGAAGAAGAAAATCAATGGCTTAACCTGGGTTACATCAACTGACTATAGCAAAAAAAATGTTGAAGGACTGGTTAAGCAAAACAACTTTACAGCATTATATAATTGTGAGGTGACGTCATGACTTTTATGTCTGTAACCTCCCATATATTTCTGGTTATACACAAAAAATTATATGGTTTAATTTGCCAATTGACAGCGAAGTTTGGTGCAACGCATTTCGCGGTCAGCGCTAATATATTTGTATTTAGTTATAGCTATTGTCAAATTTGCCTAAGCTTTAATTTTAAGAAATATTAATTAACTTAGTATGACATAGTAAAAAATGAATTATTATATTTCCTTACCGATTTTAACAAGCTTAAGATTGTCCATCGACACAATGCAAGCCCTGCGGCATTGTAGAACGTTGCGCTGTGTCTTACGGCTGAAAAAAAGAAATTACCTTAATACTTTGAAGTAATAAAGTACAATGTATAATATTATAAACGTTTAAAGAGCCGCGTTGAGGATACCTGCATATCTCTGAGAAGGAATTCAAAGACCGAGAAGAGAAAGTTCCTGAGACTCAGCCTCTTACTCAACCAACTTGTATGCGGCGCGGCCTCCCCGACAGTAATAAACATTTAATCACATCAAAGAATTTATTGATATTAAAATTTTAATTACTTAACTCAAGAAAAAAGAACCCGCATTTTTCAATCTAAAAATTCCATAGATCAAGACCATAAAAACTAAACTATTCATAGAGTAAGTAATAGATGAATTTATACAAATAAAGATGGCTATCCTCCTGCGGTCTCGGCTATTCTCGGTGTGTTGTAACTCTGTTACCCCTTCCGGGACCCTTCTGGGATGACGTGAGGATATATATATTTTTTTAGTTTAATGTTGTCGTGGGTTTTTAACATACCGGTGTGGAAGTTCATCATCATCGTGGCCGAAGAGTCGCTGCAACTCGTTCGCAGAGTTTAAATACTTTGGCTGTACATTATAGACAGCGTCATAGGGGAGATTAGGGACCTTTTCCTCAAGCGGCGGTTTGGGCGGAGGGGCTCCCAGCAAAGCATTGATCTCTTTTAAAGACCTCTCTATCTCATCAATCTGAAATAATACACTTACATAAATATAATAAAACATTCTAGTTAATATAAAATCAAACCCCCTTATTATAGAACCTGGTGTAAACGAAGACGGAGGGTGAAGCTACCTTTATACCAAGGATTATCTAAGTAAATATATAACTAAATGCATTCAATCCTGATAAAAGCGCTGCCGTTCTCTTCTCCAGAGACGGCTCCAGTTCAGACCCAAAAACTCGACCCATCACGCTATTTGGAAAACCCATACCCTGGGCAACCCAAGCCAAATATCTGGGAGTGATCCTAGACCATCGCCTCTCATTCGGCAAACACACAAGAGCGGTACGCGCGCTAGCCGCTTATGCGATTTCTCGCCTCCATTGCATGGTCAATGCACGTAGTAAATTGTCACTCAAGTGCAAGTTGAGAATTTACACAGTATGCATTCGACCTATTCTCACATACGCCAGTGTAGTCTTCGCACACATTGAGCAAAGTAAAATCCGTCCCTTCCAGACCCTTCAGAATCGATTCTTGCGCAGAGCAGTGGGTGCCCCATTGTATATGCGCAACAGTCAACTTCATGTCGATCTGAAAATTCCCACGATAAAACAGTTTATGAAAAAACTGTCCAAGCGTTATTTCGACTCTGCTCTCAAACATCCGAATCCCCTTGTGCAATCGGCCGTCCGATACAAACCTCTGCTTGGCGTCAAGAGAAGGCGACCCAAACATGTTCTGGCAGACCCTGATGATGACATCACGGTCCTCCAGGGGGCTAGATTAAAATCAAAGCACACTACACAAACACGCCCTCTGTTCCGTCCTCGCCGGCGAGGCTCGACGCGAATAAGTCGTAATATTTCCCCCCGACCGTTGAGCATGCCGGCCCGCGCCGAGCATGTAAATTCTAACCCCCCCCAAACCATAAATAATATACCCAGTCCAGCCCAGCTCCCTAGCTCGCGATCCAGCAACGCCCTAAGATGAGGTCCGAGCCCCACTATGGGGCGCCCTTAGCTGTGTTGCTTAAAGCTTTGCGCCTGGCTTTATTTAGTTATACGGAACTGACAAAAAAAGACTAATTTCAAAATGTTTTCTCTGCCTATACGATTCGATCTGTCTGCTGGCAGATAGCAAAACAATAAAATAGAATATATACACATACATCGTCTGTAAGACTTGCTGTTTTGCGATTCTTTTTCTTCTTCTTTTTTGTTTTCTTGGGCAGTGCCCCTTTTCTAGGAGTCCTTGTAGTATGGCTGGAGGAAGCTTCCGCCTCCGAGCTATCTTTCTCCTCGAGTGTACCTGCCTCCTTCGTTTTTGTACTGGAATGATCGCCGTCCGAATCTGAACTGATCACCAACTGCACAACAGAGAAACGAAAATTAAAATCTCATCGTTTATACCTAAACATGGCATAAAATTAACTAATTTTAAATATCGAGCAGTGCAGCATGCGCACATCATCAGTTAGTAATTTTACGTAAAATAACAAGCCAGTACCAGGCCAATAGGTACTAATCGCATAATTCGCGTTTCCAGTGATTTCTTCCCCACAGATTGAGATGAAGTATAATATTATATTCGCGTGATCACAATGGCTCTTGCTTTAGACATAACCTTTCCAATAGACAATTAAAATATATCCTAGACTCAAAACAATACTAGCATCAAAGTAATCACAAGCATCAGCATCAATATATCAGTATCAATATATCAGTATCAGTATATCCGTATTAGAATATCACAATCAGTATCAGTATATCAGTAAATCAGTATATCAGCATCAGTATATCAGTATCAGAATCTAAGCATCAGCATATCAGTATCAGAACATAAGTGTATCAGTATATCAGTATATAAGTGTCAGTATATCAGTATCAGTAAATCAAAATCAGTATATCAGTATCAGTACATAAGTGTATCAGTATATCAGTATAAGTATATAAGTGTCAGTATATCAGTATCAGTTAATCAAAATCAGTATAACAGTATCAGTATCAGCATGAGCATCAGCATCGGCATGAGCATCAGTAATAGCATCAGAATTATCATCAGCATGAGCATCAGTATAAGCATCAGCATCAGCATCAGCATCATTATCAATAATAATAATAAAATTCTGTCGGTGTCCAAATCTATCAAATGCAAACATAAGAAGTATAGTACTTTACATAAAAGCAATGCATTAAACCAGATAAATAGATCATAATATCAATAAATCATACATTCGTCCATCGTTTGCTTTATCACCGCATTTCATTGGCGGATTTGCTCTTAGGTTTATAAGTTCGCATTGCATGAATTATTTTTAATAATGTCCTATTGCACTAAATCTAAAATACAAATAAATTCGCAATTGTAAAATACCACTAACGCAGCACATTTAATCCCATTGTTAAAGTTTTCAATAATTCAAAACATATATTTTGAACTCACCCCAGAATACGTAGATTTTGCTTGGTTTTGCATGTATATCGGAGTGTACTCTTCATCTGAGGCATCCTCCGGAGGTGGCATTTTGTTCCCAACAAGCCTACGCACTTGTCGGGACGACATCTTGCTGAAATATTAGTTCCACTTTAAAAAAACTCCAATCCACTCTAACAATCACATTTAATCCTATTTCATGCACTTGGAAGTAGTACATCGTGCAAACTATTCTCGTCTTAAAATAAGAAACGCGAAAATTGACACGTGTGAACTATGAGAGGACCGAAAGACTAATGGGGCAAAGACCCGGACAGCCCGCAATGCAGATGTCTGTTGCACATGCGCCGCGCACCTGACGCTATCCCGGATGCACTAGATTGGCCTTAGGTACCCTATGCGAGAGCAAATCAATAATGCCGCATAGCCTCCCCCCTGAGCCTCCCCCCGTACCCCGCCCGGGTTCGTGTACCCGGTCACAAAATGGCTACGATGGCCGATCGGTAATTATCTTATCCTTATATGGCAAGTAAAACTATAATAATTATTATACGACTGGCTTACCTAAAATAATGCATTAGAGATTCAACGACAAAATAACCGGTAGGAAATATTTCACCCTTTACGTCTCAACATACATTCGTCTTTCGAAATGAGATTGCAACAACTAAGATGAAACTAAGATGAGACTAAAATGTTGTCATTGATCACTCTAATGATAGTTAAAACTCTTAGCAAAGTAGTCATCATTGAGAGAAAATTCTTGTTACCTAGTCTAGGCACTTTCTAAAGAAATCGAATATATTTGAAGTGTCAAATAATTTAACCACTGTTCGAAAGCGTTAGAAAAGCTTCATATTTCTGAATTGCTTCACAAGTCAGACATCATTGCACAGTTCAACTATTGAGTGCACAAGCTATTCAAACTTCAAATTAAGAAACACTTAAAGTCCGGAACACTATGACACGTGTGAACTGTGAGAGGACCGATAGACTATTGGGGCAAAGACCCGGGCGGCCCGCAATGCAGATGTCTGTTGCACATGCGCCGCGCACCTGACGCTATCCCGGATGCACTAGATTACCCTTAGGTACCCTACGCGAGAGCAAATCAATAATGCCGCATAGCTTCCCCAATGAGCCTCCACCCGGACCCCACCCGGGTTCGTGTACCCGGTCACAAAATGGCTACGATGGCCGATCGGTAATTATCTTATCCTTTTATGACAAGTAAAACTATCATATTATACGACTGGCTTACCTAAAATAATGCAATAGATTTAACGACAAAATACCTGGTAGGAAATATTTCACCCATTACGTCTCAACATAGATTCGTCTATCGAAATAAGATTGCAAGAACTAAGATGAAACTAAGATGAAACTAAAACGTTGTTATTGATCACTCTAATGAAAGTTAAAACTCTTAGCAAAGTAGTCATCATTGAGAGAAAATTCTTGTTACCTAGTCTAGGCACCTTCTAAAGAAATCGAATATATTTTAAGTGTCAAATAATTGAATCACTGTTCGAAAAGCATTTATAAATCTTCATATTTCCGAATTGCTTTTAAAGTCACACATCATGATCACAGTACACCTATTGAGTGCACAAGCTATTCACACTTCAAATTAAGAAACACTTAAAGTCAGGAACACTATGACACATGTGAACTGTGAGAGGACCGAGAGACTATTGGGGCAAAGAACCGGGCAGACAGCAATGCAGATGTCTGTTGCACATGCGCCGCGCACCTGACGCTATCCCGGATGCACTAGATTACCCTTAGGTACCCTACGCGAGAGCAAATCAATAATGCCGCATAGCTTCCCCCCTGAGCCTCCACCCGGACCCCACCCGGGTTCATGTACCCGGTCACAAAATGGCTACGATGGCCGATCGGTAATTATCTTATCCTTTTATGACAAGTAAAACTATCATATTATACGACTGGCTTACCTAAAATAATGCAATAGATTTAACGACAAAATACCTGGTAGGAAATATTTCACCCATTACGTCTCAACATAGATTCGTCTATCGAAATAAGATTGCAAGAACTAAGATGAAACTAAGATGAAACTAAAACGTTGTTATTGATCACTCTAATGAAAGTTAAAACTCTTAGCAAAGTAGTCATCATTGAGAGAAAATTCTTGTTACCTAGTCTAGGCACCTTCTAAAGAAATCGAATATATTTTAAGTGTCAAATAATTGAATCACTGTTCGAAAAGCATTTATAAATCTTCATATTTCCGAATTGCTTTTAAAGTCACACATCATGATCACAGTACACCTATTGAGTGCACAAGCTATTCACACTTCAAATTAAGAAACACTTAAAGTCAGGAACACTATGACACATGTGAACTGTGAGAGGACCGAGAGACTATTGGGGCAAAGAACCGGGCAGACAGCAATGCAGATGTCTGTTGCACATGCGCCGCGCACCTGACGCTATCCCGGATGCAATAGATTACCCTTAGGTACCCTACGCGAGAGCAAATCAATAATGCCGCATAGCTTCCCCCCTGAGCCTCCACCCGGACCCCACCCGGGTTCGTCTACCCGGTCACAAAATGGCTACGATGGCCGATCGGTAATTATCTTATCCTTTTATGACAAGTAAAACTATCATATTATACGACTGGCTTACCTAAAATAATGCAATAGATTTAACGACAAAATACCTGGTAGGAAATATTTCACCCATTACGTCTCAACATAGATTCGTCTATCGAAATGAGATTGCAAGAACTAAGATGAAACTAAGATGAAACTAAAACGTTGTTATTGATCACTCTAATGAAAGTTAAAACTCTTAGCAAAGTAGTCATCATTGAGAGAAACTTCTTGTTACCTAGTCTAGGCACCTTCTAAAGAAATCGAATATATTTGAAGTGTCAAATAATTTAACCACTGTTCGAAAAGCATTTATAAAACTTCATATTTCCGAATTGCTTTTAAAGTCACACATCATGATCACAGTACACCTATTGAGTGCACAAGCTATTCACACTTCAAATTAAGAAACACTTAAAGTCAGGAACACTATGACACATGTGAACTGTGAGAAGACCGAGAGACTATTGGGACAAAGAACCGGGCAGCCCGCAATGCAGATGTCTGTTGCACATGCGCCGCGCACCTGACGCTATCCCAGATGCACTAGATTGCCCGTAGGTGCCCTACGCCAGAGCAAATCAATAATGCTGTTTTACCTCCCCTTGTCCCGAGTACACACCCAGTCACAAAATGGCCGCGATCGCCTATTAACAATAACTATTCTAATCTCGTAATATCGTCAGCAAAACTTTCAAATCATACAAGGAGCTATTCTAAAATATATATATATAAAAATGAATCCCCATTTCAGTTTCAATAAAAAAAAAATTGTTGTGTTCGTTATTGTCAGGAGATGGTTGTTATGAAAGAAAAAACTAAGTAAAATGCCGTGAAAATTTTGAAAATTTAAGAATAATTAACCACAATATTAAATTCTTTCTTAAATCTAACCATAGCGCTTTGGACAATATAAACTTTTAGATGTAACCTTATGACGTTTGACATAGAATTGACAGAATACGTGCTGCATTCTCTTAATTAAGACAGGGCAACGTCTGTCGGGTCAGCTAGTCTTCTTATATATAAAAATGAATCCCCATTTCTCTTGGTCACGGCATCACGCGTGAACGGCTGGACCGATTCTACCGGGACTTTTACTGGCAGATAGCTGAAGTTTCAAGGAGTGTTTTAGGTTAATTTTACTTAATAAAACAGCATGAAACTAAATCTACGCGGGTGAAACCGTGGGGCACAGCTAGTCTTATACAGGATGTCGGAGAAAAAGGAACAGTTGTCTTCTAGAAGTTGTAGGGTTTTATGAATATATCACTATATTGAAACCGTAAAATATCTAGCTTCAACGATAACGTAGTTATAAGCTATGGCCGAAGAGCTCGCGGCCTTAAGCGATTGAATGAACGCGCGGCCGCGTTTACCTACATTCCGTACGCGGTCATTCAACTTTTTAAAGGGGAAGGTTAATGGTTTCGAAAAATGGTTATATGGGATTATTTCAGGATTTATTAGTGGGAGAAAATAAAACGAAGTTAGATTTCACGTGAATAACTCTACGTTACAGCTGATTTTTATGCGAATATAAAGTATTGATATGGTCAACTTTGAACATCAATTACTCGAAAACGGAAGAAAATATTTTTGTCATAATAATTTTAATTGCTTCCTAAAATTATACCCTATCACATATTTTAAGAGCTGTCCCGATTTCCCTGACACCCTGTATATAAAACTGAATCCCCATTTCCCCTGGTGATGGCATCACGCGTAAACGGCTGGATCGATTTTAACGGAACTTTCACTGGCAGATAGCTGATGTTTCAAGGAGTGTTTTAGGCTAATTTTATTTAAGAAAAAACATAGGGCCTGCGGGAAATTAACTCTACGCGGGTGAAACAGCGGGGCATAGCTAGTAATTAAAAAAAAAACAACATAATAGCCAGTTATATATATATATATATATGCCACGAATTATACCTCAGTTAATATACAAACGCTAAGAACATTAGTGTTTTTGAATATGAGTGCAGGAACTAATATCATATTAGACTTAAACTGTGTGTGACAACTAAATGTAAAATATTACTTTATCTTCAGGATCACTCTAATGGCAGCTATAACTCGTAACACAGTAGGTGAGATTGAGAAGAAAATTTTGATAACTAGCCTAACCACTCTTTTCTTTTCTCTCAAAAAAAGAGTACTATGGAATACAATCCAGAATCGAAGACGAAAGATGATTGAATACCTTGTACGACATTACAGTTTTTTTTTAATTATATTAAAAGGAAAGAGAGGAAGAGGAACCCAGGTTTACATACATGAGACAAGTTAAGGAAAAAGTGTATGTCATGGCACTTGATAGAGATGAATGTAAGAAATTGCATCGGTTACACCGACAAGAGTCACAGCTCTTAAATTTATGATGAGCCTATTCACCTCTTTTGAGAATCGAATACATTTGATTTAACCACTAACCTTTAAGATTATTGTCACAAATCACTCCTCACTATGTAATGGTTCTCTTCATCAGTGCACAAGCGAATCACATTTTAAATTAAGAAACACTTAAAGTCAGGAAAACTATGACACGTCTGAACTGTAAGAGGACCAATAGACTAATGGGGCAAAGACCCGGGCAGCCCGCAATGCAGATGTCTGTTGCACATGCGCCGCGCAGCTGACGCTATCCCGGATGCACTAGATTGCTAGGTAGGTACCCTACGCGAGAGCACCCTCTGTGCCTCGCCCGAACCCCGCCCGGGCTCGTGTACGCAGCTACAAAAGGGCTGCGATCGCCTATCGATAATTATGACCTCCTTATATCGCTAGTCAAACTATCATCTCATTCGAACGGCTTCTCTAAAATAATGCTTTGGATTTATCGACCCAATGCCCGGTAGGAAATATATAACGAATACAGCTGAAAGCTTATTGAAACAAACGCTACGTAAAAGCTTCCCAGATTTCAATTTTAAGCATGTACGTCCTATTGATATCATTAAGGCATTTAAATCGCTAAACATTAAAAATACGGAGGACTTATGGGGACTCTCAATTAAAATTATCCAATCTATTATAACAACGATTACTCCCGCATTAGCTTCTATTTTCAAGTCATGTACAGATCAAGGTACATTTCCCGATATTATGAAATATGTCAGAGTAATACCGAAAGTAGGCTCTAAAAAAACCTTCTGGTTATAAACCTACATCAAGTCATAAAATATTTGAAAAAAAAAAGCTTAATCATATGTTAGCTCACTTTAACTTACATAACATCTTGCACGATCACCAATTTGGCTTTACTAAAGGTTTATCTACAACGGGCGCGGCAGCAAAATTAATAAAACACATTTTCTGTGACCTTTCTAAAGTTTTTGACTGCGTGGATCATCGTACGCTACTTCTTAGCAAAACTATTATGGAATTCGCGGAAATGCTCTCGACCTTTTATCCTCATACTTATCAAATCGTCATCAGAAAGTTGGCGTCAGTGGTGTAACATCCAAAGGGTCAATAATCAAAACAGGCGTGCCGCAAGGCTTCATACCAGGCCCATTCCTGTTTATAGCGTAAATAAATGAAGTACCACTTGTTGTAGAAAATATGTGTGATATTGTTCTATTTGCTGATAGATATACATCTTTATGTTTTAAAGTGAGTAGAAAAGACAAAGATCTTAAGGCACTAAATGAAACTCTAATATCTGTTTCAAAATGGCTTGATGCCAATAATCTCGTTTTAAATTCTAAAAAAACTAAATTTATCCGATTTTAACCACCTAATACATCGCATATAGATACAAATATATCATTAGATGGGAGTCAACTGGAGTTGGTCGAAAGCACAATATTCTTAGGTCTTACCTTAGATTCCAAATTGCAATGGGGCGCTCATATTGAAACATTAACATGCTGGCATACAATTATCACTATTGTAAATAATTTAGATGTTTTTTTTTAATTATCTCTGTTTATTATGTAATGAAATTTACATGATGCCAGCTGAGTTTCTTGCCGGTTCTTCTCAGAAGGTTAGTTTCCGAACCGATGGTAAATTCCTCGATTTTCATAAGTGCCTTACCAGGGCCTAGACTGAATAAACCATCTTCATTTTCATTTTCATATCCAATCAGGCCTCAACATCCATTCATTTTTCTAAATTACATTGAAAGAAGTAATATTATATGATACTAAACAGTATTAACAACAGTTTGCGAGTAGCAAAATGTAAATACAAAATATTCATAATTTGATCACACTAATGAAACTTAAAACTCTTGGCACAGTAGTTCATAATTGAGAAGAAAATGTTGATACCTGTCTGTCTAGGTGTCTTAGAGAATCGAATATTTTAATTTGTCAAGCTTTGCGATCATCATTTCACCACGGTAGTAAAAAGCCTTAAAAAATCTTCACATTTTCCGATATTCGTTGCAAGCCCACACGAATAGTGTCACGCACCATTAGAAAGTTCACCTAGTGAGTGCACAAGCTATTCACACTTTAAATTAAGAAACACTTAAACCAGGAAAACTATGATACTTATGAACTGTGAGAAGCTTGAGCGAGTACTGGGGGGAATGCCCGGGCAGCCCGCAATGCAGATGTCTGTTGCACATGCGCCGCGTAGCTGTCGCTATCCCGGATGCACTAGATTGCTAAGTACCCTACGCCAGAGCAAATACAGACTGCTATTACACCTCCCCTGTGCCTCCACCCAGCCCCCGCCTGGGCTCGAGCAATCAGTCACAAAATGGCCGCGATCGCTTGTTAACAATAATTATTCTATTCTCGATTTATCGCCAGTAAAACTATCACCTCATACAATTAGCTATTCTAAACTAATGCAATGAATGTATTAACATAATAGCTAGTAATATGCCACAAATTGTACTTTAATCAACATACAATACTACATTAGTTTCCAATAAACAAAAAACATGTAGAAACTATTTGAAGTGATAACTGAATTTTGGTATCTTCGCGGAATGGATTTGTCTTCGCCTGGGCAAATTAATAAATCTGTTTTACCTCCCCCTGTGCCTCCACCCGACCCCCGCCCGGGCTCTTGTACGAAGACACAGAATGGCTGCGAAAACCTATCAATAAGTAATACCTCGAGATATCGTCATTAAAACTATCATCTCATACGCCTAGCTTCCCTATAACATAACTTATAAACAGGGTGACGGTGAAAATAGGACAGCTGTCAAAATATGTGATAAGGTACCTAGTCTAGGCAAATAGTCTAGTCTAGGTAAAATAGGCAAAAATTTGAAAACAAGCCCGAACACCACCAATAATTTACCTCCTAAGTATTTTTAAAACCTTCACATTTTCGACATGCGTTTCTAGTCCATACTATAAGTGCCACAAACTCCTCACTAGTCTATGTGAGGGGCACTTAGTTAGTGGAAAAGCTATTCACATTTTAAATTAAGAAACATCTAAAGTCTGGGTAACTACACTAGCCTACGCGAGAGCAAATCAATAATCCTGTCTGAAATACCCCCAGTTACCACCCAACTCCCCACCCGGGCCCGTGTACCGAGACACAAAATGGCTGCGATCGTCTGTCGACAGCTATCCCTCAATAGTGTTATCTATATATAGTAATAAGTCACCTATCACGAGATACAACCCAAAAAACGTCTATACCTCTATATCTATATCTAAACATCCATACATATATACTCTATACAGATAAATACAATTGAAGTGTCTGTTTGTAATTCCAAAATAACAGCTTTTCACTAAATGCATATAAAAGTATATATGTATACGCTACTGAAATTGAACAACCAAATTTTAGATTTTTCTCTGTCTCTCTGTCCGTCTGTCTGTCTGTCTGTCTGTTTGTTCCGGGTAATCTCTGAAACGGCTGGACCGATTTTAACGAGACCTTCACTGGCAGGTAGCTGATGTTCCAAGGAGTAACATAGGCTACTTTTATTAATAATTTATTTATTAAAATTATTAGGGTTCCGCGAAATAAGGATGAAACTAAAACCACGCGGGTGTAACCGCGGGGCACAATTAGTTCCAAATATGACTTCTAGGACTTATATTAGGTAAAACATATTATGAGACTAAATCTGTATGCTACCAACAAAATACGAATCGTATGCAGTTGTATATACTAAACTTTTTACGTGATAAATTCAATTTAGAATTGACTGATCTGATAACTGATCACCCTACTATCGAATTAAGCTATCAGAAAAGCTATCAACTCATACTAACTACAACTAGCTATTCAAAAATGATGCAATGATATGAACTTAATAGCTCGTAATATGCCAAAAATTTAACTTTAATCAATATACATCACTACACCAGTCTTTTCAATAATCTATATAATATACAAGCGCGAACACCATTCAAAATTTTAAAATTAAAAATTCAAAAATATCTTTATTTGATTAGATTTTTCACAAAGTACTTTCAAATCGTCAGAACGATAACACAGGATTATACATGCTACCGCCAGGTTCGGAAGGTAGCTTTTACTGAGATGAACCTTAATAACTTACCTCGTAAGTATTTTAAAAATCTTTACATTTTCCGACATGCGTCACAAGTACACACTACTCACTAGTCTATGTGAGGGGTACTCAGTGAACAAGCTATTCACATTTTAAATTAAGAGTCATCTAAGGTCTGGGTAACTGGGTACCTACACTACACTATCCTACGCGAGAGCAAATCAATAATCCTGTCTGAATTCTCCCCCAGTCACCACCCAACCCCCCACCCGGACCCGTGTACCGAGACACAAAATGGCTGCGATCGTCTGTCGATTGCTATCCCTCAATAATTATATGTATTAAAATATAGTAATATGTCACCTATCACGCGGTACAACCCCAAAATCATTCCAAATATGACTATTAGAACGTATATTATGTTAAACATATCATATTATGTTTAATTCATAATAAGTCTCATAAGACTAAAACCGTATGCTACCAACAAAATATAAATTGGATACAGTTGACAGTACATACTAAAAAATCCACGTGATAAATTCAATAGGTACATTTTTTATTATCCTGATCATCGTACTATCGAATTCTTAGCACAATAATTTTGCTGTAAGAGAAATGTGCTGCGATTTCTGAATCAATTCGTAACAATAATTTAATGATCAAAACTTTACATTTCCTGAAGTGCGTGACAATATGTTACGATACAAGTACATGTGATTAGTATTACACACCACTACTCACAAGTTCTATTCTAGTCTATTCACATATTTATGAAAGTAATACGCAAATTAAGAAACTATGTGTAAGAAATAATACATATATACTTTTTATGTATTATTAAAATATGCGAGGACTGAGCGACTATTGGGACAAAGCCCTGAGAAACCTGCCATTCAAATCTGTGTTGTAAATGCGCCACATAGCATAGATGACGCTATCCCCGATGTTCTATACTCTATATTCACCTTTAGGTACCCTACGGGAGAACGCAGCGATTCGCCTCCCCCTGTGACTCCCGCCGACCCCCTACCCGATCCCACCGCCCGGGCCTCGTGAGCACCAAGTCACAATAAGTCTGTGATCGGCTATCTATAGATATATGTATGTATACTGTACTGTAGTACAGATAAATAAAATTGAAGTGTCTGTTTGTAATTCCGAAATAACAGCTTTTCACTAAATACATTTGAAAGTATACAGGCACTACTGACAATAAAAAACCAAGTTTAAAAAAAATCTCTGTCGGTCTGTCTTTCGGTCCGTCTGTCTGTTTGTTCCGGGTAATCTCCGAAACGGCTGGACTTTTATTTCATAAAATAGTAGGGCTCCGCGGGTCTTCGATAAAATTAACTCTACGCGGGTAAAACCGCGGGGCACAGCTAGTCGACAATAAAATAAATGTCCTCTTAATATCGTATTATTTCTGATTTGTGAAAAATTAAAACAAGTCTCCTTTTCCGAATTGCGTTTAAGTCTACGCATCTATATCATCAGATAAATAAAATTGAAGTGTCTGTTTGTAATTCCAAAATAACAGCTTTTCACTAAATGCATATGAATGGATATAAGCTACTAACATGAAAAACTAATTTAAAAAATTTTAGCTATCTGTCTGTCTGTCTGTTTGTTCCGGGTAATCTCCGAAACGGCTGGACTGATTTTAACGGGACATTCACTGGCAGATATCTAATGTTTCAAGGAGTAACTTAGGCTACTTTTGTATTTAAAAAAAACATAAGGGGACATCCATGAAATTAACTCTACGCGGGTGAAACCGCGGGGCACAGCTAGTTTAGTAATACACATCTCTGCTGAGTAGCATGCACAACTGTGTACATTTCAAATTAAAATTATAATGAATTAAAAAAATAAATTAATAAATTAATTAAATTAAGAAAACACTTGTAAATATACGAGTACCGAGCGACTAGTGGGACATAAGCTCAGGCAACCCGCAATACGTTATGTAGGGGAGGGCAAATCAATATCCCTGTTTCGCGTCCCCCTGTCTACCCCACCGGGCTCCCACATCAGCGCCCAAGTTCCGAGCAATAAAATGGTCGACTATATAAAAATATATCAACATCCGCAAATATGACAAGCAAGTTTTCAAATCTCCTTACATCGTAATTGGAGAGTACGTTTGGACTTTTTGGATTATGAAGATTAGATTCTTAATAAAATAATGCTATATAATATATGCTCTCCATTGAAGAGGGTAGTAAGAAGAGAAGAGTGTAGATGTTCAAAAATGTATAATAATTCGTCCCATGGAAATACTCGCGTCTAATAATATTGTACATGCCCCATGGATTTCGGACAGAGGAATATAAATTTCCTTGCATTTGATTCAAAATAATGACGATACAGACAAGTACAAAACTCCTAGCTGATTTTTTTAATATCCAAAAAAATGGAGGCTTTGAAATACTCTCTTGCGAAGGAATATCTTTAATACAGTGGTTTAAAAAATCATTTTTGTTGAGATCTGCTGTGAGAGAAAGAGCAGCCCGATGAAAATGGGGGAAATGCAGTTCTCAGCAGCTGCATTCACATACCACACTTGATAACTTGAGTAACCTAAGTGAAGCCCGCGAAGGCTTATTTTTTTTTTGTAAAACCTGTAAATTTTGAATAACACTCTAATTTTATTTATCTGTATTGATATGTATAGATGAAACGCAAAAATCGCCAGAATATTGAAATGCACTTTTCTGCACGTAATTAAATGAACTAACTTTGCCTTAATCAGAGACGTTAAAATTTTTTATTAGCCTTATCAAGACGCGCGGCAATATAGTTGATATTTGGTGTTCTTATTTACCTGTTTTTCATCACCCCGAAAATTACAGCCATGGCAACATTTAATAAAAAAAAGTTGTCGAAAATTCTGGTTGTAAAGGACATTATGTTCGTTCTCAGCATCCCAAAGTAACCTTACAACCATGTCCAGTTTTAAAAAGAAATTTGCCGGCAATTTTTTTTATTTATTTCAGTGGTTTTTAAGACAGCTAAATCGCAAACACTTCAAAATCAACACCCATATCGATTTTTTTAATGATGCTAATAGGGTTAGTTATGTATTTGTTTCTGTTTTTATTTTCACTCTTGTGAAATGTTATATGAATATTCATATGGAGATATTTTTTTGTTTGTGGTGATAATTTACAATATGCCAGCAGGGTTTCTTGCCGGTTCATCTCAGAGGTTAGTCTTCAAATTGGTGATTATTCATTCAGCGCTATTTCAAACATTCTCATTTTCGTTTCAAACTAATCCATGTCGGCCATCATCGGATTTCAAATGGATCCTATTTTTTAATTCACTTGTCGAAAGTGTCAAGAAACCAATGTAAAGTAAAAAAAAAATTCATGTTCAATTAGAAAAATAACATCATATATTATTATTGTTGATAAGTGTCAGGTATTAAAAACATTTTTATATCAGAGTCGCGAGACAAATAGGTACTACCGCTCCTCCTGCGCCTCCTCCCACCCAACCTCCCCAGGCCCGTGTACCGCACATAAAATGGCGGCGAACGGTTGTCGACGAAAAATTATACCAATGTGAAATAAAAATAAAACCATTACCAATTTTAAATTGATTTTAATTTGACTTTAATTAAAAGCATTTTTACACTTCTCCTAACTTTACATTAAAGATCGCCGCTGAAACTATCCCAGATTTACAAGTTACAAGTAAGTACCCCATGTCTGCGAGTCGCGAGACGAAATCAATAAAGCCGCATCACCCCATGTGATTCCCAACCCGCCCGGACCCGTGTACGGGGTTATAAATCAACGAAAAACCGGCCAAGTGCGAGTCGGACTTGAATTATCTTTAAAAACAAGGAAAACATACTCGTTTATTGTATGGGAGCCCCCTTAAATATTTATTTCATTCGGTTTTTAGTTCATATTTGTTTTTATAGCAGCAAAGTGAACATTTTACCGACTTATTATCACGGTTCATAAAACACAGCCTGACGACAGACATACGCACAGACAAACGCACAGACAAACAGATGGAAAGACGGACAGCGAGGTATAATAAAGTCCTGTTTCTGTCCTTTACGTCCGGAATCCAAAAAATATGAAAAACTGGCTATCCTCAATATTATTAAATAAATATTATATATTATTATATTAATATTAAATAAAAATACTGACATAAAAATGCTTTTAGTTTTATTTCTTACTTTACTAATTATACATATATACAATATTGGTGTATTGACACTTTCGACAAGTGAATTAAAAAATAGCTTCCATTTGGAAATCCAAGATGGCCGACATGGACATTTTGAAACGAAAATAAGAATTATTGAAATGGCGCCGAAAGAATAGTCATCGATTTGAAAACTTACCTCTGAGATGAACCGGCAAGAAACCCAGCTCGCATAAAATATTGAAACAAAACAATATCTCCATATGAATCTATACTAATATTATAAAGCTGAAGAGTTTGTTTGTTTGTTTGTTTGTTTGAACGCTCTAATCTCAGGAACTACTGGTCCGATTTCAAAAATTCTTTCAGTGTTGGATAGTCCATTTATCGAGGAAGGCTATAGGCTGTATTTTATTCTCATAAAAATTAGGGGTCCGTAAGAAAATTGCGAATTTGTAACCCAAGGTGTAAAATCGAAAACCTATTTGCCAAAACTATTGACAATAGAACAAAATGATGTACTACGGAATTGTAGGTCTTATTAAGATCTACAAAAAAGTCCACGAGAGCATGTATCTAACTATCATAGTTTAGTCACAATAACCGCTTTTATGTTCATAAAAAATATTAAATCGTTTGAAGAAAGAAACTACGTTAAATGTGTATCTTAATATTAATCCTTAACCAAATTAAGCATTATGCTATCTAGGGTATTAATCTAGAAGTAAAATACCGTTTGTTTTATTCCAATCGGACATTTCGCTAAGAAATTATCACGAGTATAAAAACGCAAAGAATTGGTACCTAATAATGAGTTATTTGCCAAAGCGTAATCTCTGAAACAGCTAGACCGATTTTAACGGGACTTTCACTGGCAGATAGCTAATGTTACAGGGAGTACCATGGGCTTTTTATTTATAAAGAAAATTTAGGGTTCCGCGGTAATCAAATAAAATCTACGCGGGTGAAACCGCAGGGCACAGCTAGTATTCATATAAAATTTCACAAGAGTTAAAATAAAAATAGCGACAGCAACGAATACATATCTCATGGGTATTGATTTCGAAGTGTTAGCGATTGCTGTCTACAAAAAAAAGTAAATTTTGAATAAAATTTAATATGGCCGACATTACATCTTTTTCGATGCTGAGAACAAATCCAAAATTTCCGACAACTTCTTGTCGTGTCGCGCTTCTTGATAAGACTATTAAAGAATTCGAACGTCTCTGATTAAGGCAAAGTTAGTCCGTTTAATACGTGCAGTAAAGTGCATTTCAATAATCTGACGATTTGCGCGTTACATTTATATCATCATCATCATGAATTTAAGAGTAATGAGACTCTTGTCGGTGTAACCGATGCAACATTTATTCAATACAGATAAATAAAATTAGGGTGCCTACAATTCCAAATTTCCAGATTTTCAAAGAAATTCAGTCTACACCGTGTACACGTGGCCTACACCGTGGGGCACTGTAAGTTATCAATAACGACAAGTGTGGTATGTGAATGCAGCTGCTGAGAACTGCATTTCCCCCATTTTCGTCGTAATGCTCTTTCTCTCACAGCAGATCTCAACAAAACAGAAAATGATTTTTCAAACCATTAGAATAAAGATATAAAAGATATTCCTTTGCGAGAGAGTATTTCAATGCAATTTTTTTTTTGTAAATACAAAAAAATTGCAAGGAGTTTTGTTCTTGACTGAATCGTCATTCTTTGGAAAAGGTGCTCCTTTACAGTGTCCCGTGTACATCCCTTCTGAATCTCAAATGCAAGATTTTTTTTCTCTATTTTCAACCTCTTCGCAGGATCTCCATGCAAACCGGGAAATTTATATTCCTGTGCCTAAACCAATGGGGCATATATATGTACAATATTATTAGACACAAGTTATTTGCCAAAGAGTAATCTCTGAAACGGCTACACCGATTTTAGCGGGGCTTTCACTGGCAGATAGCTAATGTTACAAAGAGTAACATGGGCTTTTTATTTATATAGAAAATTTAGGGTTCCGCGGTAATCAAATTAAATCTATGCAGTTGAAACCGCAGGGCACAGCTAGTGTTATAATATACTTTGAAAAAAATTAACTTACAAGATTAATGGTTATCACAAAAAAAGACTTGATTTTTTTTTCATATCAATACTGAGACAAAATCCTCAACTACTAGGCTGTATATATATAGGCTGTCCGGCCTATGGTTGCCCAAATGTCTGGCCAAACTGGCTGGTCTATTAGGTTTGGCGACCTGGCAACCCTAGCTGAATTACTTATTGATGAATTGAACTAAGTTCAAGAATTATAACCAATTTTCCGTTCCTACTTATTTAGTCCTAATACTTCTACCCCATCCCCTAAAAAATCAGAAGGGGGCGAAGGCCGGGGCCACCCCGCAAAGCTCTGTAGCACTGTATGTATGTACTACGGGCTCCGACGCGAGAGAAAATCAATAATACCGTCTCGCCACCCGTGTCTCCCATCCACCCCACCGCCCGGGTCCGTGTACCAAGTCACAAAATGGCTGCGATGTCTTATCAACCGACAATAATGAATAGCGTCCCGTAAAATCACCTCTTTCTAATGGCAACCCTTATAAAAAAATCAATGAATTTATCAACACAACAATAGTTACCCAGAAACACGTCACTAAATACGCCTCAAAAGACAACCTCGAAAACAATCTTCCGTTGAAATGTATGAATACAATACAAGCACCAATAGTATATTGTTCTAGAGACTAAAACTGCTATTAACAAAATAAAATACCACTTTGATTGTGATTCGAATGAAACTTTACAAGTCAAGATAAATCTTTACTTGCCAAAATCAAAATGACACCTGTCCGTCGGTCTGGTACATAGATAAAGAAAACTGTTCCCTAAGTCACACAGACAGTTACTTTTCTCTTTGTCAAAGACACAAAATATATGTTACACAAATTTATACAAAAGTAAATAACAGCAAAAAACGCGGGCCATCTTAATTGTTATATTGTGAAAACTAAATTACATTTTTCAATTATTCATCAGAAGAAAAAAAATAAAGCAAAACTACGTGCAGTTTAACTTACCGACATCAGCTGAATTTTCGAGACAGTATCCAAAATTCCAGTCGCGAATATTTGATTGAGCTGATTTATTGTTCAGTGATAAATCAAGCATCACCGATCACAGTACCGTACTGGATCGGATAGCGAAATACACTGGGCCATAGACGACTTCCGGGCAGCGAAATATAAAGGAATGCGCACGCAGGCAGGGCCCAGGCTCGTCAGATCAATAAACAGACTCCTGATTATAGATTTCAGCAATGCTCAGATAGAGCGTTTTATGATTTGAAATCCATTTACCAAACAGCCTATGTTTGGTTAGCAGAAAGAAAGTTACTATAGGTCTATCAAAATATAATGGCAAATGGGGAGATCAAAATTAGTATGGTGCAATCAAATCAAATCAATTAAAATCAATCGAGGAAATTGATACTTTTATTTCTTATTTTTATTCTTATTTTATATGACATGGCCACATTTCCATATTGAGAAAATAAGTATGCATTTTCTTTGGAACTTGGTATATTGTTAAAAATTCAGTGCGTCAATTTGTATTATTTTATGTACTTTTTAAAATATAATTTATTACTTAATACCTACAAATATTTTTTTTGGTGTGGTGTGGTGTTTACACCGAGTTTGGTGCTATATTTGTCACCGAATTCAAAAGTAAGTAATTTATTTTTCTCTTTTTTTCGCGGTTTAACAATTTGTAAAAAAAAATTTTTCGCCCTTTTAGTGACTTTTTGCAAAGTGCACCTACACCAGTCATTACCCATCTAGGTGTAAATTTCTCATCAATACGAATCAATCAAGCCCAAACACTAGGTACTTCCTTCGACTGTATTTTTTCTGACAGACTGACTTTCGGCTCCATCATCAGACCGACTCCACACCTTCATTAAAATGTAGTGCTTCAAATACTTATAGTCTAAGATCCGGCTGCAGGATTAGTGCGTTCATAGGTTTTTTGTTGAAAACCGAATTTTTATGTATATTTATAATTAGGAGAATATATATTTATCAAATTGCCTTTAAAATTTGACCGCTTGTATTTTTAATAAAATTATTTTTAATTGATTTTTGGGAAAAAAAATCGTCCACTTGTTTTTTTAACTAAAATAACGTCTACATCACGGCAATTTAAATAAAGATTTAAAAAAATCACGGTTGCCGTTGCGTACTTGACCGCACCTCTTCAGAGCCAAGTGTAAACAGGTATGATTTCGATACATTTATACGTTCATAACGTTTATTTATTAATTATATATCAAATTAAAGCTATTTTTTAAATATTTTTTATCATATATGGTTGCCTAATTAAATCTACCAGCAAATAAGGGTTCGCTTTTGAAAAATATTAATATTTAAGGTAGAGTGAAAGAGAGTTAGCGCGTAACATCATTTGTCAGACGAGGATAGCGATTGCCGGCTGTGCGACGCTTTTAAGCCATTGCGCATGCGTCGAATGTTAGTGTTCTCAACTTTACAGCTGCGGTATTTTTATTCTTACATAAAAACCACGCTGTTTTACTGGCCACGCTGTCCGGATCTCGTACTATTAATGATTAATTAATTAAATTATTAAAAAATAATTGACAAACGCTCTAGTCACCAGTGAGATTTTTGAAAGTTCCCCTCGATTACTCATGGATGCCACCATCAGACCCAAATGAAAATGAGACCACTTGGAAAGCATCACCCTCCAAATAAAAAAAGAATCATCGAAGTCGGTTCACCCAGTCAAAAGTTTAAAGGTAATCAACGTGATTTGATATCCTCCTCCTTTTTTGAAGTCGGTTAAAAATACTACTGCGCATTGAAGGTCGGCACGCATAACTGCTGACGGCACCTTTATTTTAAACATATTGCATATCTATCAAATTAATGAGTCTATTTCTCGCTGGACGAGATGGTGTTATACAAAATGGCCGTCACACAGCCTCCCAAGTATTGATTTATGGCGTGGCGTGGCAGGGGTAGAATTAGGATGGGATGGGAAGGGGTGGATGGGCAGACTTAGCAACGCTACCTAGATGGATCTATTATTGTACCAAAACGTGCCCCCCTTGTTAACAATTGCGTCGCGCAGGCGCGTGTCACATCCTCCAATTTCTAGAATGTTCTTTGCAATGATATTGTATACAACTAAAGAGAGTTCTTTATTAATAAATTTAATTGAAAACATTGTTAAGGTACTTGATCATATTTTATCTTTCAAAACTAGTTTTTTGGAAGCCGCAACTAAAAAAGGAAAAGGAACCCTTTTCACTTTCGTTGTCCTTTTGTGTCTGCTTGTCTATGGAACATGAGGAGGAGTTAAAACTGGAATTAATATCAAATACATTTATGCCTTTGTACACTCTATTCCTTTCTTACGCTTTAACACTTTCTTTCTTCTACTTTAAGATAATACAATCAAAACATGTGGGCTGAGGTGCCTGACGATTACAAACACGTACCCTATTAAAGTATTTAAGCATTTTTTTCATTATCATGTTTAGTGTAATATATGTCTGTTAACCCCACTATGTTCACTGAGCGCTCATAGCTCGTGATAGCACCCGTGTGTAAATAACTAATCAGCCAGTATGCAGAGAAATGAATAAATATTACTCCAATAAGATGCGAAGTATACAATGTCAATGATTTTTGTTCAGTAGAATATGGCAGTAACTGCGTAGTATTCTCGGATTTTCGTAAATTGCCAATTACATACGACTATGCCGATTCTTAAAATCTTACACTCGCTCGGGGCAATTGGGTCACTTAAAAGTGCCCCAAGCGAGAGATAGAAAAAAATTTTGCAGTGAGCACATAGACAAAGCAACAGCTCTTAAATGGCAATAGCTTGATGATACAATACAGTAAGTTGCTAGTTCAGCTGCTATAAGCAAAGTAACTTTATCCTTGCGCTTCGCTGAAACGATGCAAAATGAATGGAAATTACAGAAATCAGGCACGTGACATTTGTCATTCTTATAAATTTTGTATCGCTTCTATTAGCACAATAGCGATTTCATAGTTTGTCTAGGCATGCATGTGTAAATCTTGTAGTCTTTAAAGAACCATAACTGTTATGTCGCTACATAGGGCGATCCATGGACGTAAAATCATATAACATTATTATAGACAAAGCCAATGTGTCGACGACGTTTTCTCAGGTACGTTGAAACAATCTGCGACCGAGTAGTAGGTCACAAGTATAGATATTATGAAGGACTCGTTGGTAAAAAGCTTCAAATACACATAATATTTTAACAGCACAAATTCGAATAACGAAAAATATGTTGTGCTGCACTGTGTTTTCGTTTCGAATATCATGAATAAACAGTAAAGTAATCAAAGATAACCGCAATTACGTAATTCTGGTTATCTTTACATATTATCATAATATTTGATTGTTATTCCAACATTATGATAAATAGTCCCTGGATAAATATTTAATGTAAAGAATAATTATACTATTCAGAAATTAAACTATGAATTAGTTTCTAACTAACATAAAATTGACACTATAAAAATTCACTCCTTACTGAAGTTGAGGTTTTTCCTCTATGATGATGCCGCCGCCATAGATATAAACAAAATTTCGTTTATCTTTGCTGTCGCCTCGCTGCCTGTCAAAGTGTCAAATGCAATGTCAAGTAAAGGCATGTACTCACGTTGCCATTAAATAAAAAAGAAGATTAATGTAACGTTTCAATTATTATGGTTAGTTAGTTCGATTAGGTCCTACAATGGTATCTCACTGATTCATTCTCGTAAGGGGATCATATTCTTATGAGTTTCTTATTATCTTGTTTCACAACAAATTGATCTTTGTCGTCGTTAATCAAACTTACCTACTAAATATCGATGAACGTTTTTCATGACAAATGGAATCGTTACGTCCATCCCTAGTGAAGTGACGTATGTATTGATCAAGTTCCGCCCCTGCCAACATATGAAACATAATATAGCGGTGTATTGAATCGCTCGTTGTTATTTTATTTTCTCTCTCTTTACCTCTCTACAATATTCGAACTATTGAGTTAGTCCGGGCGCCGGCGCCGCCGACAGAAGTTGGCTTGCGATTTACTGCGAATTTCGTGCGTGAACATACACTGAAGTCAAGATGAACTTGTGGCATTCATTTTATTTGATTGTCGTTGTTTTTATTGCTTTAGTGACTGGTGCCGCTGTATCAAATGATGGTGACCCCAACGCACAGGGACTCTATAGCCAGTCCGATCATGTCATTATATTGACTCGGGATAACTTCGACCGGAGAGTTTACAATCAAAATCATGCTCTACTGGTACAGTTTTATAACAGCTACTGCGGTCATTGTAGAGCCTTCGCCCCTAAATTCCAGTCTTTGGCAAATGATGTGAAAAACTGGCGAAAATTTTTGAGATTAGCCGTTATGGACTGTTCGGTTGAAGAGAATAACGAAATATGCCGTCAGTTCGAAGTTATGGCGTATCCTTCTTTGCGGTACTTGCACGAGCACTACGTGAAAGGCAATACTAATGTCGGGGATAAAGTACAAATCACTGAAACTATAGAGAAGTTCAAAGAACAACTAATTTTAAAGGTGCAAACTGAACAATCCAGGGGCAGAATGAGGTTGGCGCCACCACTGAACTCTGTGGGCTTTGCCTCCTACAGTGCAGCTCTTAATGATGGGCCTTCTGATACTAAGTACACATTCCTTGTATTTGAAAATGATAATAGCACAATTGGCTCTGAATTGGCCCTAAATTTGAATGATTACCAATATGTGAGGGTAAAGAGAGTGCATGACACTAGTGAGCTGGCACATACTGCTGGTATCAATAAATTCCCAGGAATTGTTGTGGTAAAGCCAAACCTGGAGGCTACTATACTTGTGCCGAAAGAAACTTCATTCAATGGTTTATTGGATGCTATAAACTTATATTTGAAATCACAAAACTATGTGTTCCCCATTCGAGACCTTATCTTTGAGGAAGCTTTTATAAATGCCCATTCCGAGAAGCCTCTCATAACAAACACTGATATAGTATATTACAGTGATCTTGAAAAAACTCTGAAGACCAGTTTGCACACAGAAATAACAAGATATAAATACTTGGATGGTGAACCCCTGCGGGCATTACTTGACTATCTGGCTGTGTTAATTAACTCCTTCCCGGCCCGTGGCAACCTCAAAGAATATCTGATGAGTCTGCGTGCCTCACTGACAACTAAAAGCAGCTGGACTGGTAGTGAGATCTATGACCATGTGAGACGATTAGAAAATGAGCATGCTCCTGTATATATCACTAATCTCGAGTATGTTGGATGTAAAGGAAGCCAGCCAAAGTACCGCGGTTACTCTTGTGGTCTGTGGACATTATTCCACACACTGACTGTGAATGCTGCAGCACAGTCCTCCTCTGCAGGGCCCAAAGTACTCAACGCTATGTACGGTTACATCAAGCACTTCTTTGGTTGTACTGAATGTGCTGAACATTTCCAAGTGTTGGCTGCCAGAAACAAAATATTTGATGTGAAGGACCATGACAAAGCTGTTCTTTGGCTTTGGATATCTCATAATGAAGTGAACCTGAGACTGGCTGGTGATGTTACCGAGGACCCTCAGCACCCCAAATATCAGTTCCCCAGCGTGAGCCAGTGCCCAAGCTGCAGACTTAGCAGGGGTGCATGGAATTTACCAGCTGTATTTGTATATCTGCAAACAATCTATGGTGGTAACAACATCCAAGAGGCGCGGACGGTGCAGTCGGCTTCCGGGGCTCCCAGTCCATTCTCCAGCATGGACATCGGAATGCTAAGTCTCCTGTACATATTATCTTTCATTATTCTCATTCTAGTCATCAGATATTTCCTAACTAAACGTTTTTACAGAAAACGGCCCTATAAACATGGACGTGGTAAAGTATAACCATGAGTTATAAATAACCCAAAATCACTGATTGTTCCAGTAGTTGTATGTCACTCACCTAATTTATGTGTAGTTGTGTTTTTGTTTCCCTACTCTTCCCCCTTATTACAAAATATCACCTAACTAAGGTTCTAGCCCATTTAAAAGAAGTTTCATCTGTTTTTGTGCTATGGATTTCAAAAGAGATGGACATATTTTTAGTCCTAGTTTGGTCTAGTGTTGGTTTTAAATGTATTTTGTAATAAGGTGGTCCTTAAATGCATTTGGATATAATAATGTGTGGATTTGTGTTGGTAATGTGGAAGCAATTGATCCTGTGCTAACAATATGAAAGTGTTGCTTTCATAAAATCATGTGAACATGAACCACTGCATGGATTTATACTGGTAGTTGCATGCATAACCGTCACAAGATTTGATACAACTCATTGCCTACCTCCATTATCCAATTCATAAAATGAGCGCTCAATAAAAGACTTCTATTTAAATAATATTTTGCTATTTGATACCAGTTATCTTTGTGCGAATGTCATTGTCCTGTACCTGTCTGAATGTGTTAGTAAGTCTTAGTACATTCTAGAAGCTTTGGCGAATATTGCTGTCATTTCATTCACACTTGTTGAAGCGAAAACAGGTTAAATTCTGGATAATTGTTTCCACATTGTTATTATAGTTTGATAGATCATTCCAACTAACTTTTATTGGTAGACTGGTACTTTTGAATTGACAAACAGATAATACTTTTATGTAGGTGTAGGACATGATAAACAAAGATGCAACAAATAGTTATCTCAATATGAATATCTTAAAAATGGTTTATGATTCAGATTTTCTTTTATTATACCTTGGTTACATCTTTTCTATGGGCGCTTTTTTTCTAGTAGTTGGCTTATCTATTGTAGTAGGCATTAGAAAGGTACTTTTTGTTTCGTGGTCCACAAGACCACGCAATCGAATCATAGCGTGGAATAAAATAAAATAATAATTTAAGCGTTTAAGACCATATTTGTTTTCAAAATGTTTATGTATGTATATTCTTACATGATTCGTTACATTTCATAATTTAGCGCAAAACTCTTCCAAATTCTTGCATCTCTAAAGACAGTGCCAACATAGATGATATTATAAAAACTTGTAATACGTAAATTGTTTATCCAATTTATAAAAATAGGGGTATAATTTAATTCGGTTCAAAGTAGCGTTATTGTATTTAAAGTAAATCAAGTATTTTTCTAGTAATGTAAATAAAATTATTCGTGACGAGAATAACGTATTATATTAATCACGAATTTGAAATGATGCACCGCAGATGTGTTTGTAAATGTTGTGTTACCAGATGGTCTAGAATGATTGAAATTAAAGGTCTATTGTTTGACTGGATTGATACAATGAGCAGTGTGTTTGTTTATGACAATCAGTTGCGGCGCTAGTGGCTTTGTAGTAAACTAGCTAGCTTTTGTTCAACATTCTTTACTTCGCTTCGCTATACATACGAGTATATATCCCGATATATAAAAACAAAGCTTCTAAATATCTTCCAGTCCTTTGTCTTCCATCAATCTATTTTATTAAATAAATCCATGCCAATGTGTACCTATTAACTAATACCCGATGGTTTTCTATCGTTATTAAGTACTAATCGTTTTCTGTGGGTTTAATGCCGTGTACAATTTTTCTTTCGGTTTTATGTCACCAATATATTGCCCAATCTTAGCAATAGCTTGCATTATTGCATACAGTTGTTAATCAAGTTCAGACTTATTCTCTATGACCATGAAAGGACTTTTGCGGCTGAGTTCGTTTCCTTTCAAATATTTAAACTATGATTGATCTGTATCTCGTGCACTGAGCACTCGCATTTGTCAATTTTGTTTCGGAAAGCTCTCAGGACTTGCGGACATGTGAATACCCCATAACCTTATTGTAATGGAAATAAGCAGATGGACTTCAAAGTCCGAGTATATAATTTGTCGACCTCTCCTGTCGCTTGGCACCCAGGTGCAGCGAGGTGTAGAATTTTTCAAGGGCCGCTTTGACATGTCTCGTCACGAATGGAGCTATCTGCTTTGCTTACGCTTGCTCTCCCTGAGTTCAGAGTACCTGTCACACGACTTTCGTCACTCGTTGCTCTGCCATCCGGAACACGTGTCCCCGCACCATCAAAATAGGCGCCGCATTATGTAAGCTTCAATTCCACCGCTTACATTGACTCTGCACAATACTTCGCTACTCCGAAAAAGATTATTTTTGGTGAAAGCGGCGGTTGCGATTTCGATTCTACGACTGTCGACTCTACTAACGCTTATAGGATGTTAGGGAGCTGTTTAAAATGCAGTCTTCATGGCGGCTCTAACAGCTTCTTGTTTTCTCTTCTCGTCTCTTTGTTTAATAGGCAACACGCATAATATCGCATAAAAGGTGAACATTTGGGACGCTTGCTATGAAGTAAGTCGTATCTCCATAAAACTGGTCCCTAATGTCATCAGACTAGTCCAGCGGGAAGGCAGAGATAGTAGAGACACTGAATGAAGTTTTTGTCTCCTCTGAGAAGACACAGGGTGGTAATACGGTTAGAGACATGTTGATTCGCCTTATTTAATTGTAATGTCTGTGACCAATTTACTTTAAATGTATGGTGTTTACAAAATGTGACGAATTTACAACCAACCAGCCAGAGTTCTCCAAACTTTTTATCTTGTCGACCACTTGGCATATTTTTCAAAAGACAAAGTGAATTAGTTTTTATCAAAACCTACTATAGATTGTATACCTAAACACGCATCAAAAGTTTAAAACACATTTTAAAATCCTTGCAAGCAACCCCGTGACTGAAGAAAGTTCTGTTCTTTCACGTTAACACATGTGATATAGACGTGTGTAGTCAGTAAATTGTTTCAGTATTGGACAAATATAAATCGTGTCTACGTCTAATTGTTATTATGTATTATAATTTTGAAGTTGGTGCTAAGTTACCTCAGTTATTCGTTCCGAGATAAACCGTTTTATCTCTAGAATGATTGTGTAACAAAACAATTTAATGGATTTCGCTACGTTTTTGTAAACAAGTTATCGTTGGATTTCTAATATATTTCATGATGATAATATAATACGGTGTGCTGGTTGAAACGAATGTTCTTCCATTTTACAAGTGAGTGTTTTAATAGTTTGTAGTTTATAGTAGTTATATGTTTTGTATATATTAGGTATTAAAGAGAAACAATTTATTTTAATGTAAGTTTGGGATACAAAATATAACTTGACTATTTTAAAAACGAATTATTGCACGTCATGACTTGCATGCGACACGCATAGTAAAGAGAGGCTAAATAAAAATATTATATAAATATATATAAAATAAAAACAAAGATAATAAAATTCCAGTAACCTTATACTTAAACAAACACGATATACTCTTCGCGTTGAATACATAATTTTTTACTTGGTTCTGAACGCGGTTTTGGTTTTAGTGACTCTTCTATACGTAATTTACGAATCAAATGACAAGAAAACTAGGAAATTGAAAAATGATTTATTCAGTTTAGGCCCTGGTAAGGCACTTATGAATGTCGAGGAATTTACCACCGGTAATAAATACTTAGGTAACCTAGTTGCACCTGTTGTCTCATTGAATTAAAATGATTCCGTGTCGAGAAAGACAAAAAAGTTTCGATTACCGATATATCCCTTTAGATAAGGCTTTTACCATGTCCTATGTTCATTATCAGCCGGGATTGTTTCGATTACCGATATATCCCTTTAGATAAGGCTTTTACCATGTCCTATGTTCATTATCAGCCGGGATTCATAAAGATTTCTCAGGGTCGCACTCGTCGTCGAGAGTCCGTTTTAAAGATACGAAATTGAACCTTATTGTCTATGTTTTATGTATCAATTTCCTATGCTCGTCGAGTAGACGCTGAGAAATCTTAGTGAATAACGCGACAGGGTCATCCCTATGCCCAATTTTTACTTAAAAGACACCTACTCTCTTATTTGAAACATCGCCTGAGTACGATAATGGGTTTAAAAGTACTTCTATCTCGTTTTCATATAGTTTTAGTCCGAGTTTGGCCTAGTCTTGGTTTAAACCATGTTTTGTAATAAGGAGGCGTTTGTATAACTAGATGTCAGATATATAGCATAATAATCACGGTTTCTCAATAGGTCACAAGTGATGAGACATTCCCATTAATAATAATATGATTTATGGGTGAATCAACTATTTTACCCACACTTTGCTGTCCCCGGCCATTTCTTATTTAAATACTCCATTTGGTTATATGTACGCACATAATTTGTATAGCTATAGTATCTATGATTATTAGGCACAGCGGGAAACTTGATAAACTTCTCGAAAATTGATAATTTCCGTGAAAATGTATGGTAAAATACGCTGATTGTCTGCGGAGTTACCTGTATACTGAGGTACATTAGCGGTAACTCCATAGACATTCTTGGTGTGGGTAAAAAAGTTGATTCACCCTTATATACATTTTACCAGCTGTGCCCCGTGGTTTCACCCTCGAAGATTTCGTTTCATGCTGGTTTTTTTATAAAATTAGCCTAAAACAGTCCTTGAAACATCAGCTATCTGGCAGTAAAAGTCCCGATAGAATCGGTCCAGCCGTTTACGCGTGATGCCGTGACCAAGGGAAATGGGGATTCATTTTTATCTATAAATAAAGAAGATAGATTATAACTAATCATTTTATTCCGTAATGAAATGTACATAATTTCAGCTGAGTTTCTTGTCGGTTCTTCTTATAAGGCTAGTTTCCAAAGAGGTAGCCAGTTCTTCGATGTTCATGAGTGCCAAGGCCTAAACTGTATAAATCATTTTCATTTATACTATTACTATGGATTGAATCCTATACGTACTGGTATTATAAAAGTATATTAGATACATCACAATAAAATATGAAATGACTCAATAAGCGTTATATTCGAAACACCACAAACAAGTATTAATATTAATTAATGTAAGTTCGTCAGTTATATTTACAACTAGCTGTTCCCCGCGGTTTTACCCGCGTAGAGTTAATTTCATAGGTGCCCACGGAATAAGTGTTTTTAAAAAAATTTAATATAGTATAAGATACTCCTTGAAACATCAGCTACCTGCCAGTAAAAGTCTGTTAAAAACGGTCCTGCCGTTTCAGAGATTAGCAGGAACCAACAGACAGACAGATATTTATTTGGTGTTTTAATGTCGGTACCGTGTATGTATACTTTCATAAGCATTTAGTGAAAAACTGTTATTTTGAAATTATAAACAGACATATACAATTTATTAGATATAGATTTTTCATTTATTATGAGTAATTGAGGCGTGCTTTATAATACGTAGTACATAGAAAGTAGGTATCTATTTAATTAACTTAACGTAACTTAAACTTGAAAAATCACACATTAGTTGTGATTTTTAATTCGCAGAATCCCATATTATTTAAATAGTAGAATATTCTATAAAGTATCAGAAAACATTAAAAACAAGACACATGAAATCGGTAAAGCCATTCTCAAGTAATATTATAACGTAACCATGATAGTTTCACTCATTTATGAGACAGATGTATATGACGTGCATACATCTGTCACTTTCGCACAGCTGAAGTATCATTGCAATAAGAGCTCATGGTTTGGGCCCAGGAGTAATGTGGGTTCATTTTTTTGTAAATGTATATACAGAAATGACTAAAAAGCATACACGTGACTAAATATTAAAGAAATAACCTGGTTGACCGAGCTGTGCTCGGTTCCTTTTTCTCACAAAAGAAAGAAGTTGACGTATTCTCATAAAAAAGATCTGCCCACCCCCGTGGGTTACAGAGGTGAGCATAATATTTATGTATGTTGAAAAAGGGGAAAAAATCGAACCCTTCAAATTGGGCTGACGTCGGCGAACTTTACTATCGTATTGTAATGATATTTTAGGAGTTTTTCATTGCTCAAAAACATGGTCAAAATGATGTTTTCTGAAAATGAAACCTAGCTTGATCAATTTATTGCCCCCGGAACCCCCTACATACAAAATCTCATGAAAATGTATATACTTATACAAAAATTGCTCGTATAAAGTATAAGATTACCTAGAGTACCTAGACGACGAAAATGATTTCCTAAGGGCTACAATCTATACAGATAAATAAAATTGGAGTGTCTGTTTGTAATTCCAAAATTACAGCTTTTCACTAAATGCATATGAAAGTATACACGCTACAGACAAAAAAAAACAAGTTTTCAATTTTTTCTCTGTCTGTCTGTTTGTTCCGGGTAATCTCTTAAACGGATGGACCGATTTTAACGGGACTCACTGGCAGGTAGCTGATGTATCAAGGAGTAACTTAGGCTACTTTTATTCATTACAAATATTAGGGTTCCGCGACAATAAGGATGAAACTAAATCTACGCGGGTGAAACCGCAGGGCACAGCTAGTGTTAAATATATCATTAAATAATGAAATGGTATCTAACCTGCTTACCTACTTCTAGATCGATCTCCATAAAAATAGCAATATTTTGGATGTGATTTATAGATTTATATGGCTTTGGAAGTAGTTCCATTTATTTTTTATATTGAAAGTTATTTGACAAGTGATACATTAGTGCCTGTCTACCTTTAACAGTGACTTAAGTTTTAATTATATTACTCGCTAACGTATATTGTGTTAGGTGCTATGTTCCATTTGGAAAAGCCAAATCACGAATGTTTTTTAATCAATTAACTAGCATGTGTCGGCGATCCAATCGCTTACTGTTACCATTTTTGTTTATATTTGCAACATAAAATATAACTATTTATTAATTATAATTATATTATGATATGTTTTCCACTAAACCATGGTTGATAAGTACAATTATGAATTAAATTGTAGTAAAATCGCAATTAAGTTGTTTCAATCTTTGTATCAATTGTGCCCATATACGTTTTTTTTATGTTCAGTTTGTTTCACCGCGTATTATGGAAAATGGACTATATGCCATAAGGTCAGTAGGACGATATTTATTTGTGGTGGTGGGTAGGCATAGTTATAAATAAATTCATACAATTCGTGAACTAGAAAAAATTGCATGCTTTGTTCATATTATGTATATACACTGTATATTTGGAAAAATAATATCAAAAATGAATAGGATTTCTTTTTAATGCCTACTCAAGTTATGTACTTATTGGTGATCACTCAAGTAAAGGCTTTTATAAGGGTGTAGACTTTTTAAGTGAAGATTTTTGAAAAGCAGTTGGTGTTACATTTCAATTGAAGTATTTATGTAAATAGTCATAAATTTAAATTTAATTAAGTTTTATTTTTAGAATTTTTATTTTCAATAAAGATCGAATATTTAATGCGTCCTTACAAATACATTTTACCTCTAAAATAAGTAATAAGTAAAGAAAAGGTAAAGGTAAAGATTTTGATAATTTTAATATTTAAAAATTGAAATGTACCAACTTCCAATACCGTAGAAAAATGTTCACCGATAAAGTCTACACCCTGTATAGTGATACATTCAATTGCAATCATGTATTCATTGTGGTTCAATTCTGTTTTCTATGCACAGGCAAAACGGATAAATATAATCTTGTTATAAACACTAAGATTATGAATGGAATGTCTAGCTGTGCCCCGCGGTTACACTCGCGTAGAGTTGATTTTATGGATGACCCGCGGAGCCCTTATGTTTTTTTTTTCAATTATTGTACCATTAGTTACTCCTTGTAAAATTAGCTTTCTGCCAGTGTAAGTCCCATTAAAATCGGTCCATCCGTTTCGGAGATTAGCCGAAACAAACAGACAGACTAGAAAGCCTAAATATTATATATTCTAGATATTCTAGTAAATAATAAACCTGCTTAATGTAGAGTTCTTAAGATCATATCATAACTGGCTGCCCTTCACCTTGAGCAAACATGATAACATTGTGTAGTGCAACATTTCGCATTACTTACTTCAGTTCTATTTTCGATGTTTGTTTATCTGTAAATACAATGCCTCATCGTTTTACCTGCGTAGAGTGAACAATAAAATTACTTTTTCGATGTATATACAGGGTGTCGGGGAAACCGGGTCAGCTCTTAAAATATGTGATAGGGTATAATTTTAGGAAGCAATTATATTTATTATGACAAAAATATTTTCTTCCGTTTTCGAGTAATTGATGTTCAAAGTTGACCATATCAATACCTTATTTTCGCATAAAAATCACTTGTAACATAGAGTTATTCAGGTGAAATCTAACTACGTTTTCATTTTTTTTCTCTTACTAATAAATCCTGAAGTAATCCCATAAAACCATTTTTCGAAACCATTACCCTTCCCCTTAATTTAAAAAGTTTAATGACCGCGTACGGAATGTAGGTAAACGCGGCCGTGCGTTCATTCAATCGCTTAAAGCCGCGCGCTCTTCGGGCATAGCTTATAACTACGTTATCGTTGGAGGTAGGTATTTTACGATTTCAATATAGTGATATATTTATAAAACCCTACAACTTCTAGAAGACAACTGTTCCTTTTTCTCCGATACCCTGTATAGCTCTAGCATGCAATCAATGTCGTGGTGTAACGCACTATATTTATCTATTTAATATTTAATTTGCACACTCCGAACACATTTCCCCAACACGGCACGGTTGTTTAACTGGTGGCGGTTTATTAGTATCACATTCCATTTTTTTTTATTACAGGTACAAGGCACCCTGATTGACCGAGGAGAAAATTCACAAATGGTCGAGACCTTATCGTCGTGACAAAACCAGTGAATCAAATGTAGTGTTTAAAGACAATGTGAATTCGGCCAAATCCACTCCGGCGACGTGTAGCAGTGACACAGCAGAATCCTCCGACCAGGACTCCTGTCCTTAGGGCCTGAGAGGCTCAACCACAGTTGCGATCGTAAACTTAAACAATATCCACCTTATTACAAGACATGGTTTAAACCAAAACAAGACCGAACTGTCTATCCCTTATTAAATCTATATCACGGAAAGAGACGAAGTACCCCATCACGAGTTTACCACCGTTTTCCTAATCTATACTCACTAGCGTCTCCACTGAATATTTGTATGAGATATTGTACCCCGCCTTCTAGCGGTGACGAACTAAAAGAACTAAATATGTCATACAAAATGTTATCGGTCACGCTAGCGAGATAGATCACGAAAACTGTGCAAAACTCTTAATAAGGGTACAGTAGTACAAATACCAAGGACTATATCAGTCTATCTCTTGTAATCAGGGGAATGCGTTTTTGCATTGCTACCGTTACCGAAAAAGCGATCACAGAGGATTATTATCGTAAAAACGTATTGAGTTTTATATACGTACGTATGTATAGGATCAGCTGTGTGATGCCATTTATTGTAATCAACATAAGATTGCGAATCTTATGTGTAAACCTTGCTGCAACAACATCAAATGTTTTGATCTATGGCACCTTAGTAATAAGTACCTATACCAAATAATATAATAATTGCATAATATTGCGAACATATTTAATGGACTTAATTAAATAACAGTGTTTAAGTATTTGCGAATATTGCGAACGTCGATTATCAAACTGAATTAATATTAATATTATACTTACTATATGATCTAGGATTCATGTCTAATCAAAAAAATCATGTGTAGTTGGTTATATATAAACACATCCGATTAATTCCATAGACTTGACTATTTCATGCAAATTTTCCATTGTGTTTAGAAAACTCCCATTACTTTGTTTTTACATAATTTAGTTTGTCATATAACCTACATATGAACTTTACCGTTTTGAGCAAAATTTTAAAATAAGGAAAGGTTTCCAATAGGTATTGTGGAGGATCCAATCCATAGGTACCCAATGACCAATCAGAAGAAATCAGGCTCTTTCTAAATTGAGCATTAAGAAGAATTACATCTTTGAGTGTGAGCGATCGTTCATTGCGACTGGTCCAGAGGGACTGTAAGGTTTTGACGTAAGTTGATACAAAATCGGGCCAGTTTTAAAGTTATATCGTTTTTTAAATAAGTTATTAAATATTTGCTTAATTATTCTGGCTAGAATCATTTTCATTTAAACTAGCACGATATTGAAAACTGTGTAAGAATGCTAACTTTAATTGTTTGTAAATCTCCATTCATCTTTTCTGATCAAAGCCATTGTATTGTGCTACAACGAAGATGTTTTATATTGTATCTATAAATCATTTAACAGTAGTGTATGCGCCTACCTCCGTGGGATTCAGGCATATGTATGTCATTGCATTAATTTAACTGACGCCTAATAAATATAATAAATGTAGTTAATGCTTTTTACAGAGTGTTGTTACTTCACTTTATTATCTTTCTCAACTCAATTAGCGATTTATATTAGGGAACGTAAGACTTCCTAAACTCGCTATGGGCGCATTAACGTGTTATTACGTTGACGATATCGCCTCATTTTTGTATGGAAACGTTAAAAATAGGCCCGAAGAGGCAAGTGTAGAAACTTTTACGAGTCCATATAAAAAAGCGCAAAACGCAACGTCAAGCGACGACGTTCGAACGTGTCAAAATACTTGGGGCACTGTTGTCGCTTATAATTATTATTTGAATTACCTACGACTTATTATAGAATTCACTTTTCCGGTATTTTTAAAATAAAACAAGGTATTCTCACGGCATCCCAGAAGGGACCCTGAAAGGGAGGTGTTACAACACCCATTTTTCATCGAAGATGATTAAATGCCAGATGGTGTATCCCATCATCATCTGGCATTCACTATTTTCGAATTTCTTCACAGACAGCAGATTTTCCATTGAGGTAAAACTCGTCATTTGAAATCACTACACTAAAGTTTTTAGAAAACAGTAATATCGAGAAACCGCAATAGACAGGGACACTTTCCTATTTATAATAGTATTGCAATTGGCGATTATTGCAAATACTTATACATAAACAACAATAAAAGAGGTAAATGTTTTGAGCGGTAACACCGGCACCGGTGCACTGAAGGAAGTTGTAAATAAACACCGATTCAAGGTTATTGCGTCTCGCAATCAAGAACAGGCGAGCTACTATGATCGTTTAAGCAGCGCGTATTAAGAACTTCTTAGCTGGTTAAATTTTAAGGTAACAAAGAATGAAATGGATGGTAAGTCCCCAGATCACCGTAGGAAGCGAAGGGATTGAATAATCGTACCTAATCAATAAACGACATTTTATTAAGGTTCATTGCGGTAGGTTAACAATAAAACAGGGAAATAATTCGCAAAAATTTATTGAATATACATTAATTAAAAACCACGTCAATACACATACATCAATACAATACATTTGATGAAAATTGTGATTTACACAAACAATTATTTGTGCCACTCGTGCATCAATTTGATATCTGTTGACCTTTGCTGTATCGCAAACCCGTAGTTACAGATTATTGCATATTATGAGCACGCGCATTATCAATCTTGCATCCCACATGCCGTATAATAGATCTTAACAGGGGGACTAGACGCTCAATTTGCAATCTTTATACCAAACTTGCACTTTCACGAACAATTAAATTAACCAATCATTGACTTACAGATACATCTCTAAACTTTAAGGCCTTAACTATACAAGACGTCATTAAACTAGTAGTAGTTAGTAGTAAATTAGTACTAGTAGTAGTCGCATACAAAATAAAAGGAAAAAAATTTAAGCGAGCTGGCTCGTTCGATATTTGGTGACTGTGCCTTACAGAAGATCGCAGCCAAATAATGAATGGTTGAATAGTGTTTTGTTTCTGCGGTGAGTGAGGTCGACATTGGTTCCTGGGAGTGGAGTCTGTGCTAGCAATAGTTTTCATTATATTGGCACTGAGATTTATTTCTTTATAAGGTAGGCAACGCGCGAGTGATACTTAATGTTACAAGCGGTTTCCCTTTAGTTATTAGCATAGGACTCTCAAATTTGAGATGAACCCAGTTTTCAGTGACGTTTTAGATACAGACCGTTAGGGTGATTGAGCATATCACCGAAGGAAAGGAATTACCCTTAAACTATACATACAGATAAATAAAATTGAAGTGTCTGTTTGTAATTCCAAAATTACAGCTTTTCACTAAATGCATATGAAAGTATACACGCTACTGACACTAAAAAACCAAGTTTTAATTTATTTTTTTGTCCGTCTGTTTGTTCCGGGTAATCTCTGAAACGGCTGGACCGATTTTAACGGAACTTTCACTGTTAGGTAGCTGATGTTTCAATGAGTAACTTAGGCTACTTTTATTTATAAAATATATTAGGGTTCTGCGACAATAAGGATGAAACTAAAGCTACGCGGGAGAAACAGCAGGGCACAGCTAGTTGGTAAATAAATTTAGATTGCTACTTAAATTTAATTGTTCGTGTAAGTGAACCGAAGGCATAAAAAATATGCATTCAAATACATGTACAGTCAGCTTCAAAAGTTACAAGATATATATATTTTAAACTGGCCTTTACCTCCTTTGGTAAATCTGTTTTGTTCGTCACATGTGTATTGTCATACAAGATCAACGCGCGCCCGTCAAATGTAAGACTACGAGTGTTATATAAGTTAATTATGTACTCCACCACACGTGTCATAAGCCTATAAGTTACTTAAATGTTTATAATGTAGGTATATGTAATAACACACGGGCTAATTTCCTAACACACATCTAAAATAATCAATAATTAGTATTTTGTACTATGTAGCGACATTATACTTTTATAAAAGTAGGTATATTGTGGCAAAGAAGAGTACGTAAATACACGTGCGGTGGAAACTAATTAAAGATATAAGACTTTATATTTTTTCAATAATATTCATTAAATCATATCATAAAACAGAAAATAACAGGTAAATTTGTGCTGTTCATATTTTTTTCCTGTTATTGAATCATAAGTTGGAGTTTATAAATAAATCATCGTGTTCAATTGTTTGAAATAAAAAGTTTTAAAACAAATGCACTTAAATGCTATGAGATTTTATCACAACACAATACACATATCAATAAGAAAAAAAAATCTTGCAATAAAATATGTAAAATAATAATTAAAAATAACAAAATAAACATCGTAAATAATAATTATGGCACCAGAACCTTGATGGGTTAGGTAATCGCATGCATTTAATATAAAATGTATAACTAGTTTCTCACATAATATAGTTTGGTAAGTATCTTAGCTTAGTGTGGAAAATACAGATGTGTGTGTAGTGGGGAAATACTTCGACCCAAGTACATATTATTTGGATAACGCTATCACTTCATATCGAGGGCTCAAGTATTGAGTATTGGCTACATTTGAACGAGTACATACGATCATCTACATTATGAAGTATAAAATAAATACATCGCAAAAATATTTCCCTTTCAATACCTACTCTTATATATTCGCAACGGATCTATAATCATATCATAGTTCCGCATGATATACCATGAATAAATAATAATGAAAAAATCATTGAATAAATAATAAAGTACCTACATTGTTATTTACCATCAAAACAGGGAATTCTACCTAGTGTACGAAAAAGAGCTGCTATCGATAGTAAATTTCCATTAATGATTGAAAATTACGTTAATAATATCTAAATTTTTTGCACAATTTGAACACCAAATATTCCATACACATTAACGATTCTAAGTAAAAAAATATACCTACTTAGGTAATTTGTATAACGCTCAATCGTAATTATCTAATCTGCGGAGCGTCTTTATTATAAGTAATTGGGATTGGTCATGTAGAAAATTTTTCTCCCCTTTACAAACAAAAAGATGACCGGCGAAAAATAAACGACGGAGTTATAATAAGAACAAGTGGATATTTTTTAAAATTATAATGAGGTAGCGGAATCTCTTAAGGGCCCGACGACGCGAAATATTAATCACTTCGATTAGACTTTCAAAAAGTTGCTTTTAATTACAATAGTATTTATTTATGTTCAAGTTGATTAATAATATATAGGTATTAAATAAGTCTTAGAAAATAATTGAATAACGTTCTTTGGAATCATATAATGCACTTGCGTGTACAAAAACGCAGTTGTTGGAACACATTGTGTGTTGTTTGATATACTTTAGATAATATAATATTGTGATTTACAACATCACGTCACATTTAAATTATAAATCCACTAACACACATTATCAATCCAATGAAAATGAAAGTGGATAATAATATTGTTCCACAAACCCGTTTTTCCAGTTCAACGCAACGTAACGTTGGAAAATATGCTAATTATAAAAACTAAAAGTTTGCGTGTCAAGCTTTACATTTTTTTAACTAAAACGATTTCTTAACGGTTTTCGATAACATCGAAACCAAACTGGCCGGGTTGCTAATATTTTCTTTACTTATATATACATCTTTACGACGGAAGATTGCATAATATATTTATTGGATTAAATTCATTACACTTTTATCAACGAGCATCCAAAAATGGCACTTAGGTCGAATCTAAATAAAATTATTGCAACGAAGAAAAATACGAAGTTAAGTAGGTACTTACTTTTTTAGCAGCTGTACACCAGATAATTCGACAAACTGCCGCGTTATTCAGTAAGGTTTCTCAGCGTCGCACTCATCGTCGAGTGTCGGATTTAAAGATACGAAATTGAACCTTATCCTGTACGTGTTATGCATCAATTTCCTATGATTGAAACCAACGCTCCTTAAATTAAAACCTTAGTGAATAACGCGGCTTATCAAACTCTTGGATTCTAAGTCCTAATGATAATGAAGTCTGATGAATGAGGAATTCGGCAAACCTTTGAGAAGCCGGGTAGGTACACGTTTTACCAAACTAATAAAGTGCGCGAAGCAAACATATTCTAATTGTAAAGTTCTTATAAAAATATCTAAACAATACTCTACGTAGCATTTGTGATGTAGTAAGTAGACCTTGCTTTATAAGACCGTAGCCGATCATGGTGGTGGTTACTGCAGTTGGCGGGGGGCAGCTTTACAGCGCGCGAGCCTGGAACAAGATGTAATACTTTATTTTGACATTTCACAAGTTATATACCTTGAATGCACATTAGTCATTTTAGGAGTCTGCCTATAGACAGCTATATGTGTGGCGCGAGGCGAATAAAACCGCGCGCAGAATCTCCACTATTTTCGTTGCACATATCTCGTGCGTGACAGCACGTAAGTACTGTAAGGCCTCAGCCTTACAAGCTGGTTAAAACCTTTTTCGTTTAATACTTAATCTTTATGGAAGATATTTAAAATAATCCAGAAAGAATTCGAAAAACGACAAGAGTAGTTGTCAGAGATAGAACTAGATTTGAAAAAGAAGGAATAAAAGTGTAATGTAACAGTTTTTTCTTTTTTTTTATTAGTAATTAATAGTGATCCCGGAGAGCGAGTAGCCAAAGCGACGGATCCCCGAGGTCGCTCGCCACAGTACCTACTACCTAAGTATTAGGTAAGTTCCCACCTTCCACAATGTCTTCACAGGATCATAAGTCGAAACATTAGGTTAAAGTTAAGTGGTAATTATTTTTTGGAAAATCATTTTCGCGTATTTTTTTCATGTTGGATGTTTAAGATATTTTGTTATAGTTTGTGGTCACGATAATTTTCATTGGTAAGGTCGTGTTGCTAAATTGGAAGTGTATTTTCTATAGGGAATCTTTAGACACGATCTAAAAAGACAACAAGAAGAGGTTTAGGGGATCTCGAGAGATCTTTCCTGCCCTGCCCATTAGGTTAGGAACATTATTTCAGAATTAAGCGCTACTTGTTGATTTTCCCAGATATTAGTCTACGAAATATTATTAAGAATTTGATGAATCCTCCTTATAACAAAACATGGTTTAAAAGAAGACTAGATCATACTCGGACTAAAACCATGTCCATTTCTTTTGAAATCTGTCTGTGTCACGAGAAGAGATAGAGTTACTTCAGAACCGAGATCACACAAATGCATATTTGAGGAAAAAATATTATTCAATATAACTCAGATTATTTATGCGACTTAAGTGTAACATAATGCAGGAGCATAATTATATTTATTTTCCTGTTTGTTAGCCGGGGTTGATGGTTAGTGCTGATTTCAATTTTTTATTTTCCTTGGTCGAGAAGGAAAAATATGTTTTTCGAGTATAGGTATGTATGAATGCCTATTTCTTTGGCATCCTCCATACGTCTTGATAAGGCTTATAAAAAAAAATGGGCCAATGATATTTTAACACTATATATGTCATGTTTAAAATATGTCCCGGAAATGAAACAATACATTAGATAGAATAGCCGTAATAAAGCGTTAAGTAAAAGAAAATAATAAGCTATACATACTAAAGAAACCATTCAATATGGCGTTGCGAGTGAATTAAGTATGAAGTCTTGCATTATATACCTTGTAAAACAAAGCGACACCTATTGTAAAGATAGAAATAGTAAGTAGGTATGTACGTATAATGTATATGTTCCATTTGAAATCGGTCCAGCCGTTTGAGTCGAAGCGAAAATAGACATATAGAAACAAAATTATTTTGCTCTAAATAACTAAGTACCATAATATTAATAATCCTTTAGCAAATAAACTGTTATTTTGACATTACACTTGCAATGTTATTTGTATAGATAGATTTAACATTCAGTCAATTTACAATTGTGCAATATTGCCTTTGATTGTTGGCAATTATAGTTTAAAAGTAGTCAATTATTAAGTGCGTGCGCACATTTACGTCAACAAGAGATATTATGCACGGATCTCATAAAGTACGTGATTGTGAACTATTTTTTTTTTTATAGGGATCCGTACTTCAAATAGGAAAACAGGAACTCTTATAGGCATATATCTTTTTTCCGTCTGTCACCACCGATTTCCTAAGAAACGGGTGGACCTTGCAAGTTGACATTAAGACCACCTTAGTATCTAATAAGATACTATAGTCCCTACTTGGCGTAGGTACCGAGTCTACACAATATAAACGTATGGGCAAATTTAGATTTTCGCGAAAACTAGAAAGTCTAAGCACTAAAATGTACCTTAATTTTCAACTTTTTTTAACTATCGGAATTTCCCATTACTTGTGCTGTAAGTAATAGTTGTATTTCATTATTAAAACCTTGTTTTAATAATGAAATACAACTACTACTTAGAGTAAAATTTAAAAGTTTACTATAGTACCTAATCTATAATAGGGTTCCAACTATTTAGGCAAATATTTTTGGCACTGAGCATCGGTTAGTAATTTTTAGTTTGTATCAATTTAAAAGCCTTTGTAGTATAAACAATCTGAAAGGAGAAGGAAGCACACACTAATGGGACGTATAGACATATACGCTTACTACAGGCAGTATGGTAACTAGGAACAAATCATTCGAAATTACACTCTCACATAGACGCGCGCATCCATGAGATTATAAGCATTCCTGGCAGTGCTCGCATTAAGGGATGTCACGTCGTGGCCGATTGCGTATAATTATGCCATTAACATGTGTTTTTTCAAAACTCCAAAAATAAAGTATATCTACATTACTTTGACAGCAAATTAGGGACTCTCACGTACAAATGAAACCCGCGTTCTCATTTAAAAAATAGCCTAGTTTCCATACTGCTTATAAGATGTATACTGTGGTAATGTAATGATTACGTACCTTGTTGGTTCGGAAGAGTTTGTCTAGAGTAGGTCTCAGTTATCGCGCTTTCCTGCCGGAGTCGCCGCGGACGGTGGGCATCGGCGCGTTGGGGGGCTCCGCCACCGCCTACCACCCCACACACTTGTTAGTCAAGCAAAGCACTACACACCACCAAATGGTAAAGAGCTATAAACTAACTTCCCTTTAAGGTTCACCAAACTAAATAACTAAATAGTACACATATAATAGTTTATATATTTTTTCAGATTTTTGCAAAACGTGTTTTTTTTTCTCTACAAACTATGAAATAAAAATTGATTTTTTTAGCTAAAAGCTTATCGGAGTTTAACTCATAAATGTTAGTAAGCCCCAAGATCCGTAACGGAGCTTTCAAATAGACAAATCATTTTGTATGGAAGTATCAACTTGAATGAAAATAATATCTTTAAATAGTAACATATAATCCGCCTGTATGTCAGTTACCTAAGGTTAAGCAGCTAGTGTTATAATAAAATACCATTTGGTCGCGTACAGAAAAGCACATTGATGGTTAATGATACCAAACACCAAAGTATATACACATGATTCCCGTGGTTAGTAACCGATATACTAGTTTAGAGATGAACACACACAGACATATAAAAATAGTATACATGCCACAACAGCTGCGTTATTATGTTATATGATATCTCGACGCAGAGTCATCGGTTTCAAACATACGAAAGTGACCTTTACCGTGTATGTTTTATGTATAAATTTCTTATGTTTGATTGAAAACGACTAGTCGACGTACTTAACCTTGAGTTTTTGCGTGTCTTGAAATATGTTGATCCGCCATCTTTGACATTCAACCACATCCCGCCACCGACAAGTATCCACACATTTTGAGCCACGCCAAAATGCAAGTTCAAGTGAGTGCAAGTTATCTTAAAAATCACAAGTCATCATCGCGTTGACGTAAGCGCAGATTTGTATGGGATCAAAATAGTGCTGTCCGTGACCCCGAAAGATGGCGCTGTTTCAATCCTATATAAATCTACGTTTACGTCAACGCGGTGCCTTGCCTTGCAGTGAAAAACTCGCACTAGACCCTGAATAACTCTCTAGTGCATTGAAAGATATATGCGTTAGTTGATATAAAACAAATTAAACTATCAGCTTGGAATAGCGTTAATTTATACGGCCGATGCGTGTTAATTCTTAATTAATATTATCGCTGGAACTAATAAGTTATGACTATGAATGTAAATTATGCCTGTAGTTGAATTTTCCATGTTAAATTTATCAATTTATCGTTTCTGCGTGATCAACGTCCCGTATACGTTTTAAATATGTAAGTATTAAAAAAAAATTACACACCATTCGATCAAGTATATACTCAGATTGATTACTTGGGAAGATTATTAATATCGTATTTATGAATATTGTGCCTCTTATGAAACGTATACTAGTAATTCTATATATCTGCATGAAACTAAGAAAACTAGGGGACGAGGGTCTTGGCGTCGACGCATGGCACACGCGGTTGGAGGGCGCATTCGTGTTCCGACGCGCCCTCCCATAGTGTAAAAGCCGGGTTAAGCTGGAATCGTAAGAAGTGGCCTGATAGGCCAGTCGCCAGGGGAGTCATGGCCAAGCACGTGAAGACATATCACGTGCACCCACTAAGCGAACAGAGGGCCTAGTGCGAGTTTTTCACTGCCGCCGTCACAAGTCACCGCGTCGACGTAAACGCAGATTTGTATGGGCTGACAATAGTGTCATCTTTAGGCCAACAGAGGTGCTGTTCCGATCCTTTACAAATCTGCGTTTACGTCGACGCGGTGACTTGAGACGGCGGCAGTGAAAAACTTGCACTAGGCCCTCTGAAGGAACACCGTGGAATTTAGTCGAGGCGAGTCCGACATAACCCTTTCGCTGCTGTATCAATGAACGTCATAAGCGTTCATAAGGCGATACTGAACCACAATTGTTTGTTACAATCAGCGTATACGCCTACCACAGGCCAGTCTTTTTATGCAGGTCCAACGTGCACTCTTATTACTAAACACATTAGGTTGAAATTTGTAAATGACATAAGTCGGTCATCCCACGTAATTTTATGTACAAAATTAAACCTTATTGAGTGGATATAAGATTGTCGACAAATCACGTATGCGCAGTTTTGTCCGTTTGACGCTTGAACGGTTTAATTACACAGTTGTGCCAATATCGCGTAATGTTATCGTACATACAAAAATTATGTAAAGGTATGGTTTAGGAACTGAAACATAAAAGTAAAAATACGGAAACCTGTTGACTATGTTTTATGCCCGGATGGGTAATCCACCGTTAAAGACCTCCACCGAGAAGACAGTTTCATTTAATATTATGTAACTATTAAGTAACGTGGCATTTTCAGGCGATAGCCATATATGTATGTGTAAAAATATTATTTTGTTGCAGTGAAAACAGTCTGTAAGCCCTAGTGAATAGCCGATTTCTGGCTCGTAGAGTCGTAAGCTCACGCTTTCCCAAAAGGATCCTGGAAGCGGTAGGCAAAGGAGTTACAACACCCACTCTTCACCGAAGATTAGGTGCCCGTCTATGCATTCTCCAGACATGAAGGATCGCAGTAAAGCTCGTGGTGATATAACTCAAGTTTTTAGAAAACCTCATAAGCACAGATCAGCGATATTGTAATATGCGGTTACGTAGCACGAAGCACGCTATTACTTACACCAGTCGGCCATCACCGCTCTTCATCCGACAACAACTTTTCCCATTTATAGTATTAACTAGCTTGCGCCACAGCTTTGTATAATTCACATTCAAACTGTCAACCACCAAATTTACCCCCACTGTTTACGTTACGTAGTGTTTCGAGAAAGCCTTTCTTAGTGTACATCTCAACAAACCCTACAAACTTCATATCCCTAGTGGTTTATGCTGTGCGTTGATATATAAGCCAGATAGGATTTTGATTTTGTTTGTCAACAAATTATTAAATTTAATTAATTCGTTAATATTGATGCAAGAGGTATATCAAATTGAACTGAAAGCGAAAACGCTGGCAGTAATCACGTCGGCCAAGTTAAGACATTTTAGTTTCGCTGGTGTGACTATCGATTGTAATATCGTAATATCGATGATTTGAAACGAAACGGAAATCTCCATGATATTGTATTAACGACATTTACGAGGAAGAACACGTTTTGCACGTCATTTATGTAGAAGGGGATTAAAATTAAAATAATGTCTGATACACATCCATGCGATATTACATTATTAATATATGCCCACGCCAGCCCAGAAGGGTACTGGGGCCCAACCATAAGCTCTTATTGCGATGATAATTCAGTTGTGCGAAAGTGACAGATGTATGCACGTCTCATAAATGAGTGAAACTATCATGGCAATAAGAGCTCATAGTAAAGCCCCTGAAGGGGTAAGCAGAGGTGTTGTAACAACAACACGCAAATTGTACCGACTATGATTAAGTACCAACGTGACAGAGGGTGAGTCTATCGCCGTCTTAGACACTATACATACATCTTTGAATTACTTCTGAGACATATACAGGTATAATCACGATATTTTCCTTTATTGGCGCTAAACGAGGAAAATATCGTGTGATGAAATTACTGCAATTAAGTCTTTAGAAAACTTATTCGTGCAGGCCGCTGGGATACGAACTTACCTCAAACCCCACGGCTCTTTACATTATTGATTAAATAAGATACCAGTGAAAAGATATTTTACTTCATACTGCTATTTTCGCATCTTTAAAGGACATTGATAAGGCATTGACGTAGCAATGCATATTTCACTACGTGTACTGAGGAGAGAAACAACACCTGACGGTAAGCGGTAACTGCAGCCAATTAATGATTTGCAGACCAATATCTCATAAATAATGAAATCCCTGTGCCAACGAAATGACAATTGCTAGCACAGCGACTCCACTCCTACTCCTCCCCTCCATGGAGCACTTACTCAGCGCAGGAACACAACACTACTCAAAGAGCATTATTTGACCAACTCTATTAAAATCATGAGGTAGGATCACGAGTAGCTCAATTGGAAGAGCGACTGCACGGTTTGCAAAAGTGGTGGGTTTGAGTCCCGCCACGTGTTCGTATTTTTCTTGACCATTTTTGAGAAACTATTAAAATATCAGTTTGAGAAAAAAATATGATAGGATGGTACCTTGGAAATATCGACGCCGGTGACTCCCTTGACCAGTTCCGGGATGCACTGGACGATGGCGAGCACCTCTCCTGTGAGCTTGGCCGCTCCCACTTCACCACCGCCGCAAGACACCATCGTCACTTTGCGAGCTTGAGACAAAGGCGCCGCTACCTCTGCTGCCACCTATATTTATTTATATTAAAACACCGTTTAGGGCCTTCTTAAAACCAAGGGTATATCATAAAGTCCTTGGCTCGGCGTAACTTTAAATACTTAGGTTAAAACTGACTATTAGCACTGTATGGATGTAATCACGAGTTGTTTTTTAAAATTAATATGTTACACCAGAAGAATATATCATCTCCCTGGCCTTATCCCGTGCATTTGGGGTCGGCACTTGATTCAACCCGATGTAGCTGATCATCTGTTTTTTATACAAAGCGACTGCCATCTGACCTTCGTAACCCCTTTTTCGAGGAAAATCAGCAATCTGGGCTAAACCAGTTGTCAGACCTGTAACGATTGCCAAAGATGTTAAATTGGCAACTGGGACCGACGGCTTAACGTGCTCTCCGAGGCGCGGAGGGAACTCGGGCGGTCACCCATCCAACTACTGGCTAGGCGTATGGTTGCTTAACTTCGCTGATCGAATCATACGCGCAATAGCAACTGTGCCACGAGCTCCTTACACCAGAAGAATACATAACTATTATGTTTTAGTTTTAAATTGTAAAACTGCGGGGCACAACTTTTGGAATTACAAACCGACACTTCAATTTTATTTATCTGTATATATTGGCAAGTTTTAAGCATAAACTGGTCGTCTTAAAGCAGTTTCATTAAATGAAGATCTATACCTTGGGCAGTGTTTCAAGCATCATATCGACCATAGCCGCAGATCCGTATTCCTTCCACGCCTCCGCTTTCTTCGCCATCTGTTCCGCATCGGCTACTGCCTTCGCCTTAATAGCGTACGCCTCCGCCTGTTACAAAAATCCATATATATACTAATAATATAAAGCTGAAAATTTTGTTTGATTGAACGCACAAATCTCAGGCACAGTTACGAATAAAAAAAATATCTGCACTAAAGGCTTTATAACAGCACCTGCGACCTGCGACCAATCGTAGAAGCGTCAAGGGAGAATGTCGCAAAAACGAGAACTAATATTCATGTGTCAACAGTTACTAATATATAAAAGGGAAATGCGATTGACTGCAATTAACGCACAGCTTAAGCCACTGGTCCTAGAGACATGGAATTTGGAGTGTATTTTCATGGAGAGGTGTAGGTAAACACTAATTAAGGGATTTTCGAAATTCTACCCATTGGGGGTTGAACGGTGAAATCTTATTGCCACCGTAGCGAAGCTGTTAGGTAATAATATAAATTGAATATGTCCTATCAGTTGTCGAATGAGAAGTATTTAAGCATGCAGTCTAACTTAGTTGCGGCGCCGTCTTTTAGGTAAACAACGGCTGTTCACGGCTTTTATAATATAAGTATTACGTATAATGAAAGCATAGCCTGACGATTTTTTTTAACTACGGTGTTGTGATAACTCCTTAATAATACGGTAGGACTAGACAAAGTAACTTTCACCCGCGCTTGAGCAAATAGAAAGGATAAAAAATGTATAGAAATGACATAAATCAGTCACGTGACATATGTCATTCCCTTACATTATGTATCGTTTCTACTAGCGAAGCGTGAGGATAATGTTACTTTGTCTACAGGCTATTTGGAATGTACCGCAACTATTTGGTTAGAACGAAACAAAAATTGTTTTCAAGCATAATTATAATTACAGCCACTTTTAATTCTCATGGCCTGTCGACTCGATTACACGACTGTGTCTAATAATGGAAATAATCGTGACAAGCACGTGCTTTGATAATAAATCTAGTTACACGTGGCTCTTTGCTTCACTTGTATGAACGTTTCGATAAAAATAGTGTGATGTGATTTATTAGAAATGTTTAGTTAACCACCTTTACCGATTACGACTATCAACTCATCACGAAATGTATATTGGCGTTTATACAAATACTACAAATAATTAAGAAATGAATTCTTATTGAGAATGTAACTAATTCTGATATCATGAGAACAATTTGAAATACTGGTCAAATTCAGAGCCCTCATAACTGAAGCAAGTGTATGAAGGACCGTATTATATGGCGCACAATAATCTCTGCCATCAATAATATCATTATGATGATGATTTCAGATGATTTATATTGTTTCGATGATATGTACATGATGTCTGGCTGAGTTTCTTGCCGGTTCTTCTCAGAAGGCTAGTTTCCGAACCGGTGGTAAATTCTCGACTTTCATAAGTGCCTTACCAGGGCCTAAATTTAATATTTATATTTTTCATTTTCATCATTGCTTCACAGACGAAAGCCTCGCTCTTAAATAAATAATAAGAATGTATGTATAATTTTAAATATTACTTTGTTGCCACATCAGCGAAGTGGACTTTTGATGATAAACACAACTGAAATGGTACTAAGGTAGTTCATACATACATTCAATCACGCCTGTAGGTATCCTATAAGGGTAGGCAGATACCACCGTTTGCCACATGGATCGAGCCTTACATACTTCTTTCACTAATCATAATGATCACTCTCTGCCTACCCAACTAGTATGTAAGTAATATAATAAGTTAATTTGGTACTGACCTCTCCCCTGACTTTAACAGCCTCCGCCTCAGCTTCGGCCTCCAACACCGTCTTCAGTTTGTGAGCCTCCGCCAACTTCTCCAGCCTGAATTTTTCCGCTTCAGCTGGCCTGTATAACATAAAGGTATTATACTTTATATCGGTTCTTTTTTTTATTTTAGTCTAATTCAAATTAAAATTCAAAATATCTATATTTGATTTTCAAAAAAATAATATTACAATATAAATCATAAAAAAAAAATTATATTAAGGAAACCAACGGCATTATATCGTAATACAGTACTAGTAAGGCTGATAATATGATTTCTCTGAGTTGACAATATCTAGTAGGATAAAAAGCTCAAAAGTTATAATTGCGCGTACTGCTCAAACGACCATAGTTGGCCCCCTGGTTAACCTATTCCATAAACCACTTTACTTGCAAACCAGTCCCGTGACTGAGACGCCATTGACAACTAAAGACATAAATATTTTCTCCCCCATCACAATTTTCGCTGAGCGCTCATAACTCCTGACGGCAGCTGTGCAAAAGTTGAATGTACAATACCTGCGAATGGTGGCCTCTAGTTCCTTCTCCCTTCTCTGCACCTCCCACTTCTGCACGGAGATCTCCTGCGTGCGCTCGACGACGGCGATTTGCATCTGTTCCTCTTTGATGCGTTGCTTCGTCTTCGCCGCTTGCAACTCATACGCCATCTCCGCTTCAGCCTACACATATTACGTCAAATGGTGAAATTATTTAAATTATGCTAATTAAAAAAAATATAGTACTAACTCTAAAAACCATAAAATTAAAATATATTATTAAAGGGAGTCCCTGTAGGCAAGGTTCCGAAGATACTGGCAGCATTCCCCCTTTGGATGGCTAGACTAATTCTTTGGCCGAGGTAGCTGCCAGCTCTTCGGTCTCCTGTGATGTCGACTAACCTTTTTCTGATTTCTTTAAAAAGCCTTATAGCGCTAGGACCCCACGGACCAAGGGTCTCGGCACCGAATGGGACCAAATCATATTCGTTGCCTAGACCCCTGTATTTGCAGGCTTTAGCTTTTTCAGCCGCTTCACAAGCCGTACCTCCTCAAATTACATATAGATATGATCACGCCTGTATTCTGTAGGCAAAATCCATCTGGTACATTGGTACTAGTCAGCGAAGATGATTAAGTGTCAACTTGACAGATGGTGAATCTCAGGCGCTATACATACGTCTGTGAATTACTTCTCAGAAATATGTAGGTTTCCTCACGATGTTTCTGTAAGGTGCAGCTCCGAATTACAATTGATTTGCAACTTTAAATACATCACCTTTTTAGTTTGCACTTCGACGTCGTAGGCGGCCTTCTTGAGTTCAAAGTCTCTCTGCGCCTTGGCTATCTCGGTGTCGTTGAGGAAGCGGGCGGCCATCCGCTGCTCCTCAGCCATCGCCTCCTTTATCTTAGCTTCGGCTTGAGCCTCGGCCTCGCCTATTCGAGCGTCGCGCTTCACCTCCGCCGTGCGAGCCATACCCAACGCCTTCAAGTATCCCTAAACACCAACAATGCACATATCTATATTAAATAATATCATAAAGAGGAAAGATTTGATTGTTTGTTTGCATTGAATAGGCTCCAAAACTACTTAACCGATCTTGAAAATTCTTTCAGCAATGGATAGCTACATCATCAGCGCGTAACATAGGCTATATTTTATCCCCTTATTCTCACGGGAACGGGAACTATGCGGGTGAAACCGCGTCGCGTCTGCTAGTATAATATAATAAGCTCAAGTGATTGACTGATATATCAAAGGATAGGCGAAACTCTTAAGGCCAAAAATGGATTTTCGCACACGTATTCCTCATGACCAAGGAAAATTATTTTAAAATTCAACCCCCAAGTATCTCATACAGTTCTCATTGTATTATTTAAATATTGTATGTGCCGTTTCTCGTTTCCTTTAATAAGTAATCTTATTAACCTCAGACTTATAACGTAAAGCACGCGACTCAATCGGTAAGCACAACCTTTTTTTTCAAAGTATACAAGTATCAATTTGCAGTTATTTATCACACCGCGAGAGAGTGAAGCAAAACATAGTAAGGAAACCGGCATTCTTAAGAAATATGACGTTTTATCTCTCTCTATCATGAGGTCCGACAACTCTCGTTAGATGCTCGCTATAGAAAGCAATGCTAAGATGGCGCTAATGAAATATCACAATAAAGCGACGGTTAATGCCAGTCCAGCGTACTTGTATAGTAAGAGTCGGGGTTCAAACATAACATTAGCCTTAACATAAGCTCACGCCTGTATTCCCCGAACGGGTAGGCAGAACTGTTGTAATATCAACACCCACTTTTCACCGAAGATGACTAAGTGCTAACGTGACAGATGGCGATTCTATCGCTGTCTCAGGCACTATACATACGTCTTTGAATTACTTCTCAGACATATGCATGCAGCTTTCCTTCAAAGCACGTGGTGTGAAATCACTGCACATAAGTTTTTAGAACAACTTATTGGTACAGGCCCCGCTGGGATTCGAATTTGCGTCACTTGCGAAGCAGGCGACTGCTCACACCCCAAGCCACCACGACTTGTGGGTCGGGGTCGGGGTTTCGCCTCCAACAAATCTAGGTAGGTATCGTTTAATAAGCTGTGCTGTAAGTGAAACCAGCTAAGCAATAACTCTGTGGTTCAATGTGTCAAAGCGAAGTCCTTTCTTTAAAAAACATAATATTACTAATACCGTTATATTCTTAGGCTATTTAAAAAAAACCTTTAACATAATCCCTCTTATTACAAAACAGAACGAACTCGGAATAAAACTATATCCATTCCTTTCGAAAGCCGTGTCACAAAAAGGGATGGATGTACTTTTGAACCAAGAACTATCTTAGGCGATGTTTTGTAATAAGAGGGGATATGTATGTACTAAGCTAGTCTCGCCACAAAAACAAACAAACCACACATGATTTACAAATTGACGCACCTTAGCTCCCTGAGTTCATGTCAGAAGGAAAAAGTTTGAAGTAAAGTTGTTTAAATAACAATTATAACTGTTTAAAGGCGATGGATTCACTCACCAAAACCATTCATATGTGACAACTAAAAAAATGTTGACTTAAAATGTAATAAGATCTCATGTCAAGTCAGTAATGTAAATTCCGCATGTAACAGTTAAAGTATATTACATTTTGATGAAGCTTAATGATTTAAGTAATTTATTAATTATACATCTATGTTCATTGATATCAAAATGAATTGATGTTTGTTAGTCTCGCTAACACTTGTGAATGGCTGAACAGATTTTGGTGATGTTGATTTGTGATAATTCAGGAAAGGTTTAAACGGTGAAAACCATAAATAATTTGTAAAGCAAAAGGTGATACGAAGTTCACTGGGTCAACTGGTAGATAATAAAGACGTGAATGTAGTTGTATTTTGACAGCTTATTCCATACTTTTTCACTGTTTGGCTTATTATTTTGCCAAAGATTCGCTTACATCTCTAAATTCAGAATGGTCAAATTAATGGCATAGAGTGTATAGAGTTGGTTAAATGTACCTCTTCGTCTCTTATATCCTTCAGCGTGTAAGACACGACAGTTATGCCCATGTTGATCAGGTCGCTAGATGCCACTTCGAACACCTGAAACATCCATTTATACGTCACATATCATGTTTACAACACTAACTGTTCGTAAAGTAATCAACACATACAAACAAAAATACTATACTGATTGTTAATAATCTCGTTTGTACTGTAAATATGTTAAGTCATACTCTATACTATTCTAATACTTGTAATTAAATGTATGTGTGTGTCGTTATTAAAGCAGCTCTGCATACGCCTTCGGGGAATACAGGCGTGAGCCTGTGTGTAATTTATTTATTTATTAGCTGTGCCCTGCGGTTTCACCCGCGTAGATTTAGTTTCATCCTTATTGTCGCGGAACCCTAATATTTTTAATAAATAAAAGTAGCCTCAGTTACTCCTTGATATATCAGCTACCTGCCAGTGAAAGTCCCGTTAAAATCCGTCCAGCCGTTTCAGAGATTACCCGGAACAAACAGACAGACAGACTGAGAAAAAATTTAAAACTTGGTTTTTCAGTATCAGTACCGTGTATACTATCATATGCATTTAGTGAAAAGCTGTTATTTTGGAATTACAAACAGACACTTCAATTTTATTTATCTGTATAGATGTATAGATTTATTAAATTTTCTTCCAACAAGGAATACATAATTACAAGCTTAAAACTAATTAATTATACAAAAAGGTCTCAATGTGTATGTTTCCTCAATTAAAGGAAATCACAGCATGCATTAATATATTACTACTTAACATAACGATATTGTTTACTACATTTAAAAATCAAAATCTACATTCTGTGGTTAAACTTGACAGTAGAAGTAATAATATATTGAGGTGTATTAACATATACCTCGTTGGTCTAGTGGTCGTAAGTGCTATTGAAGAACATGAGGTGTTTTCCATATGTTATTTCCCAGTAGCAACCTGGAATCTAGATTAGTGCCCGCCCCTTATTACATGGGACTTAAACGTAACTGGCGAACTGTGGGTGTAAAATAATAGAATGCAGTAGAAATACAATATGAAGCAAGATGCATACCTTTTTGGAGAATATCTTTCTATCTTTATATATCTCCTCGACAGTCATGGAGCCCATGATGGCGCGCTGGTGACCCTCCAAGGTCACGAGGGCTATGTGCTGGATCTCCTGCTCAGACTTGCCAAGGAACTGCTCGCACGCCGAGAGCAGCATCTCAGCATTTTGCCCTTGGATTTTCACCTGCAAGTTGCATTACATGCGTTTCATAACTTAAAAATTTAAACCGATATCTTTTAAATATATTACAGTTATCCATGATTCACCGACACGATGTCTTGATTAAACATGACCAGTACTTAATTAAACCTTTTGTACTCTTCACACATTGCCCCCGGCACTTTTTACTGAAGGAAATTGTTCTAAAGATAACAGGTGTAAGAGAAATAGATTTTAAAATACATATCATCATCTACCTGGCCTTAATCCCATGTATTTGGGGTCGGCACTTGATTCAACCCGATGTGGCTGAACACCTGATTTTTATACGAAGCGATTGATCATCTAAACTTCGCAACCACTTCGAGGAAAATCGGCAATCTGGGTTAAACCAGTTGTCAGACTTTCTTAGGCCTCTGACTGACCTGTAACGATTGCCAAAGATGTTAAATTGGCAACCGGGACCGACGGCTTTACGTGCTCTCCGAGGCACGGAGGGAACTCGGGCGGTCACCCATCCAACTACTGGCTAGGCGTATGGTTGCTTAACTTCGCTGATCGAATGATATGCGCAATAGCAACTGTGCCACGAGCTTTAAAATACATATCATTCGGAATTATTATTACTACATTAGCTACTTCGAGCACCACACAAAAAACAATTTAGGTAAGTTTTGGCTGCGCAAGGGTAATGATATAAAATTGTATGTTACTTGATAGTTCAAACTCAAACTCAAACTCAAATATATCTTTATTCGATTAGACTTTATACAAAGTACTTTTTACCTAGCTTTTTAACTAGTTACCTGTGCGATGCCGGTGACAGATATAGGTACACCTTGACAGGTGTAGACGGTGGGAGACTCCACTTGCAGCGTCATGGTGTTGAGTGAGATCCGCTGCACATTCTGGATCGCTGGCCAGACGAAGGCGCGCCCACCAGGCACTAGCAGCGGCTTCGTGTAGCAACAACCTGAATTTTTGCAACTCGTTATTACTGGCTCCCACAGTGCCAACATAAACTAAATACAGCATATGATATATGTATATACGCAATACAATGATGTACTTGTCCTAACTAAGATATTTTCTTTTTTTGGTAAAACTCTCTTAAGGCTTGATGCGAATTTGAAAAAGGAAACACAATAAATTACGAATATATTTCGCAGAAGAATATTGCAGACAGAAACAAGTATCGCATATCAATTTTGTTTTGTTAAGATAGAATATTGCGGGTAGTTGTTGTGGGGTATCAATATTCAATACGGAATGTTCATCCACTAATGTATAGGCCCGTTAGCTCAGTTGGATAGAGCGTTGCTTCTTGATGCAAAGGTCGTGGGTTCGATCCTCACACGGGTCGAATATTCTAAATTTGCTTTTTGTGATATTTTACAGCTAGGAAACGTTTTTTACTTTTTTGCGACACTTTTGATAGAAAAGCAACCAGATACATACAAATTTCGCAATGCAATATTATTTTTTATAACAATCATCAAATCTATTGAAATTTGTTTTTTTTTTATCCATTGTGTGTAGCACAAATCCTCCCGCCGTAATCTATCCGCATTCATACAACCTAAAGCAAGAAAAATACACGATTATATTTGTCCTGACACAGGCATGGGAGCCGCGAAATATATTGTATCACTCAAACAATTTAATAAATAATTAATAAGGGTTGATAAATCGAAATATTCGTTCTAGTCATTTACAAATTGTGCAATGAAATAAGTAAGTAGTGCCAGGAGTAATATATACTTGCACACTTCCCCTACGATGTGGAAAAAGATGCTATAATACCAATTGAGTTGTCAAGTCAAAAAAGATAGGACATGAGATAGGACACACAATCTATTTTTTACTATGACCCCGATGTGTCCCAATGCTAGGCCTCCCTTTACATCCCTTACGATCTAGGGCTTGCTGATGTGTACTATAATATCTTGCAGCTGTAGAAGGTCACCCTTTTTGTTCGACGGAAAAAAATATAGCTAAATATATTTTTTGCTGTGAAACAAAAAAGTGGTGCAAAATAGACCTAATATAATTTGAAACAAGAACCTGAAAGTAGTTTAACTTAATTGGCCCTGCCCATGTAATTAGAGCAGGGACATTACTGTGCTACGGCAATGATAGATCAATAAAATACATATTATATTGGTTGGAGGTTTGTCGTTATGGTGACTCATTTTGATGTACCTACCTACATATACCAGATTTTGATGTTTATATAATTACATAGCTGTTCTATGTAATTATATAAACATCAAATCTGTTATATAGTTAAAATTAAAACAAAAGAGCCGTGGTGGCCGTGACGTATGAGCAGCTGCTTGCTACGCAAGCGACGTAAGTTCGAATCCCAGCAGGGCCTGTACCACTGGGTTTTCCAAAAAACTTATGTGCAGTAATTTCACACCACATGCTTTACCGAAAATAAACAAAAAAATCATTGTGAGGAAACCTGCATATGCCTGAGAAGTAATTCAAAAACGTATTTATAGTGCCTGAGGCGGCGATAGACTCACTATCTGTCACATTAGCACTTTATCATCTTCAGTGAAAACTAGGTGTTGTTATTACAATACCTCTGCCTACTCCTTCAGGGTATGGTGTGAGCATATGTGCCAATGTATTCAATTCAAAGACACATCCCGTCAGCGAAATTTGGTTCAAAGCGCCCTAAATTATTAATTAATCTTACCTAAACTGTGAAGATCTACATATACTAGTTGTGCTCGGCCTGTGTTCAGGGAACTGTCTCATTGCGAGCGTGACAAATCCTCAGGGCCAAACATTCCGTAGACACAATTTGTGCTAGCACGCACACTAACAAGCGTCTTACCTCGTAAGTTACTACGTGTCATTAGGAAGTCGACTAAGGGTTAACCATTTTTATGTGAGCTATCTTCAAAGCTATACCAATACAAAGCATTTAGTACATTTTTGGGGTGTTTGTCAAAGCTCTAGAGCCTCTACCTCTGGTTTGATTCGGAAAGGTAAATTAAACAAGAGGTTTTAGGTATTTCCAATCAATTCGTAAGAAAGGCGCTGGCAAAAGACCTCTATCACATAAAACATGTATTTTTTCATCTTCGCATACCTGAGGTTGACTCAAAATTTTAGGTTGGATTTTTATTGAAGATCCAATTAAGGCCAATTAAGAGCCACTATAACCTATTAACTGTATGTGCGTGTCGCTCAGCACGACCAATGATAGTCACAATACCTACTTCTACATTGAATCTTAAAAGTAAAAACTTTGAGGAAAAAAAAATTATTGCTGAATATTAGGGCTAATGTGCATATTTTTAAGCCATTACAAACCCATATGGAATACTTAATTAATCCATATTCATATTATAAATAGCAAAATTCCCAGTGAGTTGTCAGATACAGATTAACGAAAACATAGAAAACATAACAAAACTTGTTAGTAAATAAGCTGTCTGTTGATGGATATAACGACACTAAGAAAACATTAAGCTGTAGATGAGAGACTTCTAACATAAAATCTAATGTTTAACCAAACTTCCTCTTCCTGAAAATAATTAATATGCTCAAGCCTGTAGTCCCCGAATGGGTAGGAATGTTATAGCACTAATAGATTAAATTATTATTGACGAAACAGCTATAAGGATAATTATGAAAGAACATCATAGATATCTTAAGAAAATTTTATGACGGGCTCCAACCATTATAAATAATTAATAAGAGCTATAGAATGACTTATGATCAAAAGTAAAAAAAATAGGTAGTAAGCAATTTTCCCGTATCCTAATAAAGGTTAAGGATGCAAGCAGTAGCCTAAGATTACTCCCAAAGGGCACACACATCTGCATATTTTGTATGTAATATATTTAAGCATCCTGACTACCTTGCTCCTCAAGCTAGGAACCAATGTGTAACATAGGACTATGGCATCTCTGTTGCAACATGTCTTTAGATAAGGGATTTTACCTTCATATCAGAGTTCCCAGTTGTAAGATAAATACTGTATGTGATGCAACTATAATGGAATGTTAAATAGAATGAGAGGTTAATTAGATATTGTCATCACAGGTAGTTATAATATGAATCAATTTACCGCCGTTAGGAATCTAATTAAGCGTGAATAATTTATCAGCAACAGCATTGTTATGATGATAATAGCCGGAAACATACACAAGTATACTTCGCAATATAATTCGCACAGCGGCTACTCATAAACAATAAAATTATATCTCATCTTTAGAAGTGTATCGACTTCTACGATTAGTATTTAAGAATTATTGTATTCACTTCAAATAACACGCAATATGTAATAAAAATTGTCGAATACGGAATAGGTACTCACCAGAAACTACTAGCGCTTCGTTTGGACCGCAAGTAACAAATCCCCAAGTCATTATTGTTGATTTCACGGAAACTAACTACGAAAAAACAAAATTGGGATATCAATGTTTCAAAGAAACCATACAAAATCACCAATATGCACTAGGAAAGATGTCAAAATTTATATCGGCTTGAGGAGTAGATGAGTGTCGGACAAAACATTGGACGGACGACCGCCGCGCCGCGCCTCCCTCCTAACAAGTTCAAGAAAGTATTACCAGAGTCAAAAAATAAAAAATATTGTTTCATGCTTTGGGATTACTTTTGTTTTTTAACCGTCCACATATTAAAGGGGGCGAAACTCCAGTCTGCTTTGGGATATTACGGATGGAAAAACCAAATAAAATACTTTTACCCAATAAGAGGATCGAAGCCAGGGCCACAGTTTAAATTTTATTGTATACAAGCATAATGTGTACTATGCTAGCGACCACTGGATCAACGAGATAGTCATATCATTAATTGTATAAATACACATAGACAAAAAAAACAAAGGGATTTATATTATAATACCATATTATATTTTGTCTGCGAGTTACATCTAATGATAAGTCGCTGGTAATTTTAGTGACTTTTAAGTATCCATGGGTAACGTGTCTTTTGCCAAGATGAGGGACAAAATTTTAAAACTGATGGAGAATGACTTGTGACAGATATCCAATCTAGGTGTCAAATAGGAAATGTCAATGTTGTTATTATTGATTTGTAAAATAGAGGGAAACTTAAAAGTTTACCTTTTATGTTCCTTGAAGAAAGTGAAAAGTTTATTGTAAGGGAGAAAATTCCATTACAAACAAAATTTAATAATTTTTTGCATGTTTCGGATCGTTATATCGCTCTTATTTCTTCAATTTAGATTATTAATTCATTGGGTGAGTTGACTTACTTTATATTAAGTAGAGTAGATGTACAAACTATAACTCTTTTTTCTGACTCCGAAGTGTAGCATGCTAGATTTTTTTATTCATGGAAAGGTTCGAGTATGAAACTAGAGGACAAGTGCATGTCGTCACAAGTTATGAGTGCTGACCTTCAATGCGCAGTAGTCATGAGTCGGTCTTTATGTTGCGTCGCGAATATATATAATATATGCATGATAAAATTATAATTTCTCGCTATTTTCGCTGAGGGCGCATTACTCGTGACGGACGGCTCCTGTGCACTGACTGGTCTTTTTAAAACTTTTGCACTTCTCTCTCAAGCTATAATTCATACAACACCGGGGTCTTTACTAGTGATAACAATATTACTGTGACTAACATGATATTACTTATATAATTTTTGAGGAAAATTAAAGAAGGCATCTACAAGTTTATTCTTCTACTAGAAGTTCATTCCGTGTAAACCAAATTTCATGGGCATGGCTTTATGTCGCGCTTTTTTTTAAAATAGACATAGTCGAATCGGTACATCCATTTCAAAGATTAGCCTGAACACACACAGACTGAGAAAATTTGAAAAACATATTTTTTTAGAACCTTTATATACTTTTATATGCATTTATTACAAAGCCGTTTTTTATTATTTATCTGTATAGATAAGTAGAAAGTCTAGAAAGTATTTCAAGATGTTTAATAAATTTCTAACAATACATTGGAAAAACCAAACCAAATGGTTTCTAAACCGCTCACTGATCAAATATGAAACAAGTATTAAATAAGTAGGTCCTTTACCTGAAATGTATTGAAGTAAGCTGTAAGTGATGATAACTCCGCCTATATTAAAATAAACCTATCAGTCCCTGTTTCACAAATGTAATAATATGCTCACACCTGTATTCCCCCAAAGGAGTATGCAGAGGTGTATTTGTAGTACATCCACTGTTTGAATCATATTTATTGAAATTTATTAGCAAAACAAATCATTACATAGATTTGTTAAATTTTTAGAATAGTTTTCTAATCTAGTTGCGTATAAATAAGTTGCATTTTTTCTGTGTGCCATGCATAATATAGCAAAGTTTACTTAGTATGGAACTAGATGGCGCTGTCTGTAGGATACTGTAAAACTTTTTTAAGCTAAAGCTGAGTTCAATAATTCATATTATAGTTAAATAGTTCTTCATATTGTTTAAGTTTAATTTTTGTACTAATAGAGTGTCTGTTTATAATAAAATAAAATAAATATGCTCTATCTTAGATAGGTCCCCGAAAGGGTAAGCAGAGGTGTTACAAAACATTTAAGTAAACAAACTTATTAGATACTTATTTTAGTTATTTTTAGTAACTAGCACATGCTCTCGCGCTTGCTGTATTATACGAATCGAAGCAGGGGTATTAAACATCCACTTTACACCAAAGATGATAAGATACCAACGTGGTAGATGGTGAGTGCATCCCCCTTTCAGGCTTTCTACTGTGTCTATACCTCTATGTATGTCTTTTCAGATATAGGTATGCTTTTTAAGATCATTATCGGACACTAGGTACCTCAGAAAATTGGCGTCGAATCAAAACTATGATAGGTAGATAAACCTTTGAAAACAACATAAAATTGTATATATGATCCTTTCTTACTAAAACCAAACTGTTCTTAAGAGTACTTATAATAATGTATCGATATTTTATCGCAGGTTTGAAAGGTTGAATAATATTTAGAGAGCTTAAGTAGGCACTTACCTGCATTTCGCATTCGCTTTAGGGCTTATGCCATTGACACCACACACGATTGGACTCAAAGCAGAGGGTAATATAAATATAGTGTTTTATTAAAAATTTGCTGTGCCCTGCGGTTTCACCCGCGTAGTTTTAGTTTTATTCCCGCGGAACCCTAAATGTTTTTAAAATAAAAGTAGCCTAAGTTACTCCTTGAAATATCAGCTACCTGCCAGTGAAAATCCCGTTAAAATCGGTCCAGCCGTTTCAGAGATTACCCGGAACAAATAGACAGATAGACAGACAGACAGACAGAGAAATATTTTAAAACTTGGTTATTTAGTGTGTATACTTTCCTATGCATTTAGTGAAAAGCTGTTATTTTGGAATTACAAACAGACACTTAAATTTTATTGATCTGTATAGATGTATAGATTATACTGTACTGAGACTCGAGACAGTGCTTGTCTGTGAATTAAATACCTCCTGTATTTGCATACATGCATTTAATGCAAGTAATGATACTTTTATAAACCCCAATCATACGGACATTTATAAAAACTTATTTGATCGATGACTGATTTTGATGGTAGAGCGCAGTGATTTACTGAAGAACTAAGAAATTTGAAAATTCATCCATTGCAGGGGCAAAAACATACGGCGGGATATTCTACACAAATGCTGATAAGTCCGAAACCGAAGAACGATTTACATTAGTAATTCATGCACTTTATTAGGCAATTAAGTATTTATATTGAAGTCGCCAACTAAATGCATCGAGAGGAAGACTGACTAAACCTTCAAAAATATGTTCGACTTTTACCTATATTCAATACTAGCTGTGCCCCGCGGTTTCACCCGCGTAGATTTAGTTTCTTATTGTCGCGGAACCCTAATATTTTCAATAAATAAAAGTAGCCTAAGTTACTCCTTGGAACATCAGCTACCTGCCAGTGAAAGTCCAGTTAAAATCGGTCCAGCCGTTTCAGAGATTACCCGGAACAAACAGACAGACAGACAGATGGACAGACAGAAAAATTTTAAAACTTGGTTTTCTGGTTTCTATAGCGTGTATACTTTCATATGCATTTAGTGAAAAGATGTTATTTTGTAATTACAAACAGACACTTCAATTTTATTTATCTGTATAGATTTAAGTACACTCCAACTAAAAATATTGATTGTCCACAAACTATACAGACACGGTCTTGTTACGGTTTTATTATAAGTATCTGTAGACGATAGCAAATTAAATGAGAGCAGCTGACATACAACGTATTTATTGACAACTTCACTTCTTAAATATAATAAGAAAACATCACAATAAAACCATAAATAAGTATAAGTAGTTTTCAACAGTATCCGAGGATAAAAAATATAATTATCCTGTTCCAACTTCCACGTTGGATAATTAAAACAATTGTTTACATTCAACCAATTATTTATACTTATCACTAAATGATGTCATACTTTAAATCATCAGAAATGTTTGAAACCCACAGATTAATTGGCTAACGAGCCCGAAAAAGTATTTACAAAAGCTGAAGACAGTGAACCGCGTGTTACTCTTCTACACGTATAATTGCAATCATTCAGTAACTAGCTAGTGTACAGGGGTTCAAAAATTACGCTATTAGGTTCCTATATCACTGCAAAGATAAATAAACAAAGCGAACTACACGTTATATTCCTTTGAGGCTCGGACGAAATCACTTCTTAGACGATTCCCGCAATTGCATCACAGATTATAGCTAGACCACGGACCACTCTGTAAAAGCTTACGTTTACATTTTGTAAGTGCAATGTTCAGACGATGCTATTTGCACCGTTCTATTATTGTTGATCCTAATTCCCGTCGATGCGTTCGTTTTAGATTAAACGTGCGCTATTTATTATTTCATGTGTCGACTATAATTTCCAGACTACTTACACAGAATATATAAAATTGGTGTGTGATTATGAGATGAATATAATTATCTTGTTAGAATTATTAGGACCTTAATTATTATTGGAGCTTCTGTCTTCTACAACATATAACTATTGTTGTACGATTATCTTTCCTGTGATTATACTAGTTATTGACAAATTTTAAATCCCTATATGAAAACCCAATGCCGTAGGTACATTAATTTTGCTTAAAAACGGCTTGACCCATTTGATTTCATTTATTGTACTCTAAAGGTGGTTTTAAAATAGTTAAAACTAAAAGGATGAAACCAAACAATCTATACTAATATTATAAAGCTGAAGAGTTTGTTTGTTTGAACGCTCTAATCTAAGGAACTACTGGTACGATTTCAAAAATTATTTCAGTGTTGGATAGTTCATTTATCGAGGAAGGCTATAGGCTATATTTTATTCTCATAAAAATTAGGAGTCCGTAGGAGAATTGTGAATTTGTAACCCAAGGTGTAAAATTGAAAACCTATTTATGCGTACGCTGCTAAACTATTGATAATAGAACAAAATGAAGTACTACGGAATTGTAGGTCTTATTAAGATCTACAAAAAAGTCCGCGAGAGCATATATCTAACTATCATAGTTTAGTCACAATAACCGATTTTATTTTCATAAAAATTATTAAATCGTCTGAAGAAAGAACTACGTTAAATGTGTATCTTAATATTAATCCTTATGCAAATTAAGCATTATGCTATCAAAGGTATTCATGTAGAAGTAAAATACCGTTTGTTTTATTCCAATCGGACATTTGGTTGAGAAATTATCACGAGTATAAAAACGCAAAGAATTGGTACCTAATAATGAGTTATTTGCCAAAGAGTAATCTCTGAAACGGCTAAACCGATCTTAACGGGACTTTCACTGGCAGATAGCTAATGCTACAGGGAGTAACATGTGCTTTTTATTTAATAAAGAAAATTTTGGGTTCCGCGGTAATCAAATTAAATCTACGCGGGTGAAACCGCAGTCTGTCTGTTTGTTCCGGGTAATTTCCGAAACAGTGGACCAATTTTAACGGGACTTTCACTGGCAGATAGCTAATGTTGCAAGGAGTAACATAGGCTACTTTAATTTTAAAAAAAACATTAGGTTTCCGCGGGACACCCATGAAACTAACTCTACGCGGGTGAAACCGCGGGGCACAGCTAGTCTTATATATGGTGTGTAATACCAGGTAAATAGTACCAGTAAATAATACCAGACATTGAATACCAGTATTGAACCCTCCCGTCTCGTGCCTGCGCGGGAGAATTTATATTTGAATTCTGTTGGAAACTAGCGTCTACATTCTATTGTGATTCTATGATATTTATAAGTAGATAGTTATATATTTTCTGAGGGCATTGTCGAACCGATAGTAGGGAAGCATATTGAAAAATATTTGAAGCACAATAATATTTTAAACGGGGATATCTCTGTCAGGCAGTTGTCGTGAGATGTGAAAAGTAGATACGCGTATTTAAGAACCCTATCTTGTCAGTATGAACGTTCAATTAACTAATTGAATCGTATAAAGGTGAAGCTTTTATAAGCATCTGTATAGACTTGACCGACTTCAATACCAAAAAAAACGTTCTAAACATCGTAACGTAGGCAGTGTTGGGCGCCAATAATTGTGACTAAAAACCACCATGATATATCCCTTGACACAATACCGATTTATCGGTAAATTTGTCCATACCGATTCAGAGGCATACGATCTCACACAGCATACTTCATGATTCATAAAACAATCGACCATAATTGTACATCCGTGGTTTATCAAATAACTACCACAAGGGGTGTCAAAAACCCGGTGAACTCATAACACATTGCATACCTGTATTTTCATGTGAATCATATAAAACGCATTCAAAGTGTGATGTTTGTTTTGTTTATCACAAACGCAAACACCACCATAGAAGAGTGTCTGAATTCTGCGACTTATTTCGCTCAGTGAGCACTAATAGCTTCGTACGTGAAGTGCATGCTCGTTCGTATTCAATAAACGCTCTGCGCTCGCAAGTTATGCGGTGATGTCATAAGCAGCGTAAGGTAGGAGCTCCATATTGTATACATCGCCTTTTGGTCTGAAGTCGTGCCTTTGACAACTTTATACCACGTCACTTTACTTCAAAGCTTTCGAGCTTGAGGCGAGACTGGATTGTTCGACAGCGTAGCAATATATTATTATATTAGCTTCCGCTCGTGGCTTCGCCCAGGAACCTAGGGTGTTCCGGGATTACAGTTTCATATATGTCAGTCCTGATCAAAGTAGGTGTGTGCGAAATTTAATTGAAATAATATGGGTTTTGGATTTAAACTACGTACTTCGGGATTTCCAATGAGATTCAGAACACTTTCATTGAATTTACTAGTCTCTTGCTAGACAAGGATAACATACATTATTTGATCTCTAGTTTCTGTCTGGAAGTTGAGTTCAATTGTTGAGTTTCCTTTATTAAGTTAGTAACTATTGTTGAATACTCAGCCTGTGATAGAAAATGGCATACGTTTATATGAATATTCTTATCCTCTGTTTTCTGAAGCCCTAAATTGCTGGTTTTTATTAAGCATAGTTAAGTATTATTCTTTTCTATCTAAGCGGATATCTTAACAGTGTCACGCCAAAGCCCACGCTGACGCACGCTGATTATCCATTTTACCAAGTACGAAATATGTTCTAAAGTAATCCTAGTTATATAATCTGCTATAGATTCAATTCGAGTCCAAAGATTTACTAGATAGTTTATGTCAAATTGACATCAATACGATGCTTGATTAATTTGATTATTGAGAGTTACCATGAAACTATGCCTTTAATGCTTTAACATTGAAGCTATGAAAATGTTACTCAGTAATAAAAAGGAATCGGAGAATTCATTTCATATGTCTCTATAATAGTAGATACCTTTTACTACAGTATTTGAACAGAAAATTCCCTCGGGGATGTATAATAAAATATTATATATTATAATTTTAAGGCTGCCAATCAACCTTCCTCGTTTAAGATTATTGGTGGGACATGTGATAATATTTTTTTGCAACAAGCTCTTTTAATAATTATCTTGCGTGCGAATCGATGTGAACCGTCGTGGAGGGGACTCGAAGACGTGAGGGGACTACTTTTGCGGAGCGGGGCGGCGAGGGACGCCGCAGCACCGCGCAAGTCGCTGCCCGTATCGACCGCCCCGGATGTGCATTGCAATGCTGCCGGAGAGATCAGGCGACCCACCTACTCGGAACACCACGACACCGTTCCGATGGAACGTTCCCACCTAATATGATGCTGCGGCGCAACGTCACTAGCATGTCGCGCGACCTGCAGTCACGTGCGCTATCTCCCGTTCATCTAGAGCAAGGATACTCCTACTCTAGATCTCAGTCTCGCTCGTTACTCGTGCGTGCGTTTTACTATAGACCTCGACTACGCTGTTCATTCAGTCTGGTAATTGTCTATTACTCTTGTTGACGTATTGACACGATGAGCTCTTTTATATTGCTTACATTATGCCTCTATGCGCTCAATTTAATATAATTATTGATCATATAATCATATAATAAACTAGCTGTGCCCTGCGGTTTCACCCGCGTAGATTTCATTTGATTACCGCGGAACCCTAATTATTCTTTATGAATAAAATGCCCATGGTACTCCCTGTAACATTAGCTATCTGCCAGTGAAAGTCCCGTTAAAATCGGTCTAGCCGTTTCAGAGATTACTCTTTGGCAAATAACTCATTATTAGGTACCAATTCTTTGCGTTTTTATACTCGTGATAATTTCTAAACGCAATGTCCTATTGGAATAAAACAAACTGTATTTTACTTCTACATGAATACCCTTGATAGCATAATGCTTAATTTGCATAAGGATTAATATTAAGATACACATTTAATGTAGTTTCTTTCTTCAGACGATTTAATATTTTTTATGAACATAAAAGCGGTTATTGTGCCTAAACTATGAGAGTTAGATATATGCTCTCGCGGACTTTTTTTGTAGATCTTAATAAGACCTACAAACCCGTAGTACATCATTTTGTTCTATTGTCAATAGTTTTTGCAGCGTACGCATAAATAGGTTTTCGATTTTACACCTTAGGTTAGAAAATTGCAATTTACTTACGGACCCCTAATTTTTATGAGAATAAAATATAGCCTTCCTCGATAAATGGACTATCCAACACTGAAAGAATTTTTGAAATCGGACCAGTAGTTCCTGAGATTAGAGCGTTCAAACAAACAAACAGACAAACTCTTCAGCTTTATAATATTAGTATAGATTACTCATAGAAAAGAGAGTCAATATGCCAGAAAATCATCATGACATCTCTTTATGAAACAAAATCTCCCACGCGCTCCGCTGCTGTACTCGATTTTCTCAGAAATTACTGAGAATTATTTGATTACTTCGTGAATTGAGTTATTTTTCAAATCCAAAATTTGAAAAATTACTCAATTCCACGAAGTCAGCAAAGTTAGTCGTTACCTAATATCTTTCAAAAGAGGATTCAAAAAGTTCTCTTAAACAAGCCAGGGAACAGATACTCGACTTCATCCGCATGGTAGATTATGTGGGTTAGGTTTGCCTACCGCCACTGTTTTCTACGATACGAGTATGTCCATGTCCTGCGTTGTCGCGCCCTAAATATTTTAATTCGATAAGTAGTGTTCTGGGTCTTTTAAGGAGTCCTGGTTTACTTATATGATAAATTATATTTTTATTATATAGTATAAAAATCTTCTAAAATAATTTCACACTGCTATTATTTATGTATCATTGACTCTTTTTCGTAAACATCATATTATTTACTATTGATTAAAGTATATATTCTGCTCTAATTCTCTTAGTTTTTTAGTCTGCCGTAAAGTAGGAATAAACAACATCTGAAGAAGTAGATGAAAGAATATCGAATCAGTAATTCGATCTACCTCCTATCTATATTTATAGGTACTAACAGTGCGATTTCAATATGATTGGACATAAGCAACCTGCCCTTCGACGTTAAACAAAACAAAACAACGCCCTATTGCTCGAATGGTATTTTTGCGTGTATTCACATATTTATAGGTATCGAGATGCCTCTTATCGCCCTTAGTTGATTTAATAATTTTTACTTTCAGTATGTATCACAATGAGTGCCCATTTATTGGTAGGTATAATAACTTTAAAGAATACTTTTAGCACGTACAATTACAGTACAATTTGTTAAGTATGCACGTAGAGCTCTCCGCCGGAACTGTCGGAGGGAGTATCTATTTCCGATGGTGGTCGGTCAATGACACCGATCCGGAACCATAGTTGAGCGATTAGTTGGGGTGCAGCCTTTAACAATTGGCACTCATCTTCAACTAGAGCTCGCTCCTCGTGTTTAAAACGCAAATGAAAGCAAACCCGTTACTAATTTATTGTAACTAATATAGTGTTACAGTTCCAGTGCAACAACTTGCTGTCTGCTCGTAAATATCTTCGTTTTGTAGTTGTCCGGGGGAGTTTATTACTTACGTTTGTCTACTCCTTGGTAGAGAGCCTACATTAAAAGTTATTAGGTGACCCTCGTGTGTAATGGACTCATTTATTAGTGACACACCAAAAAGGTGCGGCTTGTTGACTTGTATCTTGTATAAGCAAAGTATTTTACTACAAATAAACAACCTTACTATCAAACCACAATGCACACAGAGACCACTGCCTCAAATTGTTTGCTGGATCTTATTTCGGAATTGTTGCTGCTTGAGTGGTCAGCCATTTGATTGAGTGTGAGTTGTTTATTCAGCTCTGAAATTGGCCGAGCAATATATCTGTGAAGGAAAATAACTACGCCTCTTTGTGTTATGTTCTTCCTCATATTCTCATTCTGCCATTTGTCCATCGAACAATTACTTTGGTTGAATTGGAAACAACTAACATTGTAACGTTTTCCTGAGCTTTCTTCATTCAAACTCACTTTTTAGTTTGAACATCCTACCCCCGAATCAGTTCAAATCCGCAAGGGAATAGATCTAGCAATATCTAAGCTCGCCCTATTTTACCAAGTACGTAGGTAGTACATTTTTTGAGAATAGAAGGAATAAATATTTTATACACACTCGAAACCTATCTAGCTGTAGTTTTCCATAAATTTCTGTAACAAATTAACATACGGCATACCTATATTATGCTTTGAGTGCCTTGGTACTCAAGTAAGTTTTTAATTTGAAGATTACTCATCTTATGTTAATGAAGGTACAAATAAGCACGGTACTTATAAAAATGCGCGCGAAGTTTATCTTGAGTTCAATGCCACCGCATCGGAATTTGTGTGTTCCAGATTGCATAAGGCGGGCCCACCGTAGGGCCGGCTCAGGCTCTCGGAATGTACATCTATCTATCAATATTCGTGCCGCATTGTAATAATAATTTGGCGCGTAAAAAGCTCGCAACTTTTCTGAGAATACGTCCCATAAGTAAGGACTTCTCAGAACAGGCAAACGGGGCGCCACGTTCCTTTTCTCTCCCTTCACATATTTTAACGGCATGCTTGCCGCTTGATTCAGTTCCGCGCCTTATTGCGTATGCAGAGACATTTATTAGGAACTAGCTTTTATCACGGACATTGCGTCCGCGTTGTTTTTTAAGTAGTTACCCTATTTATTTTATATTTTTTTAATAGTATAGTATTTTTGAAAACAGTAATTATTGAGTTTCTTGTCAGGCTCTTCTCAGTAAAAGCAACCTTGCGAATTATGTCATTCTGCCGCTTTGAATGTACTTTATACAAAGTCTAAGCGAATAAAGATATTTTTGAGTTGAATTTGAGTTATGTCCCCTTAGAATATGCAACATAGACATACAACTTATTTACTCACATGGTGGTACTAGACGTCAGTCAAATCGCACAATTGAGGTTTCTTAAATATCTAAATGCCTTCCTCATCTAACAAATAATAGTAATATTTCCTTACGCAATTATGCTTACTTTACAATATCTTTTAAAGTGAACTATGCTCCTTTGTTCGTGTTTGCTATTTGCTTGACCCGTCTTTCTCTTCTGTTTCGTGCCGTATATAAAAAAAATGGCGGTCTTGGCGTCTTACTTTTTTTACTTCCAATTGTTGAGGGCAAATCTACCTGCTCATATCCAAACGTTGCATTTCGTCGTCGCCCATCCATGCATTTACGAATATTGATATTATTATGAACTTGAGGGATGCAAGCTATCTCTTTAGATTAAATCCATAAATCTAGTGATATTAGATATACATTATGATATTAGATATATTTATTTTACTATATATTAGAAAATTTTATCAGATTTACCGACCATACATCATCTACCTCGATAATTATAACAAAAGCGCAACGAGAAGGAGTAAAGACTACACGAGGTCTTGTAAGCTTCTTCGTTTTCAATAGAGTAGATTAGATATTGGATCTATAATATATCATTTATTTTTTGGTCTGTTTGTGCACGCATCATGTGAAAATTAGATGCATTATTATTTTTAATGAATTTTGGTATAATCATTGATATAGATAAGTACGCGAAAATTGTAGTATTTTCTAATCCGTGATATTTCAAGTATTATTATACTTCAATCCCCCACGGGTATGAAATAAAACTGTTTCATGATAGAATTAATGTACAGGACAGGTGTTTGGTTGTATTCCTTATGTTATATCCAGGCAGACCCCGCACTAGGTAATGCCTATCTTACTCGTATATGTAATGGGCGCCAAGCTTAGGGAAGGGAACGGGATGTGGTTTACAGACTAAGGGATATATAATATGATTGTAATTGACCAAAATTATGACATAAGATTTTAACCAACTTCTAGCCACCCAAAGATGACGAATAATAGTTATTTGTTATACAAGAGTGCAAAGTTGCTTTTTAGCCGCGTGTTCAATTTTGATGACCGAGCAAGCGAAGGATTCCAAAATTAGAATCCTGAGCGTTAGCGAGGGAATCAAAAGAGCACGAGGTGAAAAATCTTTGCACTCGAGTGCAACACGTAACTTTTCATTCCACCTCAGCGAGGAAATGACTAAATGCAAAAAAAAAACGTTTACAATCACAAGATAGGTACACTTTTATTTCAGTTTAGGTATTAATTACTACATTATGACAGGTAAGTATTACAGAATAATCTTTAAGTTATAACAATACTAAGGTATAATTAAGAAACATTTTTAATTCACAAACTTAGTGCACACGATGTTCTAAATTCAATTTACTTTATCCTCTAGAGAATAAAAACGGCTTTTCCACTCAGATATTGAAGATTAAAAATACTCTTTCCGAGATGGTGGGATGAAAATAATATTCTCTAATCAAAGAAATGCCTCCTACTAACTGTAGGGGCTACCCTATAAATTATGACAACGATAGTAAGGTTTATATTGTTACAAATCAAACATATAAAAAGTTAACTCATTTTATTATTTTCCACTCTTGACTGTGACTGAAGATGGTTAAATTAAATTATTGTGAGTAGCTGCGACTTTGGCTACTGATATTCCAAAAATATAACTATATCATAAATTCGTCAGAATATACGAAATAAAATTATGTAAGTACTAGAAGTGCTCGTTAAGTAAAAAGTAGTTTTTTTTAATACGTAATAAAAATTCACGGATTTCTCTTTTCCTCTTTATTGCAATCTTACAGCGCTGAGAACAAATTATTTAGCACCAATGATACCGTTATGCTCGTGCAAATTGTAGTAGTATGTTATTAGGCAGTTTGTAGCGGCAATAGAGCACACTATAGCCGGTGCCGTTGTTTAGTAGTCGAGATGCGCGCGGTTGGCGCGGCGACGCGGGCGCGGCGGGCGCGTTACTTTTTTGTCCCCCGCGGATTCCAATGCTCCATCTCCATGTTCAACCTGTAAGTCCGGCAGTTTGTCGAGCGTTGACCGCGCCTCGAAGCGCAAAGCCGTTGGACAACTAAGGTGGACGCTTTCAATGGCTCCCGTGAACCTTTAAACGATCAAATGTGTTTATCGTCCGTCTTGTTTTGCCATTAGCTCTGCGAAGCCGTATTCTTGTAACATCTTACCTGTTTTATTTGTAGCTCTTGTTGCCAATAAATATTATACATATGAAACAATTTGCGTTTGCCCGCAACATCTTCTACACGGAGTTCGTAATGTGAGAACTCTTTTTTAAAATTAAATAGCTTTCATTTATAAAGAAAATGGCTGAGGCACATACATAACTCATTACCGTAGAAGAACTTAACATTTAGTAGATTAATTGAACATTTAGCTTTAAACGTACATATTATTATATATTTAAAAGCATTTATTATTCGCATTATATAATAATCTAATAAAATTTAGGTGTTCGCTTGTTTCCAAACAATATTTCCGAAACATCGTCCTTTATTAAAATCTCCTCGACATTGCACTCCCTCACAAGTAGAAGTTCAACAAGCTTTTCCCAATCCGTCTCTAAATAACATACTTCAGTTTAACTAAGTAAAAGTCAGTTTAACTCGCTAGACCTGGGGCCTTACCGTGAGCTCTCATTGCCATGATAGTTTCACTCGTTTATGAGACAGATGTATGTGACGTGCATGCATCTGTCACTTTCGCACAACTGAATTATCATTGCAATAAGAGCTCATGGTTGGGCCCCTGTATCTTCCCGCAGATCACAATTATTCACACAGGTAGCTAAATGTACCAAGTTTCATCAAAATCCATCCACTGGTTTATGCGTGATATTTCACGTGATGTGACCATCACATATATCCAAAGCTAGGGTCTAGAATATGTTGCCGAGCGTTAAATTAAATTAAACGTGAGAATTATTCATATAAAATCATAATACTCTCGCTACAAATTCATGATATATGAACAAAAAGGATTACGTCCTTCTTGGTCTGAAAGTCTGAGTATAGTCAATGGTTATTGTATCGAAAGAGTTTTCAATTGTTATTTTACCCAATTGATTTAGGTTCTAACCTAATATTGTCTCTAGACAATATTTATTATAGGTGATTGTTAACTTACTCAGAATCTGCATTCTGCTGATTGTTACTGAGTCAATTCCTGCAAAAGCTACGTATTGTCGGTAGCTTAATCAAAAGTTTATTTGTTGCGGTGCGACTGCTTCCTTGAACTTTAAAAGTAGGTAGGTGGGTAGGTACTTAATCGTTTTGAAGCGAAAACATACTTATTTTATATGTATAGGTAAGTAAGTAACCGTAACCAATGATATTAGAAGTATACATACGTTATGCGCTCACAAAATGAACCAAAAAAATGTGTGTACGCAGTTATCCAGTCCGCACGTTATATTTTATTTTATACTACCAACTACTTAGTTTGTGTTAATTTAATAAATATTAAAGCTAAATAGACCAGGTTCTTTTATGAAGAAATGGTAGAGTCTTAGTAGATATTCTGCTTATTCCATTAGAAGCCTAGTTAGTGGCTTAGTGGCGGGTTCCTGCGTCCTCTTGACAACTGCGATGGTGCTAAATACAGCATATTATTTCCTTTGTATAAAATTGGTATTATTATAAAATGGGCATGGACTAACTATCAGCGGAATAAACTAGATAAGATTATGGACGAAGAAGGGGATAAAACGACTAGCTGCGAGAATGAGACAGGGCGAGTGGACGCGGCAGTTGCGCGGACTTGCGCGCGAGCCGTTCATTGATGCCGTAGTGAAGCGGGGGGCGGGGAGAGGAATGCGGTCGCGGCGAGCAATGACCGCACCAGGGTCGTTTCCTTTACGAGACGCGCGGGCCGTCGTACTACAGCCGATCCCCCACCTGCCTCCTGCGGCTCGTACTACATCTACTGCTCCTCTCGCCTGCAACGCGCGCTTCTCGACCCGTAAGTAAGTCCGTTACAAAAATTAAGTGCGCCGCATTCCGCGACCGTTTCCCTCTCTCTATCGCACATTAACACTAACTAATCTTCCGTTACTCTCTAAAGCTGGCGTTGTTAACTGCTGAAGTTGGGTGCAGGGCGCAAAACTTACGCTTGACCGAGCGCTTTCGTTGTTGGACGTGGTAGGTGACGTCTGACGTGTCATGTGCATGCGCTCGGTTGTGGCAGTGGCTTTGAAAGTTTGCCTTTTGAGCAGGTAGACAGACCCATTGTGAATCTTACACTGTCGTAGTGGGAGCCAAATTACCGGTTTAGTAAAGGCATGAATCATTACTTGGTAGGTACATACGGCCATACGTCTATCTGATAACTAACCTAATAGAAAGGCACGCACTAGATATGAGCACATTTTTTTTGCTCAATTAAATTGAAGACAATGAACTTAACCGCTCATCGTCACATCGTTTAGGTATTTGGTCGATTGACTGACTGTGTACAACAATCTATTTCATACAAATGATCGTAAATAATACCGGCCGGCTGTAATTTTTGCAAAATAATAATAAATAGGTAAGTAATAAATAGTATGCCTGACATCCTGGGTTATTATCATTGCAAATATGACGAAAGATAATGAAGAGTACCTAAGTCGAATAATCGCGGTTATGGTAAAAAGCTCAACCTGATTTCGAAGTCATGAAATACTACATGGAATTCATGATCTGTACAGGGAATAGTATGTACCAGGAACTCGAAAATGAATTGCTATGGTATATTTTTCGCTTTGACAGACATAATAAGTGTCGTGTGTCGTGTCAAAAATGTCTAGACCCACCTGTACCACTGCAGTGGCGAATTAACACGTTGGCAAGGCTACGAAAGTATCCGTGATCCCCCTACCGAACCCTACAATGCTTTCTACCCTAGCGCACAATCATATTAGTGCAGTCAATTAGGCCAGACACACTTTGAGAACTACGTTCATTGTAGATAAATGAAATTAGTCTGTGGGGAAACTTCACTTACCGTGTGAGAGGTCCTAATAATATATACGTAAATATATTGATATAAATATATTTTCTGCCTTATGACCTCAAATACGTCCCTAAATTTGTTGCCTTAGGCCCTAACCTGCTAGTAAATCCGCATTGTTTTACTTACCTAAAAAGCAATGCGCAGGTGGTTAGAGAAGAATATGTATTAAGAGAGTTCAAATGCCACCTAACCTGGATAAAAGTCCATAAGATAGTCAGGTAAGAAATGGCTCTATTTGATGTTACAATGCGGCGGCACAGCACTCAGGGTAATATTATGTATGTATGTATTTATGTAAGTAATTGGAATGCTCTCTTCAGGAATGTAGCTCAAATGCAAATTCATAGTATTCATGATATCTTTGTTTATTCTAAAAGCCCGTCGTCGAATTGAAAATGTACATAGATTTGCATCTGGAACAAACAAAACAGACGGTGAAATTGTCTCTCCAGTTGCATATACTTTGCTCCACAAAACTTGGTCAAATGCGAGATATACGTTCGAGAGTATCTCTTTAATTAATTTTGAATACTCTTCTTACATAATACCTACCTACCACAGTAAGGTACAAAACTGAATATTTTATATTTGAGCTGTCTTAAAGTAGATTGACCTTCGAGAGGAAAGAGCTTTGTTGTATATCAAATAATTTAAGGCACCAATTCATGCGTATCAAACTATTTTTATTTTAATAATTACAAATTTAATTTGTGTTTCATTAATAAAAATAATAGACAACTTTAGAGATGAAGATACAAATCATAATTTTGTTTCGAGCAACAGCATAACCCGCTTTGTGAACACCAAACCGCAAAGAGGGATAATCAAATTCAAAGTGAATAAAGTCGTGGGAAAATGCTCATTAGGAACTTTTCCACGTTGCCCACCTTAGGCAAAGGTTATTTAAGTTGAAGCTCCACCAACTTCGCGTCGGATATTAGAGAATGCTTTACAAATGTACTTTTATTGCTCATGCTTTTCGAATCTTAGTTGTAAATGTTTATTTTGAAGATAATCTTTGGCACAACAGGTCTTCTAAACTAAACCGGACGGAACACGAAGCAAACCAATGAATATCACCCGCATTTAACTGGTGAAATTAACAGATTTGCTTCCAATGAGCACTAAGTCGTGCAAGCGCTTCTCGCTTGGTTGAGTCCTTGGCGGTTCAACTACGTAGACACTAATCGATCATGTTACTTGTCATCAAATTCATGCTTAGGGGAAGAATTCTGGATTATATTAACTCATTTTATTCTTATTGTATAGCTGTTGTTTTTATGGCATTACCGTTTGTACCTATAATTGAGGTGTCGTTTGTCTTGTAACTATTTCGTCTATTGTCCTCCAAGAATTTGGAAATGTTGATGCAACTAAATAAATAAATAAATATAAATTAATAAATTATATAAACCAAAATTTTGATTCAACATAACTGCCAACTCCATAAATTTATTAGGTTGCTCTCGGTACCTACTCCAATTTTTTTTAAACCCTGTTCAAGTAGGTCCCAACCTACCTACCCACAGAACTATAATTGAACGTTTCATTCGACTAAAATAACTTGAATCTGTTGAGTACCTGGGTAGCTTTTATTAATAACTATCAAGGTATAAGACCTTTTGGGATCCACGATGGTCGCTCAGAGTTCAGTGCCATGCGAGGATCGGAACGCGACGCGCCTAACCGGACACGGGCAGGCGGCGTCCTGCATACTCGAGTCGATCTGTAGATAGAAGGTGCACCTATAGGTATGGTTATGTAGGTTGTTTGTGTCCCAGCGCGGTGCAACGCGCGGCCCTGACGCGTCCGCGACCGCTGCGCGATGTAAATATCCAGCAAGGTCAACTGCCATCATAATTATCTGTAAGGTTTTTCCTTGCAACCATTGTATGCATGCAGTTTTTGTAAACTTCATTATGTTTCTGTTTACAATGCACTAGTAGTTGCGGGGGATTTCGCTGATTCGTAGATACATTTTGTGGTTGTTTTGTTGGTGCTTCTATTAAGTTCAATAATTGTGAAAAATTCTAAAATATGTGTGTTTTTGATTTCCCGCTTTGTGAGCTTCGGTTTCTGTTTCTTTTGTTGGACATATACCTTCAGTCTTTTTCTGATGCGTTTATAATAACCAAGAAATACACCTACCAAAATTGATAAAATTCGAGACAGTTTAGGTACATTTTTTGACTGTAATCCCGTGGTAAAACCCGGTTGACCCGAGCACAGTTAATGCCATACCGAATTTCATCAAAAATACTGTTTTGAGTACATACCAATATTTACTTTCATCTCAGAAAGAGAAGTAGGTACATGCATTTTCATTCTATGTGATTCATCCTGGTGAGTGGGCGCCTCTCGATATCGAGTGAGGCGGCCAGGCGGGTTCGAGTACGTTGTACCAATGATATTGTTGGAACCATTAATATTATTCGCAACCCTTTTTATTCTATTGTGTACGTCACACTGAAAGTATTACTACTAGACTGGAAATATACCTACAAAAAACCGTGCCCCCCCGATTGCCGTCGCGGTGCTCTGCTCTCATAGACACTAGGTAGGCAGAAACAGAGTGCCACGTCGACGACGTTGGAATATGTCAAAACCTTTACTTAGGGCACTGTTCCATGCTGGGACAGTAGAATAGCCATAATATAGTAGAATAGCCAGGACATTTCACCGAGTAGCATGGTGAAATGTCCTCATCTATACAGATAAATAAAATTGAAGTGTCTGTTTGTAAATCCAAAATAAATTATTTTCTCTAAATGCATCTAAAAGTATACACGCTACTTACACTAAAAAACCAAGTTATAAAATTTTTTCCCGTCTGGCTGACTGTCTGTCTGTTTGTTCCGGGTAATCTCCGATACGGCTGGACCGATTTTAACGGGACTTTCACTGGCAGGTAGCTTATATAACAAGGAGTAACTTAGGCTCCTTTTATTTCTTAAAAATATCAGGGTTCCGCCACAATAAGGATGAAACTAAATCTACGCGGGTGAAACCGCGGGGCACAGCTAGTTATGGCATAAGAAAAGTCCACATTCTTGATTCTGTATCAGGTGAATATGTAATATCAGCAATGTTCTGTAATTCGTGTAGATGGGTTTTGCTTGAAGATAGGGTTTTATTTTTGCCTCTGCACAGTTACGAGTACGTTCGTCCATCAATTCGACATACCTCTTCATTAGAAAAATGTTCCTGTAGTGCTTTTCCAGTGAAATACACTGTTGTATGTGCCGTGTACGGAATCTTCGCAATTCGGCGGTTTCTCGTTTCTCCCTCAAAAATAATATTTACAAAATATCCAAAAACGTACCAAAGGGCCCAACCTGCCAACATGACAATTTCCTCTTCAATTGGAAAGTTGTAAAAATACTAAATTAGTGTTTCTTTTAAAATGTTCTAATATTCATTTAAAATATTATCTACTTATAAGCGGGCGTTCACAATAGAATTTATTTCAAAGGACAATATTGTGTTTCCTTCGTTTATCGGTTCATCTGCCGACTCATAGCTCCTTAAATAGGTACATTAAAATATTCTGGTATGGTACGATTCACTCCGTATCTTTCGTATCACTTCATTAGCTTTATATTGTTATGGATGGCATATGAGTTATATTCATCTGGAGTACAGGGCTTTTGAGGGCTATGTCAAGTCGTGGATTTGCAATCTTGCTTATTTTGTCTTCAAAAATAAACGGCTTCAAACATATAAGCTGCTTCCTGGAGCTCGCAAAGCTGCTTTATTCCGTACAGCTGCAAAGTCAAGTATGAAGATTGCAAAACAGAGAATCACGTGGATAAAACTGCGTCATCAATCAATTAGCTTATATGTTAGCTTTAAAGAACTTTTCATTTCGAAAACAACCCGTTCGTTATTGAAACAAATGTCAATGTAATAAGTACTTCAGAAGACCTTTTCATTTAATAGTCTGTACCCGTTATTGAAACATATATGGTGTTGTTTTTGTCGACGCTTCGATGCGCAGACGACGATATGCTGTTGCGTTGTTGTTCACCGTGAAGTCCAATGTTTTTTAACGAGTGGCGTTGAGTTAGTTCAACCCATTTTACAGAGCGATAACCGACTATACTATACTACTCGCAAACTAATTTAAATTAGTTTCAATGATGAATTGTCAAATAAAATATAAAAGGACAAGAATAATTTATCGAGAAATAGGGAGAAGTTATCAATTTGATCGGCAACTTAATATAAAAACCAATTTATCTTTCATGTTGACCTCATTTTAATCGAAAGCGGTATCCGTAAAAGTATGGTTATTTGCACATATTCTCACGCCTGTAACCCATCGCGGTAGGCAGAGACTTACTGCTTGATCGACTTATACTGCACGATCAATAAATATCTACTTATTTCGAATATTCATATTCATTCAGTTTACTTTGGATATTAGTGATCCGAATTTGACCTTTTTGAAAATTATTTTCAATTGGACATTTATGGCAGCACAAGTGGGAGATTCATAGGTTCCATCAGTGAACGTTTGATGGCTGATGGTGATGTTGATATTGACAATAATTTCACTATCATTATTTTCTCAATACTTAGAGTGATTCCACCGTTTCGTCCAAATCATGTATCACGGACGCGGAGACACTTTTCACTTGTGTCCATGAACGATAAAAATAGATTATTCCTAAAGTGGTTCATTTAGGCTCCACGTCCATGATCGGATGGGTAACCTCAACTATGCTATCAGATCGGAGATAATATGATGTGACAGACAGAGTAATATTTAATCAATGACCTAAGTTACACACACTGCATTACCTATCAGTAATTTAACCCATGGATTTTTTACAAAACATGAGCTTAGTATTGGCAAGATAGAATGTATTGTAGAGTGTTCATTAAAAGCAATAAAATAAGTGGAAGACCCTCGCAAATGTATTATATGTAGCGAAATTACATTCCCTCTGCTTCAGATACACTTTTATGTATCAATCTACCTTGAGGACCTATTGAAACATTGCGATGGCGAAGCAAACCACATTGCTCTCATTCATTACTAACGAGTTGATTCAAATTGAAAAGCCTGTAACAGCGGGAGCGAAATTATATCAGTCGAAACAACCTTATTAAGTACCTACTGTAATTGACCTTATACCTATAATCAATTACTAAGCTCGACAAAACTTGTTATGATTTGGAAACCAATACTGAGTTTGTTTAATGCACTTCAATCAAGTCGTGAAAAACTTTGTTGATAGATATTGTTTGTGCCTTCGATATGCAACCAAGACAGAACATATAAGTTTTCCTTCGATATTGATATCTTATCTTTCTTATTGTAGTTACTCTTATATGGAGTTTATCTTTTGGAGCCTGAATGTAATGTATCTGAGATTTAAATGTTAATACATTTTTTTATTTAATTTCAATTCAATTTATTAATAACTAGCTGTGCCCTGCGGTTTCACCCGCCTAGATTTAATTTGATTACCGCGGAACCCTAAATTTTCTTTATAAATAAAAAGCCCATGGTACTCCCTGTAAAATTAGCTATATGCCAGTGAAAGTCCCGTTAAAATCGATCTAGCCGTTTCAGAAATTACTCTTTGGCAAATAATTCATTATTAGGTACCATTTCTATGCGTTTTTATATTCGTGATAATTTCTAAACGCAATGTCCTATTTGAATAAAACAAAAAGTATTTTACTTCTACATGAATACCCTTGATAGCATAATGCTTGATTCGGATAAGAATTAATACTATCTTCAGGCGATTAAATTTTTTTTATGAACATTAAAGCGGTAATTGTTACTAAACTATGAGAGTTAGATATATGCTCTCGCGGACTTATTATAAGACCTACAAACCCGTTGTTCTATAATCAATAGTTTTTGCAGCGTACGCATAATTAGGTTATCGATTTTATTAGGTTACAAAATTGCATTTACTTACGGACCCCAAATTTTTATGAGAATAAAATATAGCCTATAGCCTTCCTCGATAAATGGACTATCCAACACAGAAATAATTTTTGAAATCGGACCAGTAGTTCCTGAGATTAGAGCGTTTAAACAAACAAACAAACAAACTCTGCAGCTTTATAATATTAGTATAGATATAAGATATAAGGTACATGACATGTAATATCGCTGTTTACTCCCAAACTAAACTAAGCTTTTGCTGTGGGTACTAGACAACGGTATATCAATAATACAATAAATACTTTAAAGACTAACATTCATACAAAATTTATAATAAACAAATACAATTCGGGTTTGGCAATCCTGCGCGCATCTCTATAACGCCGATATAGTATTCCTGTCGGCCAGAAATCCGACTGGAAGTTCATGTCACGATTCGTTTCAGGCACCTTGAGGGTCGGTCCAGCTGTTAGAATTTGAAGTTTGTCCTCGTCGGCTCAAGTCTCTGCAAGTGCAACTGCATCGGTGGCGGATCTTTATACTTAAACAAGGGGAGAGGAAGACCCAAGGATCGATGGAAGGATTGTCATCTTCTATCTCGTCTCTTCCATCTCTTTCTAGACAAAGCTAGAAAAAGAGTGAATACAGATATGATAGGTCATGAGAGACAAACACACTGCACCGACCACAGATAAAATGAGATAAGGGCTCGAAGATGATGATGGTGGGTCTCGTTAGTAATAAAACTGGGACTAACAATACTAGTCAGCTTTTCGTCTCATTAATGAACTTTACCTTTATTCGTGCAGGAAACTGTCTAATATAATATGTGTATACTCACGTTGTGGCTAAATTTGTGCCTTATCCCAGGGGTAAGCGGGACGAGACACTCAAATATTTACATACTTAATATACGTTTTGGAAAGGACCTGTAAATTCATAATTCTTTCAAAATCCATGGCTGAGAAATTATATAGGTAGGTATTATATTATAGGCGGATTTTTCCGACAACTTGTTGCCTGAATAGCCTTAGGCTCAAATGCAGACATACGTCGTCGTGTGCCGAGTAGCGTTCCCACGCTCGACTTGGCTGTCCCTTTCTTGCACGCACGACCTCTCTCTTCAATGGCCCTCATTTATGTCAATATCTATTCGTCTACATTGTTGTATTCAACAGATAACTACATCATACATACATGGAAAATGCATCGAATTCGAATTGCACTTATAACATCTTTATATGCTCACGAGATCATTTTATTGCCTTAAATAAGGCAATAAAATGATTAAGCTTTCTTTTTATCTTGTCATATCTTCAAAAAGGATGAGAATTCATTCGATTCAATGTTTTCGTACGGTTTACGTGAATCCACGTTTTAACGTGGACTCCTGCGTGGGTCAATCAAGTGGATCCAGTTGTAAATTTAAACCCTATGCAAAATACTTAGGTACTTACCGAAATATAACTTGTGAGTACTTAGTTAATTAAGTACGGGAATCTATGATATAAGACTATGGGAATATGATTTGTCGGTACTTATACCTACTTAGCTTCTATATGTAATTTTAAAGAACTAATTAATCTGCGTTTGACATGACTTCAATCTTCCATCTGACTGAACTTCATATCATATAAATGTAGAGCCAAAGCCGCTGGTTGTAACGGCTAAAATATAAAATGATTAAATTTGGGTAGAACATTTTGTACCTATATGTAAATTTTTAATTTATTGGATGTACCTACGCCAATATAATCAAACTAAAAAGTTTAAGACGAGGAACCTCTTCCTAAAATCCTATAAAATAACACGCGGATTAAACTGCAGGGATCAAATAGTATCAAATACATATTTTCATGAAATCGTATTCTCAAGTATGGACGGTTATTTTAAATTCTAAATATGGTAAAGCTGATCGGTTTACGGAGGTAGGTACCTAGAAGCGGAGAATGCTGCTGAGCAAGTTTGTCCGATGCTCAGTACAAAAATATACGCTGGTCAAGCCAGAAGGTATTAACTATACAACTATGTTCAGAATAATATTATACCTACTTACAATTTAATTTGCAAATTACGTGCAATAATCTTCGATATTTTATTGAGATGCCATGCGCAGTGTGTATCCTTTTTTTTCTGCACATTTTAATGGAATTAAATGTTTAATATATTATGTGGACTGAATTTAAATATGATCATTATTTCATCTGAAATTAACTTAAAACATTCGTAGGTAGCGATAAACGTTATTGAAATTGGCGTTGCTTTCGTTCGAGAAACGAGATTTAGGTAGACGATGTTATTTATAACTCAATCAAGGCATAATAGTTATTTGTTATACAAGAGTGCAAAGTTGCTTTTTAACCGCGTGTTCAATTTTGATGACCGAGCAAGCGAAGGATTCAAAATTAGAATCCTGAGCGTTAGCGAGGGAATCAAAAGAGCACGAGGTGAAAAATCTTTGCACTCGAGTGCAACACGTAACTTTTCATTCCACCTCAGCGAGGAAATGACTAAATGCAAAAAAAAAACGTTTACAATCACAAGATAGGTACACTTTTATTTCAGTTTAGGTATTCATTACTACATTATGACAGGTAAGTATTACAGAATAATCTTCTTGGTTGATGACCAGATGAGGCTCTTTTTAAAAATGCCACTAATTTAGGATAGGTATCGATATGTATGTCTTTTTTCATCTTTATTGTTGCTTTTAGCATCGAATACGTACTCCATAGAGTGCTTGCTTTCTTGTTCTCGGATAATTCTATAGAATATGCCAGCAAAACGTTTTCTGAGAAAGTTTTGGCTCCTTTTGCTAGTCGCCACGTGTTGAACATATCGTACTGTTTTAAATACTTCTCGCGTGATTGTTGAGGGAGAAAGCTCATTTGCGCATTATTAACAGTTTCAGTCAATTCTGTTGGCGTCAAACAATCTTCCTCGTCGCTAGAATCACTCATTTTAGTTTTTTCACTTGTTTTCAAGTTTCTTGTTTTTAATATAAGGTTTAACAATGACGTGAAAAAATGGCGCGTAAAGAACCGCGTACAAAGACAAATTGAAAAAAGAACACCAACAAGGTTCCGAGTCTGAGTTTTTAACAAATTAAAAAAAAGTTGTATGATATATTCGGCACCATAGAGGTAGCAGTAAATAGGTTTAATGTTTTTTTTAATTCACAAACTTAGTGCACACGATGTTCTAAATTAAATTTACTTTATCCTCTAGAGAATAAAAACGGCTTTTCCACTCAGATATTGAAGATTAAAAATACTCTTTCCGAGATGGTGGGATGAAAAATTTTTTATTAGTCCAGTCCCGTCTGGTAAAACATATTTGTTTACAACCAGTATTTGTTCATACTTAACTTGTTGAAAAAGCTTTATAAGAAAAAAGTGAAGGTAATGATCGGTTAACATTGAAGATGTTATCTCTTTACAAGCAAAGTAAGCCGTTGGTAGCCGTCTGAAAATCTGCGCATGATTTAAGCTCATAGTTATGTTACCATATTGTTAAAGTTTGCAGGACCAAGTAGGCCCGCTTCATACACTGACTTCGTTTCGTCAAACACCTAGACCGTTACTGATTGGTGGTCTTTGTCGCACCGTGCCAAAGTGCCGTACTGAAATTAATATGTGTTCGGCGTAATGATTAGCATCGCATTAGTATGTGCCACTAGTCATGTTTGCCAAGCACTCGACTCGAGAGATATTTAAGTAACCGCACTTTAGCGAGCTGAAATGAGCCGAACCGACCAAACATTATTTTGAACAAGGATTTTCGGGATCCAGATAATTCTTTTACGTTCAATACTCATACCATATCAATAAAAATTTTCATTGAATATATGTTTTCGCAGAAAATTAGGTTTGTGGAACTCGATACGAACGTAATGTTCCGAGTGTCCGACACCAGGAAAATATTTGCTCAACTAAAATGTGCTACGATAGAGGTGTGGGAAAATTGTTTGTTCATAAGCTGTCTCCAAGAAACGTTTGAGGACTGGTTAGTAGATATTATTAGTTCTTTTTTAATGGAGTTAATAAACTTTGGCCACCTCATGTCGGTTTGTCTCAATATTTCCATATTAATGCTTTTTGAGGCGAGTGAGACCGGTCTTTGTTTGTTGAATCTTCATTCCAACGTCTCGGTCGCTTTGTGGCGTTGTAGGAAGAAGAATTCCAATTTTAAACATATCGTCGTTTTCAATAGCGTACACGCTTAGTCGTTTATTGGAACCATCGGATAAATTGGTTGCTGTGTACAAACTTAAAATGTATTTTTAAATTACATAAGTACATGTTATTATCATTAGTACCCCTCAAATTTAAATAATTCGAATCCCCCTAGCTTGTATCGCGGTGTACCGCAAATACATTGTATTGTTAGGAGGTCATCGAACCTAAATCAATAATTTTGGTCTATCTGCTAGGGGATGCTAAACCCCTCCCCAAACAGGTGATTTGGCGACCAAGGCCTTAGGATTATTGTCTCTGGCATAATGTTAAGATTCCTAGTGATCTTCCTTGAAATGGACAAAAAAACGGAAAATGACCTACACTGACTGACATTTTTCTAATTGTGTTGTTAGTTTTTCCATGCAAGTTAAACATTTCGTCAGAGCGCATTTTCTTCCAATGTACCTGTACTTCTAATGCGCGGTAATTGTAGTAATTTATATTATTGTTACCCATAAGTTCGCGGACATGTAGCGTAGCGTAGCATGTATGATTAAAACTGTCAGGTTCCTCCAAAAGTGTTATTAAACATTTCTAGAATGCCCTTTTTGGTATGGTCTTCATTAACTTTAACGATTAGGTGATTTTCTCCTTTAATATTGCGAAGCGTTACCCTCCAATAGTTCAATTCATTTTGGGAATTGAAAAAGTTGCTAGTACCTAAAGTCTGGATAGATTTTCGTGTAGAAAAATCGCGAACCAGCTTCGAGACGTAAGCGGATGCGTTATCTTTTTACACAAGACTAATCATCTATATTGCCTGGCAATAAACTAAGAACCTATCTACGCATCCAGTACGTTAAAACAATACTTTAAGAGTGTATCATGAGAGTATGAATTAAACGAGTCTCACATAGGCTATAACCAGATGTATTTATAAACTAACCCGACATGCGGGTATCTAAAGAGTATAATCACAGAAGACTGAAAATACTGGTAGATGCTTGAGAAGAAACATGTGAGGGGAGTGTGACTGTTTAAATAATAGTCGTTAGAGCGATGTTTGTAGATGCAACTTGCGAAATAGTTACAGTGACGTGTTGATATTGGCGAAAGCTGTCGCAGGCGGGGACACCAGGCCCATTGTCTGCGCTGACTCAGAGGCGGCGCGCGCGCTGCTATTTCTGTGTGCGGCGCGTAGGCGACTTGTGCCGTCGTCCTATCTCATGCTCAGTCAGACCGACCAGAGACACTCGGAAGTGCTTTTTGGAATACTTCATTTTACACAGGGGTTATAAAATGTCTATGGAATGTATTAATTATGAGATAGAGATAAAGTAACGCTGATGAGAGGGTTTAATTGCATATTAATTGTGACTTACTTGTCTCTCATTGTGAGTACTTCAAAAATTACTTACCAACATTAACTTTACGAACAGGGAGTAAGGAGTATTGATGTAAAGCAATTGTTTTTGTACTCAAGTCAATTTGCGTAGTAAGCCGTCACTGACAATAAAACTAAGGCGATAAAATGCACTTTTGATTTCGTACGCCGCCGTCTCTTCTGCACCGGTAATTTGTTCCAAATGACTACCCGTTAGTGACGCTCACAAGCGTACGTTTCATTTCTCCGCGAAGTAGGTTTCGAGTATAGGTACCTATATCGCCCGATAAGTCGGACCGCGTTGCTCTTACTAGTTCACTGAATACTACAACAACATTGTATTAATAAGCTGACAAGCCAGTCATGTAGCTACAACGCAGCCGTAATGCTTTCGATACCTTTCGAACATTTTTAATGGTAGCTTATTCTTTTGTAATTTCTCATGAATTTTACATATTCGTTGAGATTGATCTAGCACTGGATGGAATCTGTTATTACACATAGTGTCATGGTGACAGCATTTTGGACGATTGTGGTAATTTTGTTATTAAATATTTCTTCAAACGCATTTTGGGGACAAATTAAATGTGCAGTACATTTGTGTGACTGAGTTTTTAGTACATTTTCATTAAAAACTTTGGGTTGCGATTGTTTTATATGAATACTAGCTGTCCCCGTGCTCTCACCCGCGTTGACTTTACCATGTCTTACGTCACGTTCCACGGGAACGGGATAAAAGTCCTTATATATATCCTATGTCCTATCCTGGTTTTACACTACTTCCCCACCAATTTTAAGTCAAATCGGTTCAGCCGTTCTGGAGTTATAAATAGTGTAACTAACACGACTTTCTTTTAGATATATATATATTAATAGGTAGTAGTAATATTTGAAAATAGGCCTTAGGGCCGTGGTTTGTGATATTTGGCCGCAGTACAGATATTAGTGTAAGCAAAGGTCAGAACACAGTTCTTTTATAAAACTAGAATCGATATGGAACTTGCGAATTGAGATCGTGTCAATTTCCGACAGTGTGGTGACACATTCAATCACAATTCGCCCGAGGTTGTCGACCGATTACCTTTAGATAAGGGTACTTGCTTGGCTACTTTTTGACATGTATCTAAGGTAATTTGATGGAGGTTCTGCGTTAATATATAGTAATATTATAAAGCGGACAGATTTGATTGTTTGTTTGCATTGAATTGGTTCCGACACTATTGAATTCTTTCAGCAACGGATAGCTACATTATCACCGAATAATACAGGCTATATTTTATCTTTAAGGGAACGGGATGAAACCGCGTGACGTCGCTAGTAGTTAGATACTTAGTAAGGACTTTGTAAGGAGGACTTTGTAAGTCTGTTTGTTCCGGATTAAAAATTCGTTATTTATTATTAGTTCCGTGTATACTTCCATAAGGATTTAATGGAAAACTGTTATTTTGGAATTACAAACAAACACTTCAATTTTATTTATCAGCATATAGATTTTTAACATTACAGTTTTTATACAAATATTTATCAAACAAATGCGGTAATGTAGTTACAAAGTGGCAAGAATATCTAGACTCAACCTCCACCAACCTACAAGTGAAAATGTAGAGCCTCTGGGAGATGCTGTTCAGTATTCATGCATGCCAGTGGAGCGAATCTAGCTAAGTTAGTTAGGGCCATTTGAATCTCAATAAGGTTCCCCAAGGCTCGCACTGCAGCTTAGTGTTTGGAACGAACGTGCAACCTCAGCGATTCAAGAATAAATAATCGTATAAAATACCTATGACAGAATATTTCTAAAAGATACTTATTTTTTAATTGTGTTATTTAAAACTAGTTGTTTCGCCCGCGTATACATGGGTGACCCGCGGAAGCCTAATGATTTTCTTAAATAAAAGTAATCTAAGTTACTCCTTGAAACATTAGCTATCTGCCAGTGAAAATCCTGTTAAAATCGGTCCAGCCGTTACGGAGATTACCCGGAACAAACAGACCGATAGACAGACACATTTTTTAACAATGGTTTTTTCATGTCATTATAGTATATACTTTCATATGCATTTAGTGAAAAGCTGTTATTTTGGATTTACAAACAGACACTTCAATTTTATTTATCTGTATATGTATGTATAGATTACCAGTGTTAAGCTTCGTCTCATCTGACAATTCTAGTTTTGGCAAAATAAGGATAATGCAATAATCTACGCCTACGTACGTACTGTGTACGAGGTATCTCTAATGAATTTATTATGTATTTTTCCACCTGAAGAGAGTATTTAATGCCAAGGGTCAGATGATGACGTCTGTCTAGAACCGTCGTAGCCAAAAAGTTAACTAATGTTACTACTGTCATATTGTTAACCTTGCCAGCGGGGTTGATCTTATACTGTCATCTAGACTTATTCACTAACTAGCTGTGCCCCGCGGTTTCACCCGCGTAGATTTAGTTTCATGCTTCATGTCGCGGAACTCGAATATTTTTAATAAATTAAAGTAGCCTAAGTTACTCCTTGAAACATCAGCTACCTGCCAGTGAAAGTCCCGTTAAAATCGGTCCAGCCGTTTCAGAGATTACCCGGAACAAACAGACAGACAGACAGACAGACGGACAGACAGAGAAAAATTTTAAAACTTGGTTTTTTAGTGTCAGTATCGTGTATACTTTCATATGCATTTAGAGAAAAGCTGTTATTTTGGAATTACAAACAGACACTTCAATTTTATTTATCTGTATAGATAAACAAATAAAGCCAAAAAGATCAATTGATAAAAATTACTAATGTATTTATCTCAATATCACTTAATATGAGCAGCGCCCCATCAGCCCACGACAGATGCCGTCACGAGTTATGAGCGCTCGAAGATATAGCACATGCGCAGTAATGCCCATAACTGCGCATGTATTTGCTCGCGTCGCTCCATACAAGACCCAAAAAATTACTACGGCACCCGCACCACAGGATATACTTATATTAGCTTACTTAGCAGTATGAAATCTAGGCCATAAGGCCGTTTGGGCCATCGAGCATGAGGGTGTCACTCTTTATTTTTTTTAATTTACTGCCTTATCGTTTTATCGATTTATCGAATTGAAGTTTAGAAAAATGTCTGTAAAACACGTAAATGACGTATACGCGATCGGCCACGACACGTGATGACGCCCCATGCTGACATTACACATTACGCCGCGGTTGCATATCTCGTAGATGCGTGCGTCTGTGTGAGTGTGTCATTTCATACGATTATGTTCCTAGCTTCCATACTGCTTGTAGTAAGCACATATGGATGGATACTGTGCTTATACGCAAGATGGCTTGCTCCTGCATTCGGTATTGAAATGTATCGGCATGAGTGCAAGTCATGATGTTGCACTTTGATACCGAAGGACATCTTGTTTTTCTTGTTCCAGTCCACAACGCGGTCTATGTCTATTTGCAATTTGCTTATAGAGTTGAGTGTGATACTTGATCAGTTAAATTTAGATCATCTACAAAGAATAACTAGCTTGGATCTTGAATGACTTCAGAAGGTCATTCATCATTATGATGAAGTCCAACGAAAACCTAAAAATAATAATATTTTTGAAAACGGAAAACTGAAGGAACTGAGCATATGAAATTAGAAATTGTATTACTCTACCTGTAAATCTCTGTCGAGCGGAGTGACCAGAATGAACATTATTACTTAAAAAATTACGAAATAAACATGAGTACAATTCGTCAATTGAAAAGAAAAACCATGCTTAATGAATAAAAAAATATTTTATTTGTTTATCTCAGCTCACTAGTTCTTCTCTTGGAAAATATGTATCTCTGAATACGGGTTATAGGGCCTAAAATTTGAGTCGCGTTTCATTTCATTAACGCCAAAGGCCAATACCATACAGCCCATAAGCCTCGATATAAATAAGGTATTTCTATGCCTAACTTAATCGAGTTCTTATGTTGACAGTTGATACACTATATAGATTTGTTTTTAGAGTATTAGGTAAATAATGTGCGATCGAAGCGTGGATGATAATCAACAACGGCGACGTAACGTAATATGAACTAGACGCATGATGGGCGGGTGATAGTCGAGAGCGCGTCGTGTTGCGGTACAGTGAGAGTGGCGTAGTTGGGCTGGCGGCAGCAACAACGTGCCGTGGTGGTGAGGGCGCGCGGTCGATGAGCCCGACGCAGAGGGCACCACGGAACCGCCGCGGGGGGCGCTCCCTCGCTCCCTCACTCCCCGCGCCTTTTTCTCCGCCCCGACTGCTTGCGCACTCCGTAGAAGCGCGCCGCGCGCTCACTAATGCGTCATACTGCCATCGAAGCTGACGCGTATTTTACCGCTCTAACGTATACTTCGCGCGCGCCATGTGAACTTCTGTGTTGACTTAAAAACACTTGAACTTCAACGGCAGATACTTTGTGGCTACATTAGATTTTTTTAACACCACGGACAGTGACTTTGGTGCCTGTGACCAGCGATTTTGAGTGCGGCATGGGTTTGGCGCACGTGCTCAGAGACTTCCCGAAACTGAGTAAGTTTTAGTTAGTTTATTTTAAAGTGTGACTGGATTACTGACGTCGGCTCGTCGACGAAATGGTACTGGTGCGTTATTTTAGCAGCGTTCGACGGGCCCCGGCGCCGGGCGCCCGGAATGCGGCCTCCGCCCCGCCGCGCGTTGCCGGCGCCGTGCGCGCCGCGCGTAGCGTAATAAATAAAGGCGGGGCGCGGCTGCGTGCGCGCGCACCCTCCCGCGCCTTCCTCGCCCTCAGGTCATTGACTCACGCCCGTACGCCGTCGCCACCGCACTCGCTGTCGCTGCTGAAGACAACAATTCTTAGAAGTGGAGCCTCGATCTTGGCCCCTAAGCGCCCGCGCTCGTAGCCTCGAGCCGCAGCGCCAATGTCAATGCCGACGATAAAGTGTGACGAGTGGGCGCCTATTTTCTGTAATCTTTTATGTTATGTTGCATTGCTGCGGCTATTAACCCCGGAATGAACACCATGGCCCATGACACCATCACCCTTCTTCACAATTACTTATTGAAACTGAAAAAAAACTTCCTCTGAGTTTTAAAAATAACCAAATTATCCCAAAATGTTATTTGCATCCATACATAGTAACATGATTTGACGCAAGTTATTTTATGTTGCTAAAATTGTCTAGGCATTCTGTGAACACAAATTTCACACAATTAATCACGTTGGACCGTTCCCGACCCAAGCTAAATTATCACGCTTTACGTTGGCTACGTGAAGAGCAGACAGCGTCCGTTCTCCGCAAGCCATCTCATTGGTTTACAAATACTCGTACAATTTTGAAATATAACGGTCACAGCGTCACCTTTCGTTTTCTATTTAGGTTATTGGACCAGAAGAGTTTTGTTAGCATGCTGATGATGATTATTTGAATTTTATGAGCTTAATGTTTTATCAGCACCAGCGATTTCTAGAAACGCTAAATATAAATATTGAACTTCCTGGTTGAATCAGTTGAATAGCGTCGTGTCGGTGCGGCAGCGGGCGGGGAGTGGCAAGCAGCCATTGCCCTCACCCGGTTTGTTTACAACTCGGCCTGGAGCTCCGTTCAACTCTATATGCACCCTGTGTGTTAAAAGTTAGGGTGCATAATTGTTACGATAGCTAAATGTGCATTGGACCCCTGCGCTCGCGCCATCTGCGCGCGCACTATTAAAATAAACTGCCACCGACAGATAGCTGGCACAAAAACGGGCGTCGTTGGTCGCCAGGTGCAATGCGATGCGACCCTAGGGTGCAGCTAAGGTGTGCCTAGTGTAAGTCAGTTATGTTATATTATATAGGGAGATGGTGGGGCCGAAGACCCCGCGGCCTCGTGCCAATGACCAACCTCACCTCGCAGGGCCTCTCGGTCCAACGGAACCATTCGCTACTTTGTTATTTCCAACCTGTTATGCACCTACCTACTTACTATATTATTATACGGATTCTTCTTATTGTAAGTAAGTACGAGCAATTGCAAAGGCGATTGTCGTGAAGGAAGGTTCAGTGATTAAAATGACCGCCCATATCCAAATAATTACAACTGTAAATGGCCCCGAACAATATATACAGTCTTGCCCATATTTAATACCCTGATACCAAAGTAATAGTAAGCGATGTTATCATGAGCGAGTAATTTGCCAGCGCGGGATAAATATGAAGCACAGCATTTATACAAGCTGTTATCATTCCCACGATAAACAGTCTTTCTACGTATAAGCTGAAAGCAGAATAGAGAAAGAATATTTTGGGAAGGGGACCATTACAATGCTAAGAATAGGTACTCACTCACTTGGACGGGGATTAACTTGCCACAATCAAAGCAAGAAAGCGGAAAGGAAATGTACCGTAATGCCTACAGGAAAACCATAAAAATATATCACCAAGCTTCCTTTATATTGCTGAAATCCACGATATGTGCTCAGCAATAATACTTACTTATTCTATCATGTGCAAATTATTATCAGATGAGACAATAACGTTTTCAAGACTGGAAGAACTTGTCTCTACTTATTACTGCTTTGTAACAAGCTCACAAGAGATAGCTAAGCAGACTAATATGAGCGAATTTAAATATAAATTCAAGACGTGCCTGGAACTAGTTCTACTACTAGTTCGGGTGTAGTTCTACCTACACCCGAACTGGAAAAGAAAAATGGGGGACATTACTACCCAAATATTAATTGACTTTATCGTTGTAAAAATAGCATAGGGGTAGGCTAAATATGGCGCACTAGATTACCTGGATACAAAACATTATTGAAGGCTAAGGACGGGACATGCTAAACTCTGACAACAACTGAGTCAACTTACAGAAACGTGATCGTACTCCAGGGGCCTTATCATAAGCTCTTATTGCAATGATAGTTTTGCTGTGTGGCAGTGACAGACATGCAAGTCATATAAATCTGTCTCATAATCATTGTCAATCTATGATGGCACGAAGAGGTCATGGTCAACCCCAGATTACTGTATGGAAAATGATGAGAATCTTGAAAAAGTCCATTATGCCGATACTACTAATATAGGATGCAAAATGACTTAATAATATCTACACTAATATAAAGACAGAAAAGTTTGTATTGTGTTGTTTGTTTCTCGATTAGACGAGAAATGAAATTACGCTAGAAATAACGACCTCCACTGGGACCCACTTACAAGTAGAGTTCATCACGATTGTTGTCAAAAAGTTACCTCAAGTTCATGAACAGAGACTTCACCTTCACGTGAACGCCGAGGCCACTCAGCTCCTCGATGTCACGGACACAGAGAAGAGTAAAAATAACAAAAACTTTCGTTTAGTTTTGCGAAGTGTTACCTGATATACAATAGTACAGATAATGCCACTCATAAAGAACGTATCATCTAATAAGAATAACATTCAGAAAATTATTGGAAACATTGTAATAAATCATCTTTTTGCAGTTTAAGTAAGATTTAAATAACATACAATATAAGAGGCTGGACCCTTATCGTACATACATAAACATGCTATAATTGTGTGTGGTATTCTAATTTTTATATATTAAGAACTAAACTATTATTTCGATTAACTGACGCTTTACTGAATTGTGCATGGAAAGCTGAAATAATAACAAAACAATCTTGAAATGAACTCAATTAGGTGCCCCCTATAGGAGTCTAGTCTTTGTTGGAAAAGTGATAACGGAAACATTAGGGACACATGTGAAGAATGAAGATCGTGAACGCCCTGCGCGTTGCGCTTGCTTCGTCGCACTCCTTGCGCGAAATGGAGTGCGACGAAGTCTGCGCCGTCGCAGCGCTGAGACACGCAACGCCCGGTATGTGAAGAAAGCTCATCTCTCTCGCATCGTATCTCATCTTGAAATTGGATATTCATACACAATATAGTGTTTCTCATTATCTTCTATGAACCCACACAATGCTTGCAAAGTTTTGAAATGGCCAATTTGTTATAAAATAATGATTCGCTCAACTCATCAGATCTGAGATGGCACCGTTACACAAACCGTGTTCAGGATATCATAAAGACACCCACGCGGTCGTTTTAGCACGCAAATAATCCGACCACAACAAAGTTTTAAGATCGCGTTTTTGTATGTTTCTGCTTTAGCTGAGCGCACGTGGGTCTTTTTAGTGACGCTAGTTATTTTATTTCGAAATTTTAGAAAAAATATATTTTGGTCTAAATTTATTTATTACACCGACTTCTACCAATAAATATTATTAAATATTGCTATGCCAGGCAGGGTATAATACGTTTTTACTTAGAATTGTGTGACAACCAGAAAATAGGGCCCCTTAATTTTCAAATGATAAGTTATTTCTTGATTTGACTTCAAGTTGAGGTCTGATCTGGTATATAGGCTTTAAAATGTATAATAAATACCTATATTATAAACAGCACCTTTGTTTAAAGACGCTACTGCTAGGAACTTGGAAGTGTCTACGTACGTGACTTGTGATTATATGATCGCAATTGAATTTACGACTTGGTTTCGACTATGTTGAATATCTGCTTAATTGTGCCTAATCATGATGTTTGACATTCTGAATGTGAAACCACAAATGATAGTCTCTTGTCATTGAGTAAATATTATATAAGGGGAATGAATACGTTGTTAAGTAATACTATTGAATTAATTATAATAGTAATAAAATATTGTAATTAATAGACAATTTTTTATGCAATGGATCTAATAACTAGCCGCGAAATCATTGACGCGACGCTCCGTTACACAAAGTGGAGTAGAGCGCGCATCGTGGGCGCACGCATGCGATATTAACATTGCTAACGCGCTTCGAAGTAGCAATAGCCATTACACGATAGACTATAACACAAGCATTATATTATTTCTTCAATTGTCTGTTTTGTGGTACAATTACCGACCAATTAGTTTTACGGGTTACGTTAATTATTTCAATTATGCCATAACACCGCACCAACGTTGCCCGCACGTTGACCGTCCAATGAATTAATTTTGTCATTAAAAGCCAACTTGTCGGTCGGAAGCACACCTAAATTGACAGTGTTACCTAAATGATTCATAAATATAATTAACTACCTAACTAAATGCGGACCTACTGTTAGCTGGACTCAAAAAGAGACCAATGTGGGAATCTTGCGGAGAGTCGGTCAAGAACACAAACTTATGCAGATCATCAAGCAGAAAAGGTTGCTTATCTCGGACACGACTTAGCATCATGGTGGGCAAAATAGCCGGCAGACGTTGGCCGCAGAAGGAAGTCCTGGTTGAGGAACATTCGCGAATGGATCGGCATCAAGAGCGCTGCGCATGAGCATCACTCGTGACGGCACCTTATACTTAACCAATAAAATTTAGTGCTTCCCCCTTATATATTTGCCGTGTAATAAATTTGTTCTGAACATTAAAATATACCTACATACAAGCCATAACTTCATTTAAGCATGCAAGTAATATTAGTAGTAAGTAGTACCAGTCATGGATGCATATCAAGTTTATTTCCAATTTTAAAGAACTTGGAATTTCTTAGTCAAATTAACATACAAGAAATGAGATGAACAGAGAACTTAGGATGTAAGTTGTAATATAGGATATGCTATCCTCATCATTTTATCCTTAGCTTTAAATGGTGGCAGCGGCATTTTATTATTTTTACCGGTTTCCCCAATTTACATATATTAACTTGGCTCTAATTTTTTTTTATATATGGTACCTACTTAAGTAAGTGTATATATTTAATTTGTTTGTTCACAGGCAAGCAAGATTCCACAGGCACAGAGAAAACATGTATGGCGACTACCGGCGAATCATTTGCAACCAGCGACCAAGATTTTGGCTGACTGCAGGTGAGCGTCACTAACCTTTTACAATATGAATTAAAAAAGTAAAAACTGAAAAATTTTTGCAACAAGGCAATTTTCTCATCTGAATTGTTATGTAAGTACAAACTATTTAGTATTTCCACCTGGGGGTGGTCGCTTTATGCCACTTAAATCCTAATAAATTATAATCAGCTTTATAATAAGCTTTTGGGCTAATTGGCATATGACCACGGCTCATTAAGAAGGTACTTATCATAGCTTCTTAGAAGTTATGAGGATTAATCAACAAAAATACCTACAGACATATAGGTAATCTATACAGATAAATAAAATTGAAGTGTCTGTTTGTAATTTCAAAATAGCAGCTTTTCACTAAATGCATATGAAAGTATATACGCTACTGACACTAAAAAACCAAGTTTTAAATTTTTTCTCTGTCTGTCTGTCTCTCCGTCTGTCTGTCTGTCTGTTTGTTCCGGGTAATCTCTGAAACGGCTGCACCGATTTTAACGGGACTTTCACTGGCGGGTAGCTGATGTTTCAAGGAGTAACTTAGGCTAACTTTTATTTATTAGAAATATTAGGGTTCCGCGACAATTGGGATGAAACTAAATCTACTCGGGTGAAACCGCGGGGCACAGCTAGTAACCATTGTATATTTTATAGTAAACTAAGTTACTCCTTGAAACATCAGCTACCCGCCAGTGAAAGTTTCGTTAAAATCGGTGCAGCCGTTTCAGAGATTACCCGGAACAAACAGACAGACGGACAGACAGACAGACTGCCAAATTTCATCAAAATCGGTTGAGAGGTTTATGCGGGAAAGCGTAACAGACAGACAGACGGGTAAGTAATAGTAATAGTAGGGATAAGGTAAATAAAACAAAAATTACAATAATCGAAAGGGTTGATGCTTATTCGTCACGAAGTAAATTCGCCACGAAAAAAAATTACTTCGAAACAAAAGCATAAATTGTCAACTGCACAATTATTTGATCTGAATACGAGTAAATTGTCTTTACAATGTCTGTTTATTTTAAAACACTCCCTCTTGATTTGCAGTTAAATAACAAGCGCTTTGAGTTCTGACTTCAGACGCTATATTATTGTACGCTCCGTACTGAGTTGGCATTCATCCAGCTTAATTAATGCAGCGTAATACAGCTGAAAGAGTATTAAGACCGTGTTTTAGCTCGAGAAAGACTCCATTGTTTTTAATTTGAGTGATATATGTTTTCTAATTTATTACAACAACGCAATGTAACGCCAGCTTTGAGATAAAACCGGTCAACTACCAAGGCTATCGTGTTCCGGGACGGTACGGTACGGTAGTGAGGGAAAAGGGGCCAAGTTCTAATTGGAGTCGCATAGCAAAGGTTCCGTACGAACAACCGTAAAAAGTGCCGTAAAAACTGTTCCTAGCTAATATGTAGGGTCTAACCCTTTTAGACGAAATTTTTTGGCATAAGCATCGGTTGGTGGTAAATATACATTTAAAAATATACAAAAAAAACTATACATTTTTAATGAAAATTTAATAACTACGTAGTGTACTCAAAAATAAATAGTGAGTATAAGGCAGAAAAATTTAAAGTTTTAAAGGATAGTTCCAATATTTTTAATTTAATATGTACCACCTACCTATGCCCTGTTACCGAATACGTACGCCTAACGAGTCGCCCTGTATACACCCTGCATGTGAGTATTGTGACTCGATTATAGGTAGTGCCTCGAATCAATTTGGGTGCAATGTGTGTTACAATGTTGGACTGTCACCTATTTTGGCTTGACTCGAGTTGCTTGCCTTGGCTGTCCGAATGATATGTTCGGCGGAGTAGCTTTCTCGAATACTTGTACAATATGAAATTTTCGGTGGAGAGAATAACATTACATATTGCATTGTAGCTTTACTATCTAGAGTTGTAAATACTTTTACTGGTTAATTCACCAAACAAACCCCGGGATACAAAATTGCTTCAACGTTTTAAAGTATCAAAACCAGCTGCTCACAGTACACGGATGGCATATACCTGACTGAGTCGACTTACTCTTTGTTCTATTGTTCTACGAAGTTAAGCCGATAAGTCGAATCGCTTCATATTTCTTGAACTACACCAGAAAATGTCTACATACTTCCATTCAACCCTTCTAGATCCTCATCGTGCGTTTATAACCGATTTTCCATTAGTCTGGCTGAAGCTTAAATATCGTTTTCTTAGCAGCAAAGTAATAAAGTGAAAGTGGCCTTCACAAATCATTGTTAGCGGCATGGGTGATCGGGGAGCGGAACCCTAATAAAGCGACACCCACGCTCCTGGTGCGGGCGTGGACGTGTACATTTTATAATGTTTACTTTGCAAGCTGTACATTTGCTATATACGAGTAGAACGTGTGCGTTATTCTGTAAGATACCGTGACGGCGAGATGTCGGTTTAATTCATAACAATTTTATACATAATACAGCCTCGGTAAAGTTCAATTCACCACACAACGCAGTCGAGATACGAAAATCTTACAGAATTAAAATTTTCCAAATTGTGTTTTGTTCGCGGTGCAGTTTGAATCTGTCTAATTTAAAGTTCCATTTGTTTATTTGTATGATAACCACGCGGTGTGAGATGCGGTACGCGGGGCATGGTATTAATTGCATTTCAATGCTTAGTGATAACGGATGACGTCTTACTTGTGGCGGGAGTACGTTACTTGATAACATAGGGTAACATAGGTACCTAGCTGCCGTACAAAACAGGCTGGTTATCGCGTGTGACGTCAGTCTCCAGTCCACTGTTTGTGATTGTTATTCTGACCGCCGCTATAGGTATTGTTCGAAATAGACGTTCTATCATTACTCCGATACGGATTTACACATTATTAACATCAATTTAGTTCCCTACGGCTTGTACCTACACGTGTTTTATTAAAGCTTAAAACTTATCTGGTAATCACTAAGTAATTCGCTGCGCGCTCGTTCGTCTCTTTGTGGGTAAAGTTAATTAAATTGGAAACATTCTACTTTTACTACTTAATCTTCTTAACACTATCAAGACAATGAACATTTACATTTTCAGTTTCTATTCGCCAATTAAATCAATTAAGGATTCCTTAGTGGGATTAATCGTTCACGGAACACTGAAATCAGAATACCTTAGCTGGGCGATAGTGTCGTTATAGTTACATTTTAGAAATTGATGGTATATGGCCTGACAAACTTAATTACCTTTTTTGCCATTGAAAATCCATCATGAATACGCCAACCGCCACATTAACTGTACCTTTAACTTTCTTTTCTGTAGCTGTAATTGAATTACACTGCGTTTAGAATGCACATGGAGAGTATAGCTGAGCTTCTAAAATACAATCTTGAGTGATCTCGTTGAACAAGGAATTAAAGATTTACCGGTAAGTAGCGTTTAAACAGTGAGTAAATGCATTCAAATGTTAATCATAACTAATTAAAAGCGAGAGTAGAAGCGTATGACCTGAATGAACGAACACCCATCCCTTACCCGCCCTGTCTCCTTTAAAATATCGACCACGGCAATGTCAATGTAGCAAATATTATACGTATATCACTTTACTGTCGATAAGCTAGCTATTCTTGCCATGCCATGCAAAGGTTTTGTATTTCAACTAAGTTTCACACGTATCAGACGAAAACAAAACACTACTTTTACGAACTTGATTACTCTTGATAGTCATGGACGAGGCTTGAGAATAAGAAGCTGAGTCAGTTCAAGCGGTTGCACATCGATCGATCAGCGAACCAACCTTCCTGAAAAGCTAATAGTTGGATGGCGTTGGTGCCTATCACAATATTATTCTTTATTATCTATACTTTGCTAGTTATACTACCTCGTCTGCGTTAACTGCGCTACATATTGCTACTTACGCTATCTTTAACCTGCGGTCAAACCACCAGACCAGTAGTTCTAGAATCGTTAAAACAACCAAACAAAGAGTTTGTTCAGCTTTATATACGTACTAAACTATACAGATTAATAATATTAAATTGATAAAAAAAAATCTGTTTGTGGCGGTTAATTTCTAAACCGGCTAGAACGATTATAACGGGTATTTAAAATGTATCTAATATGAATCCGTAACAATGCATATTGAACCTGAAGAACTCATGCAAGTTTCCCAGTAGAAGCACCATTTGTAGATTAGTAACTAATGGCTATAAATTAGCCACATCTCTCCACCATGACTTTATTATAATATGCATTTAGTGAGAGCAGCATTTTTAATACCTACTTATGATATGGGAGAAGGTCGTTCTACAAAAAATAATTATCATAACAGGCGTGATAACAGAACGGTCTGCCGCGTCGGTTCATTGAGTAGAGATAAGTCAATGTAGGCAGCAAGTACCTTATCACTTGTATAATACTTTAATGTAATTATTCGTGCGTTACACGTGTAAATGTTCACACATTTGGTTTAAAAACCTATGAAACAGCTTTTTGCACACTGGTGACAATAGTAATACACGTTTTTAAAAGAGTTAGTTAATATGTCAATATCGTGCCGGAATCGACGCGTTCCAGTTGTCATAATTTCAACCACTGTCTTCAGTTGTACCTGTCAAGTGACAAACTCTGCGGACAAACATTTTTCGTTCATTTTGTGAGCGCATAATCATAGCAGTATATTAAAAGCAAAACTGCAGTAAATGGTACCGGTTGTCTAATGTCACTTGTCCTCACCTAATGTCATTGTCAATTGATAACATACACACAGTGTCAATTCACTCACTAGTGCGTGCTAGTGTCCCTGAGGCTCCAATGTCACTTGTTACCTTATGTCCATGTCACTTAATAGTCAATGTACGTGTGACATTTAGATCTAATGTCCAATTTCACTTTGAACCAAATGTCCAATTTCACTTTGTACCAAATGTCCAATTTCACTTTGTACCAATTGTCCAATGTCACATATCACCTAATGTCCAATGTCACTAGGTAAGTGATTCACAATGAGCTTCGAAATCTGTAAGTGAGAGCGTATAGTATAGTAAAGAGGACCTTTAATGGGAGCGAAGCATACGGTGGGACTGAATGACGTTCTCGATTGTAAAAGTTGGCGAAAAAACGAGTGGCGTTGAACTCGCGACGGCGAATGCACCTGGGCCGTTAGCTTTATCCGAGGTCAGGTATCCGCCGATGTATTGTGTGATGTCGTTTGCGCCACTACAAATATGCATAGCCTCACAGGCCTCACAGCTGACTGCCTTACGGTTTAACGACAACGTATTTCACTCGGATTACACTTAGCTCTCATTTTCAACACTTGTTTCACTTGACACATTATTGTTTGTGCTTAAGATATCTTTGATCGATTCCTATTAAGGTATGTAAGTAATGAAACTGCTTAATATTTCTAAAAAGGTTGAAAATATTTTTTTTGAATGTAAGTTAGTAGAGTCAAGAAAAACAAACACAAGTTAGCATTTATTTAGTTTCAGTAATAAGTTTGCTTCCAGTCGAACTACATTGAATATCTTAATCATGGTCAAATAAGGCTGTGTCCCCAGTAGGCAAACTGTTAGCGGCCGACTGAGTGAGTCGCAAATTTGTGGCGAAATAAAATTTGAATTAGCTGCAAACTCAGATCGATTTTCATGCGTCGCAAGCAAACTATTATGAGTTAACTGCTGGTTTTGCTGGGAGACGGCCGCTCACTGAGATAGTAGGCGCGCGTAACGCTGCAAACTGCGTACATCATTTCAGCCAACAAACGCCCACTGCTGGGCATAGGCCTCCCCCAACGATCTCCACTACGACCGGTCTTGTGCCTCCCACATCCAGCGGGTTACCGCGATCCTCACCAGGTTTGGTCCTCCTGCGTAAAGTGAGCACAAAACTAGCAAACTGTGGGTGGTTAAGTACTCCATTTCAAATATATGGAAAGGCGTACTAAATTGATAGGCCGTAAACTCAGCCGGCAGCCGACAGATTGCCTACTAGAGACAGCCGAATAGAGAACTCCGTACTTAAGTATCAGTCTAACACATACATTTAGAAAGCAGTAACTAGCGCGCTATAAATACTATCGATGTGTATAAAACGTAATAATAGACAAAATTAACCCAATATAGCATTGTTTAGAGAACTAATGTGATTGATTGAGAGGTTATCGGACCAAAAACCGAGGCCATTGTTCCACCGAACAATTTGCAAAGTTATTTTCCTTAATTAACAAATGGGAAATCACCTTGACCTTGTCTTTTAATTGTACTTGAACTTTCCCAGTTGTAGCGAGGTCAGTAAACTTATGTAAACTGAAGCCTTTGTTTGTCACATAATACATTACACAAGCATTATACAATCTGCATCGCTAACTTTGTAAGTAGTAGTTCGCAAACTCGTGTTCGAATTGAATGAGCAATATACTAAGAAAGCCTTATAACTAGTTGCTCCCCGCGACTTAGTGGGAGTAGAATGTGTTTTATTTATATGGAAGGATTAGATCAAATACATACTAGCTGTGACGTTTCATTTTGGTGCCTTAAATTTAAACGTCAGAGCTAATAAATACTACGCGATTCTTAAACTATTATAGTTGGCCCCTGTTCCTGATTTTTTTTCCGTCTGGCCTTTACTGAATTCGTATCCTCTTATTGATTAAATCTATTAAAAATGTAAGTATGTACATATATCTAAGCAGTATCCAAATTATAAAGTATGATGTTCTGAATTATTTATTACTAGATGACCCGAGCCTACTTCCCACGGGTGGCGGCGATTGTATTCGTATATTATTTACATTAAATATCTCTGTTGTATGCTTAATGCTGATGTGTAAATACATGAATACGAGATACAACCTAAAGTTCTTAAACATATACTTTCTTATCTTTATTTATGCTAAGGAAGTTTTTTTAAATTTTCTATTTCAGTATAATTTAATAAAAAAATAAATCTCAAATCTGCATTATTTTAAGTTTAGAGTAAAGATTCGCATTTATGTTTAAAACTTTTTTTTTTATGTCTAAAAAAAGGTATGAAGCTATTCGCATTTATGTTACATTACATATAATGCGTATATCATCATCATCATCATATGTAATGTAACATTATCTTACACTTTACTGTTAATCGATTTGTTAAGTAATCCTAAATGTATACTTATTAGTACCAGAACCACAAACGGCTTTATTTATACAAAAAATATTGAAAAAGTGCGTCTTGGTACTGTAGAAATTAGAATCCTCTCCTCCACTTGAGCGAGACGATGTCATTAATTAAATTGAATAAGGCTCAATGTCGATCAACAAAATATAATAATAAAAGGTCAAGTCAAGGTACAGGAAATGACTTTACGTAAAAAGTATCGTATCTGCCTCCACTTATTTGTAACGTAATGTTTTATGCTGAGTGGTTATCATTTTACAGGATATCGAATTGTACAATGGAATGAGTTTTATTGAAAAACTAGCTGCGTAGACTTATTTCATAGGTGGCCCGCGGAAACCTGATGTTTTTTTCATGTATGTTAGTAGTTACGTTACTCCTTGTAACGTTAGATATCTGCCATTGAAAGTACTGCTAAAATCCGTTTGTATAATAAAACCCGTTTCGGAAATTAGTCGGAACAAACAACCAGACAGTTTTTTTTTTAAATTGTTTTTTACCTAATACCGCACCGTATATAATTTTAAAAGTAATTAGGGAAAGCTGTTTTTAAATTTGGAATTACAAACAGCCACTTTTTCATTTTCTATATAGAGAAATACTGATTAAAGCCGTTCGTATCGTATTACTTAATAGAAGGTAGTTTATTCGATTAGACGACTCCAGAATGACAAATTCACATACACTAGTCTGGGTAAACTAACAATGTCAACTCGGCGTAACACCTCCGGCTAAACTCGGTTCGCTAGTCGCTATCTAGCTAGCTAGATGTTCCGACTTAACGAGGTTACACCCTGTTGAGATTCAGCTTAGTAACGTACGCCCGATAAATTGTAACAGAACCTCCGTCGTGCCTCGCCTCGGTCTTGGGAATCCGTGAGTTATGCTCCTAGCTCCTATTATTTATTTTGTATTATAGTTTATCATAAATATACTGGCTTGGTTTAATTAACACTCGATACTGCACATCGTAGTTATTCAGATATATCGCTAATAATTGGAAATAAAAGCTGGCTAGGACATTTGCCACCTTATTGCAAAACATGGTTTAAACAAGTACTATCCGTATCACAGATGGAGATGGAGTAATTTCAAACTAAATACTATCTAAGACTATGTTTTGTAAAGGGTTAATGTTTTCATTCGTATTGGCCATGCAATAACTTCACCCTACATTCATAGCACATATAGCACAATACTAATTACTAATTCCATTCGTAAAAAAGCCACATTTTGGCTTTTTACGGACTAATTACTAATTACGGACGAAATTAGTCATTTGTGTCCTTATTTCCAAGATAATCCGAACCCTCGGTAAACTTAAATAAATTTATACATGTTCTCCAAATTTACTAGCGGATGAAACTAAAACATTCAGACACACAACACCCCTAGTTTTTTATATCAGGTCCGTTATTGACTACCTGAGCCACTCCGAGTACCTGCGACCCAACCATTAGTCCCAGTCATGATACTTCGACTGTGGGACGGTGACAGATTTAAACTGCACTAGGGGACCCGACAAACGTTGTACTGCGATTGCAGCGTCATCTGCCGGGCTGATATGCATACAAAAAATATCATTCAAATCGGTCCAGCCGTTGAGCAGTTCAGTGACATACACACGTAAAGGAGAATTGTATATACATATAAAGATATACATCTATCCCATACTATGAGTATTAAGTATACTGACAATAATAAAGACACAGGGTAAGGCGGGAAGGTTTTTGGACCACCCTACAAAAGTGGGCATACTCGTATTAGACACGCGCACGCTTCGATACCGATATAATTTTTTATGGAACTATTCGAAGTCAGTAGACTTATTGAGAGAGCAATATAAAATAATCAGTGCACTCCGACCAAGTACTACGTAATGGAAGCGGGAATGCTACATGCGATACGTGCAATTGATATATTCCCGCAAATAAGTTCAAAGCCCATGAAATTTCGCACAAAATGATGAGGATATAATAGATAGACCGTGCAAACGAAAGAATAATGTATTTAGGATGTAGAATTTAATATACTACTTCTATAATTATGAAAAGATTAATATGCAGGGGATGTTAATCGTCAATTTATTTTTGACCTAGAATATGTCTTCGTCCGTTCATCCATATCATCAATGATAATTGAAATGTAAATGATTTATTCAGTTAACGCTCTGGTGGGCCACTTAAGAACGTCGAAGAACTGACCATTCAATTGATATCAATATCTATAAAGATAAGTTAAATTGAAGCGTCTGTTTGTAATTGTAAATTAACAGCTTTTCAATTAATGCGTATGAAAGTATATAGAAACTAATAAAAATAAAAATTTTAGCATTTCTCAGTCTACCTGTATATCTGACTGTCTGTTCTGGCTAAGCTTTGAAACGGTCGGAACGATTTTAACGGGACTCTCAATGGTAGATAGCTGATGTTACAAGGAGGCTAATATAGGTAATGTAAAGATCAGTTCCGCAAAATAAAGCCATCTAAGAATTTCAGTCTACGCGGGTGAAACAGTAGGACACAGCTAGTCTTTATAATAAAATTCGAAAGTACCTTCATCTATTAGTCAGTTGTCTTTTCACGGCTAATAAAAATTTCTTGAACCCGGAAGGATAAAAGCCTTTTGTCAAGAATACTCACGCTACGCGGAAGAAGTGTCGTTTTTATGGATACTTTATTCTCGAGGTAACTTTAATGTGAGATTCGTCCGGTACTTCCGACATATAAGTAGGTACATACTCGGACTCACGAGTCAGCAACGTGTTACTTCTTTTAATTCCAACCATACGTATAGTCTTCAGAGAGGAGTACAAAGTCTTGCGCCGTTGTCGTAATCTATACTCCCTAGCGTCACATATTTGTATGAAATATTTTAGTTCTTCACGTCACCCCTAGCAGGCACTCTACAATTTATCATACAAATATTCGGTCGGTAGTAAGCGTAAATTAGGAGAACGGTGGCAAACTCGTGATAAAGGTACTGTAATACCAGTTAAGAAACCATTAGAAAGTAACCTTTATTCCTCTTATTACTAAATGTATTTAAGATAAATATAGATACTCCCTTATTACAAAACAAAGACTAAGATAATCCTAGGGTTAAAAGTGGTTCCATCTCGTATTATGATACGATTGTCAAAACGGATGCCCATAGTTTTAGTCCGAGTTTGGTCTAGTCATAATTTACATTATGTTTCGTAATAGAGGCATACGAGTAGTGTTTCTATAATAATTATATAAATACCCCTTATGGGGATGAGGCTCAAAATATGCTTACACTTGAGGATTACACGTATAAATAAGCTGTTAATGATTTATCAATCAATCAAAATCAAAATCAAAATCAAAAAGTTTTATTCAACATAAGGGACACTTGGAACACTTATTGAACGTCATTTTTCTTACGCTAACTTAGGTTAATTTTACTACCGTTTCCAAAAGTAAGCCTGTCAGGAGAAGAAACGGCGAAACAAACTCCCCGGTTTTTTTTTACATGTGTCCCTTCTATACACATAGGGTTGTTTAAGTACATTTCAATGGAAGAGTGAGCAACTCATTGCCATGTTTGGCTATCATCAATATACTCAGTTACACTATAATATGCTTTTTCACAAAGTTTCTGTTTGATGCTTGCCTTAAAACTTAAAAATGGTAGTTCACACATTTTTAATGGTAGTTTATTGAAAAGGCGTATACTTTGCCCCACAAAAGAGTTACTAGTTTTGTGCAGTCTAGTCACAGGGACACGGAGTTTATCCCTCTTGCGTGTATTTATATTGTGCATATCACTATTTTTCTTAAAACTATCTATATTCTTTCTTACATATATCAAATTTTCAAATATGTATTGACATGCCACAGTCATTATCCCTATTTCTTTAAACTTCTCAATGATTAAAGCGCTATAAGTCGTGCGCTAGGCGGATTAATCTTGTTATTGGTCTCGTCTGCTCGCAGTGATTTATACCTACCTGACAGTCACGAGACTCAGTTCACGGATTAAAGACCGTTCATGGCACATATGCAATATAATATTATGTAGCGTTTAAGGAAACTAAACAGCACTATTTCAATTTAATGTGAAAACACCATTAGCAATTTGCACGACGAAACGAAGCGACGGTAAGAAGTTGGTTGAAGTTATTCCCTAGAATTTATTCGTCGCTAGCTGCAATCTGCAAGCAAATAAATGTAGGTAAATTCAATTACGGTAGGTATACACAGAAAACAAATTACTATCGAAGTGGTATTAGAATATGCCTTGCATTATTTCGAAAATTGATTTTTAAAAAACAATTAGTTACATTTGATTCTAAACACAAAGCGAGTAAGTTATGAATGAAAAAGAAAATACGAGTATTGCGTACAATAAGTACGCAATACTCGTATTTTCCTTTCCGTTTTAGTTATTATTATAGTAATACAACCGTAAACGATTCGTGGAATAAGGGAGGCGGGTGGATTGTGTCTTATGACAATACCGGATGTTGAGTGGGACACAATACATGTATTAGAAGGATTGAAAGGTTTCGTCGTCGATATTAACTATCAAATGGCATCTGAAGTTATGAAAAATGAAAATGAAAAATATTTATTCAGTTTAGGCCCTGGTAAGGCACTTATGAAAGTCGAGAATTTACCACCGGTTCGGAAACTATCCTTCTGAGAAGAACCGGCATGAAACTCAGCCAGGCATCATGTACATATCATCGAAACAATATAAATCATCATATAAAATCAAATCGATCAGATGCTCGATGGTATTTATTTAACCATGGTTTGGAATCGACCACTTGTGTTACTAAGCTCTGGTACTGCACAGTTAAAGTAAACTTTATTACGATAACCTATTACTTATGCTCATTTCTAGGACTTACGTTATATGACGCACGGAATTCCATTCAAATAATGTGAACTTCAATCAGCGTCTGCAACACAGCCCCACATTTGGCATAAACAATGATATTGTATCACTAGATCATGTTGCGTTCATAGTAATCGACGTTTTAAATCAGGTTTTTATTATATTACCTATAATAATAATTAGCACAAAAGATAGGATAAGCACGTGAGTAAAAGATACGTTCTTGCCTTCACTTGACTTACGCGCGTAATTGTCATAGCTGCCTCTTTAGTTGTTTATAATATAATATATCTTTTGATGTCTATGTATGTATAGGGTGTCTCTAATCAAAGTCGTGGCAAATAGATTGCGATAATTACATCATTGTTAAGCACATTTTTGCGTTTTTAATTTAACTCGTAGGACTGATTGACGTATTCATTTGATGATATCAAATTCAATTTATTTTGATAAAGGTATCTTTTTGTCCCGTAGGAAACCCTAAAAATGTACACGCCTGGCAGACAGGGGGAGCCGACATATTTTAGGAGAAGCCAATATTAATTTTGCTCATTCGTATTATCAGAATTGTGTAAGATCAAAGGCTATTTGTGGGTGGTTCTATTTTCGTTACACCAGGGGTTTTGAACTCCTCGGTCAAGGTTTCGTTAATTTGTGATCAATATTTCTATTTAAGGAACAGTTATATTTACCATTTTAATACGACTATACGTAGCCTTCAATCGAAATAGATATCCTTGCCCTAGCAAGCAGATTGGATGAATGCATCCATCCATCCATACATTGGTTCACGCCTGTATACCCTGAACGGGTAGGCAGAAGTGTACTTATGATACCTTCACATTTCGCCAGTTATGTTTAAGTCCCATGTTAAAGTGTCTCATGTCGAGTCTATTGCCTTTAACCGGAGACTTATCCATCCGGGATATTATATGCCACTGGGATATTATAGATGGAAAAACCCAATAACGCAAACCGTTTGAACCCAGAACCTCGTGGTCCAAAGTGGCACTAGCGACCACTAGACCAACGAGGCAGTCTTATTCGACGAATGAAGTAAATACTTGAAACTATTCAAAGTCAGAAAGTTGAACGTCTGCAACTTTTTACCTTAATATTGTAAGGTGCACTAGACCCTACGTCGCCTTCGTAGCAAATTATTAAATTAATTCCAACCTGGCTGACTTACTAAAGTGCGCTGGCTAGTTGGAAACTAGGTCGTCTTCATTTAATTATTTCTCCGCCTTCAATATTTAAATGTTGGACGGACTTTCTTCTCCTCTATGGTGCCAAATTAGGATATTGAATTACTTATGTAAATGGGGGCTGGAGACAGGGAGGAAAATATTTTATATCTTTAAATTATTTTCAAGCGACTCGCTGTTATGTATATATCTATATACATGTAAATCTCGTGATAAGGGTACCTAATGATATTGATTTCTTCTTTACTTTACTTGTCTTCTTTACTCATACGGTGCCTATGGCCTTTTTGTTATTTATTTATTTGTATTGAAAATGAAAATGAAAATGTAAGGCACTTATATGTATTAGTGCCGTATGAATATTACCAGCGACTTAGTACAAGTTTAGATTAGATGACGTCGTATTTAAATCTCAACGAAACATAGGTACAAAAATGCACACTGAAGAACCACCTTGCCCTCTTTACAATAATAGTATATATCAAGCACAATCATATATTATTATCGAATTATTATCGACTCGTTGAGTTTGGTTGTCAAGCGATGGGCCTGCCACGTTATCTGAGGGTCAGGGTCGAGTTGTATCGTTTCTGGGTTTTACTTTAGGTACATTTCAAGATACAAATACTATCTTTGTTTTTTAAACAATATAATTTCTGTGGGCCGATGGAAATACAACATTAAAAAAATCAAGAATCCTTTATATATCATTACATTTTTATACATACGAGTATATTGAGATTATGAAAGTTAAGAGCTATTTCATAATTACTTTTGGCACAATTGTTGATTGTTGATCAACTACTAATTTAATATCAGTGTGATCTGGAAACTTAAAATTAATATATTTTTCTGACTTGTTCAGGTAAAATGCGAGAAGAAAATACTGGCAATCTTTTGGGCCGGGATGATACTTGATGCAGACCTCAGTCGGTAAGTTCTTGTGCTTTTAATTTTGGCTAAGTAATTTTAGAATTGTTGTACTGAACTGATTCATTAATTGCCCTTGCGAATTTCTATGTACTTTGTTTTCTTTTATTACACTGTGTCAATAATTTGTGCTATGCCGCTCTGCCATTTTAAGTTTGGTTTCATGATTTAAATGTTTAGAAGTCAAGTTATAAGTGCCGCGAACATACGATCACACATTTTCTCTATTGTTTCAGGTTTTATAAATACGTCGAAGAGCAGAAGATTGGGGAAGACTAACCAAGAACACAACTATATACAGCAATAAATAGGTAAATATCACCCCATTTTCCTCTTCTCGTTCTAAGCTACCAATTAAGATATGGTTTATAAGATTACACTTTTATTTTTTACTTTACTGTCCCACCTTCTAGTTTACACAATTCGATTTAAATGCTATGCGATTTTATGCTAGATACTAAGCATTTGCGATTATTATACACAACGCGAAGTTACTGTATTATCACAGACACCAGTAATGAACTCCCTTCATTCGGCAACATTTTGCTCTGTGTAAACATATATTCGAAAGTCACTGCCAATCTACAGCTTCGCTAAAACAAAAGCCCTGCTGGCGTTATCGTTAAGAAGGTGTGAAATAAATCATTTGAATGGGATTTATGATGCATTTTGACAGCTTGCCAATGGGTCGTCTTCTGGTGTCAGTTGCTGAATGAGGAGATGCCTGCGCCTGAGCATACTCCTTGTAGCTCCTTTTGCATAGCCCACAGGTGCGTACGACAATATTCATTGTAGCGTTCTCTGTACAGTCAGTTTAGTCACATCATTAATTAAATTGCTCTTTAATAAATACATTATAACTCTCTAGAACATCTTTTCGTTGATTGTCGAAAGTGTGACCTCTGGTTGATGCGGAGAGCGGTATTACTCCAAGCTCGTCTTGCACCCCTTATTTTGTTTCTTTTGTTTTCAATCCCTCACGATATATTATTTACCACTTCTCATCCATGTTATGTTTCGTTCACGCTTCCATCTAAATGTAAGCCGATAGCTTTAGCGATTTTTAGTATCTACGTAATTATGTCACCACCATAATTCCAGATGTATGTGTGTTCATCACATAAACGAAAACATAATATATTATTTATTCACAAACATTATTATCCCTTCGACGCCTATTTCTTTTCATTCAAAATAATAATATTCAAAGCATACTTCATTATATCATTGGTATTTTAAATTATTCATTCGACTAGTAAGGAGATAGATCATTAGTGTTATTAAATACCTTTCATCATAAAATAGACATATATATATATATTTATTCATCATAGCTTGCATATCAAAGCATCTTTCATTAAACTTTATAAGGTAATTTAAGTATTAAAACATTTTCCGTCACTCACAATTTTCATATTTTGAACCCGACACAGCATAATTGAATATAACTATTATCAAATAATTGTAATTTATCTGATGTGTTAGAATCAATAATAAGTTAATGTAATTACTTTAAAATGTTGTAATAGAGTATGTAAATGTCGTTAATGTATCGATTAATTAGAATGTTAAATTGGTGCCACAATTACACATCACTCTTATGATTGATTGCGTCTGCGCAAAGTTAAAATGCACTGATATATTTAATGACTTCTTGTGGTGACATAGTAAACAAGTGGTTGTAATTTTATTGTATTTATTGTATATATTATTATATGTGTACGATTTATGTGCTTTTACTATGTGTGTATATCTTGTAATATTATATTGTGTAGCAGTGTAACTATATGCATAAAAGCGAGTGTTGCTCTAAAATTTCTGACTTTTGACTACTGACTAAACTTGAAGTGGCGTCTAAGTGAATGAGAATATAACGTAAAGTGGCAAATGGAACCGTAAATTCCATCATAATACATAAAGATGAATGAGAGCCGCTCGCCCATTCGAAATAATTGTTTTCCGTGGCCCGCCCGGGCGCCCGTGCCGTTCGCGAACGGGCCCTCGCACAGTCTTTTTAGGATACACTTGTGCCGATTGTTTCGGCGGCAACACTCAATGAGATAGCAATTTAAGGGGACTCGAAGCGACCGCACCCCTTGATTCCACATCTTAGCTCTTCATGTCAATGACACCGAGAAATATATTTATCAAATATGAATACAGATTGAATCTTTGTTTTAAATTCTATACCCATGTTTTATTTCTCGCCCCAATAGTATGCTTGAACAATAAAGCGCTTCCATAATGATACAATAGTTGATACACTCACGAGTATGACTGTATTTCTGTCTATCGAAGATGAATATATTTAAAGACGAAATCAACATATATTTCAAATCGATCGACTTCAACACGATCAATAATTGACATTCAGACGCATATCCAGACAACAGACAGTGATTTAATACCATTGCCTTGTAAACTTATCACGGATGCACGCATGCACTCCGATGATTTCCTACTAGCTACGACGTTAGAGGAATATTTATCAATAATTAAGGTTTTTTCAAAGTTGTATTGACGATGAAAAAATATACCAATGTCGGGCAGAATATTTAAAAATATATATTTTCATAATCCCAGTTAAATTACAGTTTAGACAGACAGTATGTATAATTTTGACGCGATTCCATGAATAGCATTTAATCAAACGTAAATTAATTATAATAAAGATTCTTGTATTCATTGTCTACGCGATTCCGATCTCTAAGTGTACGCAATGTTTACATTTATAAAATCTTGTGTGTCATGAGTCCAATATTAATGGGTAATTGTCCAATATATTTATTATTTTGTGGCACCCCTGCCTGAATTCTGACGTCAGAGTGGCGAGTTTTCAGTATGACTTAATATATAGCAGGACACATCAATCAGGTAGCAACCGAAGTAATCTGAATATATTTGAATCTAATCTAGTGAGATGCATTCGCGGTATCATGAATGTTGGATGCATGTTCAAATGATTTATTCATTGTTATGCTGTGAATTCCAATTAATCTCCTATAGCAGGTTATATTTGTCTAACAGTCATCTAGATAGTCATAATAAAATGGGCAAACCCTTATCTAAGTATGGACCTATAATGGCTCCTTATATAAATATATAAGGACCCCTTCCTTCGAGTATAAATTAAATGGTAACAGGTATTCGTTGCTCGATAGACGCCACTTTAAGTGTGCCTAATTGGTTTTGCCTATGCAAAGTTACACTGATGTTATAATGTATATTTGTGGTATAGGTGTGTGACCTCCGACATTTGCTCTCTGCCCCGTGAAAGACTTGAGTAGGGAGATGTCCTGGACATCACAAATTCTCACTACCTTGTCTTTCATGTGGATTGAGCATATTCCTCCTTGCGTCGTGGTTCAAAAGCCAGAAGATCGCCACTACATCCAGGATGTGCATCGATAGTCGATTATTTACTTGTTTGTATATGTGCGTAGTGTAGTCCAGACCACTACTCATCGAGCTATTCACGTCCAGTATAAGTTGACACACAGTGGCTATACAATGCGAGGTCAGGCTATACTGGAATAGTATCTAGCTTGATGTGTAGCGGTGTGTACATTGAGTGAGCAGGGCTTTAGGGAAATGTGGACGCAGTCTAGGAATATTGGTGTTATCTGTGGAATATTTGATTGGTGCTTAACTATGCGTTCACATAATAAATCAATCGAAGTGTTATCGAATAATAACGTTCGTAATTTATATTTGCCGAATTATATCTGTCTGTAAATAGTTTTATTAGTTAGTTAAAATTATATTTACAAGATAGACCGTTACAATTTTCTAACAATAAACATGAACATGAAATATAATGTTACGAACGCACGCCATTATCTACTTACACTTACACTACCCCTAAGCTACATTGCTTAGGATTATTGGATTTGTCTACGAAATTCTATTTCAACTTCCATTCACTTAAATCTTCGCTCCTGTCATATAAATAAAAGCTCTACAAAATTTCATCTTCAATTCACTTATATTTTTGCTCCTCAGTCCTGTCTGGGAAATAAAAGCACTACGAATTTTCAACGTCTATTCACTCAAATGATCGCTCTAAGTCCTAACTCCTATGTCAGAGAAATAAAATGACTACGAAACGCCTTTCCAACTTGTATTCACTTAAATCGTCGCTCCTTTGCCAGATAAGTAAAATATATAAGTGAGCACTAACGTTTAAACGAAACGGAAAAGCAAAAGGACAATAAAATCAGACTGCATCAACTCACCTACACAGTCGAATCACAATAGAATGCAAGTTGAGCTCTTACTATTTGACCTTTGACTCTGATAGCAATTTACTGAAGCATAAAGAGCGAAGTGTTGTTACTTGTTTTGTACAAGCGCGTTTGCGTTTTCCTTTCGACTTCATCGAACGCGCTGAATGAGTGCACGTGTTCAGCTAGATACCTACTGAGTACGATTAACGCTTATATTTACGTTCGTAGTAATTAGACATGCTTGTAGTATTTATTTATTACGATATCTTATATTTTTTTCATTCCGGTGGGTAGTTCGGGGTCACATTCAAACTAGACTTATGCGGTTCATCCGTACGTACATAGATAAGAATTAACAATATACTTAGATTTTTACATAGAAGTTCTTATTCTGCCGACATAATTGTACCTGCCCGGATACGCTTCAGGGAATAAGTACTTGTTATTTGTCGTTGCAAACTCTTTATTGTAAGAATTACCTTACCCGCGACTTCGACTGCGTTTCTTGGAACCTTATCGCGCCTCGGGGTCAAAGATGTCAGCAAAATAGGTTCAGCGGTTTAAATACCCGTGAGAAGGTAACAGATAAACAGCGACACTTTATTTATTTATAATATGAGTACTTATAGATGTAGATAAATATGTACTTGCATGACGCTAGCAGTTTCTAAGGGGCACAACATTATTTGAGTAAAAATGCTATGTGATTCCGGTCCTGATGAGGCCGCGGTGTAAATGGGACTCACTCTTCGGAATACGACGTATAGCACCCTGAAATTATGATGTTTAAATTATTTATTAATTGTTAATGTGGCATTCGATGTTAGTATTCGATGCCTCTTAGTCAAATAACGATACGAATAAGTCTTTATAGCAAATCCTTAGGGCTTAAGCTATTAAGTACCACAAAGCGTATTATGGGCTGACAGGAAGGCCGGAAATGTTTTTAACAAAATTGCAGTCACATATCACCTGCAGAATCCATTCCGCGCTGCAAATGCACTGGAAACTGTCTCAACTCAATTGTCCGGCTTGGGAACTTTATTAACGCTATTTCGTTTGGAACATTTTATGCTCGTTAGCGTTCACGAAACCCAAAAAAGGCTCGTTGATTCTAGTCTTTTATCATTATCTTCATTCGCCTTCTCTACACCAACTGTTTTGAATTTTCGGCCAGCGCCGTTGGTTTATTAGTTACTATACTATAGTCATTCTATATTTTATATCCATAATTTTACATATATGTATATGTAAAATACTATGGGCTGGCACACTATCCCTACACTGGTGCCTCGGGCATGATTTCCGCATCATTGCAAACAATTTATGTGATGAGCTTTTTGTGTTTACCATGTGTCTGGGTATTTCGAGTTTATTAAATAAACTATTTATAACTAGGCACTTGATTTATCCGTTTTCTGGTACCTATAGTCCCATACCTTGTACAAGCTTAGTTCAGGACTAGATGACGCAGTGTGGCACTGTCTAAACATTACTTATTATAATTATTTTTCACTTGCCTTCAGTCTTGCGTCATTTTGAAAATAAATCTACAGTAATTATGACATTAGTGGACAATTTTGATGGTAGATACGATAATATATATCCAATCTTATGAAAAAAACCTAAGTTGAATACATTGTTATCACGAGTTGAGGACTTCGTCTGCGTAGATATGTTCAAATAACAACTTTGAGTGCATAATGAGTACAAGTCAACACTGTTATCGAGGCAGAATTTTATTATACACATACCCATACTAATATTTTATTATAAATGCTAAATGTTTCCGTCTGTTTGCTACCTTTTAACGGCTATAAAGACCTATTTGCAATTAGTATAAAGATCTATTTGATTCCAAAAATTGTGACTAAAATATATTATTGTCACAAGTCTCGAGTACCTACAATCAAGTCCGAATATAACTAACATAAACTTTTGATCTAGACATTTTGTTAACTGCGGTAATTGGCTACTTTATCCGAAATAGTTCGGCTAGCCAGTGATGAAACTGTAGGAGGAGTTTGCACATATCATTTTGTTGGGATGTGCTCGTTAGTCTAACTTCGAACGTATTTCTCTTAACTGAAATGTCGCTGTAATTAAACAGAAGTTGACATTCGTATCATGAATTATCACTGAATATTACAATTGAAAATACATTACAATTGTTTTAATTTAAGTGATTTGTATTTTGTTTATTATCTTGCGATCTCGTACTTATGCTAGGTGAGGTTCGGATTAATTATGTAGGTCCCTGGTTCAGTTTGTCATCATACATTCATATACAGTATTTTCACTAATATTATAAAGGAGGAAATATTTATTTATTTGTAACTAATGGGTTCCGAACCTTCTAATAGTTTCGGAACATACTTACAGTCTCAATCAGTTATAATGCTATATTATACATCTATAAATCGAGATACATTTAGGATCCTGATAACAAGTGAAGCAGAGGGACGGAAGCTAGTGTATAATAATTTTATAGCTAGTGATTGTAATTTGTATTCGTGCATTTCAAGCTCAAGAGCCCAAGTATGAGCTCAATGATATGCTATGATAGTTCAACTACCTGACAGTGACAGATGTATACACGTCATACACATGACTCATGAGTCAAGCTAAAGAGCTCATGGTAGGGCCCTAGTGACGAACTACAGTTGCAGCAGACTATATTAAATTTGCGGCAGATTATACTATATTGAAAATTGTATCAAATTGACAAATTTCCATAATAAATTCGTTGAAATAACCACCGTTATTCTCTGTTCATTATTATCCGGTAGCTGTCTGATTATTATCACATCAACTGCCACGTTATTATATAAGCTCCCGTATCAGCGCGGCCGCGGCGTAAATCAATTTGTTAATTATAATAACTAGCTTCTGCCTGTCACTTCGCCCGGCCCGCGTGGTTTATTATACCTATTTTCCCATCCCGTATTTTTCTGGGAAAACTTTTAAATACAAAGTTTCTCATTTATAATATGCATTAATAGTAGGTATCCACTATACAGTCGACGCCATATTTTGATAACCTCACCTTGAACTCAAAACGTAGTAAAAATACCTATCTAAGATAAAGAAAATAATATCATACATCCCTGAATGACTGTATTAAGATACGTGGTGACAAGCGAAAAGTGAAAAGCGCAGTTTCTGTACCAATTCAGCTATTCGCGTGTAATCTATCTATTGATAATGATAACTAGTGATTTTCAATATATGTATACAACAAACTTGTGACGTATATTGATATCATACAACTCTTTCTTCATTACAAATAGTCAGTGTACCTGCAGTACACGATACAATGTTCCGACTACTAACGCCTTCTATAATATTAATAGCAAAAAAACAATGACTTATTTATTTTTGTAACTTGAATATTTTCTTTTGCTCTTATTTAGCTACGCTTAGCTTTGATTTGGTTTAAGATTGTTAGTTTAATACAAAATATTTTGAAAATGAAAATGAAAATAAAAATATTTATTCAGTTTAGGCCCTGTTATGCAGTTATGAATGTAGAGAATTTACCACCGGTTCGGAAACTAGCCTTCTGAGTAGAACCGGCAAGAAAATTTGCCAGACATCATGTACATTTCATCGAAACAATATAAATTATATAAAATCATCATACAAAACGAAATTTGCGTGTTGCAAAAAACGAAATTGTCAACTCCCATTCCTTGTATATATTGAACATACTGACTGAACAGAAAAAAGATCTTTCAGCAATGGATAGCTATATCACCGGCGAGTAGCTTAGGCTATATTTTATCCCCGTGCTCCCACGGGAACAGGTACTAGACGGGTGAAGCCGCGTGACGTCCGCTAGAGTAGTGATAAGTTTGATGAAAATCCGCCCTTTGGTTTCCGCATGGGGGACGCTAATTGAGAGTGCACACAGAGCAGGCTGGACAGACGGAAAAAACGTAAAAAACGTATATGGTCCGTTCATTGGTTACCTTGCACAAAGAGGTTATATTTCGTCAATATGAGCCAGACCATTCACGGCCTGGATGGATTAAAAAAAAGAATGGAAAATTCGAGTTGTATAGGTAATTAATTACTCTTTGATATGATTCTAACCAGTAGAAGCTTTCAATCTATGCGATACCAATGGTTATTTTCAGAATTGCGTGAAATCATAGTATATACTTACAGTAGTATTTTTATTATTAGACACATAGTCCACACTCTCTACTGGTTTCTTGTAATAAAATATTTTTCTCTTTTATTAAATTTCCGTCTTTGATTTCCGAGTCGTTTTAATGCTTTTAAAGTTTCTAAAATAGATCACGTAGTTTCAAAGTTCCCCTTCTCGATGCGCCATCCTCTTCACTTTAAGTAATTGCTCATGTCGTTCGTCCTGATAGTTCACTGTTTATATTGGAGTAAGACTCTAGAAATCAGAAGAGAAGTTTTGAACAATACTTACTTACAGAATTACAAACTTTACCGTTTTATCTATACTATAATTATATAGAGGAAAGATTTGATGGTTTTTTTTGTTTGTTTGTTTGCATTGAATAGGCTCCGAAACTACTTGAACGATCCTGAAATATCTTTCAGCAATCGATTGCTGCATCATTAGCGAATAACATAGGCTATATTTTATCCCCGTACTCCTTCAGAACGGGAACTACGTGGGTTTTATATGAAATATTATTTTTATATCAATTAGTCGCATGTAGGTACTATAGCAGAATATAAATTCGCTTTGGAAAGTTTGGGTTAGAAGGCGGGAGCGAAGCCTAGGCCGCCTTAGTGTTTGTTCTAACTTCTAGGGGATCTTCTTGATGCCCGCTAAAACAAATTACTGCTAAATTATTTATGAATTCAAATGAGACATAAAACATATTTAATTAATCATTCGATTATATTAAAGTCCTCCTATTTTAAACTTATAGGCGAACTCACTCAGTGAGCGATTGAAATTGATAATTATTATCAATCTCACGTTAATTGTAGTTAATTTAGACGTTAGACCGGTCTCGACAAGCACTCCGTTGTCACAGACCAAATGCCAGCCATCACTAAATAAAATACAAAACGTGTAAATTCATTTAAATCACCAGTAGATAGGATCTCGAAAGTGCACTCAACGAACGACGCTAAAAGCGCAAATAATATATTTATGGAAGAAAATTTGTGAGTATAAAAATCAGCGCTTACTATGTTTCGTATATTGAGAGCCGATAGTAATTAGAATTGAATTCGTAGATTGGTGTAATGGTAGTGCAAAATAGAAAGATAACAGAAGGACGGCTTTCTTGATTGGTCGATAATCGACATACGTACACGGAGAAGCTAAAGTACGAGGTTCTGAGATCAGGAATAATTCCATATACTTTGGAGCTTAGTATTGGTAGTTATATGTGTACGTGTGCCATTACGCCGACGTGTGAGAGCCAGCCGTGTGTTGTGTTTTTATTTCGTGGTGGTAGTGCAGGGCGAAGGGTTGTTCGCTGGCCTGGCCGCCGGTCGCGCCATTAACGGTCCCGTTTCCGCGCCGACAACACGTCTGGCTGCAATCGTCACTTTGCCCATCCCACACGTCTGCGCGCTTTTCACCTAATAAGGTAGGTTCTTCATTACTATAAACTGGTTATAACTTTTTTTAAAGCCTTATTTATGGGGATATGGGGTACAATCGCAAGCTCTTTTCAAATTCATGGCAAATTTAATTTTACAGTTTAGATGTGAAGAAGACGTTTAGACTGTAACTTTTCTTAATTTGCACTAAATAAGGCAATATTCTTTTTTTAATTATTGTTTGGTTTTCCACGAATTATAACAGCGATTCTAATTATTTCAAAATGTCTTCGAAAACATTAAGTAATGTTAATAATTTTTTAATTTTATGATGACTATTGTGTAATATAATGTATAAGGATACCTTACAAGCGAGCTTATATTATTTTGTTCTGTCGTTATTAAATAAATGCCTTAAATGTTAGACGTTTGCAAAAAGTGTAGCATATTTTATTTTATTAACTTAAATATTTTTCTTATATATGTAGTTAGTTATATTTTTTAATAATTATTAACCATATTGCATTCTACCTTATTACTTCATTCAAAATAAGGCGGCCAAGTTAATTAAATTCAGGTTCTCGACGTGTTTTATGTGCAAGTTCATTTGTACAAATTACAAGTTGATTTTTTAGATCACACTAGACGTTTTCATTATGGTATTAATAATTGATCTTATAATTATCCGCACCTGATTTCTAAACATCATTTGTTAAATCTGTAGCATAAATGATGTTTTAAGCATTCATACTTTGATATTACGAAGAAAGCAGCTCAGGGGGAGTAAAATGCCCAACGCTCTTGTATCGTTTAAATGATTCAAGCATTTGCCACTCTTCGTTAACACTTGTTCCGAGAAAATAATATTATTACGAGCTGCTTTATACGGCTTTGTAAGCTAAGGTCCTTTGTGTTGAGAGAACGGCTAGGGTTGTCTAGTTCATGAAAAAACAACTTCATCGTAAAATCAGTTAAAAAATAAAAGCACAATTATCTTGCTTTGAGCCTCCTTATCTCATTCCAAATCTTGTTCCTATTGACATAGGAACAACGAAAATAGCTTTGTTGTAAATATTTGGCAGCCCTAAGCACGGCCCTATTGTGTTCAGGTGATGCGATGAGTGATGGCTACCGCTGTTCACGTAAACAATAGCGCTAATGTTTTATTTGTAACATAATCCTATTTGGGCGATAAAAGCTTATTAAGGCCATATACAGGTAACGTTGACTTCCGACAAGCCTTGAGGCTTGGCGCATATTTTGCTATCGGGTATCCAATATCTCTCTCCCTCTATATATTGTGTCCAGAAATGTTTGCAAAGGATAAGCTTAGGTTGTATTGATTTATATTAATATGGAACGAGGCCGATAAATACTTTGCTAAAGTCCCGTTAACACATCGATGATCATTAATAAATATTCATGTTCTCAGTATTCCACATCGTTACACTCTGCACCCCAAGTAATACGTTGTGACATGTTTAAACGTTTAAGATTTTCGTTTGCATATTAGTGGGGCTGGAAGTCTCCTGACACTTTCACACTTGGATTAACACATTAGATAAGACGTGTTATCTTGATCAAGAGAGGGGTAGACCGCTGTATTTGTGTATAAAGAGTTTATTAAGTCCAGAGAGTGTGAAACACTTTCTATTTAAACAGTATTTGCACTTTACGTGACTATCCTTGCACACAATATACCTATCTATATCTGCACATCTTTGAGTATTCGATCTATTTGATAAAGTATGCCCTGTCCTATCTTACTAAGCTAGCTAAGTTCGACTCGGTTTCGCTTGCGTAAGCTCAATTACATAGGTTCAAGAATAAAATCAAATGAACACAGGCTTCTTCTTATAACATTACCTATCAATCAGTAAAAATCTGAAGAAGAAGATTAGCCGGTATACGCACCGTCTCAATAGAAATTTTATTTTTCTGTTAAAAAGTTAAAACTCTTGCAGTTACTTGAATTTACTGTTGTATAACTATTTCTAGCAGTAACAATAAGTATATATTTTGTTTTAGCACTGAAATGTTGTATTTTCAATGCCTATTATACTTATTTCAAGGCGGAATAAATCCCCGTACGTTGACGTATTACGATAAAAGCTTTGTTGCGTAAAGCCAGTTCAGATCAATCATGTGTAATGGATCAAAACACAATGAAAAATATGAAACAGGCGTCTGTAGTTTGCATTGTCATTTATAATTAACGGCTAGCCTTTCCGGTCGACTGAACTTATTGAAAATGCGTGCTTTCGTGAGATAGCGTGTGCTGAATAAAGCTGTACTTAACTGAAGGCATTACCGAGCTTTCAGAATAATGCAATATTACAGTATCCGATAAACAATTAATTTGCAAGTTTATTCACGCCTTACTTGCTGTAGTTGCAAATGTAAAAATCTTAATTTATTAAAAACTAGATTTAGCTTCAATTTCGTCAGGCACGTGTCGCATGATCTATGATATCGAGGAAAGTGTTTATTGACTCGTCAATTACAATTTACTGGTACTAAATCTAAGCAACTTTAAACCAAGAAGCTGACAGTTTCAAGAATCATTACGCAGGCGATATAAAGGAAGGTATTTCTAGTAAGCCTAGCTATTGTGGAAGCTCGTCTATACTATCATTATAAAGAGGAAAGATTTGTACGTTTGTAACGAATTGACTCAAAAGTATTGAACCGATTTTAAAAATTGTTTCTCCTACAAAGCTACATTATCACTGATTAATATAGGCTATATTTTATCCCCGTACTCCCACGGGAACTACGTGGGTGAGACGTCCGCTAGATCTTTAAGCAGGTTGGTATCGTCGGTACTGTGATCCCTTGGTACTTGCAATACCGTTTATAAGCGTTTATATGCAGTACTCACTTACCACCATGCGGACAGTGTCGGCTTGTTTGCATAAAACACAAACAAGTAATTTTTTTCTCTAAAGCTTAATCGCCCCGAATTCTGGCGAGTAACGGATTTTTTTAAATTCTTTTAAGTATAACTTGTAAAGTGTAACGGTACCCGCCATTAAAACTCTAAAAACAGGTGGTAAATGCTTTTTTTTTTTCAAATTTCATACAATGTTCTCTTCGTAAAAGTATTTTATGAAGAGAACATTGTATGAAATTTAATGTAATTTCATGTTTAGTACATTTACATTAACAGCCCTTCCAATGAAGACCCTGCTATAATTAACTACCATTAGTTGGGCTGTACTTAGTATTAAATAAAAATACTAACTTCCGCCCGCGGCTTTGTTTGCATCGTGTGTTATTAATTAAATATTCAAACAGGGTGTTTAATTATTTTTACACCTTGGGTTACAGTATTCGAAAACTTCAATAAACGGATGCCCTCTTTATTATTAACAATATACCCATTAATATAAAAAAATATAAATGATAATAATAATGATACCGACACATTTATTATTATTATACATTCTGTGTTTCATTAAAATGTATTATTATTATTGTATTATATTATTTCTTAATTTGGTTATTCATTACAAACAAACATATAAATCAATAATGTAATCTGAGACCCAAATTACCTGATGTAAGCACCTGGGACTCTTGGAAGGCGTGAGTATATACATCTACAACTAGCCGCCATATTCACTAAGGTTTCTCAGCGTCGCACTCATTGTCGACTGACGGTTTTAGTGCTACGAAATTGAACCTTATCCTTTATGGATTATGTTTCAATTTCCTATGATAAAAACCAACGCACGTCGTCAAGTTCGGCGCTGAGAAACCTTAGTGAATAACGCGGCTGGATTGCGACTGACGTCATGACACGATAAAGTGTAGACACAATAAAAATAAAAGATTTATAAGCTGTGAACCAAGGAACAAATCGTTCTAAATGACAAGGCGCACACTTTGAGATTATAGACAGAGAGCCTAATGCGACTTTTTCACTGCCGCCGTCACAAGTCACCGCGTCGACGTAGACTCAGATTTGTATATAATCGGAACGGCGCCTCTGTCGGCCTGAACATGACACTATTGTGAGCCCATACAAATCTGCGTTTACGTCGACGCGATGACTTGTCCCGGCGATTTTGAGAAAACTCGCACTAGGCACTCTGTATAGCTGTAGCGTTACTAGGGGGTCTCACCTCGACTCTGATCGCGTATACGTAATTAACGTGTTTTACCGACATTTTCCAAAACGATAAGTCTACTTTTATTACAACCGTTTTATCTTTTAATCTTTAACATGGCAACTTCACGCTTAATAGAAAACGTTTATATTACGAAAAAAATACAGTCGATTTGAAACCTCCTTCTTTTTTCGAAGTCGGTTAAAAATAGGCTTACCGCTTGTAAAGCTTATATTAAAAATATTACTGTGCATTAACCATTAAAAAAACTAATGATATAAAGTTGTAATGAAGTAATTAGGTGCACGATGAAGCTTCGCTGCATAAATCTTATTATATGAAGCAATAATGTAGTCCTCACAGGACTGCACTATTAATCATTCCGAGTAACTTAAGATGGTCTATCGCAGTAGCGGCTCATGTTACTCGCCTCGCCGGCAAATTTTAACTTTATTAAACTTTGCTATCTAAGTCCTGTCTGCGCACAATTAAGTTAACGTAGACTTTATTAGAAAAAAGAGCTTATTGTGCAGGATACCTTAGATGCACGTGAATCTCTATACTTATATCATATTATGTAGATGTTAAACTGTTTGTTTGTTGAGGATAATCTTTAAAACTGAATAAACAGATTTTAGATAATGTCTTACTCCTAGGCTGTATTTTAAACGACTTTAAAAATAAAAAAGATTTTCATTGATTGGTTATTTCTCTGATTTAGTAAGCCAATAATTACTGAGTCAATTATAAAACTGCTGTGCCCCGCGGTTTCACCCGCATAGATTTAGTTTCATCCTTATGGTCGCGGATACCTAATATTTTTAATAAATAAAAGGTAGCCTATGTTTTTCTCAGGGTCTAAAGATTTTCTGTGCCAAATTTCATCAAAATCGGTTGAGAGGTTTAAGCGGGAAAGCGTAACAGACAGACAGACAGACAGAGTAACTTTCGCATTTATAATATTAGTAGGGATGTGTTTAGTATATTAAACTAACGCATACGAAGTCAAGTAAAATACACAGTTCTATCAGTCTATACATTGACATTAAAAAAATACCAATACTTTCTTATTTTTAAATCTAATATATAAAATTATCGTGTCATAGATTTGTAACAAAACTCCTCCGAGACGACTTAGACGATTTTAATATGATTTTTGTTTACAAATAAGTATTCGGTAGGTCTGAGAATAGGACGTAAACTATTTTATACCCTTAAGTCATAAGGGAGGGCTTGTACGTATATTATGGAACAACAACGCAGCTATTTCTATACAAATAGTATAAAGAGGAAAGGTTTCTATGTATGTTTGTAAAGAATTGCTACAAAAAGTACTGGACCAATTTAAAAAAATATTATATCACCATTTGAATGCTACATTATCACTGATTAATATAGGCTATATTTTATCTCCGTACTCCCACGGGAACGGGAACTACGCGGGTGAAACCGCGAGACGTCTGCAAGTATTTTATAAAATACCGCATTTTTATTACGAAACAAGCGCTATTTGTTTTGGTATTTTGTTTTGAATTCTTTTGAATATCTTGATTGACTGGTACGTATCGCCTTAATTAATTATTACATCGCTCCTCGTCGACCGATGAGTTTTCATAAAATAAGGTATTTAATATAAATATCGATCTATTGTCGTTGCTTAACGTTGGTATTATGTAAGAAAGTTCATGAAATTGAGCAATAAAGCTCACAGTATTTACATACAAAACCAATTCCTACGCCGGGAAGTACAATTGAGCGCCATTTAATTTTAGACTATTTAGTCAATTATTTAAGTTACACTGTGGACTATAATTTTGTTTCGTACTAATTAAATAAAGAACAGGGGACCTACCATAATCGGTTTGAAAAAAAATGCAAAAAACTTAAAATTAGGAACTTTTTTATATATTTTTCTAAGTATTCTGGTTCTTATATCCATAAATCTAATTATGTAATTAGTTGTCATCAAAATCAGGTTAAGGAGGCCTACCATCATCTGTTTGTAGAGCGCATTAAAACCTCCTGAGCTTTGACGTTTAATTTTTATACCGTAAAATTATTTTTCTTTTTCTTAATATGCTTTAACGATCATAGCTGGCCCCAGGTCGTCTCGTCATAAAAATATCTTTTATATTCAAGTTCGTTTCTTTATGTGACTTCAAAACACCTGTACGCCATACACCCGTGTCCCTGCACATTGCCCAGGATCTATGACCTTTATAATACATACGTTCATCAGACCTTTAACACTGAAAATAGTATCTCGTTCATTATAATTATAAAACTGCCCACTTTCTGTGCATACGTAAAAACTATTGATGTATTTGCGTGAAAATTGTGATGCAACTTTGCTCGTTCACCATACTTATATGATTATCCGTTGCAAACAATTGTATTAGATACAATTTGTTTTCGCTGGCCGGCTTATGATAATATTTATCTCGAAATTGCTTTGATATAATACCTGATTTAAATATTAAAAGTTAGTTATAGGAAACACGAAGAAAACAATTTGTTTTTTAATTTTTGGCCTTAAAAATTAGAAAAAAATACATAATATAAAGTTTAGTTGGACCAATGCCCGCACATGACTTTGTTCAACGGATACTTATAAGTATTGGGAACAAATTCCTGTCAAACAGATATGTCCTAATTGCAACTGGTAGCATCACACCATTTCCCCTTCAAAGGTTTCCCCTTTTAAAGGTCAATAAATTTAAGTGCTGTCGGATTAATTCCCCGATCACCTCCACCTAGGCTACGTGTAAGCTATTAGGCTTGCGGCCGTGATTGTTAAAACCTATCCCTCCGTGAATGGACCTACCTGTAGCGCAGTCCGTCGAATATGAATCTTATTGCATTTGTGAAAGGGATGAGATTGCTTTGTAAGGATTTGTGTAGGTAATGGAGCGACGTTTAGGGTATTCACTTAAATGATTCGACCCTATTATAATGCACTTCAGTTCGATTAACTGGTATTTAAGCACTGATCTGATATTCTACGTATAGACTTAATATAAGCTATAATAACATGTATGATTGTAAGTACTTATATTTAATTGTTGATTTAATTATATTGTATTTAAATTTCCTTTATACAGGTTGTCGGGTGGCAGAAATAGAAATAGAAATAATATTTACATGAAATATGGTCTCAAGAATCACATATTTCACCAATTTTTATAGCATATAAATTAACTCAGATAAACTGCAATAAGTTTACATTTTAACCACATTAATATTGAATGTAATATTTATTAGTAAATGTACCATATATCTTTCTATGTTAAAAGTTATTTCAATGAGTGATGTTAGATCAGCATTGCGAATGATGTTCTCTTTGAGTCCTAATCCTAAAAAAGAAGACCAAGAATCCCATTCGTTCGCTACTGGGGGATTAGGATTCCCAACATCACTTATGCAGCGTGTGATGCAGAATACTAATTGTAGATTACATGGACTTAGAACATTTAGAGATTATAAGTGTGTCCGACGCGGTTGGACAATGGACACTTCTTTCTATCTTTCCTTCTTCATTTATCTACACTCTTACACCCAGACTACTTTTCATTATAATAATGATTGGGATTTGTAGATCTATTAGGTATTTTTTCTATTCTGCCCACCGGACACCTTGTATAATTGAATTATCCATGTGTTCATAGCTTGCTTTATACTGGATGTATCCATTGATGTTATTGAACGTTATTACGTATAAGTAATATTAAGATAATAATAAGTATGTGTTATTTATTTCCTCGGATATAATAAAATGCATGTGTGTATGTGTATACTGGAAAAAGCTGCGTTACTAAAATATTTCGCAATAAATTTGTACTATTAAATATACTTTAAAAAAATTACTACTTCTTGGAAAAAATTATATAATAAATTAAAGCATCAGGCTTCTTTCTTAGAATGATGTCGAAATATAAGTAGGTCTTTACATTATTTAGATACGCTCTGTGAATCAACTTCTTTCGTATTTATTTACCCCCGAGGGGCTTAAACAAAAGATGGTAGGATGTAAAGAACTTTAAAAGTCGGCTCCCAAAACACAGATGCTGAACAGTGGAAACGGATGTGAATGAAATAATAACAGGTACTATTACTAGCGAGTTTATTTATTTATTTAAAAACCAAAAACCCATATACTAAGTACAATGTTATAGTTTATTGAAGGGTAATTATCGGGTGAAATAAAAAAAAAATTCCTCATATCGAAATCCTACGTTATAATAATAAATTTAAATGTGAAGGACCCTCTTAGGAGGAGGATTTCGTAAAATCATTTTTTGGTATGCCCTACTAAGAACACGTCCTTAAAATGTAATGTATCTAGGTGTTCAGGCTTTGCGTTGATTTCAGTCAGTTAGGACTTAGAATTAAATGTCGGATGTTTGAATTGTCTTTTAAATTTGATTATTTCCAATTAAAGAGCCAAGATTGCACACGTGCAGTTGTGATTGAAGCAATCAAATGTAAAGTTATCATTATAATATTGTTTTATCTGCCATTACTTACGTTCCCGCATACATTCAAAACCTGATAATACAGTTATCGACTGATAATCATTTCATATGACTATCTTTAAAAGAAATACCAGACCAATTAATTGATGGCACGCCGGAGTAATAATGAATATAAGGCCACCGCATTGTAAAACGCGTCGACTTGTTAATGAGCAGATGGGGGCGAGTGGGCAGGTGTGCTCTGAGGTCAGGCCAGATCAATAACATTGAACACATCACGGTTAATATGTTTCCAACGGACACTTCATTTACGCGGCTATATATAATTATTGGTTATAGTACCCTTAAGTTTTGACAAGTTTAAAGTTTGTGACTAGTTCGTAGCCATAGTTTTAGAATTCTCTATCCAGGTTTAAATAATTGATCTGAGTACGTAGTGTTTTATTATTTTTTCGTCGAGAATTCGACTAGACTCGAAAAGGGGCTAGTTGTCTAGAATTGCAAGAAATCACACGAAATCGGCAAAATTAAAACACGTCAAAATCTAAATGCTAATATTTTTCTACTACAGATATATTTGTGTTTAACGCCATCTTGGATTTAATAGTTATTTTTGAGCGGGAAATCCAAAGAATCTTTGTAATATTTATTTTGACTCGTCAACTCTTACTGTCGACGAATAACCCAATTTATGAAGTTGTGGGATAGTAGTACCTACTATTTTGAGATACCCTTTTGTCTTTGTCTCCTGTCGCAGTAGGTTATAGCAGGGGTTAAATAGGGAATATACATAAATAAACGCAGCTGAAAACATGACGTTGATAAAAATATATGCGTTCTAAATGTTTCATTCGTTGGATCAAATTATTCGTCATTAATTTATCAGCGTAAGCCATTGTAAAATTTATATTTTCTTCTATTTGTTCCTATTTCGAATTCTAAGTTCAAGTTTTCGTAGTTCCACCTACCAAATTCATAAATTTCGACACACTAATTTGATTGAGCACAAACTACATTTTTCCCTAGAGAGTGGGTTATTATCCCGCCATAAAAGCCCTAAATGTGTTAGGTCGGTAGGTACTAAGCTCTCACCATGCGAAATTTCATTACATTCGTGCACTTAACAGCACTTAACAGTCCCGATACTCTATTAAAAAATCAAATACTTTTTTTACGGTACTCTGCTGTCCGAACTATTAATCCTGGCTGGAAAACCCCGCTACAGCATTCATCTTAAAACGTACATGCCCTACCTCATTAAAGTTTTATCAAAAGTGCCTATAGATAGGATAGGTAATAATTGTAAATCTATATATATTAAAATGAATCCCCATTTCCCTTGGTCACGACATCACGGGTGAACGGCTGGACCGATTTCGATAGTAATTTTTTTGTTGTGTTCGTTATTGTCAGGAGATGGTTCTTATGAAAGAAATAACTATTAAAACTGCGTGTAAAATTTGAAAATGTAAGAATACTTAACCACCATATAAAATGATTTCTTTCTTCTTAAATCTAACCCGCTTTGGACAATAAAAACTTTTTGATGTAACCTTATGACGTTTGACATAGAATTGACAGAATACGTGCTGCATTCTCATAATTAAGACAGGGCAACGTCTGTCGGGTCAGCTAGTATTATAATAAAACAAAATATAATTATTTTTAGTTTGTATCGAATCTTTAAACAATCCCAAATAAATACGAGCAAATAAAATCTGGAAACAAGTAATGAAATGCGGACTCTGTTTACTTTTATTAACAGTGTAACTGAGACTAAAAAAACGGATTAAAAAAAACAAAATGCGCAATTATAGCCTCTGGTAATCTGATATGGACAATAAAAGGGGCTGCGCACTTAGCTCCGGGCAAAAAAAACTGACACTGGACAATTAAGGGATAAAATATAATATCTAGTTACATCTCCTCGGAATTCAAACATAACAATAGAAGGTGGGCTGCAATACGTATCTCCTTTTGTAATTAAACATTCATTAATTTTATCGGAACTTTTATGCTCAGTATTTTCAGTTTTGCAATCTAGTTCAGTATTCATTTTTATTTTATACTAGCTGTGCCCCGCGGTTTCGATTCAGTTCGATTTAGTTTCATGCTGTTTTTTTTAATAAAATTAGCCTAAAACTCTCCTTGAAACATCAGCTTTCGGCCAAAGAAAGTCCCGTTAAAATCCATCCAGCCACGCGTGATGTCGTGACCAAGGGAAATAGGGGTTCATTTTTTTTGCTTAGCCCGACCGTTATGTGCTATAAGGGCGTCTTATTCAAATATATTGAAAATATAGATAATTTTTATCTTCTAACAGTGATTTCTATTAGTGAGAGATTTTTTATAAATAAAATAGCTGGACTGATTTTACCGGGACTTTCACTGGCAGATAACTGATGTTTCAAGGAGTGACTTAGGCTAATTTTATTTCGTAAACATTTGGGTTCCGCGAAAAAAAGGATAAACTAAATCTAGTTTTTATAAACTAGCTGAGCTGTCAATAATATAAACAGACTGACATTAATATATATACAGTTTATATAGTCAGTTCGTTTGTTCTGTGAGCTGAGTTTCGACACGCTCGGCACAATATCACGATAGTTAGTGTACACAGTGCTAGTTCCCCAGAGCTAACATTGTGATGCGACATAATTCCCGCTGCTGGTTATTTCTGTCACAATCCGCTTTCAAACTTCTGCTACCAAATATCACGTTCATATTCACAAAACAACATATCACAAAGATAAATAAAATTAAAAGTGTCTGTTTGTGATTTCAAAATACCAGCTTTTCACTAAATGCATATGAAAGTATACACCCAACTGACACTAAAGAAGAAAGTTTGAAAATTTTTCTCTGTCTGTCTGTTTGTTGCGGGTGATCTCTGAAACGGCTGGACGGATTTTAACGGGACTTTCACTGGTAGGTAGCTGATGTTTCAAAGAGTAACTTAGGATACTTTTATATCTTAAAAATATTAGGGTTCCGCGACAATAAGGATGGAACTAAAACTACGCGAGTGAAACCGCGGGGCACAGCTAGTTATAACATAAGTATTTGAATTAGAATTGGTATCTATACTAATAATATGATAAAGAGAAAGATTTGATTTTTTGTTTGTCTTGAATAGGCTCCGAAATTACTTGACCGCTTGAAAATTCTTTCACCAATGGATAGCTACATCATCATCAAGTAACATAGGCTATATTTTATCCCCACGGGAACAGGAACTACGCGAGTGAAAGCCGTGTGAAGTCTGCTAGTAATTAATAAAAAATGCATTCGGTCTACTCTATGTCAATATGTATAATACAAATGTAAAGCGCTCATTTGATGAGAAAAATTGTTATATCATGGTTAAGTATTCTTAAATTTTCGCATATTTTATTTCATGAGATCCTGGGGCCCAACCATGAGCTCTTATTGCAATATTAATTCAGTTGTGCGACAGTGACAGATGTATGCACGTCACATACATCTGTCTCATAAATGAGTGAAACTATCATGGCAATAAGAGCTCATGGTAAGGCCCCTGATAACAAACACAACTAAAAAAGAATTAGCGATATCGGTCCAGCCGTTTACGCGTGATGGCGTGACCAAGGGAATTTTTAATATACATAATATATATAGATTACTTTATTTCTCAAATTCATTTAATTTTCTCGAAACAAATATATAACCCTTAAATTCATAAAAATATTAAAAATTATCGTTATGTAGCGATAGGTTTAAATTAAAATTAAAATGCTCCATGTCGTGACGTGGGTACCTATTCAATAAATATAAATGATGCAATACTTAACTTACTACTTACCTAGATAGCGTTCTTATGCACACACATCAACAACTCTGAACCGTAAATCTGCTTTTCCACGTTTATGAGCAAAATACACGCTTATAGCACACGCGCGCTTCAAATGTCTTATGTGTACAATAAAATGTATGTATTGTATGTACTTATGCAAATATAATATCGGCTTATGTTGTTGGAATGTATTTATTTTATCCCCGGTTGCTTTTTTAATCCCACAGAGTTTATGTAAATGTAAATTTTCAGGCGTGAGGTATAATAATTCAATGTGGCCCTGCCATCAAAGTCGGCTTGTTATAGGTCACCACGCAGCTATCACAGCCAGCTTTGATGAGCAAGGCTCCATGTGTCACTACTCGCTTGTAAGGTATCCCCATCCGAAGCTTATCAAAATTGGATCTATAGCAAGTACGTTCTCGGGCCTAGCCTGTCAAAGCGGCGGTGAAATGTCTTCTCGCCTTCATATCACAGCCACTTTGATGTGGTCGGTTTTCGGAGACCACCGCTACGATACGGTGTACGGCGGCAATATGACTCCACAGTCCATAGCCCCTTCGTAAAAATGGCTGTGCCGTGTTGTTATATATCATATCACAGCCATTTTTGACGAGTTGGGCTTTGTGATGTTAACTATGAAGACATCATTGATAAACGCTCCTGCAGTAAAGGGCGCTAAATCGCTCACAAAGTGTCTGTCATGTGTATGTTGTACCCATATCACAGCCAGCTTTGATGAGCGAATGAGCGCGCGAGAGCATCGTGGTCACACTCCAACGTGCGCCAATGGCAACAACAGGAGTTGGCAAAGTGGCTGTGATTATGTACTTTATACTCATATCACAGCCAGCTTTGTTGACTTCTATGTTGCTTTTTTCGCTCCTTATTAAACGTATGAAGAGCTGACAAGCTCATTACCCGTAAGTTCCATCGCACTTGCCGTAGAGGGCGAGTTTTGAAATTTTAATGTGGTGTCATAGAATCGTAAAATATCCTGTTTTTAATTTTACTTGTGTATTTATTTTTTTCTGATTTTTTGTTTGCATGTGTATTCTATGTTTGGTCCTCTATGTTAATAGGTACTTAATCTGAGCTAAACAATGCTTCAGCTTTGTCTAGCTCAGATTACTTTAAACTTCGCCGGGTACCAAAGTTTAATTTTTTAACTTAAGAAGCAGGTAGGTGTTGTTCGTTATCCACAGTAACACTATAATCAAGATATTGTTTTCATTTTTCAGATTGCAACTGACGGATGTAAATGTGCACATGTGGTTAAGTGTATTCATAATTATTGTGAATAAAATGACTTGAAATGTAATGTTTATATAAATGATACATGTTAATAAATATGAATTATAACTTACTGTTTTTGTTGTCATTATACTACACCCTGTGTTGTTTGTCACAAACTATAGCGCGGTTTAGATTTTCGGAATATATTTTCACTTACACTTAGTAGTGTATTTTGTATATAATATGGCCTATGGACCCACTGAAGGAATATTTATATATTTAATGAGTTCAATTTCATATTTGGTTATTCCACGATATTAATATCTTTTTTAATATATAACATATTTGGGAAAACACATGACTGCTCTGAATGTGGATGTGTTGTTAGGAAGGTATTGATAGATCAAGTTCTGGGGCCTTACCATGATCTCTTATTGCCATGATAGTTTCACTCATTTATGAGACAGATGTATGTGACGTGTATACATCTGTCACTGTCGCGCAACTGAATTATCATTGCAATAAGAGCTCATGGTAGGGCCCCTGGTTCTTAATAGAAGTTCTTCGTAAGAAAGCCCGCTGGATATAAAAATAGTTCAAAATGGTACCAAAAACAACGGGAGGCTATGCCAGTCTGACAGTAAGTAGGTACCGTTATACGTTTTATATAAATAAACTAGCTGTGCCCTGCGGTTTCACCCGCGTAGATTAGAATTTTGTCTAAAAAATAAAAAATAAAATTTAGGGGTGGACTACCCCTAACATTTAGGGGGATGAAAAATAGATGTTGGCCGATTCTCATAGATACCGGATAAGCACAAAAAATTTCATCAAAATCGGTCAAGCCGTTTCGGAGGAGTATGGCAACGAAAACTGCGACACGAGAATTTTATATATTAGATATGCATTTGTATTTGAGAACATTTTGCTATGTTGATGGTCAATGAAAGTAAGTTATTAACATTTTTGGATGTAGATTCTTAATAACTAGGTACATTTGATCAATAAGAAGAATGGAAAGCACATGAGTTAGAAAATAAACTACTCATATTCATATTTTTTTCTGAAAAGATTAAGTTTGCTACATACGAGTACTAGGCACTACAATCAAATCTGCCATCGGTCTGAAAGCGTGGATAATGTTGTTATTCAATCAGACGTCTCCATCGGCGCAATTATTGCGAGAATCTTCCTGACAGCATCTACGGCGGAACCATTCCAGACTTATGCTATTTTTTAAATATAATTGAATCGCCATAGTCTGAGAGGCATTTTATTGAATCCAAGGTTTTATTGAAAAATTGTGTTTCTGATTTCAAAATGATTGCAAATTGAGACTCGCAGATTTGATCATTTTCACTGTAGCCCAATCGTTCGAGCCTGAACGAAAATGAAAAATAATGAATTAGGGCCACTGTGTAAATGGGACTTACTTTTCGGGACACAATGAAAAACACCCATCTATTCCTTTAAGCGCAAACAAAAGCGCTAATGTTGTTTAATTCATATGATCCATGATATGAATCAAAACCAATCATATTTTGTGAATTATCAACACTACAGACGCAACCCCTGTAAGTACCTATACAAGAGTATCTTTTTGTTTTTAAAATACATAGGTATTATGGTCACGCCTTCCAGGTAGTTTTGTAACACACACTTTTCACCAAGATGATTAATTGCCTACGTGAAATATTAGGTTTCCTCACAATGTTTTCCTTCACCCTTAAGCTCGTAAAATCTGTGCACTTAAGTTTTTAGAAAATCCCTTAAGTGCAGAAGGTTGGCATTTAAACTTGCGTCGTTTGCGTAGCAGGCACTACTCAAACAACTAGGCTACTGTCAATCGGAGGCCTGAGAGAGTCTGACAACTTATTTATCCCAGATTACTGATATTCAATTTTTTCGCGCAAGAAATAAATTGCGCAAGAGGGGTTACAAAGATCAGATGGCAATCACTTCTTATAAAAAATCAAGTGATCAGCCACAACGGGTGGAATCAAGTGCCGACCCTAACAATGTATGGGATAAGGCCAGGGAGATGATGATGAAAGACATATTTAGAGTTGGTACTTTAAAATCTGATGTTACTATTTTTTTTGGACAATCATTTCCAAATTCAGGACGGCGGACATGGAGCTTCATGAAGAATTGACGGCGAATCCTTGCGATAAAAAGGTAGGTTGGACGAAGTTTTGGGTAAAGTATACTAATTATAAAAAATACGCACTCACGGCATCCCTGAAGAGGTAACCGGAGGTGTTACAACACACACATTTCACTCGGAGCTCTCGTAACCGAAGGTAAGTGATTGAAGAGATGTATGAATGTGGATGATGCGAAAGAAGTATGTAGAGATCGTAGCATAGTGCAAACGGTGGTCTCTGCCTACCCCATGGGATACAGGCAAGAGCTAATGGTACCTATGTGTATACATATGTCTTTTAATTTCTTTTCAGACATATACGCAGTTTCCTCACGATGATTTCCTTCACCGTAATTCTAGTGGGATGATATGTCAGAGTTCATAATTCGTGGTAGCACGTAAGTTTTTGGAATATTGCATTGAAAATGGTATAAAAAATAGTGCAAAGAAGGCGACTGCTCAAACCACTCGACCACCGCGGCTCTAAATAAATATGGACAATTTGTATAACGTAATAAATTGATGTGATTGATGAACAAACCTTCAAGGTTGTTCGTAACAATGTTCACAAAGTAATTTAGATCCGTATCTGTGGTTGACAGTCAGACACGGAAACTGACAACTAATTCATCTTCTTAGAAGCATTTAAGTAAAAGCTTGGTTTTAAAAATACTTTTATCATACCTCTATGATGCAAACTATGCACAGATTCAGGCTTACCTTAAATAAATGAGCTATTGATTAACCGACGCGCTGATGAAAACTTTTACTTCGCCCACCCTTCACAGGCTTTAAAATTTTACCTACGCCCGGGGCTGACACCCTTCCCCATTATAATCCGGGTCTGTTTTAATTACATTTGTAATATGTTTTCCATTTCTAGGATGCTAAGTACCACGTAGCAAGGTAACACATGCAGCTCGATGGCCGTCGAAAAAGTAGTAGCATAGAAGGCTAATTATTGTAGAGATCCACTACTGAGCCTCGCTGGTCTAGTGGGAATGGTAGTAACCTCTACTGCACAACAAGGGGGCTTCTTGATCCTGGGTCCGTCTCTGGGGCAGTGAGATATTGTGTTTTCGTAATTGACAAGTAACAGCCTAGAATCTTGATTAGTTCCCGGTTAAATAGTAATAGGCTCGCTCTCTATTAGTTGGGACTTAAACATGGTGTAATGTAGGTGGTCTACAAGTAGGTACATCTCTCTCTATAAAAATGAAACTTCAAAGCAAAGTTCTTAGAACGCGCTGCTTAATTAAACTACACCTACTCATTCTGTAGTCCCTGCCGACTGACTCCTCAACAATATGAAACTCAGAGAGAGATTTTGATGTTACGCGAATCGATACTATGATTAAATTCGTATGTAGGTCATTACTCTCAAAGGGTGAATCTGTTATTTTTAATTATGCACGATTCCCTTTGCCTATAATTAAAAAACATACGCGTTGAACATACAACCGCTCTCTTTGTTTGACTGGGAGGTAACGTTTGTAAAATTTTACAAAACTGATATTTTCGTATTGCAAATAGAAAATACGTCTCAGAATTAATACGTAGATATTTAAATTCAAACTTATTACCTAAATAGATATTTTGCATGAATTTCTGACCGGGACTGACGGCTCGATACCAGATATATACATTTTTTTATTACAGGTGTTATGTGCTCTCAGCAATAATAATAGGAGTAACTGCGCATGTATATGTTAGTGTCGCGTCGTACAGACAGACAGACTCGTAAAATTACTTCTGCGCATTCAGGGCAGCACTCACTAATTGTGACGGCAAATATACCATATTGTTTGCCAAAAATTTGGTATGGTGCGGTGGTTAGGGTACCTGTCTACTACATGAGGTATAGCTAGTTTAATTCTCACGTCGTCAGGGGTTTCACCATTTTCTCTGAGTTTGACTTATATTATAAGACAGATGTATATGACGTGGAACTATCATTGCAATAAGAGCTTATGGTAGGGCCCGCGGGTAATCATTTGTTTTTTAAGTAAATATTCTATGTATGGTTTATTAAATATATATAAAAATGAATCCCCATTACCCTTGGTCACGACATCACCGGCGAAAGAAAGGCTGGACCGATTTCGATAGTAATTTTTTTGTTGTGTTCGTTATTGGCAGGAGATGGTTCTTATGAAGGAAAAAACTAAGAAAATACGGGGGAAACTTTAAAATTAAAGAATACTTAACTACCACAAAAAATTAGTTCTTTCATCTTAAATCTAACCTTAGCGCTTTGGACAATAAAAACTTTTTGTTGTAACCTTATGACGTTTGACATAGAATTGACAGAATACGTGCTGCATTCTCATAATTAAGACAGGGCAACGTCTGTCGGGTCAGCTAGTTAAATATAATAATCAATTAAGGTTTAGGTATTAAAACAAATGGATGACAATGAAATAAAACTCAATAATCCAAGGTCGAAAACATTTATTGTAGTGAAACATTGTCGAGCTCGACACATTGATTCACATACATTATTAAAATACGCGTTCCAAATGTTTATGAAGTATACAATTTACTTACACAATAAAGAGAGGCCAGTTTACAGTCAAATTAAAAGTCTCGTTGTAATTAAGCAGTCAGTTATCAGGCGGGTGCCTATGACTCCGTTCAGGGGCCCAACCACGAGCTCTTATTGCAATGTTAATTCATTAGTGCGACAGTGACAGATGTATACACGTCACATACATCTATCTCATAAATGAGTGAAACTATCATGGCAATAAGAGCTCATGGTTGGGCCCCAGCATTCTAAGAAATCTTAATCCAGTCTCCGTAATGACATACCATTTACATACTATATTCCTTCACCTGTCGGAGTACATGAGACAAATCTACATTATAAACGTAAAGATTATTGCTAGAAACCGACGGAAGCTATTAGTTAGTTAGTTACATATAAAATGACGTAACATTACTTTTTCAAGTTCTTACAATCTCTTAGAATATAATACTTACATACGTGAGAAAATATATTTTCCTTTATACAGTGTCCAGAGTGCTACCCTTCATATAAAAAGTTGATACTGAACGTTTTTGAAAAATGTTATAATTATAATGTACATGTAAAGTTAGTTTGGTATTTAAAAATCATATTAAGTTTATTATTATAGTTAAATTTCAGAAGCATTTGAGCTGTTTCAGACTACCGCAAACAATAGATAAAATAAGATAAAAAGATAAGTTAATATTTTGCAATAACGTTTAGTATCGTATCCTCGTATAAAAGGTGTATTCTGGACATTCTGTGGATTATGAATTAATAGAATACGTTCGTATATACCACGTCCTAAAAATCGAGCTACACAGCGCCCAGTATATGTTGAGCTGTAATTTTATAGAAACCCTATACAATGCGAGCCCATATTACACTAGAAACTAGAAATGTTAGGTCGTATCATTGTGTACAACTACATTTATCAAGCCACTGATTAAGTAACTTGACACGGTAGATGCCATTATAATTAACTACTTTAGTATACGGCTTCAATCCATCTGTCGTTTTCAGTGCCCCAAGTAAAGGTATTAATGTTTTTACGTCGACGATATCGCCTACGTATTTTTTTAATTTCAAGTTTTACTTCTCTATACAAAAAGCGCATATCAAAAGTTCAAGTGACGACGTGTCAATACCTGTACTTTGGCCACTGATTGTGGTTTGCTAGGAGTTCGTTATTACGCTAGGTTAGGTTAGATCTTGTCAGTCAAATGACTGGATGGACCGGTAAATTCAAACTTAACTATCGATTTTTGCAATGAAGTTTACTCAGAACGATAATGGGAATCGGACACTAACTTAAACATTAATCACAATTACGTAGGTTATGAAATGAGCGAGAATAGTTAACAAATTAAAAACGTATAAAAAATATAAACATTTAACAATATTGTAGCAGGAATATACTTAGTATGTACTTGAACACTAATTCGGGTGTGTATCCTAGGTGTATGGGTTTTATAGATATAATTAATATATAGAATATAATCAGTTTATAGTGAAGTGTCGATAGTGCGCTGCAAAACTTGCACGACAGCACTATTATAAGATTATTATACGTTCATCCAATCAAATAGAACGCCTACAAGTATACGTTATGATCAATAGATAACGTAAAAACCAGCAGAGTTAAGTATATGCTGATTAAGATTTGGTAGTGAACCCTATACGGAGATATTTTTGATAACAAATAAAATCCTACTTGGTTTTCTTCTGTATTCAAGCAGGTATTATATTTGTTTGGGCTTAGCTTAAAAGGACTTTGCAGTCAATATCAAGTACATAGAATGAAGTATTATATAATATATCCTAAATGACACCAATTTATATAACGGTACCGTTAATACCACCATAAAGGCAAACGCCCAAATTGGTGAAATTATATTTTAATAATGACGGTAAAATACCGATACAAATGTACTACACACAACAGTATACAATTACTCGACTACCTAATACATATAAAACCTATTAATCTAAATATTTAAGTAGATACCTAACTACATACAATGATTAACATATATATTATTATATAATATAATAAATTTAGGTTGTGCAGTAGATGGACACAACCGCTACCTAGGTCATGTTTACACTTATATATCATTGTTGTTTAATTTTTAAATTCTGCCAACAAGCATAACCCCTTATTATTGTTAGTTGCTACACACATCAAAAGCAGTTTTAGAGAACAAGAATTCACGGAGAACACACACTACACTACGAAAAGGAAATGGAAAGGCCATGGAAAGCAGACTTTAAAGTGCTTGAAAATACACTATCCCTATTGCCTAGCCCCGGGCAATGGTACAAGCTCCAGAAGCAATATATCCGCTGAAGCGATTTTCGAGTGTGTCAAATTTATGTCTGTCACGAGCGCTTTTGTTGTCGCTTGACATTTATTCGCAGAGTCGCCTCTTTACGTAGTAACTATAGCTCAATGTTGGACAGAACCTGAGGCAACGATGGAAAACATTATTTTTGAGAATTTTGACAGTAATAAACTACGCTAGCTTACGCACGACTTCGTTCGCTTGTATGTTTTTTTAAGTAGGTAATATTAAATTAAATGTGTGGCAGAAGGAAAGATACTATGATACTTTCCCATTTATAATATTAGTATGGAGTGGATAAATGCGTTACTGAAATATTAAAGCTATTGTGGGCTCGCTCTTAACATGAAACATGGAAGTCGAGTGAATGCAGTGGAAATGCGTTCGTTACGGACTATAAGTCCACTTTTAATTTTAGCAAAACCTGTGAAAATGCACCAGATAAACCAGAGTCATACTTTCGCATAATATAATATTATAAGCTACTTAATCCAGTACAATGCAAGCAATGGAATTGTATAGTATTTTTTGCATAATTTAAAAATGGCAGCTGTTACAAAATGAATTGTTTTACTGCGCGACTTACTTTTTTACTTAACGTTAATTTTAAATCCATTAAAAAGTATACAAAATATTTTAAGATATATTCATGATTTACCAAATTCATATAAGTACCTGTGTCAAGTAAATGTTTAAGATATGTTGTATTAAAAGACTGTTGAATTAATTCCTTTATATAAGAGTTTAAATGTTTTGGAACGAAATTATGTGTATAATATGTTTAGAGTAAAATAAGGTATACCATGAGCTCTTCCTGCCATGTAAAGGAATATCCTTTACGCAATAAGAATGCCATGAGCCCTTATTGCCATGATAGCTTAAAAGACCATGGCAAAAGGGTTTCATGGCAAGACCCCAGGACGCTGTTGACTCGACCTACTTAGAGGAACGTAGCTTCAATAATATGATATGTATGTTTGTATATTTTAGCTGCATTTAAATATGTTTATGTATATGTAGGTATACGTATAAGATTGTGGATTAACGCTATTGTAGAAATAATATATTTGTTAAACTGTGGAGCTTACCGGTAACATATAAAATTAATAACAAACGCTGCAATATTCATCCGTGTTTCATTTACAATCCTCGCAAAAAACGTTCGTAGTACTCTTGACATCGATGCGTAGGTAGATGGAGGTAAGGTGAGTAAGTATAACCACTGGACTATATGTCCGCCTTCTCACAAGGATAAATAATGAGCCTACGATTACACTGCTTGTGTGTAAAATGCTATGTGAGAGTGTCGAACGTGCGTTACGGAACACATGGTGTGTGTTTTTTGCAGCGCAAAGATATCCCCTTTGTGATATTCCAACTAGAAGAGTGTAGTAAGCAGTACAAGGAACGAATGTGTTGACAGAATTATAGATATGTAGACAATCATTACATTAGAATATGACTAAATCCATCTTAGATACCTGTCGTTCGGCCGCATTTGGCACTTAGTCCCTATAATGTTATATAGTCTGTAGATGAAGGATACCGTTGAAATAATACTTATGATAAGTTTCTAGGAGGTAAGGCCTACTACATAGGCAATGCGTCTAGTCTTGACGCGCTAACGGCCTACGGAATGCCAATTGTAAATAAAAAAAATGCATACCTTAGTAACTGTATTGACCTAATAAAATAGGACACAACCAAGGAGTGTTCAAACACTAAAAGTTTAATGTGTCCTACGTGCCTAATACTGTGAAATATACGGATTTAGATCATATATAACGGTAGTATTTTTAATGATCGTTCACGATTCCATGACACAGTTCTCAATACACGAATTACAACCTTTATTAATGAAAAAATCACTGCTAACGCGAGCCTTCACACGTGTTTGACGTCCAAAGAACACGTGGTAGGTGTTTATTCAAGTATAGCTTAGTTAGAAGATTCAAACGATGCCCATCAATGTTAATTCCAAATAACATGGATAGCTACAACTATATCTAATCCTTGGTTTTATTAAACTCACAACTTTCACCGCGTTTATTGATTAAGTAAAGTGTTTATTCTTGGTTTACCTAATTAAGTGTATAATGTGCGGCGATTCAGGAAATTCTAGAAAAACGCTGTTAATGATAAGTTTTAGAAATAAAATCTTAATGAGGATACATTGCCACTTTCTATAGGAACTGACAAAATAGTATTTGCCACCAATTATATCGATAGATACTAAGATTACCGGCTTCATTTTATTTGAAATAGCCTTTTGTTGGCGCGAGGGAATATAACGTGTGTTGTGCGATCACTGTTTAATAAAATATCATTACATTAGCTTACATAAAGTGTACGTATATTAATGCAAATTCAGACAATTACACCAAATTATTTATGAAACACGACACTTAGGTACATCTACGATATATAAGTAATCAATAAAATTATTTAAAAATATATACTTAATATGTACTCTATAATCATTACAAAAGAGTACCTATTTAGTTTTTTTATGATTTTAAAGCGTCCAAATATATACCTGCTTTACTTGTAATATAGCAACCACACTTATTACTTAAATATGAGGTGGGGTCATACACTTACGAGCTAATATTGATTGGCAAATTCTTGGCATAAGGCTGATTTCAACCACTTTGGTGCGCGAATTAAACATAACATACATTTGTCCATTACTCCAATGGTTATCACACAAGGTTATGGACTAAAAATATGTCCATTCCATCACTTGTAAATTTTCTACGCCAAAAAGCGATAGTTTGATTTGTTTACGTAAAAAAGAGTGTTCAGTACCCCTATCACGAGTTTGCAACCGTTTTCCTAATTTACACTCGCTAGCGTCTCCACCGTATATTTGTATGAGAAGTCGTATAGCGCCTCCTAGCGGTGACGTGAAGAACTAAAATATCTCATACAAATATTGTGGGTGACGCTAGCGAGTATATATTACAAAAACTGTGCAAAACTCGTGACAGGGGGATTGGAATGTATATAGCTAAAGAGAGGTATCGTGTTTGTAGAGGGCCCTCACTCCTCATGGAACATGACCAGATCAAAAAATCTGTTCTTTATATACCATTTTTTATTAGATTACAAAGCTTTGCAAGAATGTGGACGAAGCGAAATAAATACATAATTATATAGTATTTGATTAATAAAATTATCTAAAGATGGCTTATAAGATAATTAATATAACACAGATTAAAATTTTAATATGATTTTGTAAGTTTGTACATTGGAAGCAATCTTCGAATGTGCTCATGAAATGTTGTCATGATAGTTTATCTCTTATAATGAGACAGATGTAAATGACGTCTATAAGTCTGTCACTGTCACACAGTGGAACTATGATAGTGATGCGAGACTTATTTAAAAACATTGATATTTCTCTACTTTCATTGGATACAATATAGAATTTTTATGCTATTAACCATTCGGAGTTCAACTCCTACATATTAGTAAAAATCAAACAGATAAAATCATTTTGTATGAAAATTAAGTCGCCATTATTTATACTATTAAAAGACTTAAGTCTATTTAAAGACTTTAGGCCGGACTTTCAGGGTGGACTTAGGTTATTAAAACAGATGGCAAAGTAACAGCTAATAGTTAAGCAATTCAGTGCATATTCTGTGATAAATACATATTACTTAGTCACATAATACATAATATCTGTGCAGCATTTATTAACAATAGCATATAACGACATCTGATATTGAATAGCTAGTACTATTTCAATGACAAATGAGTGTATGTTGAGATACTTTTACTAGGCTATTGTTGAAAAAGTAGAATACTTTTGTCTATTAACGTTGTGTAAATGGGAAGAATAATAAAAAAAAAAAAAGTTATAATAAATAATGTTTGTACATATATCTAACAGCGCCATTTGAAAGCTTGTACTATGGGTAGATACCAAAAAGGGATAAAATACTTAAATACGTTTTTCTTTGGGAATACTTATACATACCACACACACCCATACTCAAGGCAAACACAAACGCTCATCACATAAAATGTTTCCATGACGCGAGAATCGAACCCGCGACACCAAATAAAGAACTCACCTATATTACCCCTAGACCAACAGTGTCTAATAAGTACTGATATAAATGCAAATAGAAGTTTCACCAGTTATAGTTAAAATTAATTCCACCGTAATATATTTTTTTAAATGATAACCATAAAATGAAAATCAAACACATCAAAATAAAAATAATCTAATCACTAGCCGCGTCTAAAGCTTCACCTAAACGGGGTCTGTCAGCCTCAACCTCAAATATAAAGTTGCCATCATAAAAAAAATATCCAAAACAGTGTTGCAAGTGTAAATAAAGCAAAATTTCAGCATGACCGCACCTCAAAACAATAAAGATGACAATAATGTACTCACGTGGGGGTATATGTGTGAGTGACATTATGTTATAAGTAGTAAAAAAAGTTAATTATATGTATTGTTGGCTACTTGTATGCCGAACCAGCGCAGCTGCCATGGTGTATGTTGGGAATAGGCCGACCTGCCAGCCCTATTCATGTTCTTTTTACGTCGATTGCCCCGATTACATCTGCAAAACAAAATACTTAACCTATACATCTATACAGATAAATAAAATTGAAGTGTAATTCCAAATTAACTCATCATGAATTTAAGAATAATAACTGTTGTCGGTGTAACCAACTCTTTCCATTTGTCTGTCCAGTGCCATCTCCTTATACGACATGACAGACACCTTTTCTGTAACTTGTCTCATGTATGTTATCCTTATGAATAAATACTTAATCTATATATCTATACAGATAAATACAATTGAAGTGTAGTTCCAAACTCATCATCATGAATTTAAGAGTAATAACTCTTGTCGGTGTTACCGATGCAAATCTTTCCATTTGCCTCCGTCCAGTGCCATATCTTTGACATCCTTATACGACATGACAGACACCTTTTCTTTATCTTGTCTCATGTATATTCTTCCTCTTCTTCTCTTCCCTTCTACCTTTCCTTCTATCAACCGCTTCTTTTACCTAATGCATATGAAATTATATACGGTACTCACATAAAAAAAACAATATAAAAATTATCCGTCTGTCTATTTGTTTGTTCCGGCTGGATCGATTTCAACGGGACTTTCACTGGCAGACAGCAAATGTTACAAGGATTAATTTAGACTGCATCAACATTACACACAATTATTTATTTTACACGAATTTAATGCAAAGTCGCGGGCAAAAACTATAATTATAATATCTGGAGTTCGGACAGCATTCAGCGTTTTTTTTTTTATAAAGCATAGCTAGATGGTTTATCGCCCCATAACGCCTTACATACTGAATTTCATGAAAATCTTTATAGTTGTTTCCGAGAGAGATGCAGATTATATATATATATATTTATATTTATATATACACAATACTCGTTTAAATAAGATTAAATTGATTCAGTTCTAGACAAGAATCACCTACTGATTGAAATGTTCGCCAGTATTCATATAGGCCCGTTAGCTCAGTTGGATAGAGCGTTGCTTCTTGATGCAAAGGTCGTGGGTTCGATCCCCACACGGGTCCGGGACATCTCCACAATTTTTTTTGATACTTTTTATATTGCAACATTATTTTTATATATATAAATGAGATTCAGTGCCACCGCTCTTCTAAACAGATGAAAAAAATTCAAGTTTTTGTTTGTAATTCCAAAATCGTGGCATTTTTGTGCTAGTGATAATCCTTTATGATCACAATGCCTACGACGTAAAACGACTGAAGGATTACGTCTACACAGCTATAAGATTACGTGGCAAAATAGCTAATACTTAAAACAAAATACGTCTGGAATCAAGCTTATTTTAGAATAATAATCAGAGATCCCGACAACCAAAAAGCCCATGAATTTGTATTTACGCGAGTGAAACCATGATGCATAGTTAGTGGGTCCATGAGTTTTGGGATTCATGATATGGATGTCGAAACTATTCATCAGTAATCCCATTAAGTATTGTGACTACGTCAGTTTTGTTATTCAATTACGTAAAAATAGTTGAAATTTGGAATATGGATAGTAGCCTAACTAGTATCCTAAATATTACACAAATAATACTATTTTTAGAATCGGTCCAGTAGTTTTGGAGCCTATTCGTAACAAACAATCAATCCTGAATAAATAGAGTCGAAAAATCGTAGTTCGATAGGACTTCTACTCAATTGGTTCGAAACTAAACTTGCGTTTGTTCTTTGATATATCTAATACACAAACGGTGCCAACGACTATGTTGCTACGATATCTTTACGGCTACTCTTCAGCCTGCCGGTAGTTCAAAAGACATGTATTTTTCTTGTTTTTTTTTCAGATTACCGATTTTCCTTGTAAGACGTTGTCAGATGGCAGTCGCTTCGTATAAAAATCAAGTGATCAGTCACATCGGGTTGAATCAAGTGCCGATACTGCCGACCCCAACAATGCACGGGATGAGGCCAGGGAGATGATAATGATTTATGAATTAAATTCATGCAGTAGAATTTATTATAATTACCGTATGCGACGACGGTCCCCTTCATTAGATGAATGTGCCGGGGACATGGCAGTAGATGGCTATATCTCCTCAATGCGCACGTTCACTATTTCGCCGCGGCACATAGGACACTCCTTCAGCTGTCCCGCACACACGGAACAGAAGCCGCTGAAAATGTGATCGAACACAATTAAATAAAATTATAATATGCTCAAATCATGCCAAAACGATAAGCACAGTGGTGGTAGCACACACTTTAAATCAAACATTAAGTGTCAACTTGATATGGTGAGGAACTCGTGGCACTGTGGCTATTGCGCATATCTTTCGATCAACGAAGTTAAGCAACCATCATTTGGGCTAGGGTTCTAAGCCAGTAGTTGGATGGGTGACCGCCCGAGTATCCTCCGTGCCGAGAGCAAGTTAAGCCGTCGGTCTCGGTTGCCAATTTATCAAAGCAACCGTTACAGGTCAGTCCGAAGCCTAGGAGAGTTTGACAACTGGTTTAATTCAGATAACCGATTTACCTTGTAAAAAGTGTTAGGAAGGTCAGATGGTATACGTGTCGTATAAAAATTAGGTGCCGACTTCAACAATATATGGGATAAGGCCAAGGAGATGTGTCAGATGGTGACACCATCGCCGTCTCAGGCATTATGCATACTTATTTGAAAATCTTCTCAAGGCACAATTTGAAGGTGAGTAGATAAGCTATGTGAACTTACTCATGGGAGCATGGCTCCAAAACGCAGCAGGCGGTGTTATCGAAGCAGAGAGTGCACGTGTCCTCCCGCAGGCTGGCAGTCATCAGCTCTTCCAGGCCAGCCCTTTTGGGGATCACCTAATAACAAAAAAAACACATACGCAATCAACAAATTGACAGCTTTTTAAAATGAAAACGAAAAATGATATTTTCAAATCAGGGCCTGTAGACAAAGTAACATTATCCTCACGCTTCGTTAGTAGAAACGATACAAAATCTACGGGAATGACATATGTCACGTGACTGATTTATGTCATCCCCATACATTTTGTATAGTTTCAATTAGCGGAAGCGCGAGAGAATGTTACTTTGTCTAGGCCTACAGGTTCTGGTAAGACAATATTATTATTGCCACCGATTCGGTGTTATCACGAGTTGTGACACTGTCAGTTCCTAGTGCCTTCTAAATCCTAATTTGTTGGCCCACAGGTGGCACTATTCTGATCTTGTGACTTATGACGGCGACAAAACTCGCACTAGGCCCTCAGATGCCGTCACGAGTTTTGAGCGTTCAGCGAAAATTGTGGGAATAACTGCGCATGTAATTGTTTGCGCTGACTCCATACAAGCCACAGAAACCTGAATGCTACCATTTATACCGAAAGCTAAGGATAGTAAAGGCGATATTGAAGTTGCAAGTAAAATAACGAGAGGTTTTCCATTTATTTTGACCTGTCGTGATATGGCATAACTTAGCTTAGGCTTATTATCACAATAACACCCATTTCATAGATTTTGGTCTAAATTATTGCTTTAATCTATTAATAAGGATATCCTTTATATTTTCCAATGACTCAGAGCCAAACTGTCACCGTAGTGATACTGCATCTTACTTACTACTTACTAAATTGGTGATGTTTAAGGATAGTACCTTTCTCTCCTCGTCGCTGAGGACTCCATGTGCGTTCCAGCTGGCGTAGGGCCTCTCCGGCGGGAACTGGAAGGTCTGGTGGCCGAAATTGAACAGCAGCTGCTGGAATGCCATCAGACTTGCCGCCACGAAGAAGCCCGTCCTATAAACACGGGTATTCAGAAATATAAATCTATACAGATAAATTAAATTGAAGTGTTTGTTTGTAGTTCCAAAATTACAGCTTTTCACTAAATGCATATGAAAGTATACACGCTATTGACACTAAAAAACCAAGTTTTAAAATTTTTCTCAGCCTGTCTGTTTGTTCCGGGTAATCTCTGAAACGGCTGGACCGATTTTAACGGGACTTTCCCTGGCAGATAGCTGATGTTTCAAGGAGTAACTTAGGCTACTTTTATTTATATTATAAATATAAAAAATATTAGGGTACCGCGACAATAAGGATGAAACTAAATCTACGCGGGTGAAACCGCAGGGCACAGCTAGTAAATAAAATAAAAATATGAATTCATAAGGCATGTTTAATTTAATTAGTCTATTATCATGATAGTATTCTAACTGTGTCCATGTTCTATATGTCTCATGTGAATTATTTGTATTTATTCATTTGTATAATAATTTATGAAAGAGTAATTACTGAGTTTCTTGCCAGGTTCTTCTCAGTAAAGCAATCTTCCGAACCTGGTGGTATTATAATCCTGTAAATCATGTCATTCTGACGATTTGAGTATGTTAAAAGTCTAATCTAATAAAGATTATTTTTGGGTTTGAGTTTGAGTATACTTTGTCCAAAGAATATGAAGCCCTGAAAAATGAAACCTATGTCGTATCAATTTGATTCGTATGGTTTTTCATTGGAGCCAAATTCACGGTGATTGATATATTCTTTGAATAGAATACATTAAATAAAAAAATTGGCAGGAATGCAAAACCACATCAAATTTTTAAATTCGATTTCGTATCATATACTGCATGGATTTTTAACCATAAAAAAAATCTCAGGCCTCAATAATAAAATAAAAATCTCAATTTCCCCTTACCTTACAACTTTAAACATCTCAGTGCAGGAGACGAGTTCCTCGCCGTTGATGGAGAAAATGATTTCCCTGCCGGTGATGTCGAGGAGGCAGCCGAAGATATCCCCAGCGTTCCACCCGTGGGGGGTCATCACCGACATCGGCTGAGCCTTGTACCACACCAGGCGGCGGCACCCATCGTACGCCAACGAATACAAATCGTCTCCTATTCCACACCCCTCCTGGCCAACACGACATGTCTCAGAAAAGCCGAAATCTCAACAGACACATACCATACTAATAACATAAACAGTGCGGAATTTTGGAACAATTCTATCGAAATGACTAGCTTTTTGTGAATTCAAATACGTGATGATTTTCCAAGTCTAAGGCCTACGTCTTTAAGGTCAAACTAACCTTAAACGTAACAGACAGACTGAAACACTTTCCCATACTTAATATTAGAATGTGGTAAGCAGTTACTTTAGTGTAGTTCTTGTCAGTGAAAACAACCTTCCGTACCTGGCGGTAAAATGTATAATCCTGTGTAATGATGTCGTTCTGATGATTTAAAAGTACTTTGTAAAAAAATAATCGAATAAATATGTTTTTCAGTTTCGTGAATTCATCTATTGTGTTGTTGTACCTAGCCCTTGAGGTCAAAGCTATATAAGGTATAAGGGCTTACAAGAAGTTTCAGCAAAATCGGTTCACCGGTTTAGCTGTGAAACGGTAACAGAGAGATAGAGACACTTTCCCATTTATAATTAGTATAGACATTATTAATACGTGGTAAGTAGTTACTTTAGTAATATATAAATAAAAAAACTAAATGTTTCTCTAGTGTCTGTTTGTTCTGGCTGACCTCCGGAGCGAAGCAAGTATTATAATAAGCAATTTTTTTTATTGAATGCCCTTAAATATATTAAGTTGAAACATGAAACCTACGTGAGTGGCATAGTTGCTTTCATTGGTGGCCAGTCCGATCTGCATCACTCCCGGAGTAACGATGGTGCACTCGAAGTACCAGCAGCCTTCGTCCACCTATCATACATTTTATTACACGTTAATACAAGACTACACCGCAGGGGGCCAACTATGATCGTTTAAGCAGCGCGTATTAAGAACTTCTTAGCCTTGACGTTTAATTTTACGGTACCAAAAATAAATATCAAAGCTCTTAATACACTCTGCTAAAAGCGATGATGGTAGGCCCCTAGGTTATTTGCACTTAATAGAGGTCTGAAATAAAAATACAAATGATTTATTCAGTTTGAGCTGTATTCATGTATTCATTATTGTATATCAGTAAGTTGTATTCCCCGAAGGAGTAGGCAGAGGTTGTACTCCCCACTTTACACCGACGATGAATAAGTGCCAACGTGACAGATGGCGTGTCTATCGCCGTCTCAGGCAGTATACATACGTTGAATTACTTCTATTAGACTATTACTATGCAGGTTTCCTCACGATGTTTTCCTTCACCGTAGAGCACGTGGTGTAAAAAAATCCACTCTAGTCTGCCTTACATATAATGATCTTAACTTTTTCACTTAGGTATACTGTTTATTAGAGTATCATCTTCTGTGAAACTAGTTCCAAACAGTTTTATGATATTTCTACACAAAATTTCTAAAATTTTACTATACTCTGAATTTCCGTCTGTGATAACCACATTCTTAAATTCTTATTTTAGTAGTACCTAATTAGAGTTATTTCGAAAGTTACTGATTTGTTGAATGGCAGTAAGGATTTTAATAGCTTTATGTGATTTGAGTATCACAAACTCTCACCCCAGTCGAGATGGTTGAAATTTGTGTGAGTTACACAAACTCTCACACAATTCGACATGGGTGAAATTTGTATAGTCCACATACCTGGCTAGTGCACCTCACGCTCTCGAAGGAGTAGGCATCGCTGCGCACCTCCAAACCATTGGGAGAGATCTTCAGGTACTCGCACACGTTACGCGAGTGCATTATCACGTTGATCTTCGACATGTCCACAATCTCGTACGACAGCTTGCGGCCCTCCACCAAAACTGGAAATATAATAACCTACGATGATTCATCTGAGGCAATGTTTCTTCGCTCTACGTTATTCTCCACAGGCGCAAGTTTGGGAAAATTACCATCTAGGGTAGTGTTTGTACAGCTAATAATTGGAGCCGCTGTTCCTCAGCCATAGCATACGAAAGGAAGTAGATAGGCCGACAATTGATTAAACAACTTATAATTACGATTAATTAAATTTTAAACTCACAACACCCGCTTTCACCCAAAATGACGAGAGCGAGTACTCTCGCCGTCTCAACCTTTGAATTAATTCTTAGAAATATGCCGGTTTCCTCACGATTTGACTTACCATAATTACAATTGAATTCCGAAATATTTAAATGAAAATTTTCTCCTGTTCTCTTCATTTTTCATCCTAATTAATATCATAAATGTGAATGAAACTTGTTTGTTATGTGAAAACGACATGACCGATCATTACAAAACTTTGCACACGACATATTCTAAGAGGTGTTCTTCTTAAAGTGCCTCTCCAATTATTGAAGGTTGGCAATCAGCTCCGAACACTTCTCTCTGTCCTTAGCGCGGTCTGGCGAAACAGGTCTGCGGCACTCGCAATCCCGGTCCACTCGTTACAAGAGGTGTTAATATAATAATTAAAAAAAAAATATCAATGCCGAGCCGAGGGTACAAGCGCTACTGGCTTTGCTTGTAAATTATTTTTTTAAATTAAATTTAAATAATGTAATATCATAACTTACACAAGTTATCCAGCGCCCACTGAGAACAGAAGCCGACCTGCCTCCAGATGAGATCCTCGCTGTCCGCCAGCTTCTCCAGCACCAACAGCGGGTTCTCCTTCTCCTCCGCCAAGCGATTGGTGATTCTTATCTTGTTCTCTGTCGTGTGCCCGTACTTCTCCAGGGCTATCATGGCGAACAGTACGACACACGGCTCGCGACGCAACACCTAATAAAAATGTTATATACATTACATACTTGCGAACCATCTTCGAACATAAAAATTATCTACCATCTATAAATATAATATGGATTTATTTAAATATTAATCCATCGGAGTTCAACTGCTACATTTTAGTGAAAACTATATCAAGATCCATAACGTAGCTAAGAAGAATGATGCGTTCAAACAGACAAAATAATTTTGTACGGTAATGACGACTTCATAGATATATACTATTTAAAGATGCTCACTCCATCCCAGAAAAGACCCCGAAAGGGAAGCAGAGGTGTTACATCACTCATCTTTCACCAACGATGATTGAGAGCCAACGAGACACATGCGGAGTCCTTAGCTGTTTTAAGCACTATGCATACATAATCCTTTGAATTTCTACTCAGGCAGGTTTCCTCGCGATGACTCTACTGTCAAAGTTATGACAATTTGTATGGATGACCGCCCGAGTTGCCTCCGTGCCTCGGAGAGTACGTTAAGCCGTCGGTCCTGGGTGCCAATTTGACGTCGTTAGCAATCGTTACAGGTCAGTTGGGGGCCTAAGAAACTCTGACAATTGGTTTAACCCTGATTACCGATTTTCCTCATACAAGGGGTTACGAAGGTACGATGGCAGTGGATATTGTGATCAGCCACATCTGATTGAATCAAGCGCCGACCCGGGAGATGACTGTGGTAGAGTAATGGTATCACTCACCAGCAGTGTGACCAAGAAGTCGAGCGTGTCCTTAGTGAGCACCGCGACGCTGGCCGGCCCGGCAAGCCTCTCAGCGATGCACCCCATCACTATGCAGATGTTGCGATCACGCTGGATGTCTTGCTCCTCCATACTGGCCCTTTGAGCCGACAACTCGAACAACTCGGTCACCTGAACAATATAATAACATGTTTCGCTTAATCTATCAAGCGCAATAATGATAGAAAAATATTGTAAATATTTTCTAACCCCTTATTACTAAACAACTTCTAAGAAAAAATAACTTCTTTTGGTAAACCACAGACTAAATTTTATGTTCACATAATTTAAACTGTCATTGTGACTCACAGCTGTCAGTTTATAGAGCACTGACGTTTGTAGCAAATTATGAATCGTTCTCTCCTTCCTCCTCTTCCCGCCTTGTCTGTGCTATACGTAATAAGTACATCTCAAAATATTACTAAATATCTTCTATTTTTCGTACATAACAGATATTCTTGGTTTAAAAGAAGTTCCATTTCCAGTAGATCTCTTTTTGTGTTACGGATATCGAAAGGGATGAACCTAGTTTTAGTTCGAATTTGATCTGGCAAACAAGCATAAGCCTGGTGGTAAGTGGTTACCGCAAACTATGGTGGCTTACAATACCAGGGGCTTCACGCACGCGTAGCCGACTCTGTAAACATCTCTTCGGACCGCTCTTGAAGGACATGCTGTATTCGTTTAAGAAAACCATATTGGGGAATTCATGCCACAACTCAGAAAGGAAGCTCTTTTGGAAACGTGGCTATGAACTCCTTGTTCTTAGATAGTCTTGAACTAAACCATATTTTTATTTAGAACTCACCTTAATAACTGCATTCCTGGAGGGCAGAGGGCAGTCATCGCACAGTATGGTGACAGCGGAGGGGCCGAAGGGATTATCCAGAGGAATCATGTTGATCATTGAACACATCACTTGGATCCACCCTTCCTCCCTTTCCGCTATCATGTGCAACTTAGTCAACGAGACCGGAGTCTGCGTCTCACTGTAACAAAACATAAAATTTTTTTAGTTTGTTCAACGAATAAGTTAGGAAACTTCATTGCCTGTGTTTTTGTCGTTGATTAGGAGAAATTTTAACACAAGGTGGAATGCGAACCTACGATCAAACCATGCAGTCGCAATCATGTCACTACATATATCTAAAAAAAAAATTCTTCTCTTATTTTTACGCGTTGAGGATTCGCCTGTAGAAAACTCATGTGTTCATACATTCATATGCTCAGGCCCGTATTGCCCGAAGCGTTAGGCAGAGGCACCCACTTTTCACCGAAGATGATTTAGTGCGAACGTGACAGATGGTGAATCTATCGCCGTCTCAGGCTAGTGCCTTACGTACGTCTTTGAATTTCTTTTCATACATATGCAGGTTTCCTCACGATGTTTTCCTTCACCGTAAAGCACGTGGTGTAAAATCACTGCACTTAAGTTTTTAGAAAAACTCATAGGCTAACCCTACGGCCAACACGGCTGCAAGCCATGAGTCAAGCATGTATTTTAGTGTCTAATTACAAATATTCATATAACATGAATACTTCAGTGGGAAACTAACTCTTTGCACAGTGTAATGTTACATTTAACACAGTTTTATTCGCATTCACGTAAACACGCTAATCAGGTCATATTGGTAGCACATTTCTAAACAGTACGTTATGAAGTAGCTTATCGCATAGGTACGTTTATTCGCTTACTGCTTTCGAGTAGTAACATTTGTAATGTTAAACTACACATTGAAAATTATGATCCGCCTTTATTTATTGTTTTACCATTATTCGATGTCTTCATTATCGGGGATAAAATTGCAGAAAATATTTATGCGAATAACAAAAATCTTAAATTAAGTTTGGAAATTCGGCAAAAGACCTGCATGGACAATATCATAAATTGTGTTGTAATGGAAATGAAGCGCAGACGGTTAGCGGTCACGGCATGCTTTGACTTTAAAAAATCCTGGCGACCACTCGCAATGACGCACAATGAATAATTTTGCAGCTACCTCGCTCACTGGACTCTGAACGATTCCATAAATTTTTGATTTAGACATTTGGCATTATAATATCTGTAGCGTAAGTCCGCGTTGGGATCAAAATTGTTCGATTTGTCGCAATATTCCTAAACAAATACTCGTCGAGCTCAGTACAAAACCAGACCTAATTGACCGGGTCCAGATTATTTGAAACCTGATAAAGTTAAACCAATTGTTTATCACCACGAGCTTAACGGTAAAGGGAAATATCGCGAGGAAACCTGAATAATAAACAATTTCTTAAGAAATGGGGCATAACGGCATCTCCCTTTTTTACATATAAAATCAGAATCCTGACTGACTGACTAATTTATAAACACACAGTCTAAGCTAGTCTTTGAGATGAAAAAATGGAGAGTGTGTTATTTGTGAGGTGTTAGGTGTTAGGTATACAAGAGAATTCTTTACTGTCACGTAGAAGATGCTTTTTTATACAAATTATACTTAAGTATATAAGTTGCATACACGACGCAAATATAGTCTGAGCCTGAGTGTCGGCTCAACATCTGTCGCGTTTACACCTAACTATTTTTCGGTGTAGACTGGGTGCTGTAGCACAACAAAAACCTTTATTGGAGGAAACGAACGCTAGTTTTAAGTTGCTTTGACAGTGCGTGCAGAATTAAATACGTAGGTATCTAGATCACAATAATATTTCACTCTGTAGCAACACACTAAGCGCTTCATATCTCGTAAGGTCAAATAACAATGTGTCAAGTCATTACATTACTAGTATATTCTGTTTCGAAAAGAATCGCAGTATTCAATTACATCCTACTTCGTTGATAACTCTTCAAAACACAGTATTATAAGTTGAAGACGCAATTTCAGTGCAAAATTATTTTGTCTGTATAAACGCGAATCTTAATACGGTTTTTATTGTGGGAGTTGAACTCCTATGACTTTATAGCTAAGATAAACATATTATATTCATAGAAAGGAGAGGAAAGTCAACGTTTAGTAATAGTCTTCAAAATAATAACCTGAAGTGAGGCGAGGGCGGGTCGCTCGTATAACATGAAGGAACATTAAAAATAAAAAAAATCTATTTAAAATAAATATGTTATTAAGCTTCTCATTAGAACCCTATCACATTACTAACTAGCTAAGCCCCACGTATAAAAGTATAATATAGCCTTTGCACAAATATAATATACACTCACAAATAGCTAAAAAGGTTTAGTATATCATATATATAGAGTTGTGTGAGGTTGTACTAACCTCACAAACTCTACCTCTTTATAACATTATTATAGACTAGCTGTGCCACGCGGTTACACCCGCGTAGATTTAGTTTGATGTTGCGGAACCCTAACATTTTTAATAAATAAAAGTAGCCCAAGTTACTCCTTGAAACCTCAGCTACCTACCTGCCAGTGAAAATCCCGTTAAAATCGGTCCAGCCGTTTCGGAGATTACCCGGAGCAAACAGACAGCCAGACAGAGAAAAACTTTAAAACTTGGTTTTTCAGTGTCAGTAGCGTGTATACTTTCATATGCATTTAGTGAAAAGCTATAATTTTGGAATTACAAACAGATATTCCAATTTTATTTATCTGTATAGATGTATATTTATCTGTATAGATAAAATATCATAAAAAAAATCATGTAATGTCATAACAGTGGGCATCTCGTATTGTATATATGTTATATGTCTGCTGAGGACATTAGCAAAGGGAGGTATTTTATTTCAATAGCACTTGGGAAAAAAGGTTTGCTTTGACACGTCCAGATCTAAAAGTTTCCCGAATTGGGACAGACATTCGACATTGCCGACCCTTTCGTTCTACATAAGAGATGCTTTTTTCAATTTGTATTAAATACTAGCTGTGCCCCGCGGTTAAACCCGCATAGAGTTGATTTCAGGGGTGACTCGCAGAATCCTAATGTTTTTTTACTCCTTGTAAAATTAGCTATATGCCAGTGAAAGTCCGATTAAAATCGGTCCGACCGTTTCGGAGATTAGCCGGCACAAGCAGACAGACAGACAGAGATTTTTTTTTTTTTATTGTATTTTTCATGTCTGTCTATACCGTATACATTCATATACATTTAGTAAAATGTTATTTTGGAATAACAAACAGACAATTTTATTTAACTTTATAGAAGATGTATATATGATATAGATTTTGAACCAAATCTTAACTACATTCTGAAGTATACAAAGAAATGGTACCGTTAATATCCACTACAAATAAAACCTTGACCCGAATCGGTATCAATACCGATAAAATTTAATGTTCCAATTGTTCAGTAGTTTATTTTATAAGCTCAAGACTCCCCGTTTCGCAAGGGGTGTGAGGTGTTACAACACCCACTTTTCACCGAAGATCTTTAAATTAAATGCTAACGTGACGAATGATGGCTTAAGAAGGTGATAAGCAAATGGGGAGTCATCCTTCTCAGGCCCTAATACAGGTCGATACTTTTATTTACTTTGCTCGCAGTGTTAAATTTGAATATCACTGCACATAGACAATCTCATTGATATAAATAAGATTTTCGTTTCGTGAAAATATAGTACTTATCGGCCGGGACAGTTACCCCGGCATGCCGAATAGATTGCGAAATACTTAAAAAAATTGCGTTTTGTGTACTTTTCCGTTGTTACACTTTTCTACTAAACGTTAGAGGCGCATAGTGGAGCGGAAGCGTTTTATTTGCACAACACGGATTTGATATAAATAAAGAGTAAAGATTTGTATGTATGTTTGTAAAGAATTGGCTAAAAAAGTACGGGGCCGATTTAAAAAAATCTTTCACCATTTGAATGCTACATTATCACGTATTAATATAGGCTATATTTTATCTTCGTACTCCCATGGGAACGGGAATAAAGCGGGTGAAACCGCGTGACGTCCGTTAGTCTATACTAATATTATAAAGAGGAAATATTTGTTTGTTTGTATTGAATAGGCTCCGAAACTACTTGACATATCTTAAAAATTCTTTCAGCAGTGGATAGCTACATTATCAGAGAGTAACATAGGCTATTTTTTATCCCTGTACTCTCACGGCAACGGGAACTACGCGGGTGATACCGTGTGACGTCCGCTAGTCTATACATACATACATACAGATAAATAAAATTGAAGTGTCTGTTTGTAATACCAAAATAACAGCTTTTCACTAAATGCATATGAAAGTATAAACGCTACTGACAAACCAAGTTTTAAAATTTTTCTCTGTCTGTCTGTCTGTCTGTTTGTTCCGGAAAATCTCCGAAACGGCTGGACCGATTTTAACTCCGGGACAATAAGGATAAAACTAAATCTACGCGAGTGAAACCGCGGGGCACAGCTAGTCGTAAATAATACGTTGTATTTAAAAACTATTTCAGGTATCCCTGAAAATGAAAATGAAAATATTTATTCAGTTTAGGCCCTGGTAAGGCACTTATGAAAGTCGAGAATTTACCACCGGTACGGAAACTAGCCTTCTGAGACGAACCGGCAAGAAACTCAGCCAGGCATCATGTACATATCATCGAAACAATATAAATCATCATCCAAAATCAAATTTGATAATAGGTATAAATATTCACAATAGTGACAAATTGTATTAGCATGCAAGTCATTATAAAACAAAATCAAAGAGATAAAAAAAATAACAATACCAGATAGATTTACAAGTGTTTGCATACCATGTATTTGCCAGGAGCTACTTGTGCAGAGTGATTTACCTAGTTCCATATATCCTTGTCATTTATATAATCCGAAATTTTATAATATGCTTTCTTCATCAAAACAGTTTTGACATGTGTTTTAAATTTATCATAAGTTAACGCGATTATTGATTTTGGAGTAACAAATCTTATAAGGAGCAACATAATGATACAATCCTTATTCAGAGACAATAAGAGCCATAATTGAATCTAAAAATAGATGTGAGTACCTACCTAACCGTGTTCCATACGTACGGTACATACGCCATTCGTTCCCTAGTGTTGATAACAGCGGGTTGGATCATGTGAACGTTTATCTTGGCCTACACAGATAGAATACACAAACAGTACGCACCAACTAAATTGACTTTATATTTAAAAAACTTATGACGAGGTGTATCTATCACCTGTAATTTCGCGACAGTGTTAGTTAATGCAACTTAGTAAAATGTTCGTTTAGGTTTCGTTTCGTAGGTTTCACCCGTAGCTATAGAAGATGTATAGATGTATAGATAGATACAACGTATGCTTTCAAATGCATTTAGTAAAAAGATGATTTCAACATTCAGAATATAATTTTTAACCGACTTCAAAAAAATGAGGAGGTTCGACCGTATTATATATTACTAGCTGTATCCCGCGATTTCACCCGCGTAGATTTAGTTTCATGCTTTATGTCGCGGAACCCTAATATTATTTGTCAATAAAATTAGCCAAGTCATTCCTTTAAACGTCAGCTATCTGCAAGTGAAAGTCCCGTTAAAAGCGGCCCAGCCGTTCACGCGTGATTTATAACCATTAACGTGGTTTCGCTTTTAAATATTATGACGTAACTGTTTTGAGTCAGGGTAATTTTAGTATCGATACAGTTGTAACAGACAGACAGAGACGCTATTCACATCCGTACTATACGCAGACTTATCAAGGTAAGACCAGCTTAATGGGAACAGGTTTGCGTAGCATATAAACGTTCATACCAAGAGTTCAACTTTCCCGTTGTCCTCTTCCTATCTTTACTGAATAACACAACGCAAGCTGTTGGCACTGGGCATAGGATTTTCGAAATTCCGTCTCTATAGGCGTTAAATGGGGGTTGAAAGTTTGGTTATGAACTTAGCAGACGAAACTGCGTCGGGCGCAAAAATGTGTTGTATAGAACTCTTCTATAACGATAGCAGACAGTAAAATTGAGTTATTGTGGTCTGATCCACTGACTAGCATTTGCGGCTACTAAAACGAGGCAGTCGAATACACTATATGCAGATGAAAGTAAATAAAAAAGGCTCTTAAATTAAAAAATCTATCCGTCGTGTCCTATGTCCGTCTGTCCGTCGGTCTTCCTGTTTGTTCCGGATAAGCACTGAAACGGCTGGACCGATTTAACGGGACCTTCACCGGTAGATAGCTAATGATACAAGGATTTACTAAGGCTACTTTTATTTATTTTTTAAATAAGGTGCCTCGAAAAACAAGCGCAGCTAGTTTTTATATATAAAAATGAATGAATGGCATCACGCCTAAACGGCTGGATGGATTTTAACGGGACTTTCACTGACAGATAGCTGATGTTTCAAGGGGTGTTTTAGGTTAATTTTATTTAGATAACATATTCGGGTTCCGCCACTACGTGGGTGAAACCGCGGGGCACAGCTAGTTTTATAATAAAACTGATCCACGGGGATCCGATCGGCATAACACGTAAAATTTGGGTAATGACTCAAATCAGGTTAGTCTGCAGAAAATATAATGTTTCGACTAAATCCTTGAGGGTTTCAGAATGGTCCACTCTACATGTCAACACTCAGGGGCCCCGAGCAGGGTGCTACACACGTGTCGTATGTATGGTGTACATTTCGTTGAGTACTCACGACTGTCAAATTCAAGCGGAATAAGCTAATTGACTAAAAACATTGTCATAATAATAGACACCGTTGCATGATTGCATTTGAATAAAGCGCCAATTACTTTAAATTTACTTAAATTATCATGGTCTAACATTAGCTATTTTGCCAATTTCGCTGGCAGCGATTTTGGATTTTGTAAATTGTTTCCAAACGTTTGTCGCATCTGGTTTTTGTAACCATTAACACTTTGTTTATTTATTATTTTTACACACTTTGCACCCGCCATTGCGAGTTCAAGATGGTGGTTCACATACCGAAGTAAGTACATAATATTATTTCAACAACATTTTCCCGGGACTTTGTCCGGCTATATTGAAACAGATATTAAAATATACCTAATGCGTCTTCTTCTTTGTGATAACCAAATGAATATCAGAGAGTTACTTAGATTAGACCATAAAACAAACACGGCGAGTGCTTTCACTTCATATAATAGATAGGGGATTCTTGGAACAATAGGGGAGGCTTTATAAATAATGTAACATTACACGTGCCGTCGGTGACGCACACAAACTACCTGTATCAAATGTGCCATGTACCTATGTTATTACTCGTATAAGATCGATTGATTGAGTCGGTAACCCCGAAACTCGTGCGCGAAGAGCGCACCTATACATTGTCTTATAACTAGCTTTGCCTCGCGGTATTCCCCGATTGGGATTAATAATAACAATTTTGACATTTTCTATTGATGCTTCGCTCTTATTGGTCGCAGCGTGATGATATAAATCCTAAAGCCTCGATTAATGAACTATACAAAACTATTTTTTTTCAATTTAAACTAGTAATTTCAGAGTATAGCGCGGTCAAGCAAACAAACAAACTCTTCTGGTTTGTTATTCTATAGTGTAGATTATAGGAAAGCGTAGTTTGAAACCCGCAACAAGTAATCAGAAGCGAAATAATATAAGTCCAGCCGGTCGTTCTCACACTGTTTTCAACTAGGCATCATTACGTGCAAAGATAGCAGTATAATGTTTGCATCTGTGGCATGATTCAGCTATATTTCCAAAGTAAAAGAGAAATATTTATTGGACTTGATTTAAAACTGCTACTTATGCTGTCTGGAGGTACCTACTTCAGTTGGAATATAAAAAAATAATACATTCGCTTCAATAATGCAAAAGGAACAGAATTCAAATTCAAAAGCGTCATTTCTGTATTTTTTCAGTATAAATATGTAAAACTAAACGATCTCGCCTTGGCGTTGATTGAATGTCGCAGCAAAGTATAATGTAAAGATAGGTTTTTTTCCACACAAGTGATGCAAAACAGGCCACATATTCCTGCACCCAGTCTATGAATAATAAGTACCCTGTGTTTATGAATCTGAACCACTATACCTACCAACCAGGACAATATTTAAGACTAATACGAAATACTGCATTTTACCCGCGACTTCATCTGCGGCTACATTTTTTTAGAACCGTTATATCCGTTCTAGAGGCCAAAACTATCCCTATTCCCATTTTTATCCAAATTTCAGCCAAATAGGTTCAGCGGTTGGGCAAGGTAACAGGCAGACACACAGACATACATAAATAAATAAACACACAGGCAGACGCACTTTCCCATTCATGATATTAAGATAGAGGTAGATATAGATTAGGAGCTTAGACCTACAATCCCAGAATAATAAAAAAATAATGATTTCAAAAAGTAATCTCTGACAAACTAATAATAAAAAGTTTATCTTCTATGCGGTGGAAGTCGCGAGCATTAATGAGATAGTTGAAATATAAGTAAGAAATTAAATGATTGTACATATTCACCGCACGTTTTAATTATCTGTGCCGCGATAAATATTCGCCATAGCATTATTAGGTTTAAACACGTGAATTTATTTATAGAACTGTTTACGAAGCTAAAAACCTAGATACGACCAGAACATGCTATCGAAGGGCACTGTTGCCTGTGAAATCTAGACATAACAAGCTACATTAATTAAAAGTATATTCGGACCAGATATATTGGACAGGCGCGTGAGATTTACCATGAGGCGAGAATCGCTCGTCTGAAAAAATATTGCGCAAAGCTAAAAACACCAAGTAGGTACCTACATAAGTACCCAGAAATGTAAATTATTCATAATACCCGGCAACTGTCGCCTTTCAGCCTGTCCTTGAGCACAAATGAATAATTTGCTGCACCTGGATCGGGTAGCAAACACATTGATGGATCAGCGCGACTTGAATCACTCAAATTATGTTCACGGCCGCGCACATATTCAATCAGACCAATTTTTTGCAGGATGTACCTAAATAAATTTATTCATTTGATAAAATCTTTCGCAAATAAACCAACCCTTACCACTGAACCCCTCAGGATGATTTCATGTAGTTACTGAAACAGTTTACATTCGGGAATAATACCCAGTCCTAATAAATCTTTCAACAATAGCGTGGCGGGATAACAGCTAACCATCGGACCAAGTGGTCGTCAAGTGATAATAAATGTTTATACTCACTTCTCGATGAACAAGGCGATTAGCTTCAGAATCTCGACAATGAGGCCATCGACGAATTCTGGAGTCAAGTGAGCTGGCAGACGGACCCGGGTCGGGTTCGAGGCGGAGGACGAGGTCGACGTGGAGACCGAAATGGACATGGAGCGGGAGGTCGTGCCGGAGGGCGGTACTGGCGGCGCCAACTCGGGTTCTTCCATAGCGATCTTGCAACAACAAATCCCCATCACCTGACAACAATAACACACTCATTATACTGTAATTGTCTTTGTATCCTGTACTCCGAGTATTGGTTTTGACAGAATAACACAGGCTACAATTTATAAATATATTGTGAGAATTGTCCAAAATATGACGATAAGTGTCATTAAGTAGGAAAAAATCTACCATCTGCGGGCTATTCTGGCGTGCGCTGCCAAAGTTACACATATGTAATGTATGATGGAAATGTTTATCTTAAATAGTATTACCAAAATGTATCTCTTATGTGTAAGCCATTAACTCTACGCCGGTAAAACCGCGGCTCAGCTAGTATTAGTACAAATTAAATTGTTGTATATCGATTGCACATGAACTCCACATAACAATTTTAAAGGTGATATTCGGAACGGGAGGGTTATTCCGTTATATTCTACCCTATCTTAAAATGCGCGTGATAAAGATTTACGATACAGATAAAAAGCTATTAAGAAAGACACCAAATCTTGGATGACATATGGAAGAGGAAGAAAGCATTTAGAGATTAACAATGTTGATAAGTTTCCTTAGAAAACGGTGCCGGGTGACGATCCCATATAGGATAGAATACAATACCAGAAGACATTCAAGAACCATCTGGTGTAACTGACAATGTATGTTAGTTTAAACATGAGGTAAGGGCTACGTTAACTTAAATCTATACAGTATACATACATATAAATAAAATTGATGTGTCTGTTCGTAACACCAAAATAACATCATCACACAGCTAGTTTATACTACGACTAGCGGCCCACCCTTCACTTCGGGTTAAGGTTTTAAGACTACTAAAAAACTTTGACTATTAAAACCATTTAAAAAAAAGGCGAATCACATTAGCTTTATTCTCATCGTACCAAAACTTTTACATGCTACATAAAATCGAGATCCGTAACCGTTTGATAGAGTAGTTTAGAAGAACGATACGTTCAAACAATTTAAATTTTTTTTGGAACTGGCGTCTTAAATTTTTACTTTTAATGAAGGTGGCAAACACATACAGTTCGTCTGATTGTAAGCAGCTCTTGCTGTGTATTTACGCTTCCAATAAGGGTCTTAATAGACAAAAACCAGAATACGATGATCGCGAATGATTGCACTAGCGAATGGACCTTAAAAACCGTCGGAACACAACGCTAATCTGGAGGAGGAGGAACGGGACAAGAGATATTTCATTGTGCTTTCCTCTAATGCTGAATATGAGCGATAATTATAGAACAAAGTATCTGAAAGGAGATGTCCAGGTAGACTCCGTGGTCTACTAAGATCGTATAGACAAGGACGGGAACTTGAAAATTAAAAGATATAGTATACCACTCACGATATTGCTGAAGGTAGATGAAGCGAAAGGGGAAATAGCACCCCTTCGACCATGTTTAATAAAATATATCTTCATTTTTTCATTTTATTTTAAGAACCATATACTGTTCGTTAGTCTCACTGAAACTCGAAATCGCCTTGACCGATTCGAATTTATTTTTTTGGTCGCTTTTATACAAGAGTGGCTTAAAACAAGCAACCTAAAAGAACACAAAATGGAAATTTCTGTTTAATAGCGCGGCTCCTAATCCTAAAGAGAGTCTCTTCTGTTTTCTCCACATCTGCTTCATAAATCGGTATATAAAAAAATACTGAAACCATCGCCAACTTCAAAAAATAAAGGACCAACCAGCCAGCTATAATTTTATTAAAACAATATTAAATATAAGAATATTTCTCCAACGCCGCTAGAAATCAGTAAAATGCAGGACACGTATAGTATAAAGAGAACAAGATAAAGACAAAACCAATTAAGGAGAAAATAAATAACATACCAAATAACTAGCACGGAGATCAAGTAGACGCTGTATCCACTGTCAAGTCCGGCAGACACTGGCTCAGGTCAGACTGAATGTTCCAGTGAATCAACAACAGATATGACTACAAATTTGCGAATAAATCAATCTTAAGTAAATTTATGGGGGCCGATATTGAATTTATAACACACTAGCCATTTCTCGTCACTTGGTCCGCGCGATGTTAGTACATTTATCACCAATAATAGTACAATGGTACAGAAAAAATCGCGGATGTGTGCATAATAATTTGTCTAAGTTTCATTGGAATAGGAGCAATGCGCGAATGCATCGCCAAAAATATACACAGTGACTATATAACTGGATGAATTAAATTAAACTTTGACTCACTAATCCTGGGTTGTAACAACTGAATTTTGCTACTTATAACAATAGATATCAAAGCGATGGCACTGGATAGAGACAAATGGAAGAAATTGCATCGGATACACTGACAAGAGTCGGGCTCTTAAATTTATGATGATGACAGAATGAAGTACTGGTTGTCAAGACTTTAGCTCTTAGCTTAAACCGCTCATGTTTTCTGATAAAAGCAATTGCAAAAGTTACATACTTTACATACAAAAATTTACACCGATAGCAAAATTTGGCAATCTATTGTCATCATGCAAAGACTTTAGCTTTAACAACTATTATCATGCAACCAAACCTAAAATAACTAACTGTTCATCAGTCCATTGGGGTCATAGTCTTTTCTTATCTTAAATATTAGCAGATCCGCGTTGAACTGTAAAACATTGACCCTTGGGATCTTTTATGCCTTTTTGCTGGCTCTTTAATTATGTTTTATCATGATATTACTTATTATTTAATAAAATTTAATTGATTTTTCAAATCACATTGGTACTTCTCATATGGTCTTGCGGTTGCTGATCCATGAATTGATTAATTGAACAATGATAAACCTCTTTAGACATCTCGAAGGCAGTCTGGATAACCTGTGTTTAGTAGATTGTATCTAACCTAATAGAGTAATTTTGATCATAAATATGAGAATCACGTTGAATCAGGCAACCGGCAAGATGTCAGAACAAAATAATGCATGAAATAAGGCAGATCTGGAATTTGAGTGTCAGTCGGTCACATATTCAAACAGGTGGTACTTAGAAGTTCTGGAACTAATTTGTCTGATACCCAAACACCAGTTACTCAAAAAATTCACAAACTTCACCCTTCTACTTAACATTGCTAAATTGATGTAAATTTCCATTGCAAAAGTCTGCTTGTTAAACCTGCACATGTATAGATGTACAAAAAAAGCTTTAACTCACAAATTTGTAGCAACAGTCTTTGTCAGTAAAGATTGCATGTAAGTATGTAACAAATTGGCTCACCGATCTTGAAAATTCTTTCAGCAATGCAAAACTACATCATCAGCGTGTAACATAGGCTATATTTTATCCCCATACTCCCACGAGAACGAGAACTATGCAGGTGAAACCGCGTGACGTCCGCTAGTACATAATATAATGAATTGAAAACATATTCCATTTTAATATTGCATTGTCTCAAACACGTTTTTCTTTTGACTCATAAATGGATTACAACACCACTCCTCAACAGCGCCCACCAATCCCGATAGATTAAATTGAACTGACCACTCGCTGTCTAAGCAGTGACAACTATCAGAAAACATAGAACCTCTGGCAAATAAATTTGTGAATAAAATTTCAATTGAAATTAACCTGCACTTGCATTACTTGCAATGCTAATGCAAATCAACTAGTACTTGCCTGCCACTTGACAAAGATATTAGCTCAAGTGAGCTTGAAAGAGCGAGCAGAGAAACAAAACAATTAGGTGCATAAAACTGGGTCTGTATAGAATTTTACAGCAAATCAGAATGTGCATGTCATGCAACTGAAGTTGCAAGGATTCATATGTCATAATAACCGCTACCATCAGCAGATTGTGTGCTATGTAGACAATGTAATATCAAATGATTCTGATATGAATATGATTTATTTAGCCTAGGCTTTGAATAAGCTCTTTTACCTTAAGCCTCAGGCACTTTTGAATGACATGAAAACTACCTAAAACTGGAAAATGAGTCATGTAAGAAGAGCCAGCAAGAAACTTTGCTGTCATACTTAAATAGATTTCTAAAATATATTCTTTATCAGCAGTTGAAAAATAAAAGATATTTAACAATTTGCAGCTTAAATTTGTCTTTAGTTAGAGATATTGTAGTAGCATGTTATTGCCTGGAGCCATTATACAGTAATTTTGTTCCACATGTCCACATCACATAACTATACATTTTAATAAGCTTTCTTGTGCCTGTTGCTTTGTCCAAAAGTAGCATATTTTTTGGTATTAACTGCAGCATAATGTTGTTGAAATAACCAGAGCTTTCCTTAATTGATTTATTGACTTAAACTAATCTGAATCTGAGATCCACCATTTTGTGTTTGCCCATCCTTTGTTTGATCTTTCAAAAAGCTCAACTAAGTAAGTTTCTTTCTAAATGTTTCAATATGAGAGCACAATTATAATTTCAGAGCAACTTTAGGATTCAAAACTAATAATCTATAGAGAAAACTCTGTGCACATAGGGTGTGGCTCAGACTATTGACATATATATCTTATTTAAAAACATTAAATTGGTGAAAATATAATTTTCTGAACAGAGAACCTACCTTCTTTTATGAGGAAGTTTAATTTTGTTATAGAAGTGGTCTGTCTTCTTTTACAGCCTTCTTTGTGCATACCATATTGCTGACACCTCCATTACATTTTGAATAAGGATAGACACACAATTACATTTACACATTGTTCTTTATGATACTCACTAGGAATGCACCTTTGATTCTTAATTTCTGAACAGATGCCTAATCTATTAAATCAATACAAATCACAGGATGACACTCCTGTACAATACTTGTTGTACCAATATTGTAGTTGTTACTGCATTGGCGCAACAAATTGAGTCCCATCTGTTGCTTGCACGAAAGAAAAAGAAAATACGTTGGTATATAATCGTTTTGTTCTCGAAAGTCCATAAGCCGACGCCTACCTATATTACGTCCTAAGCAGAAAGCGCATTCCTCAGAAAAATTCAAATCGCTTACTAGATACCTACATTTTTATTGATATAGGCCTGACCTCCTGATAAACTCAATAATTTGGTACAATAAGTTATTATTACAAATAATGCATATTCCCGTTCTCAGATGTCGATAAATGTATAAAACAATGTTTAATGCACTCACCCTGATTTGATGTTCATTTCTTGAAAAGCAAAGTTGTTAGTTCAATGAGCTCCGATAAATTGCAGATTTGCAATACGTATGTTGCAATGAAGGTATTAAAAAAATATAGATGAGACCGAAAAACTTTAAATAGGTAGGTACCGTCGTATGTAAACAATTCTTATAACTTGTCAAACGAACGTCTCGTTGAAGTATTCATGTCTATGAAGTTCGTAATTTTTGATAGAAAAATGCTAGCTCAGAATTTCCAATAAATATCATTCTTTAGTGTTGAGCGTGAAAAACTAGTGATGTTATTTCAAACCTTTTTATCCACAGACTATTAATTAAACGATAAGGTTTTAATAAATCAATCGTATTTTTAGAAATACAACTAGGTTTTACAATTAATATCATCGGCATAGTAAATACTTATCGGAAATAACTTTATTACAAAAAACTATTTACAAATAAAATGCGTAATTCTAAAAAACATGTAATTGTTGTTGCTTTAAGTAAAAAGTTTGATTCAGACAATTAATCAAATCTTCACATTTAATATTTTAAAGGTATCTCATACGGATATATTATTTTGTCAATATCAAAAAAAATCCTCTTAAAAAATATAACATGTTTAAACGATTTTTGAATAGCAAAAGAATCGATTAATAGGTGATGTTTTATCGTTTTGGTACGGCACTTTGATCTGTCAACTAAAGAAATCATTGAAGGAAATGCTCAAGCAAAATGTCAGATATAGGGTGGCCAGTCCTAAAATCGATGATCCTACGCTCTTTACCATAATTTTTTCATCATTTAATAAAAAGTTAATTTTAATTAAAATATATGAAAAAGTGGGGTTTCTAATGTGGCTAACTACTTACTGGATTTAATAAATAACTATATACAAATAAATTACTAAATGAGTGATTTACTTATTCTCTTTTGTAAGATTCCCAGCAAGTGAAAGAAGAATATATCAATTTAATAACATTTTGATTTGAATACAACTCTTATATCATAGATAACCTCCTCATTAATACAACTTCTTAAACACAGAATAGCTTAAACCTGATTTTTTTCTCTGATAGATCAAAGATAGTTCGACTTATAAAGCGATTCTACTAAAAAGTAGGATCTCGCTTTATCTGGTCACACTGGTCTTTTGTTTTTTTTCAGTTATGTTGGATACAAATCTTTTTAACTCTTAACTATTTTCTTATTAAACCTTCACCCAAATTGGAAAAATATTTCCAAACATTATATACTTTTTTTAATTTATTATTGCATTTATATGAAAAGGACTAATGAATTAATTTAAAAACTAGTAATAGATAATGTATATTTTTCACAATAACTATGTAACCTTTTTCACGTTGATATAAAGACTTTGTTTTAATTTATAATAGACTATTTTAAGATTATAAGATGAAACAACTAACTGTCTATGAATCTGTCAGTAACATCTGTCATCCATTTGATAGCTGTCACTGCTGTCAGATGTGATTGGAGTTGTTTGGCGGGAGGAGGGTGGGGTGGGATGGGAGGGTAGAGAGACGCAAGAATTATTGGGGTAGGTATGTATATTATATACACTACCCGGTATGTACACGATCATAGTAGGGGCTGCACCTTATTTATTGATTTAGCTTTGATATAAAACATTGACGTGTGGTGGTATAATGGTGGCTACCTATTAACAATAAGCGATTTATGTCGTTATACCTAAAATATAATACTTTGGTAACTTGGTACCTACTTACCTCTCAATTTCTCGAGAATAGCAAAGATAAAGATTTTTTTTTGTTCACAAATTTTCAAATAGCATTGTACCTCTTATAATGGGAAAAAGGAAAAAATAAAACTATGTTAACTAGAGCGTTTAATAAAAATAACACAGTCGTTTAATTGTTTCTAAATGACATCGAAGATCGATGTAAAAAATATTATAACTTAATTAAAGTATTGAAATGACATTGCGAGTCGATTAACTACATTGGATGTTCCAAAAAATCGATTTTAAGAATAAAGGCAATTATTTACCTAGGTACCTTGAGATTTAAGTAAACACCTAAGTAATTACATAGGTACCCTCTTGTAGTACTGTGACAGTTTCTGTTCCCTGGTAGGTCTAGGTCCGTTGGTCTATACATTTATCTACCTAGGTAACCTACGTATCAGATTTGCTTTAGACAATGGATTTGACTGAGAACGAAGGCACTTTATTTATTAAAGTACTGAAATATTTATTAGCGAAGAAGAAAATTAACTGCGTTTAATTTTGGAGGATGTATTTTTGGTGATGGTTAGGAACACTTAGAGAGAAAGTTTTTGAAAGTCGATATTTTCATATGCGTTTGAAACCGCGGGGTTTCTCTAGTTTAATGTAAGTACTTGTCTTCTTAATATTATAAAACTGTAGGATCTACTTTTCTGGAATAGCTACTGATAAGAAGGTCCTTATTAAAAAATAGCGGACGTCAAGCGGTTTCACCCGCGTAGTTCCCGTTCCCGTAGGAGTACGGGTATAAAATATAGCTTATTTTATGTAGCTATCCATTGCTGAAAGTATTTTCAAGATCGGTCATGTAGTTTCAGAGCCTATTCAATGCAAACAAACAAACAAAAAATACAATCAAATCTTTCCTCTTCATAATATTAGTGTAGAAAACTGTGTCTCCTAGTACCTGCCTGCCTTAGTGCTGAAAGGCAAAAATATAGGTAATTATAATATCTGATTAACCACCGCCCGTGGCTCGGTCCGCGTTGCAAGTAGGGACTAGGCAGATGCCTATGTCAATCCTGAAAGTCCACCTAGTAATTGGATAATTTTTTTGAATTTAATTGACCAGTAGGTGGTCTCAGTGGTAACATTATAAATTTTAAGTACATACCTACCTTAGAACATTAGTAGGTGGGTGACTTCAGTAACATTTAGGTACCTAATTAAAATTTTGCTAGGACTAAGAAACTAGGAGGAGAATTTAATGTTCCTTATATTTTTCAGATTTGTATATAAACCAGAAATGGCTGCATGGCGTAATTACGTTAGAAATACATACATCCATACATAACCACCGTTCGCCACAAGCTTCTATCCTACCTTTGAAATATCCTATACAAACATTGTGATCATGATAGAAATTCAGTTAATAGCAAAAATATAACAAACATAAATTTGAATTTTATTTATTTGTAAGAGCGGTTAAACAGGAATCCAAATATTAAAATATTAAAAGAATTACAAAAAATCGTAGAGATGTCCCGAACCCCTGTGGGGTTCGAACCCACGACCTTTGCATCAAGAAGCAACGCTCTATCCAACTGAGCTAACGGGTCTGTACTTACACTGACGAACATCTCTATCAGTTGTTAATTTCAACATCAACAAAAACGCAAAATTATTGATCCGAATTTCATAACGGGTTGAATAAAGTAACTCAATGTGTAACTTTTGTCACCCGGACCTGTCTGAAGAATGCTCCTTAAAATAAAGTCGCAACGCATAACTTGTAACAGGTTATATTACTACTTATATAATACATACATGATATCGCCTGTATTTCCCAAAGGGGTAGGCAGAGTTGTACTTATAGTACACCCACATTTCCCCAGTTATGGTTAAGTTCCAAGTAATAGGGAACGGGCCTATTGCCATAACGGATTGAACTGGACTGCTGAACAGTCCAGTTCAATCCAATCCATTATTCGCGACTCGGGGATGGAACCCCGGAACTCATGCTCAGCAGCTTGTGACCACAGAATAACGACCTACCCTATTATTAATTGAGGAAAAAAATATGTGATTGTAATTAGTTTACAGATATTATACACTTCCACAGCATCAAATCCACTTTCAAAAGGTGGTTATAATATCATTGAAATCCGTTTTAGAAATTCCAAAGACTTTAGTTATGTAGGTACTCCTGGAAACGACATTTAATTTACTAGTTGGTTAAAATCTATACAGATAAATAAAATTGAAGTGTCTGTTTGTAATTAAAAAATTACAGCTTTTAACTAAATGCATATGGAAGTATACACGCTACTGACATAAAAAAACCAAGTTTTAAAAAATTACTCTGTCTGTCAGTTTGTTCCATGTAATCTCTGAAACGGTTGGACCGATTTTAACGGGACTTTCACTGGCAGGTAGCTGATGTTTCAAGGAGTAACTTATGCTACTTTTATTTATCAAAAGTATTAAGGTACCGCGACAATAAGGATAAAACTAAATCTACGCGGGTGAAACCGCGGGGCACAGCTAGTATATTTATAATATAATTCCAAATTTATTCATAAAGGTTTGAAATTTTCACATTACCTACAGGTGAAAAAGTCAGTGCTGCCTGCGTAGTGTCATTTGTAGCTATAATATATCGATGATGTACAGCCTCAGAACTTATTAGCTTTGGCTTTCAATTTTACTCAACCAAAATGAAAATGAAAATCGTTCCAGCCGTTTCAGAGATTACCCGGAACAAACAGACAGATATAGACAGACAGAAAGACAGAGAATTGTTTTAATAATTGGTGTTTTAATGCCTGTACCGTATATACTTTTATAATGTATTTCGTATAAAAGGGTTCTTTTAGAATTACAAACAGACAATTCAATTTTATTTATCTGTATAGATGTAAGCTTTAAAATATTTTTTTTATTTAAATCGTTTTATCAATTAAAAGTTTTCAGCTAAAAACATTACAACAAAGTTTAGTCAATTGTTTTGTCTAGGCCCATTGGTTTGGTAATTTTGTTTTTTTGTCTGTTTGCAATCCTAAGTAAGCAACTTTTCAAAAAGCTTTTAAAGAAGTATTATGCGGTTCTTACATTAAAACTTATATTTAAGAAAATAAAATGTAAATATTTAACATAGTTTTTATTGTTAATCCAGCACAGGTAAAACACAGCTAGTTTTCAAATATGTATTGAAACCCAACATTAATTTTACTAGGTACCTACTTAGATCATTGAACGTTGCTCTGAGATAATCCAAAAATACTAGATTTCAATATTAAAGATTGCATGAGCTTGAAAACACCAACAATATGAAAAACCTGAAATATACCTATAAATACAAATTTGTTGGTTTTAGTTTAGTGTCTAAGGCTTTTGTTTGCATGATAATAATTATATTAGTTAAGTTGTTAAATAATAATTGTATATTAATTTTACTGCAATTAATCATAATTTACATACTATGAATGAAATGAAATGTACACCGTGCCAGTTGAGTTTCTTGCCGGTTCTTCTCAGAACTTAGTTTCCGAACCGGTGGTAAATTCTTCGACATCACAAGTGCCTTACCAGGGCCTAAACAGTATAAATCATTTTCATTTTCATAAAGTTAAACCCAAAGGCAAATTTGACGATGACACTAGCTAATGACTTTAGCTTCGGCGAAAAAGGTGAAATGCACTAAATTACTCTGTCAATTGGAAAATTTTGCCCTCAATGTAATTTTTCATATTATGTTAAAGCTATAACTATAGTAAAAGCTTAAACCAGGAGAATAAGGGCGGCTCAAGCTAATAGCCGGAGTTATGACGTCATCTGACAATTTTAAATGGAGCAACAAATTTTTACCTAACCATACCTAAACAGGCCTTACCATACGCTATAATTGCCATCATAGTTCCACTGTGTGACAGTTACAGACTGATACACGTCATATACATCTGTCTCATAACAAGAGTTAAACTATCATGGCAATAAGAGGTTATTGGTTTAAGCAGAGCGTATTAAGAACTGCTGAGCTTTGACGTATCATTTTTGTACATTTTTGCACAATTGAAAGTCAAAGCTAATAAGTTCTGAATACGCGCTACTTAAATGTCTTAGGCCCCTGTACTTCATCGATATCTTATAGCTACAATTGACGCTACGCAAGGAAAGGGGGCAACGAGAAGGTACTCTAACGTTTATTTTTTGTAGTAACATGGGACTGTCAATTTTATTTCGCATTAATTTGAATAAAAAGTGCATATCCAGTGCATCCCAGCGGGATTCTAGAGAAGACATTCTAAAGTGATCTAGTCTATTTTGATACGAGTTTTGACGTCTTACTAGTGCCGTCCATCTTGACAGGTGCCACATAAATTTCTTCTGCACTCTTTATATTCTGAGTATATGGGTTGCATAATGTGGACGCCAGACAACACTGTAGTACTCAAGAGTGCTACGCACTAATTAAAAAGCAACTTCTTGGTGTGTACGTTGCGGAATACTTTTCCGTTCCTAATGACAAAACCGAGCACCTTGGATAAATACAATCACATATTTTTTTCCAGCAGCTTCGTTATTCTGTGGTCAAGCTGCTGAGCATGAGTTCAGGGGTTCCATCCCCGGGTCGGAAAAATGGATTGGATTGAACTAGACTGCTGAACTAATGGCAATTAGGCCCGTTCCCTATTACATGGGAATGTGGGTGTAATATAACTCTGCCTACCCGTTTGGGAAATACAGGCGACATCATGTATGTAATATAAGTAGTAATATAACCTGCCACAAGTTATACGTCTGGACTTTATCTTAAAGAGCATTCTTCAGACAGGTCCAGATGACATAAGTACGCATTGACTTACTTCATTCAACCCGTAATGAAATTCGGGACGATACATTTTGCGTTTTTGTTGATGTTGAAATTACTAACTGATAGAGATGTTCGTCGGTGTAAGTACAGGCCCGTTAGCTCAGTTGGAAAGAGCGTTGCTTCTCTATGCAAAGGTCGTGGGTTCGATCCCCACACGGGTCCGGGACATCTCTACGATTTTTTGTCATTCTTTTAATATTCTATATATATTTATAAATTTGGATTCCAGTTTCACCGTTCTAACAAATAAATAAAATTCAAATTTTTGTTAGTTATATTTTGCTATGTACTGAATTTCTATCATGATCACAATGTTTTTATTGGATATTTCAAAGGTATGAGCGCTTGTGGCGAACTGTGTCTGAATTTCTTAGGTAATTACGCCATGCAGCCATTTCTGATTTTTTGGTGAAGAATTATATGCAAATCAGAAAAACATAAATTGTTTTCTTAGTCCTAGCAAAATTTTAATTAGGTAACTATATGTGGATGAAGACACCCACTTACTAATGTTCTAAGGTACTTACTCGTTAATAAATGCAAAACCAATTTATCCAATTACTAGGTGGACATTCAGGACTGACATAGGCAGGTAGCATGGCAGGTGCATAAATACGAAATATATCAAGATACTAGCTGTGCCCCGCGGTTTCACCCGCGTACATTTAATTACATGGGTGGCCCGCGGAGCCCTACTATTTTTTTATAATTAAAAGTGCCTAAATTACTCATTTTAACATTAGCTATCTGCCAGTGAAAGTCCCGTTAAAATCGGTTCGGCCGTTTCGGAGATTAGCCGGAACAAACAGACAGACAGAGAAAAAATTAGAAAATTGGTGTTTCTGTCTGTACCGTGTATAATTTCACATGCATTTAGAGAAAAGCTGTAATTTTGGAATTAGAAACAGACCCTTCAATTTTATTTATTTATATGTATGTATGTATAAAATTTATTTAACTCTATGTAAGTATGTATCTGTTATGTATAGATTAAAAGATGATAAAATTTTAGATTCTTTCACACATTTATAAAAGCCTGTAAGTAATGCAATTTTAAAAGAGTTGCCTCATAATATGTAGTATGCCATGCGAAGCAAATGTAATCCCGGTGCTTGGAAAAGCTCCTCACGGGTAAGTACACCACTCATCTTCAAACGTTCGCCGATAAACCCGAGCTATTTGATGTTGTAGATATTCACAATATATTGTACATCTATATAAATAAATACATACATTAAGACGAATAAAATTGAAGTGGCTGTTTGTAGATTGTAATTATCAGCTCACCTAAAAATAAAGTATATACGATAAAATAAGAAGGAGCAGCTCGTGGCACAGTTGCTATTGTGCGTATGATTCGATCAGCGAAGTTAAGCAACCATACGCCTAGCCAGTAGTAGGATGGGTGACCGCCCGAGTTCCCTCCGTGCCTCGTAGAGCACGTTAAGCCGTCGGTCCCGGTGCCAATTTAACATCTTTGGCAATCGTTACAGGTCAGTCAGGGGCTTAAGAAAGTCTGACAACTGGTTTAACCCAGAATGCCAATTTTCCTCAAAAAAAGGGTTAAGAAGGTCAGATGGCAGTCGCTTCGTATAAAAATCAGGTGATCAGCCACATCGGGTTGAATCAAGTGCCGCCCCAAATACATGGAATAAGTCAGATAAACAAAGAAAAACTGGTTTTAAAAAATAATCGCTATCAGTCTGTCTGTTTGTCTCTGAAGTGGTTGGACAGTTTTTAACGGGACTTTCACTGGCAGATAACTGATATTACAACTACTTGACCGATCTTGAAAATTCTTTCAGCAATGGATAGCAACATCATCAGCGAGTAACATAGGCTATATTTTATCCCCGTACTCCCACGGGAACGGGAACTATGTGGATGAAGCCGCGTAACGTCAGCTACTTTATTTAGAATAATTAGGGTTCCGCGAAATTAAGCCACCCATGAAATTAAGTGTACGCGGGTGAAAATGCAGGGTACGTATGAAAACTATCACAACGGCGATAATAGTTAATGAAAGTATAACTTTTTTCAGTTTATATTTACCTTATATCTGTACAATTATATCTATACATCTTCTTTACATGGATAAATAAAATTGAAGTGTCTGTTTGAAATTAAAAAAATACACCTTTTGACTAAATGCATATGAAAGTATACTCGGTACTGATACAGAACGTCCAATTTTTTTTATTTTTCTCTGTCTGTCTGTTTGTTCCGGGTAATCTCTGAAACGGCTTGACCGATTTTAACGGGACTTTCGCTGTCAGACAGCTAATGTTTCAAGGAGGAACTTAGGCTATTTATTTAGAAAATATATTAGGATTCCGTGGAATAAAGCATGAAATTAAATCTACGCGGGTGAAACCGCAAGGCACAGCTAGTCTTAAAAAAAAGGATGTTTGGTATACTATTATTAATGAACTAGCTTTGCCCCGCGGTTTCACCCGCGTATATCAGTCCAGCTGTTTCTGAAATTCCCGGAACATACAGACAGACAGACCTTTTATATATTTTTAAAACTTGGTTTTATAGTGTCATTAGCGTGAATACTTTTATATGCATTTAGTGAAAAGCTGTTATTCTGGAATTACAAACAGACACTTCAATTTTATTTATCTGTATAGATTGATTGACCTAAACCTTAAAGCGAACATCCGAGGGTTGGTGTATTTTCTACTGTTTCTCAGTCGACACATACAAGACTCATTAGACCGTATTGAACGCGTTAACAACTATTTTCGTACAACCTAACATAAGTGGGTGAACTCAAACAATTAATACCCAGCGTTATAGCCAGGTTCCAAGTAGGTGATCCAACTAGTAATAAAGTGGATACCGTGAACTAGTGTTTGATCTAAGTTATTCTAGCATAGGTATAACAAGTATCTATTGTTAGTGAAATAATTTATGAGGGAAATGGGATATCACGTTTAGTGGCTGTATTATCTGATATTTGACCTCTGAGTATTTATCTTTGTATCCGTACACCAAATCTAAACATCTATATCTGTACAGATAAAATTATAGTGTCTGTTTGTAATTCCAAATTAACAGCTTTTTACTAAATTCATATGAAATTATATACGGTACTGAAAAAAAACAAAAACTAAATCTACGCGGGTGATACCGCGGGGCACAGCTAGTATTATATAAAGGACTAGCTGTGCTCCAAGGTTTCACCCGCTTATACTAAATTTCATGGGTGGTTTCAATTCGCGGAACATTTTCGGTAGAGAGTTTGAATTCCACCGATTACGGATTAACACAAACATATCGAGACATTAGTATTAACGTGATATGCAAAACTATTCATCGACTTTTGGTGCAGGTTTTATTGTCATTTGGCGATTTAAGATGGTTCAGATAGTTTTAAGGCTCGACCCGACCGACTTATAATCTTCTTATAGTCTTTCATCTGAGTTTATGAGAAGTTATGAAGCCCAATCGATCTTTTGAATCTTTTTATAATAAAGTTTTGCACCGGTAATGCACCGTTATAACCGTTCTCTTCAACCATTGCATTAAATCCAAAGAAATCTGAGATTTCTATTACATCGAGGCATTAAAGTTTTTCTTGCGGATGAAATTTTCTTGATGGTTATTGAAAAGGGAATTGAGATTTGATTGGCTTCTTTGAGATCAAAGATTTGTGAAGATTTGTATAAATATAGTTTTGTGATTGAAAATAATGACTACATGGTTGACCTAAATCTACACCGTAATAATCAAGTGTTTTGTTTGTTTGCACTGAATAGGCTTCGAAACTACGAACCCTTTTTAAAAAAATCTTTTACTAATATAATACTAGAGTATTGTTGATTACTTCGAGGTTAATTAGTGATTCGTAATAGCATACGTAAGGACATGAACGGTAGCTAGTAATGAATATAATATAGCTTCGTCGTTCGTAATCCATCGTCTTTCTTTCATTCGTCACTTCTTACTTATTCTTCTATTCTTTGACAACCTATTTTTAACCGACTTCAAAAAAATGGAGGAGGTTGTCAATTCGACTATATGTTTTTTTAATTATGTTTGTAAATCCAGAGCTTTTGACTGGGTAAACGGATTTTTCACTCTAAACTCGGCCACAGTATAAAAATGAATCGGCCCTTTTGAAAACAATAAAATGTCCTTTGCGTTAAATCATTCGTAACTCTTACCACTCTCTGAAGTGAGAGTTTGTAGTTCCCGTTACCGAATTAGAGGGTGATAAACTATAGTAGATTTATGAACTTATTACGAATTTTGGAGTTGGTTGGAGCGGCGGCAGTGTTTGCAGAAGATCTCAAGCCTCGGATGTTACTTACGAAGCACATTTTTAAAATCCGTCCAGCAGCTTCAGAGATTACCCGAAACAAACAGACGGACAGGGAGACAGGCAGACGGACAGAGTACATTGAAAAAAAATAGGTATTAAATGTTAGTAACGTGTAGACTATCATAAGCATTTAGTTAAAAGCTGTTTATTTGGAATTGCAAACACTTTAAGAATTCGTTCTTACTAATTTTAACTGCAAATATAACACTCATGATACGGGAACTTGATTCATGTTATTAATATAATTATTCGCTTTAGCTTTAGTTTATTACATTTTAGGTGGCATTGTAGCATTGAAAGGATATTCACCAAAACTTTGGGCTAATTTAGGGTTGAGTGACTTTCCGCTTGGAAGTATTAATAACTTTGTACTGAATTCAATGGCCTCTGTTCATACTTTAAGGTCACAAATGTGTTATGGACTGGATTTTGTTATAGCAATGAGGGGCATTGAATCATTCATCGGTAATCGACGATCGCATAAGCTGTTTAGGGGAAGAAATAGTGACGTAAGAGTAATAGAACTGGGGTTTTTTTCTGTTTCATAGGATGGATAACATGTTTGGAAAATCTGATGCAAAAACCTATGAAAATATCTCTAAATTAAAATTAAAATTTCATACGAAATTGAAGGTAACATGTAATTCGTAGATTAGTTATACCTTTAAAATCGAGTATTATTGCTTTTACCTACGAGTAGGTATTTAGTGTGATGATGCCTGTTGGTGCAAGTTATTTCTTCCGTTTTACGTTATTACTACTTCAATTCAAGAATGTAAATATATCATGAAATCTTAAGGGAAGTTATTTCTTAAGAAATTAATATGAAAATATACTGAAACATGGGGATTTTTTTTAGTAGTAGACCTTTAGGTTCGGACTTACTAACCTACTTGCGGGGGTCCAAATATTCGGATTATTTTTTATTTTTTATTTTTTTACTCCTTTTATTTACAGGCAATTTTTCTAGGTAATGGGATGGTGTCGAGGCTGTAGGTTCTGATGGCTAACGTGATGGTATCGGGGGCTGGCAAGGCGGGCGGCGGCGATCGATAGGCGGGCGCGGCGCTACAATCGCCTCACCGCGGCCTGCTGCTTGCTGCCGGCGGCGCGGCGCCTCCAACAGTTCACCATTCTGGCGATTACCCGCCTCGCGAAAACACGCGACGATGCGCGGCGACCGCGGCGACCGCGGCGCGCGTGACACGCGCCACAACAAGTATCACGATAACTTAAAGTCGTCCCTAAAAAAAGGGAATAAAACCAAAAAACACCGGGTGGTGTTCGATGAGTCCGCTAATGAATTTTTCGAAGCGGATTATATTATCGTGGTCCGTGATGAGTGTGGATACTCTGATGAGGGGGAGGGCGATGAGTGCTCGGGATGCGGTGGCTGCGATCGCTACCAAGAGCCAGAGAGCGGTGCACTCAGTCCCCCCGAAGGGTATAAGGACATGGGGCTATTCAATCGGGATGGAACACTTCGGGAGCAAGCGTGGTGGGAGGCAGGAGACGTGGTGCTGGTAGGCGAGCGCTCGGGCACCGTGTTCACCCCGCAGCACCTGCAGCTCCTGCGTCGGCTGCAGCGGGAGAGGATGCTGCGCTCAGCCATCTGTGCCGACTGCGATGCTCACGCCGCGCTGCACCAGCCACTGGGTGAGTCACCTCCGCGCGTCCTTGCCAAGGACGCCTCTAGTCCGGTCGTCCTTGCAAAACCACGTCGGATTCGCTCGCGGGCTCTGCGTCTCTTCTCACCCACTACATATTCCTAAGTATCGCGGATCGCATGCCACTGTCCCGGCGCCACCATCAACGACACAGCTAAATGAATCCTTACAACTAACTATGCCCTCACCACCGCTCGATATATTATTATGCTAATAAAATTATATTGTACTTTAAGTCTGTGTAGATCGTTAAAGACAATATTTATTTTGTTTAACAAATCGTATGCTTTGTATAAGTGCTGATGCGATTGCGTATCTTCATTGTTCATTGCTCTGCGAGCCTATTTACATTTCTTTACGTTTGAACGTCTTTGTTGTGTTATATTATATTATTAAACACGTTCAATGTATGCTAAGAAGCCAAAGCGAAAAATACAAATAAAATATATACATTATGAGGCATTATTCTCACAACGTAGCGTAAGTCGCGGACCGTTGTTTAAAATCATTTTAGATCGTTATTAGAACAAGTGACGTAAGCAGCGTCATGTTTCAAAACAGCCGAGGATCTATTGTTCTCATCTAAAGTGAGAGCAATCGGTGGTTTGAAAGAACCTGACTAAATTCTTTTGTAATACTTCCATTCATAAATATTTAGGAATAAAATTTCCCTTGTCATTAATAAACGTGAAAATTCGTTTTCCAAAGCAATGTTTCACAATAAAAGTTATTTGTTCGTTTAAAAGTTAAATAACAACTGGAGTCAATGGCGTGAATGATAAAAATACTTGGACTTCATGGATTAACGAAATAAAAATGTTTCCATTGTAATAATTAATTGGAAGCAATTTATCGGCGAGGCAGGCCTATATTGAGTGGCCAAACTCAGACAAACTGATGACGATGATAAAGCAATTAGCGGATGGGAGTCATTTATTTATTTAAAACTTCATGCACAACTAAGGTGTAACGTAAAAATTTAAAAGACGATTAATTCTCTGGTCAAAGTGAATTCCAGCTCAAAGGGGAATTAATTTAAAAACGATTGTAAAATACTGAACAGTCACAAGGACAAGCTACTAGAAACGTAGTAAAATGAATCGAGTTCAGTATTGAGAATTGCAGGAAATGTTATTAGAATGTCTCTGACTATGATTTTTCTTTGTAAATAATGCCGGCGAACCAATTTGAAATGATGCTGATGAAGTATTGAGATACAAGATCGAAGGATTACTACATTACCTATATCAAAATCAAAATCAAAATCAAATATATCTTTATTCGATTAGACTTCATACAAAGTACTTTATCTATAGTTTTATATCTAACCATTACAATGTTTGTGAACACTACTTTTAATATCTATGGTCTTAGATATAAAGCCGAAAAAAAAAGTTCAACCCAATTAAGAAGTTCTTAATCCACACTGCTTAAAGGATTATAGTTAACCCCCTGTTGTGAAATCGGCAGAATCGGCTCACTATTTTAAAGGTGGCTCATTTCACCACATTATTTTAACGATTGATATAAACGCTGATAAGTGATTCGTTACGGACTTCCATACTATTCACTGAGACTTGGATTATAAATGTATTAAAACCGCAATATCCAAATATTTATCCAAAGTTAATACTACTGGAATTTCCTAGAGAGAAATTCCGAGAATCTCGTATGAACGCGAAAAGAGCCACGATTCCCAATACCATGCCAAAAGGTTTTAATATGAATTCCAATAATGAAAAATGGAGGAGAATGTAAAATATTTTTATATAATTCTCACATCCGTTTATATTATTTTCATCCATAATTCCACGGCTCAATTTCATGCCATTTACGTCTGAAAGCGTATGGGCGATAAATTTAATTTCATTTGTCGGTCATTTGGGCATAAATAGCAGACAATCGATAGTATTCGATATTTCAATGTCTCAATTACAATACAACTATTACGACTATTCAGTCAACTATTTGTACCACCGAGTACGAAAACATTTACATTACACGAAGTAATATTTGTTTTAAAACACTTGATCAAGGAAGAGTATTGCGAAGTTTGTATACACGTATCACACTTTTACTTTTCAACAGAAAATAAACAGAGTTCGTTTAAAATTTCAAGCAAGAAAACTTAAATACACGCGAACAGGAATGTTGGAAGTTCCCTCTTTACTGGATGCACGTATTACTCCAAGAGTTTCCAAGTGCTATGCAAACTCAAAACAAACAAAGGCTAAATAAATGTCTTCGGGGCATACTTAACATTTTTATGCGTAAGACAAATAACATATCAAAGCATTTAATATAACCTAAGTGTTTTTATACCACTAATCAATTATCCAACCGACCGAAGTTATCCATATAGCCAGTTGAAACAGCAAATATAGCATGGTTTTTCAAGAAGAGATTGTCATACGTCCGTAATAAATTATAATTTCTTTATACTGTTCTTGTAAAATCATGGTATATTTGCTTAGAAATCACGTTAGCCAGCGTTGCGTTTGAAATTACTACGTATTAAAATTTTACCTTTAAAATGTATTGAAATTAAATATTATATTATTTTCGGTTATCGAGAAATATAACCTAGATATAGATGATACATTGTTACGCACGGCGATTTTGGTCCAGGTGCTTACATTAGGTTCTTGCCTTCTTTCAAATAGAACAATCATGTCGTTAAGAAAGTACTGAAATTGAAAATCAAAATGATTAATTCAGTTTGGACCCTGACAAAGCACTTAAGAATCGAAAAATTACCAACGGTTCGGAAACTAGCCTTATAAGGGGTTCCAGAAAAAAACTCGGCCAGGCATCTTGAAAATTTTATCAGAACAATAGTGAATTTGTGTAAAAAAATCCGTACCTATTATAGGGTTACAAACAGTTATTATACCTAAAAACAGGTTATTTAGATTTTTTAAGATATTTGATAGTATCCAAACTCAAACTCAAAAATAATGTTATTTGATTAGACATTAAACAAAGTACCTTCAAATCGTCAGAATGAAATGATTACCTATACATACTACCGCCAGGTTCATGGCTCTAAATGTGTTGATACTTTTTCGGAAGTGGGTTGTGATTGAAGTCCAAAGATGATGAATCAACATATTTTGAACCCTAATTAGAACAACTACACTTAAAACACGTAAAACATACACTTGGGATACTGGTAAGTGTACTATGAAACTGCTTTCAGCAGCTTGCAAGTGTAATAATAAAACATGCCAAAAGAACTTACTTAGAATTATAACAGTACGCACGATTCATTATTATTTTAAGCAGAATTTGTAAACCGCTTAACTTTCGCAAAGGTCTCTGCTCCGAGGGTACGTAATCTTTGCTTTGAGACGAGGCGCAACGTAGGCAACAGTATTCGCCTTGTAGATCAAACAACTTTGAATACCATTCAGAACATATTTATGGATTTCTCAGGAAAAGAGATGATAAAGTTTGATATCTAATCCGTTGAACTTTGGTCGGCTATGAGGGTTATAGGGTTTCGTTGTTACTAAAAAGATAAATATTATTCGAATCAGGATCAATAAATAAAATTGAAGTGTCTGTTTGTAATTCCAAAATAACAACTTTTCACTGAATGGATATGAAAGTATATACGGTACAAACGGCTGGACCGATTTTAACGAGAATTTTACTGGCAGATAGATAATAACAAGGAGTAACTTAGGCTACTTTTATTTTAAAAATATATGGGTTTTGCGGGACACCCATTACATTTACTCTATGCGGGTAAAACTGCGGAGCACGGCTAGTTATTAAATAAGGGCGAACAATACCCTCGGTAACTTATAACTACTTAGGATAATGTAAAAATATAGCTTATGTAATGTAGGTAGTAAGGTATGTTAGAGCGTACGAGTATCCTACTAATATTATAAATGCGAAAGTAACTCTGTCTGTCTGTCTGTTGCGCTTTCCCGCTTAAACCTCTCAACCGATTTTGATGAAATTTGGCACAGACAATCTTTAGATCCTGAGAAAGGACATAGGCTACCTTTTAATAAAAATATTAGGGTTCCGCGACATTAAGGATGAAACTAAATTTACGCGGGTGAAACCGCGGGGCACAGCTAGTAATGGTATAAATTAGTTCTAGATTCCCTTTTGTTTGTTTGGTGGTTTTTATTATTCTTAAGTATCTAGTGTATCGCCTTGTGCGTTTGCGGATCAGATGAAGAAATATTTTTGTACTCAGTATGCGTAGTCCTGTTTTTTGTCTTTAAAAATTGTTGGATCTTTTGCATACAAAAGCACAAAAGTAGAACATACATTTTACAACTCATCGACAGGGGCTTAATGAAAACAGTCGTTATAAGCGTCAAATACCACTTCTCAAAGCTCTTATTATACGACTAGCTGTGCTCTGCGGTTACACCCGCATAGATTTAGTTTCATCCTTATTGTCGCGGAACCCATATATTTTTAATAATAGTAGCCTAAGTTACTCCTTGGAACATCAGCTATCTGCCAGTGAAAGTTCCGTTAAAATCGGTGCAGCCGTTTCAAAGATTACCCGGATCAGACAGACAGACAGACAGACGGACAGACAGACAGAGAAAAATATTAATACTTGGTTTTTTAGTGTCAGTAGCGGGTATATTTTCATATGCATTTAGTGAAAAGCTGTTATTTTTGAATTACAAACAGACACTTCAATTTTATTTATCTGTATAGATGTTGTCACCGCAATTACATCATATACTATTTACAATAGGAAATTACCAAATCGATACGACGAAACAGAAGTAGGTCAAAAATTACTTACAGCTGTGTCCCGCGGTTTTACCCGCGTAGAGTTAAATAAAAGGCTTAAGTTATTCCTTATAACATTAGCTATCTGCCAGTGAAAGTTTCTGAGACTAGCTGGAAAAAACAGACAGAAAGACGGACTGAGTTTTTTTTATTTGAGTACCGTATATACTTTCATATGCATTTAATGAAACAGAAAAATAAATTTTATTTATCTGTATGCATGCATAGAGACGACAAACAACAATAAATATGTACAATGCTATTTCATAATTTGTGAACAAATAATTTTTTTTATCTTATCTTTTTTTTATATAGTAACATCGTTATAAAGCGTATAAAAATGGAAAGAAATTAATGTAGGAGAAAGAGGCAAATCTCTTCAACGAAGGAGAGAACTAACTAACGCTTCGTTAGTGCATTACGAGAAGAGCTGGAATATTTGCTTTTACTCCGTTTCGTTGTTTGAAGCCTCTGCGAAGAATGTGCGGATTTAATTTATATAAAATACTAGCTGTGCCCTGCGGTTTCACCCGCGTAGATTTAGTTTCATCCTTATTGTCGCGGTACCCTAATATTTTTAATAAATAAAAGTAGCCTTAGTTACACCTTGAAACATCAGCTACCTGCCAGTGAAAGTCCCGATTACCCGGAACAAACAGACAGACAGACAGACAGATAGACAGACAGACAGAGAAAAAATTTAAAACTTATTATTTTAGTGTCAGTAGCGTGTATACTTTGCATATGCATTTAGTGAAAAGCTGGTATTTTGGAATTACAAACAGACACTTCAATTTTATTAATCTGTATAGATATAGATTTTTTTATACTTGATCTAGTTAATCAGGTATAATCCTACAAATATTTGAATTGTGAATGTAAGTTTGTTTGTTACGCTTTCACGTGAAAACTACTTAGCTGATCATGATGAAACTTTGTACATTCTTGGAAGTATTAGAAGTAACCTAGGCTACTTTCAGCATACATTGACAGACAGTCGGATTTTTTTTATACTTTAATATGCAAATAGTAAAAGCTTAAATTTAAAATTACAATCAGAAACTTCAATTTTATTTATCTGTATAGATAAGCATTCAATTTGAGGTTTAACACACCGAAATGTACCTAATGTCTGGTCAAAATACGCAGGGAAATAAGCTATCATCGGATATAGGTTATAACGCTGCCGCAGGCTAGTCGAGCTATGATTAAATTATTTGAAAGCCGATATCAACTAGTTAGTTAAAAAAATACTGACTACTCTTTGAAAATCGGCAGAACGGCAGAAAAACATATTGAATCTTCTCGTCACATTGAAGATGAAAAAAAATGAAAATGATTTATTCTGTTTAGGCCCTGGTAAGGCACTTATGAATGGCGAAGAATTTACCACCTAAGATGAAACCAAAAATAGTCCCCTGGGGGCCTACCATCATCGGCTTAAGGAGCGCGTATTAAAAACTTAGTTATAACGTTTTAGTTTTGTCCATAGATATATCTTAGTTGGCCCCCCGTTGGTAAATGATATTGGATCTTAAGGCAATGTGTAAGTATGTAAGGACATTCATAGCCGACGTTACGTCAACTTGATGGATTGACTTGTTTGCGAGATCTTCAAAGCCCTGTAGGTCTCTAAAAAGGCTACTTTGGGAGAATCATAATTTGATCCGAATATGATTCATAATCGAAATGACAAAATGGTCACTCAGATGCAATTCATATTATGATTCACGAATGATTAAAATAATTGTAGATGTTAGTCCCTAACTAACATTTTATGATTCTGCTGTTACATAAGCAATTCATATGTTGTGGGTCATTTTAAGAATCTTCATAGGAAAGTGTCAAACGGGTGAATTGCGAAATATTAATCATTCCAAAGTGGCCTTTGGAATGATTAATATTACCTACTGATTAGCGGATTAAGATAATTTCGTCTCACTATGGCAAGTAGGTACTAGGTACTAATTGTTCATCCCTTTAGGGGTTAACTTGAAACGGCTAAAGAAATGTCTGCTAATTACATCTACCTAGTGTAGGTACTTTATAAGCATTAAAAAATTCATAATTACCAGACGGAAATCGTAATTTCACCCCATTTCAACCCTTTAGGGGTGAAATAAAGGGAGAGGATTTTTCAAAATATTTCCCTTGAGGGCGGTGAAATGGAGGTGGCATGTTTGTGAAGTCGTTTTACAGCCACGGAACTAAAGATATTTTTTTTTTTTAGAAAAGCAATCAATGAGTTTTTACACAGAGTGAGTGCATGCTATATTATATTAAGTAGTGTAACCAATGGGTTAAATTACTTAATATAATATAGAGTGATAGAAACAAAACGAAACCTAAATTTACCTCTGAAGCTAGTTAGAGTATGAAACATTGGTCATAAGTAAAATCAAGCCAATACTAATATTAGAAAGAGGAAAGATTTCATTTTCTGTTCGTATCGAATAGTCTCCCTAACTACTAGACTGATCTTGAAATTTATTTCAGCAATGGATAGTTACATCATCAGCGAGTATGTAAACTCTATTTTATTCCCGTACTCCCACGGGAACGGGAACTACGCGGGTGAAACCGCGTGACGTCTGCTTGCTAGTTTTCTTTTTCTTATGTATAAAAATGAATCCCCATTTTCCTTGGTCACGGCATCACGCGTAAACGGCTGGATGGATTTCAACGGTAATATCCCTGGCAGAAAGCTGATGTTTCAAGGAGTGTTTTAGGCTAATTTTATTAAAAAAAACATGATATTAACTCTATGCGGGTGAAACCGCGGGGCACAGCTAGTTGTTTATAAACAGCAATTGTAACCGATAATAATATATAGCCGCAGGCTCCAATCTTCACACGTTGGTTCGCTTCAATGTTAATTTAATAATTTTCCGTCCCGTTTTATTGGCTCCGTGCGAGTCAGCTCGAATTAATTAAAAATATTGCGCGGGTAATAATTGTTTTTTTTTTATATTGCGAGCTGTGATCCACGGTTTCACTTAATATCAATTTCAGAGCGCTCTATACCCTAAACATTTTTCTAAAATGAAATCGTCTAATTAAAGCACGTGTCACGCGGATTCACCCGCGTAACATTCATTTCGCGGAAATTATTTTCCAAATAGTAGTAAGTGGCCTAAGTTACTCCTTGTAACAACAGCTATTTGCCAGGGAAAGTCCCATTAAAATCGGCCCTGCTGTTTCAAAGAATAGCTGGAACAAACAGACAGACAGGCGGAGTAAAAATATTTTTTAAGATTTTCTTAAAAAACTTTTTGTATGTACGTAATTATAATTATCGTCCATACTTTAATAATTTAGTGAAAAGTTGATAAATTGGAATCACAAACAGACACTTCAATTTTATTTATCTATATAGATATAGGTGTATGTATGTATGTATAAATATAGATTATATTTAAGTATAGATCTGTCAGCGACGATAGATACAAACTACCGACCCCGGTCTGGGGTCGCTTGACTATGACTATGATTCGTGAGATGGTAAACTTCGAAAACTACATACTTGCTCCCGTTCGTTTGTAACTACATATAAGTACTAAACTAAGCTAAATTTCGATGGGAAATATGCCACGGAACTTTGATTGAGTCGGGTCGTACATTGAATTGAAAACGTGTTAACCGATTGATTGCGGCGTGTGGTGGCGGCTAGAGCGAACATCGCTACTATATTAAAATAGATGCATACACGAGGACCGCCTACATTACACACCGACGCGCGTAGAAGGCTCAGTGTGCTAAGTGCGAGTTTTACAAATGTTTTCGGGCGTCACCGTGATCGCGTCAATCGAACAAACGTCAAACCTACCGAGCAGTGTAGGCGCGCGAGTACGAGTTGCAATAAATTCTATCACATCTATGAACGTGCACTCGATATGAATTGTGACCAATATTTTTCTCATGTTGGGAGTACTTTTGTATGCGGACATAAACCAACCAAATTAAGAGTTACATTGGCATTCAGTTGTCTTATAGAAGCAGCTATACATCCAAATTTATGAGGGTTGCAATCATATGTTCTTTATTTATTCATATTATAGGTTATAATTTATCGTTAATTATTAATCGCCTTTCAATGGCCTTAAACTGAATAAATATCTTTTAGAACATACTTTAAGTATAGTTGATCTTTGGTAGGAAGTAACGAGTTACGTCAAGAGAAAGTTTGAAGACAGATATTTTGGAATATCGCCGAGATGTCTCATCGAACATTGTGTGGCTGGCTAATTACAAGATTCTAAATCAAATCAGACAAGTACAGCTTAGCAAAGAAACGGCGCCGCTCAGTGTATTAAAAATATGAACTAAGGCAAGCTTTGTATAGCGTCAGACCCTACCGTCTAAGGTTTAGACAAAGAAAGCTAACTAGAAAAACAATAGAACCTGATTTGTGAAACAACAAGAGAGACTGTAAATAACAGTTGTGTTTAGCTGCCTACCAACCTATATTGTGTTTAGGAGTGTTTAAATTACATTTGTGTCAATTAAACTTAGACTATTCATTGTTATTCTAATTGTTTTGAACTTGCTTCCACCGACATGCTACCTACATATTATGTACTATACTAATATTATGTCCACCCTGAGTTCATTCTAAATATTGGTGAAAGACTTTTAAAGTTCAATGAGTGGTTACAACATAAAACTACCTAATTATGTGTATATTGTACCTACATTGTATAATAAAAAACAATTCATATTTAGTATTATGGTTTTATTGCTAAGACTTCACAGAGTTACATAAATTACCACTATTGCACATTCAATCAATCAAATCACATCAATGTAATAATAATGATGATAAATATATGACATGTTATATTAATATCACAATAAATACCTTAAAGACTAACACTCATACAAATAATAACATATCATTAGGGTTTCACACATTAACTTTATGATGACAATGAAACAATTCTAACAAAAGCGCAGGTCTCTCAGTGCTGAAGTGCAGGTCTCTCAGCGCTTATTTGCTGCAGGTGTTGCTTGAGTTCTTCAGGGGATGTTCTCAGCTCTCAGCATAGTCTCCATGTCGTATTGACCATTACTATAACTGGCAATTTCCATACCTGAAAATAATTTTATGATTATTATAATATAATAATAAATCAAGACGGTAAGTATAGTGTAGTAAGGCACTTAATAAGTTCCAAATATTAAAAATATGTACCTTATTTATTATTCAGTTTGTTGTGGAGCACTCCATCTTTGTTAAGACAATGCCACAGATTTTTCAGACCCAATTCCTCATTTTGCATCGAATATAATTATATGGGCTTCAATTACAGTCCTTCCAAATTAATGAAGTATAAATAAACTTGAAGTGTCCACATTCAAAATTCTGTTTTCATCATCACATGGGTACCTGAAATAAATATTATTATAGTTACCAATACATATAAAGAACAAAAATGTGTCCTTCTAGTGATATTTAAATAATGTTTTTCTCACCTGCATAATATTGTGACTTGGAGTAGGTTGAAATATAATGATAAATTCATGTTTACATGTGCATTAGGGAATCCTAGGCTTTGCGGTTTGCTAGGTATATAATACCAATGTCCCTCCCAAAATAGAACAGTGAGCATCTGCAAAAGGAAACAAAATAACATTATGTACATAACCTATGTAAAGTTACTGCCGGCAATCACTACAATAAATACATGAGTTGAGGATGTATTTTCCATCAGATTGGCACCACATTTAATTTTATTATATTGATATGGTTCCTTGCTAAATAAAACCCACTGCACTTATTGATTTTGCTCAACTGAAATTAATAGATGGACTGACTGATAAAAGTAGTGACATGTCATAGAATAAAGAAACAACAATAAAACTAATGTTGGGCACAGACTGCAGTGGTATCATAATTTAAGTTTCTTCCAGACGATGTTACATGAATGTTTTTGATAAAATTGTAAATACTAAGTTACAATGTTGTTGATAGATAGATCGTCCATTATAAACAACTTTGGTAAATTTGTAGCTAGGTCAATTTGGGTGGAATTGTTTTGTTTGAGAATATATTATGTAATTAAGTTCCTAATATGTACATACCTTAAATTCCGCGGAGATATCAAATAATATTATGAGAACGTTTGTGCCCATTAGCTCGATATCGGCATCTTTCCTTCAATCGTCGAATTGATATTCGTGCTTTTCCACACTGGCGTATTGTGCCTTGGCAGCCACAAACACTTTCCAAACGACCAAACATCGTGGTTTTATAATTTATGTTGGTTTAAAAGCAAAAATATTGACTCACGAGGGCTTTCACACCCTCTCTCACTGTAAAAATGTTTGTGACGACGCGCTCATCGTGACCACGTAAAAACATCACCCGTGAGTATGATAATGTGTCAAAAATGTAACTCATACTCGCGACACTCTGGCAACCACCAATCACAGGCATTTAAACTGCCACTAGTGAGCATGAGTCGATGGTCACTGCTCTATGACTTTTATGAAAAGAACTCATACTCGCAACTTGAGTTGACGCTACTTGACGCTAGAGGCGCTAATTCGATGCCATACAAATCTGCGTTAACTTTCACACTGTGACTTGCGACGACGATTTAAAGAAAACTCGCACTAGGCACACAGTGCGAGTTTTTCTCTGCCGCCGTCACAAGTCTCTGCGTTTACGTCGACGCTATGACTTTTGACGGCGATTTTAAGAAAACTCGCACTAGGCACTCTGATACCAATTCGAATCAAGTTGGCGTCAGTGTGTGTTGAAGCCTTTATACTATAAGGGAGCTGGCTTTCTGTATGTTTATTATTTTGTGCTCAATAGGATACGAAACACGAGTGAATGCAGTTCCTTCTGTCAATACCAAGGCTTACGTGTTTACTTGATTGACGAATGCAATCAGCCTCCTTGTGTTGTACTTGCGTCTATTAATTAAATTAAAACTGAACTGCTTTCCAACAGAATTACACCGATTAAGGTTTGTGAAATCGAGAGTAAGCTGAGAAGGTGTAGCACTACTTAGCACTTTGTTTCGGTTTTGGGAATTGTTTAAGCTTCTATGGGTGCTATCACAAACTATGAGCGCTGACTATATCAATACATCTATATCTATACAGGTATATAAAATTAAAGTGTCTGTTTGTAATTCCAAAATAACAGCTTTTCAGTAAATGCAAATTATTAATGTATGTACGATACCGAAGCCAATTTTTTTTTTAAAGTGTTTGTCTTTCTGTCTGTCTGTCTGTTTGTTCCGGGTAATCTCCAAAACGGCTGGGCCAATTTTAACGGGACTTTCACTAACAGATAGCTAATGTTACAAGGAGGAACTACAACTTTAATTTAAAAAAAAGCATAAGGGTTCGGCGGGACACCTATGAAATTAACTCTACGCGGCTGAAACCGCGGGGCATAGTTAGTATTTGATAAGACTATCTGTAGTTAATATCCCCCACTATTTTAGCTGAGCGCTCATAACAAGTGACGGCACCTGTGGCTGTCATATCACTCGTATTTTTATATCACGACTATCCGTTCCAACGTAGCTGTGAATGAAGACATTTTCACATTTGTAAGAAGAGAATATTTACAACAATTTCTTTAGAAATATTAACGATGCCTGACTGGGTTTCTTGCCGGTTTCCTCAGACTAGTTTCCAAACCAGCGTAAAGTAATCGCCATTCAAACTTACTGGGCCTTTAACAACCATAAAAGATAAATAATTTCCATTTTCTCTTTCGAAAGTGGATATCTATATCTATACATCTATACAGATAAATAAAATTGAAGTGTCGGTTTGTAATTCGATAAATACAGCTTTTCACTAAATTCATATGAAAGTATACACGCTACTGACAGTAAAAAACCAAGTTCTAAAATTTTTCTCTGTCTGTCTGTCTGTTTGTTCCGGGTAATCTCTGAAACGGCTAGATTTTATTGGATCGGATTAGATCGGATTTTAATGGGACTTTCACTGGTAGGTAGCTGATGTTTCATTTCTCAAAATATTAGGGTTCCGCGATAATAAGGATGAAACTAAATCTACGCGGGTGAAACCGCGGGGCACAGCTAGTTTTGAATATGATACAAGGTATTCAGATTGACAAGAGTTATATCTGAGCTCAATATACGAACGTTCACATATTGAGTGGCTGAATTCAAATCGCCTTGATGCCTCGAATGCTTGGTAAATATAGCTACATCCATTCCGTGTGCACGAGCTTATTGGATATTGCCTTCTAGCCCAATATCATTCTAAATTGTTAACATATTACAATAAACACTAGGTACTTATAACTAATGAGCATTACGTCGCGGTTTTTACCCGCGTAAGACTAAAGTGATGCTGTAAAGCCTTCCTCGATTAATAAACTATCCAACACAAACATTTTAGTTCCTGAGATTAGCACAGTGGGTGCATGTGGGCTGAATATGATGATGATGATGAGATAGCAAATGGAAATCTTTACCCAAATCGGTGTCATTCGCTCGGGATCGTCCCAAGAAGGCTGGCAGCATCGTCATGCTGTAAGTATAGCAATATTTATTCTCTGAGCAAGAAAAGCCCCAGCCTGCTTGCCACGAGAGGCCTCTAGCATACAACGTCCAAACTTCAAAACTATGACAAAAGTTTATTGTATTGTTCTGCTATTATATTTAAACTGATAAATACATTTTCCATCCAGAAACTATATGAAAAAAAATAAACATTACGATTTAAGCAATGAGTTGTACAATTTACGGTCACAAATAGAGTATTTTATTGGAACATTGTAAAAAAGGCATTAAAGGTGCTAAGCGAAGGTCAAGGAGACGCGAGTGGCGTAGTTTCAGTAGCGAAGAGGTCTAGTCGCGACGTTCGTTGACTCTATTCGACCTAGCTCGTGTCACTGAACCAAGCGGAGGTGACCGCAGCGATTGCACGGCCCCGGGTAACGCACTCACTACTCCCTCAACTCCATAGGAAGCTATCAAAACTCTTAGGCTTTTTTGGGCATTCATTTATGAAACGTAGATAATGTATAAAAATAAAAATGTAAAGCTAAATTTGTCAGTTAGAACAAATACTGAGAACGGCTGCACCGTTCTGGCTAAATCGTATTTTGGTGTGTTCGTAATTTGCCACGAGCAAAATGTTTAATAATTTGAGCTTAAAATCTCCAAACCGTTAATTTGAGAATGCGCGGGTGAAACGCAAGGCACAGCTAGAATTATAATCATAATTTCTTATGCTTTATTAAGACTTATAGTATGAACACTGCTCAGAGCCACACCAAGTCACTGTTGATAGGTGTATAGTCTTCAAATGGTATGAAGTCGCTATTTTTATACAAAAGTATTTTGTCGTTTTAACACGTCGTTTTTCTAAACGACATTACAGATCTTGCTACGATTTATAACGTACTAAAGTATAAAGTCCATACAAAAAAATCCTAATGATGTTTTTAGATTGTAGAGAAAAGTCAACGTTTTGCAGTCTAAATAAATCATGAAGCGAGAGCAGGTAGCTATTAAGTCATAAGGAGGACTCTTTAAAGGATGTGATGAGATCTTGATGGTTGCCAAAATCATGGATGTTAGCGAATAAGCCCACGTTTCCATCCATTCCATTACGCGGTGAAATTCGATAGAGTTGAGACATGCCCAAGTATTTGAAGTACTGATTATGCTATTTTTGAATTAATTTACCATCGATTTTGGCTGTGGTTTGCCACAACCGAATGATATGATTTCACTGGATCCGTAGACAGGATTCACGTGTGGTTTTGTTTTAGATAACATTTTGGTTCAGATTGCGGCCGGAGTGTATCTGCAACGGACGGCTATGTATGTTATAACGCGTTTAATATATATATTCTGTCATATTAGCTTGTGGTTGAGACGTTGAGGTCATGAGGACTAAATTGGAAATCTCTCTAAATGCCTGGTTGATGTCACTGGTGACCGTCGAGCTGGTTCTTACCTCGGTACGAGGTAACGCAGTAAGCTTGCTGGGCACCATTCCCGCAGATACACTAAATCATCCATGTTATAATAACATTTCTTTACCATTTTTCAAAAAATGTCTATTTGAGAGAACTGGTGGATATTTTCTCGTTTTTAATAAACACCGTAGTTAGAAATAATTATTTATATTATATATTCCGTTTTGTATTTATAATTAACTCGTAATTATACTAGATTAAGTTCAATGATAATCTTTGTACATCAAAATAAAGTATTGTCGAGCAGTCGAACAACTATTGCAGAGTTGATGGTAGTAGAGCCTTTATTATCGCGTGTTACAGTATGCTTGTTTGACATCTTTCTAGTAAACGTATATTAAAACTACAAACATTACGTCTCATATAAGGTCGCGCGGTTTGAGAAATTTGCTTTCAGCAGAATTTCAGTGAACTATTAATCATGTATCTCAAAGTGAAAGGTTGAATTTGCGTCTCACTCAAGGTTATTAATTTTTTTCTTTAGCTTATTGATTATAGAGAAAGTGTAAGTTATGCCCAATTTATGTTTTTTGTAGACCTTTGTCAACAGTTGTTATTTTTGAAATATACTTTTATATTTATTCATCCTACATTGGGCGCTTTCCCACTGTCACGATATCGTCCGCCGAAATCGGGCCTTTACCGAATTTGTCTTCGACGATATCGTTGACAAATTCGGTAAAGTACACACAAAATACAACGACACAGTGTGAAATCGTTCAGTACTAATTGTATCAAACCACTCGTCCGAGGGTATCGTGGTGTTACCGTTATCGTCCGTTACCGTTATTCATCAACTAAGAAATGTATAAAAACATATTTTTGCAGTTGGAAAAATAATCTACACAAAATACGATATAGAGTAACTAAGTACTCCATCAAACCAATTTTTACTGAGTGAAAAACTATTTCCGTTAGTCACACAAAATATATTATTTACCAGGAGATTGGGTAGCTACCTTCCAGAGGAGCTATCATCGTGCCTATTTGCAAAGCAACCCTTCTTACCCCTCAGTTGTGAATTGCAATTCTGTTTGTGTGCCGCAAAGCGTAGCGCGCATGCGCCCCTGCCTATTCACTACACACACCCGCTGAACCTTTGAATAAACATCTCGTGGCGCACTTGAGCACTGAATCTTCTTTTTAATTGTATACGTATTGGGACGACGGAAACCACTTAGTCTACGAAGAAAATTGGCTGAATAAATTATAATCGTGGTCGAATATTTAAATAAAAAAAAATTATATTCAAAATATAATTAGCTATATATGGGTGTACCGACTACAAATATATATCTGCCTACCCCTTCGGGAAATACTTGCGTGAGCATATGTATATTTCACAAAGGGACACTTGGAATGCACAATGGAACAACATTAAAACTAACTTCATGTTAAAAATTTCGGGATTCCAACTAAAGCCTGACATGAGTCGGAACATACAATAAGTAGCTAAGTAGGTACTTATTCTACCGCTGCGCGCCCTTTTACCTAAATAAATTCAATGTAATATTTAGCATTTATTACCTATCTTATAAATATCATAAAACAAACTTGCGCATGTTTAAATTGTTGGATAAACCGAAACGCTGTACCTAAAACACCTTAAATGAATGCTCTGGAAATGGAAACTCACTTTACATTGGCAACTGAAAAAAAAGTTTGCTTGGGCGATATGGATATAACCAGGTATAAGGTAAAATTAAAAGCGTTTAAAAACAAAATTTTCCATAATAATCGTATTCAAGAAAATATCTCGTGAAACGCTAAATTTCTCTGACAGTTTTATTACATAGGTAATTTTATAATTTTGCGGATGACAAAATTAATTTGACTGTAAAGACCTTACAAGAAATTACACACTCAACTAGGGAGATTGAATGTTTTTAATTTGTGTTCGACATTTGCTATGGGGCCGTGCGTCTAGGATCGCCGCAAAACGCCACCTGCCGTGCGGACGTCAACCACACGCTCTCATTTCCAGGAAAAGTCCTTCCTCACGACTACCCTACGCCACACTGCGGGTTTATACGGATCAATCTATCAATACAAAACAATGAAGAGTAGGGCCTCTCTTTCATGCCCGCTCTTTTTAGGATTCGCTATCCTAAAGGGTATAACGAGACTATGTGGTAAATTCCTCGACATTCATAAGTGCCTTACCAGGGCCTAAACTGAATTAATCATTTTCATTTTCATTTTCATTACGCTGTCCGGCCGTTTGCATTTCTGTCAGTCACCATGCTGTATCTCATGAACCGTGATAGTTGGATGGTTGAAATTTTCACTTTGTATTTCTGTTGTCGATATCACAACAAATTCTAAAACAAAATAATAGTTATTTGTTATACAAGAGTGCAAAGTTGCTTTTTAACCGCGTGTTCAATTTTGATGACCGAGCAAGCGAAGGATTGTAAAATTAGAATCCTGAGCGTTAGCGAGGGAATCAAAAGAGCACGAGGCGAAAAATCTTTGCACTCGAGTGCAACACGTAACTTTTCATTCCACCTCAGCGAGGAAATGACTAAATGAAAAAAAAAAACGTTTACAATCACAAGATAGGTACACTTTTATTTCAGTTTAGGTATTAATTACTACATTATGACAGGTAAGTATTACTTTTTTTTAATTCACAAACTTAGTGCACACGATGTTCTAAATTCAATTTACTTTATCCTCTAGAGAATAAAAACGGCTTTTCCACTCAGATATTGAAGATTAAAAATACTCTTTCCGAGATGGTGGGATGAAAAAAATATATGTTATAGGGGCTCCCATACAAAAATTGTGTGGTCAATTCTTTGACTTTCATAAGTGCCTTACCTAGCTGAATAATTTTGTCTGTAAATAAGTTTTAAAACTTGAAATTTTGGTCGTTATTCTATATAATGGGACTCACACTAAACCGATTTGTATGTCACACTACGAGTTTGTCGATGTTGACGATTTCGCTTGCGTATTGGTGTGTGCAAAATATTGCCTAACCCGAGAATCGGATCCACCTTTTCAGAAGCGCTTACGACTAGTCCAGGGAGGCAGTTAATATATAAAATTTTGCAATATATCGTAATATAATAATATTATTCGGAAATTGGAAGGGAAATTTAAAATCGTTGTACGTTCATGTTGGCACAAACTCCGCGAGGAGGGTTATAAAAGCGGATCAAACTTTTCAGACTGAACTCAAGCAGCGAGCAAGCAAACATAGTAGATACATAATGCAGTTAGATCCATTTAAAGTATTAACTTACTATGTTCGTTTTCTACGGAACAAACAAATACTAATAAAACAGAACTTAAATCAAGTGAAGTAAGAATAAATTAATAAAATACAGAATTTAAATTTGTCTGCGGGTATGATGCACAGTAAACCGCCTGTTTACCTCGCTGGATCGCTAAATTGTTATGATCGTATAAGCAGCGCGTATTATGAACTTATTAGCTTTGACGCTTTCTGGTACTTAGTACGCTCTGCTTAAGCCGATGATAGTAGGCCTCATCTGACCGAGGGAGGAACCAGCTCGACTGTCACCAGAAAAGTTAACCAACTTACTATGTCTAATATATTATATTTAAATGTAAAAAGAAGATAATATTATGCTCGGGTTCAGTAAAAAATTTTGACACAAATATTCTACAGAATATAAAATAGGCGTCCATAACACGGTTGTTTATTTTATTCTTGTCGTAATAAAGGCAAATATAAAATACAAGTCTCACTCTCAACATTTTAGGGGCGGAACTTCTGAACCCCTTCCTTACAAAAAAAGCCTCTAATTTTCATGTCTCTAGAACCAACGGTTTAGGTTGTGCGATGTATAAGTCAATCAGGAGCAGGTGATTTTACTTGCGGAATACTGTCCATTGCTGAAAAAAACCCTATAAAAATAGACGAAACACACGCATGAAACCTAAAACTTTTTCTAAATCTGCTCGTCCAACCGCCACATTGGTTGGGGTTGAGAGCTCATAGCCGGGATGCAAACAATTTTATTTCGAAACGGTTCTTGCTTTGTCGTTTACTCTCATGAGATGTGCGCTGATATTCGAAATCAAATTTGAAAGTCTCGCTTTTCCACCGCATCAATACAAATAAACCCAATGAAATATAAATGCTGGATCAAACATAAAGGTGTTCGTAGTGGTTTTATTTTAGGCGACATTTTACATAGCGTATGAAGATTGAAACGAGCGTTGTTAAACTATAATTTCGATACATTTATCAGTGTTTTCAGAATGACAAATAAACAAACTCAGCTTTACAATTAAACAGACATATATGTATACTTGTTAGACACAGACACATATGGTATGGACATTGTAGAGAGAGATCACGCGAGTTTCTGATCTTCGTAATTTTATAAAGGCTGATACTTTCTCAGTGTATGGTACAAATACCTGCATCTAAGAACGATCCCTGAATATGAAATCTGGATCGTGGTGAACCTGAAACTCTTTGGCCATTGTTATAAGTCGTGTAATAAGATTCACCGAACCATCTCGATAAAGAACTGGGACTACTAGTTCAGACTAGTATACTGGACAAGGACAAATTATAAGCTCCGAACTTCAATAATGGAGAGTCTAAGAAAACAAATTGTCTGTGAAGACGGTCGCGACACTAATTTTATTTATTTATTTCACCCGCATAGATTTAGTTTCATCTTTATTGTCGCGGAACACTAATATTTTTGATAAATAAAAGTAGCCTAAGTTACTCCTTGAAACATCAGCTACCTACCAGTGAAAGTCCCGTTAAAATCCGTCCCGCCGCTTAGAAGATTACCCGGAACAAACAGACAGACAGAGAAAAAATTTAAAACTTGGTTTTTTAGTGTTACTAGCGTGTATACTTTCATATGCATTTAGTGAACAGCTGTTATTCTGGAATTACAAACAGATACTTAAATTGTATTTATCTGTATAGATATAGGTGTATAGATTTCGCATTTTAGATGTTTGATAGACGCCAGCGCGCGTTGTACTTTCTTTAAGTTCAATGAACGAATCCTGTCTTTGAAACTCACATAACATTATAATTATGAGCTATTATTAGGCTATACATTCGACTCGAATTATCAGTCAGAAAATCACATAGTATATACACAAAACTTCTCGTGAAGCTATCGAATTGTGAAAGCACATAGAACACAGGTAGTTATTGAAAAAACCCTTACTTATATTCAATATGGTAGCAGGTAACTTCAAATGATCTAGTATAATATAATACAATGAACCCCATTTCACTGCTAAGTATATCAAGACAGATTCTCTCCAAAATGTGTACTAAGTTATCGAGGTGAGAACAAATATTATACGGCTTCAGAAACACTACCCTTTACAAATAAACATAGTTCTGCGGTTCGAATTTGTAATTGTAGGTAGCAGTCCTCGAATATTTTGTACCATGAATAATACTCACTGTTGAATAAAATTTTGGTTTTATCAAATACCACTTTTAATAAAAAACGATAAAACCGTTTTTTAATGGTGCAATGAAAAGCACTTCTCGGCAAAAAAGAAGAAATAAACCGAGCTCTACACTACGGAGCCAGGAATTCGATGCAGCATTTTTCCTTTTCGATCAATTTCCTCTCGAATTTCCAATTTTCCTCGTGTGATTGATGCTATTGACTTTTATGCATTACAATATTTTTCTTTTTTCAAATATTGAAACAAAAATTAAACTGTACTTAAATGAGTAATTTCTCACGAGCTTTAGTCTGAAACCTTTGCTTTCATCTACTACATCTACCTACTATTATAAAGAGGAAAGATTAGTATTTTTTGTGTTTGTAATGAATACACTCAAAAAATACTGTGCCGATTTGAAAAATTCTTTCACCATTGGAAAGCTACATAAACTCTGAGTAACATAGGTTATATTTTAACCCGTGCTTCCACGGAAACGGTAACCACGCGGGTGAAACCGCGAGACGTCCGCCAGTATTTTATAAACATAGGAACAGAGGAAAATGTACTGTGCATGTTGCTGTGAAACTCCTTTGTAAATACTTCCAGTGCATATAAGCTTCTGTACGTGCAGCCTTATGATGTTGTGTTATTCCGTATCGCGTACTGAGGCTACGTTTACGACGAATTCAAACATATCGCTATAAGTGTATGAAAGGTTTTATTCAAAAGAGTTTGCCTATACATGTTCGGTGTACATGTAGCCATGTCAGCGTTGGGTGGAGAACGCAATGCATCACTGGAGGCGCATATGAAAAATAAAAGAATGATTTTTTATTCATTGAAACACGAAGTCACGGAGAGAGAAAAGTTCAAAAGTATTATTAAAAGTTGCTACGAAGCGGCCCCTACTCAAAATTTGCTGCAAGTACTATAATGCAGCTCTAACGAGTCTGATATTCAGGCATGTAGTGTGTAAGTCTACGAGTAAATGGCGCTAATGTGTAGGTACCTAGTTTAGCTTTTCACCCGACATGCCATAGCGATTTGGATACACAAGAGCATTGAGGACGAGTATCCCAAGTATAGCTTTGTACATGTTTCAGTTTAAGCGTTGTCGACATTCGATTGCGGATTTGGTGTAATTGCTGCGGCTTGGAATGAGTTAATCCGCCATCTTTAGACTTCAATTACAGTCCTCCGAATAAGTATCAACACATTTCCTGGCTACTAGCACCACATCAATACGCAAACGAATACATATGCTCACGCCTGTATCCCCGAAGGGGTAGGCAGAGGTGTTGCAATAACAACACCCACATTTCACCGAAGATGATTAAGTGCCAACGTGGAAGATTGTGAGTCTATCGCCGTTTCTGGCACTATACATACGTCTTTGAATTACTTCTCAGGCATATACAGGTTTCTTCTTACCGTTAAGCACGTGGTATAAAACATGTTAAGCTGGCTTTAGAGACCTGAAAGAAACTTAAAACAGGCGGATGGTTGACGTGTCTTCTAAAATCCCTTAAAAAATGCAAGGGGCAACTGAGTAAACCATAGATGACTAGTAACTGCGGATAGTAAAACTCCTGGCCCTGAGCCGGCAGTGGTTTTACGATAACAGACAATAATTATTACAGCGTTATGAAGCGGAATGCGGGTCCCGTCATAAAGCGGGCAATACGCTATGCAGATTTTAATTACGATGTTAATAAAAATATTGTTCAAATTATACTTGTTTAATGGCAATACTTATTTTTGTAACGTTCCACTGTATTTAGCAAGCGGCAAATAATCACAAAATTTTACAAAAATAAAATTGTTGTGTTTTTTGAGGGAAATATGATTAAGATAATATAATTTTGATTAATTAGTTCATGGCCTAAGGAAAGGTAGAAGGGAAGAGAGGAAGAAGAAGACCAAGGCTAACATACATGGAACACGTTAAAGCAAAGGTGTCAGTCATGTCGCATAAGGAGGTAAAAGTGATGGCACTGGACAGAGACAAATGGAAAGAGTTGCATTGGTTATACCCACAAGAGTCTCATTACTCTTAAGTTCATTGCTCAAATTGCTGGCGAAATATCTAAAATGTATCAGATATGAACGCAAACGACTGTGTGTGGGCGGTAACTCATCAGGCATAATAACCAAGATATTTACAGTGGAATTAATGGGTATCGACGCGGAAATAATGTGTCTTCAATTTAATTTCCTTAAAGCGATATATATTTTTTCACTAGCTGTGCCCCGCGGTTTCACCCGCGTAGATTTAGTTTCTTCCTTATTGTTGCGGAGCCCTAATATTTTTAATAAATAAAAGTAGCCTAAGTTACTCCTTGAAACATCAGCTACCTACCAGTGAAAGTCCCGTTAAAATCCGTCCAGCCGTTTCAGAGATTACCCGGAACAAACAGACAGACAGACAGTGAAAAATTTTAAAACTTGTTTTTTTTGTGCGAGTATCGTGTATACTTTCATATGCATTTAGTGAAAAGCTGTTATTTTGGAATTACAAACAGACACTTCAATTTTATTTATCTGTATAGATATATATAATAATTAATGAAATAACGGTCTTGCACACTCACAAATGACTCCTTTAGATATATGAGCAATTCATCGAATTACTAGCTGAAGGACTAGACAATATAACATTCTCTCGCGCTTGCGCTAATAGTAACGATAAAAAAGGTATGGAAATTACATAAATCAATCACGTAACATATGTCATTCCCGTACTTTTTGTATTCTTTCTACTAGTGAAGCGTGAGGTTAATGTTACTTTGTCTACAAGACCAGGGGCCCAACCATGAGCTCTTATTGCAATGTTAATTCAGTTGTGCGACAGTGACAGATGTATACACGTCACATCATAAATCAGTGAAACTATCATGGCAATAAGAGCTCATGGTAAGGCCCCTGACCAGACAGACGTTGTCCTGTCTAATGTATTTGTCAATAAAATAACTCCGATCGAAGAATCTGTTGTAAACAGTATTCAGTTATTTTTACATACCTTTTGACGATATTTGCGACACGCATTTTTTCAATTCTTATTTATTTAGAAATAATTACATACGGTAGTTAAGTATTCTTAAATTCTCTAATTTGCTGAGCCATTTACTAAATTTTTTCTATGATAATAATCTTCTCCTGACAATATCAAACACAACGAAAAAAGAATTAGCGGAATCGGTTCAGACGTTCACGCGTGATGACCAAGGGAAATAGGGATTCATTTTATACATAAGATGAACACTCATTAAATTGTATTGTCAAGTACATGTCCCCCGTACGGCGTGTCATCAATACCATATGTCATATATATACCATATGTCAAGTGTATTACACGCAATTTTTATGATGTTATACAACTTGTTAGTGTGACGCAAATAAACGTTAGTGAGCACGTTTCATAATTAATGTGTATTGAAGCAATAAAGAGACGACACAGAGCGTGTGACCTTCAGACTAATTTAGGGCTAATAATATCAATTAAAATAGGGCTGCCAAAAACTGCCAGTGTGTTATTTTTATAATGAAAAAATTGCATTAATAATCAAGTTTTTTTTTCAAATTGATTGCATGTTGGGTTTTCCACCTCTAGCGAAATTACGTAAAAATAATAAATTTTCAAAGGGTTTTCTATACAATAAAATGTACCAACATTCCACTGCCAAGTGTTCAAGCAGCTATTCAAATAACAGTTATGTAAGAGCCATGGTGGACTTGAGGTTTGTACAGTCCCTGCTGCGCAAGCGACGCCAGTTCGACACCCAGCGGCTGTACCAATGAGTTCATCTAAATTAAACTTATGTGCAGTGATTTGACACCACGTTCTTTACCTACTATTTATATACTAATGTAAGGTAATATTAGTTCTCAATTAACAACAAAAACAAAAAATAAAATACTATGCAGAATATTTATTCGGCCGAATTTTACACAATAATAGCATAATTTGGCGGTATTTAAGTTTAATTTCATGGGGCGCCAGCGGAACCCTGATGTGTTTCTTAAATCAAAGTAACTCCTTGTACCTTCAACTGACATTCACTGACAAATAGCTAATGTTACAAGGAATTACTTTAATTTAAAAAAATGAGTATGTCCTGCGGTTCACCCATGAATTTAACACGGGTAACTGCAGGGCACAGTTAGTTTTAAATACGTGACGTTTCAACTGTCCTGTAAGTACAGGATAATCATTAATGCGTTATTACAATATTAATAATTAATTTTTAACAAAAGCTTAAAGCTATTTTCTTAAAACCTGGGATTTTTTGAGAACAAAACACATGGTTCTCGATGTATTTGCATACGCTATACGCTACGCAGATGCCACTTTATTGAATATAACCGTAGTTTTAAAAATAAGGGGCCTTACCATGAGCTCTTATTGCCATGATAGTTTCATTCATTTATGAGACAGATGTATGTGACCTGTAAACATCTGTCACTGTCGCACAACTGAATTAACATTGCAATAAGAGCACATGGTTGGGCCCAAGAACACCTTATGTTCTCATAATATAAGAAGTTATGTAGTCATGCGTATATACTAGCTGTGTCCTGCGGTTTCACCTAGTAGTAGACGGTAGACTCAATTTCATGGGTGGCTCGCGAAATCCCCACGTTTTAAAAAATCAAAGTAACCTAAGTTACTCCTTGTATCATCTATCTGTCAGTCAAAGTTCCGTTAAAATCAGTCCAGCCATTTCGGAGATTACCCGGAAAAACAGACAGAGAAAAACTTTACAAATAAATGAAAATGAAAATGAAAAATATTTATTCAGTTTAGGCCCTGGTAAGGCACTTATGAAAGTCGAGAATTTACCACCGGTTCGGAAACTAGCCTTCTGAGAAGAACCGGCAAGAAACTCAGCTCAATATACTTTCATGTGCAATTAGTGAAAAGCTGTTATTTTGGAATTAGAAACAGACATTTAAATTTTATTAATCTTGTTGTAACTACATTGATTTAAAAAAAAAACGTAAGAGTTAAGCGGGACACCCATGAAATTTAATCTACGCGAGTGAAACCGCGGGGCACAGCTAGTTTAATAATAAGGTGGATTGTGGGTAAATGATCGTATTTGAATATTATAGCATTAACGGGTCCGTTTAGAAACGGAAGCTAGAGGACCCTTGGGATCCCTAGGAAGATCACTTCATACACTACTTACATGGCTTGTCAAACACTTCCTGAACATGCAGAGCTTTCCCGAGGGAAGTAGCTTGTATTCCCTGGACTTGGATATTAGTTTCCAGCGCCAGTAAATTATCACATCTGAAGGCCTAGTGCGAGTTTTCTTAAAATCGCCGTCATAATACACCGCGTCGAAGATTTGTGTGGGCTCACAATAGTGTCATCTTTAGGCGGACAGAGGCGCTGCTCCGATCCCATACAAATCTGCGTTAACTTTGACGCGGTGACTTGCGACGGTGCCAGTGAAAAACTCGCACTAGGCACTCTACAACACAAGTGATTAATGGTTTCGTTTTGCATTAAATGTACCTACATGTCGTTTGAAAAGTGAAAAATTTATGTGCAGTGATTTCAGTCCACGGTGAAACCTGTATAAGAAGTAATTCAAAGACTTATTATAGTGCCTGAGACGGCGATAGACTCACCATCTATCACGTTAGCACTAAATCATCTTCAGTGAAAAGTGGGTGCTGTTATTGTATCTCTGCCTACCTTTTCGGGGAATACAGGCGTGACTATGTGAATGTATGTAGTAGTCTACGCCATAGAGTTCAGGCGTGCATGTACGTACACGTCATCATCCGTCATATTACGTTCACATACTTAATAGAGGTTTTATTTTGTACTATAACGGCCTATTAGTGCTCCAGTGTCAGCTTGCATCTAGTTAGGTTTATTAGTTTCCTGCCTTGGCTTTCAGCATCTAATTTCCGTAAATAACTCATACGACGTCACATTTTTATACCCTGCGCCTGTCTCAGACCTGGTACCTTTGTGAATGTAATAAAAACTAAATAACATATTATATATATATTAAACAAGTTAAACTGGTACCTGTGGTATCTACCCAATTAAAGGACAATTTAATTCCAGGGCTCGCTGGATACTTTATACCTATATATACATCTATTCAGATAAATAAAATTGAAGTGTATCTTTGTTATTTCAAAATAACAGCTTTTCACTAAATGCTGATGAATATGAACATATATACGGTATTTTCTCGGTCTGTCTGTTTGTTCCGGCTAATCTCCGAATCGGCTGGTCCAATTTAACTCGACTTTCTCTGGAAGATAGCAAATTTTACAAGGAGTAACTTAGGCTATTTTTATTCAAACATGAGGGTTACGCGGGTACCCATAAAATTTACTCCACGCGGATAAAACCGCGGGGCACAGCTAGTAAATACATAAATCTGTTATCTCACACCGATCCTCGAAGGAAAAGACAGAAATGTACTAATAGTACACGCACGTCTTGCCAGTTATGCTTAAGTCTCATGTGATAGGGGGTGAGATTATTGCTAACCGGGCATTTATCCAGACTCCGACTTGCTACTGGGAAATATAGATAGGAACATTCCATAATTCTTTGCCCGACCCGGAAATCGTCCAGGATCTCGTGTTCCGCATTAGCGTTTGTGACCACTAAACCAACGAGGCTTTTACTGCGAGGAGTTTCACTGCGAGTTTCATAATTTCGCTAGTGAGTAAGAAATTCTGGGCAGTGTTGAATTTCAACGATTATAATTACTGGTGCATGTTTTAATTACTTAATCATTTTTAATTCCTGGCTATAACACGATCACGTTCTACTACTCGGCACTCGAAGCAATCTGACAATTCAGAGAAACCACTTTGAAAGTAAAACTATTTAAATGTACATTTTCTTCTAAATACTTGTTTTCCTGTACCCTTCAATACATCATTTGCTTTTAAATTCCCTACACTTGTCTGTGTGTCAGCGCTCAATTTGTATGTTTACCGTAGTAAGCGAAATACGAGTATTGGGAGTAGCGATCGATCGTCCATTGAGACCTCGCGCTCCCTCGGGCTGAAGCTCGCTAGTGAAAGTGAGAAGGATATTCAATGTGTCTCAACGTCGGAACACGCTCAAGGCCGCTGCGGATCCTCTAAAACAGTGTTTCCCAAACATTATTCTGTTATGACCCGGTCATTTTCACACTCCCCCCTCGACCCACTTCATACTATTAAAGTCAACCTGGTAATAAAGGTGACCTTGCCATTAGGTAAAATAATACAATTTATTAAAAGTAAAATATATACGTTTGAATTTAAAGACCTGCTCCCTTTTTTGAAGTCTGATTTAAAATATTTAATCAATCCATATGTAAATATACAGATATCTATTCTATACATTCTATATTCTATACAGATAAATAAAATTTAAGTGTATGTTTGCAATTCCAAAATAACAGTTTTTCACTAAATACATATGAAAGTATACACGCTACTGACATTGAAACACCAATTTTTTTTTCTCTGTCTGTCTGTTCCGGTTAATCTCTGAAACGGCTGGACCGATTTTAACGAAATTTTCACTGACAGGTAGCTGATGTTTCAAGGAGTAACTTATGCTTACTTTTATTAATTAAAAATATTACGGATCCGCAACCATAAGGAAGAAACTAAATCAACGCGAGTGAAACCGCGGGGCACAGCTAGTTTACAATATAAATTGAATAGCTGAATGTGTTGCTAAGCGCAAATCACGAGAGCTGCTGATCCGAATTTTTTTTAATATTCCTTGAAGTACGAGCATGGTTCTTACGGAGAGATAAATAAAAAAAAGGTATTCAAAAAAATTGAGAATCTACTGTTAGGTGGTACGAAGTTCGCGGGGTCAGCTAGTTTAATATAAAATTGCGATATAACTTGAGAATGGCATTACAAAGCTTATAGGGATAGCTGATCTGCAGACGAATTAGCCTTTAGCAATTACATCTGTCTCATAAATGAGTGAAACTATCATGGCAATAAGAGCTCATGGTAAGGCCCCAGGATCTACTAGACAAATATAGGTACAATTTGTTTACACGCAAGATGACGCTACACGTCACTTGGATCGCGCTATCATTGCGTTTCCTTAAATCTATAAATCGTCTGACTACTCGTAATATTAATATGGATTTGCAGTATAAAATATTAATGGACACCGCGTCGCCTGTGGGATTAAGAGGATTATAGCATCCGGCCTGTTGAGACTTTTTAGCTTTATAGTTTTAATGGCGTGGCCCGAAACGTTAAACTAGGGACTTAACTCAGTAAAAACCTGCCTTCTACTATTATAAAGAGGAAATATCTGATTATTTGTTTCCATTGAATAGGCTACATAATTTTTAACCGATTTAAAAAAATATCACTACGTTAGAAAGATACATCTTCAGCGATTAACATATGCTATATGTTATCGTTAATCGAGTTAGATTATAGCGGGAAAGCCGCGCGTGGAATCTAGTCAATAACATTAATTGGTAGAAAGCATTTACACTCAATAAACATTTAGCGGTTTAACTGAAGCTTGACGCCATCTTAGGGGTGAATAAATATATTTATATATCAGTACATATCTTTTAAAGACTAACCATTTCGGGTTGTATTTCGAAAAGAGAAGTAAGCTACTTTAAAAATATAAAAAGTATTATAATATTTCAAAAGGTATACAGTAAATGAATTGCCGCATTATGCCGCGCCGCACCGCTTCTGAAAATCGGCCGTATCAACTGGCGCCCGTAAATATACGAGTACCTAATATTACATTTACTATGAGCGGTTTCAAATTGATGTGTAAAGCGTATGCGAACTTATTATTATGTTTGTCACTTGTATTTTAGTAGCCTAGTTCTGGGGCCTTACCATGAGCTCTTATTGCAGTGATAGTTTCACTCATTTATGAGACAGATGTATGTGACGTGTATACATCTGTCACTTTCGTACAACTAAATTATCATTGTAATAAGAGCTCATGGTTGGGCCCGTGGGCTACAACAATCTAAAATGTCTGTCATCGACACGATAAGAAGAAGACTTGTGTTTTATATGATGCTAGCTGAGCCCCGCGGTTTCACCTGCGTATAATACCACGATTATGTATTTTAATATTACAGGGTTTTCGAACTATTCGATTACCATAAAATGGGTTATAGTGAGTCCATCTTGAAAGATGAACTCACTCCTTTCGATGTTTTGCTCCTTTTGGTCGCAGCGTTATGTTATAAAACTTAAACCTTCAATAAATAAACTAAGTATCCAACAAAAATATTTTCTGAGATTAGCGCGTTTAAGCAAACAAAAAAACTTTTTACCTTTATAATATTAGTAAAGATATAATTTTAAAATAACATACGTAAGCATTAAAATCGGGTCACGTAATAGAAATTCGGGTTTTCAATTCTGTTTGCAGTAATCATCATAAATTTGAGCTTGTCGATGTATCTCATCCAAATTCGTCCATTTGTCTCTTCGACCTCCTTATGCGTCATCACAAACAAGGCACGTGTATGTTAATGTAGCTCTCCCTCTTCAGATTTATTCTTTCGTACTAGTATATACATTTTACCTATAGATTTTATTATTATGTACTTATCGAAGTAGACTCTATGGTTGGTCGTCTGTCAATAATATTGTCAACTAGCTTTTGGTTTAGTTTCATCCTTTATGTCGCGGAACCCTAATATTTTTAATAAATAAAAGTAGCCAAAGTTACTCCTTGAAACATCAGCTACCGGCCAGTGAAAGTCCCGTTAAAATCGGTCCAGCCGTTTCAGAGATTACCCGGAACAAACAAACAGACAGACAGACAGAAAGAGAAAAATGTTTAAACTTGGTTTTTTAGTGTCAGTAACGTGTATACTTTCATATGGATTTAGTGAAAAGTTGTTATTTTGGAAATACAAACAGACACTTGAATTTTATTTATCTGTATAGATGTATAGATAAAGTACATATTGACAATAATATTGCGTGGTGATATTATGATATTTATATATTTATACCGTATTGTGATATTATTCCATAATACTGTGAATTTTGACAATAATTTTGTGTGTATGCAGTTATTCACCATACGAGTGTATTTATTTTTATTTTTATATATTTATTTATTTTAATTTACATTTAGAACGGCCAGTAACCAATTATTCAAATTGTAGCAATATTACACAATACATTGATTTCTATACACAACATATTATTATAGTAATACAAACACAAACTGTATGCACTTTATTTAAAACATTATTGCGTGTGTGCGACTACCCGAACACTATCGATTTTCTTGTAATAGGTGCCGTCACGAGCTATGAGCGCTGATCTTGAATGCGTACTTCTATTTATGAGTTCTCTGTCTGTCTGCATAGCGCGGCGCGAATAAAATACAAACGCAGTATTTTAAAGCGCTCGAAACTAGTGACACCACCTACATTGTCACTTGTCAAAATCTTGTGGTACTGATAGTATAATATGGTGTCGTGAAATTCTTAAATATTCATGCCTACCCGCAAGGGATCGCTCGATCGATATTTGTTCCCATTTGAAGGTTTTATCCACTGAACACTGTCGTTTCGTTACATAACCCAACGAACTTCGAGGAAAATTGGCTTGTTCCAAGAAGGCATATGATCACATCCCACAAGCGCTTATCATAATACGCAGCCAGTACAGTTAGCACTATATTTAAATAACATGGCGCTGGAAACGATTTATTCAATTTATTATTTTATATAGAATAATATGTCACGGACTGATTTATGTCATTTCCATACATTTTGTATCGTTTCTATTAGCGGAAGCGCAAGAGAATATTACTTTTTCTTTGCCTACAGTAGGCTGGTGTTAAAATATGTATGTACATATACCGTACTTTTATACAGTTTTCGCCGATAGCAAGACTGGCTTACAATGAAGCATATACGTAAGGTGTTCTATCTATTTATAAATGACCACATATTGCGAGCGACTAGACCAGTGTCGAGGGACACCCAACGAGTATAATTGGATACCTAGCGGAGACTCGGTCAAAGGTTAAACTAGCCTGTAATCAAAAAGCTAATAATTTCCATACCTCTATCATCTACGGCACTACTATGACCTCGTATTGCCATCATAGATTATTAATGTGCGTGAAAGAGATTGATGTATGTATTTGAATATTATTTTCTCTGTTCAAACAACATTGTTATAGAGCTTTCAAAAATCTGATTTTAAATTGACAATATCTATGTTTATACAGATAAGTAAAATGTAAGTGATAAAATGTAAGTTTGTAATTATGTGTATAAGTACATAACCAATGAGATATTGTTTGGTTACAAACGAAAGCACGAGACGCGAATAAAATATATGCGCAGTTACCCCCACTATTTGCGGTGAGAGCTTATACCTCGTGACGGCTGTACCAAGGGTGATGAAATATATACCTTTAGGGAAAATGGTACAATGGCCGACACGTTGAAAGGTCGAAAAATATAACAAGGCAATAAGGTATTCGGTGTCCCAGTCTCTTATCAGGTCAACTTTCAATAAAATTATTACTTTAGTTCTCCCTTAATTCCTTTAGTTTTTATATGACAGGTAACCTCATAATTCTACGCGTTGTTAGAGAACAACGCGTAGAATTATGAGGTTACCTGTTATATATAAACCTAATTGCATTATTTATTATACATGTATTGTTTCTTATTGAGGAATAATAAATATAAGATAAATTGTATTATTTTAACTAAGTAGTGCCTCTCAAATTGCTGTGCCCTAACCGGGTCGTTAGCTATAAGTTATTACCTACCACTAATAAGTAACTATGTTAATATTGTGTGTAATATAATACTAACTTGCGATAAATATATGAATATGAATATGAGGTTAATGGATATACAAAGGTGATCACTCACTGCGGGAAAGTAGAGCTGTTTTATACTGCGGACACATAGGGACCAACGATGTATATAAATTACGCGTATTATAATAGTTTAACCCATACGATAAACGGACCGTATTTGAAAGGAAAGTTCCCCCATTATTTATTATTAACGGCTTAAATGAATGGGGAAAAGAACCAACTAAAAATTCACAGTAATTATTGTACTGAAGTAATAGATAAAGTATATAATATTTTTTATTCAAAATACTTGGAATCTTACAAAGCATTATCCGGGATATTAAATGTGCGCTAGGCTCAGATGGTTGCCGTTTCTGAGAATAAGAAGTAACTTAATTGAGTTCCTGAGAGTAGCCCGATCAGAAGTTAAGCAATGTTGATCGTTACAAAATAAATCACTAAGAAAACATATCTAATCCAATGGACACAGTTTCAATGCCAAGTGTCAATAAAAAATATTTGCTATTTAGCCTTCAGAGCCTTCGGAGCCTTCCAGCATCAGTTTAAGCATAGCGTATTAAGAACTTCTCAGCTTTGACGTTTTATTTTGTGATACAAAAATTCCGACGTCATTGCTATAACGATGATGGTAGGCCCCTTTATCAGTAAGGATAATAAACTCGAATTGACCTAGAACATAGTAAGTAATCCGGGTTAGTAGGTATTGAGAAACATTCTCTCGCGCGTACGAAATGACATATATCACTCACGTGACATATGTCATTCCCATAGCTTGGTTTCTGTAAGCGAAGCCTTCGCTTCGTAAGCAATATCACCCTTCGGTGAGGATATTGCTACTACTATAGGCCCAGCTGTACGTTCTACGCGGCAATCCAATTGCAAAACGATCAATCGATTAGATACCAAATCATCCGTCTGCAACTACCGTTTAACATGGTCGCTGACTTTATAGATCGCATTAAATATTCCATTAGGCAGCAGCTAGGTGGGTTGTAGAGTGCAGTTATGAGTGAAGTTTTACTCATCTATTGCAACATTATTTGTATTAATCTTTATACACCCCACACAATCTTTAAACATTTGTCGTGGTATGGACATGTTATGCGGAGGGATGAGGAAAATGTTGCCAAAAATGTTTTGTTTATGAATTAGTACCACCAAAGGGCCTAGTGCGAGTTTTCTTAAAATTGCCGTCACAAGTCACCGCGTCGCCGTAAACGCAGATTTGTATGGGCTCACAATAGTGTCATCTTTAGGCTGACA